>VDFB02000015.1:306647993-307010045 GCA_007258455.2 Sequoia sempervirens | reverse complement strand
ATTTAGATGAGTAGTTAACTTTTTGTTGATGAAATTATGGGTACTACCAGAGTTGATGAACACTATTACCTTATGCTTTTTTAAGAATCCCACCACCTTCAGAGTTTGTGGAGCACTGAAACCTGAGAGTGCATGACAATAAATGATTGTTGAGAATCATGTGATTCCTCATTTGACTCCCTTTCATCATCTAGTATGGGTTCCTCCTATTCTTCCTCACTTGGACCTTCAATATAGAACAATTTCTTTTCACTGCATTTATGTCCTCGATTGAATTTTCTATGACAATTGAAACACAACCCTTTTTCTCTTTTCTCCTCAATTTGTTGTGGAGTCAACTTAGCAGGTTGTGTTGAATATCCTTTCTCTCTTGTCACATTAGCCCTTTCGTTTAGGAATCAAATACTTCCCCACTCAGTAGCCAAGATAAAAGACTCATTTAGGAACTAGGGCTAAAACATGCGCATCATGTTGAATGATCCTGAGACCACCCAAGAATAAGTCATTCAAGTCGTAATTAAATCCACCCTTAAGGATAGATTTTGGAATTGCTGAATATAATCCTTAACTAATCCTGTTTGTTGAAGTTTAGCTAGTTGGCTGAAGAAGTTGTCTATGACGCTATTGCTATATTGTGCTTGGAGTTCCTCTGTAAAAATTGACCATGAGACGGTGAGCCCCTTTTTCCTTCGATGAGTGCAAAGCCAACGATACCAAATGAATTGATCTGGTTCTAAATATAGGGAAGCCATCATGACCTTTTGTCCATTTGGGATTTGGTGTACTTCAAAAAAATTCTCCATTTGGTTTATCCATGTGAGAGGATCCTTACCATCGAACTTGCGCATATCCACCTTTGGAAATAAATTCCTAGATCCCATAGGAGTACTAAAGCTTGTGTCCATGGTAGCTGACCTAGAATTTTCACCTTGGGCGCTTGAGAACTCCTTTCTTGGTTCAGCCATGTAGGTGCTTAACATGTTTCGTATGTCTGATATATCTCCTCTTAGGTCACACATATCCATCTTCATTGAGGAAATTCTTCCTTGACCTTATTGATTTCCTCATTATGAGTAACATCCTCGATTGTTTCACCGTCCTTGTCAGGAGTCTTCCCCGGAGTGACAACATTCTTTTTACCCCTTGTTCCAGGCCCCGACATGATGGAAACCACTAATGTTGAAATAAATCACACAAATAAAACTTAAATTCTCTAAAAATTTTACTGTAATATCCTTTGGTATGTCTTCAAAAACCCAATAAAAATCAGACTTTAAATTCAACAAGATGTGCGAGATATGTAGATTCCAAAAAAATAGTGTAGAAACACTAATTCTGTAATAATTCTCTTAGTTATTCCAATTCTTCTGAAATATGGACTGTATCTTCTTGAATATGTTCTTCAAAAACCCTTTAAAAATCAAAAAAAAAATCACCAAAATCTGAAAGATATGCTCTTCCCAAAATCGCCTCCAAAATTGAGAAAAACCTTGTCTCTATGGCCAAGATCATGCTCTGATACCACTTGTTATGAAATAACTTGCACAATAGAAGAATATGATATGAAATATGCTGCAAATACTTGATAATAACTGAGAATAACAAGCCACTTCAAGGGGGAAAACCTCCAAATATCTCTAATGAGAACACACTTCACAACTTGATGATGAAATAAGACTCACAACCTCCTATATATACCTATTTATGCCAAGGATATCACCTAGGCCGACTTAGACACACCTATATAAGACTTAGGCCGACCTAAACAACTAAATAACAATATACTAATGATAATATGACTTAATAGAGAGTTAAGATAGCCAAAAGCCGACTATTCATAACCCGATGTACCATAATATTAAGGGTGTAGCAAAGTCACTTTCTCCTATTAATCAAATAAATCATTTTGTTTAATTAATCCTATGTCCCTCTTTTAATTAAATAATTCATTTTATTTAATTAAGCTCTAAGGTCATCTCCTTTAAATTAAATAAATTAATCTTTATTTGATTTAAATCTAACACCATCCTCTTTAATTAAATAAATCAAACTTTATTTAATTAAGTCTAAAATCATTATTCCTCTCATCTTGATTTATTTAAATCCTAAAATCTAAATATAAATGTGAAATCGTGCTAGTCTTCATTTAAATTAATCAAATCCTGATTAATCCTAATCTTAATCCATCAAATCATCTAGATTTTGCAACTTGCACATGAGAATAAATTTAATTAATTTATAAATCATCCATTTTCATTCAAAAAGGCATCAAGGGATGGAATATTCCTCAATTTTGAAAATCTCCCCCCAAAAGAACTAGTCCATCCAACAAGGCATTAAAGGCCTCTTACATGTCCTTTTCTCGAGCCAAGTGGCATTTAATTCATCTTTCATCTCCCTCCAACTTGTCACTTCTCCCATTTTGAATTTCCACCTAATTGCATTAATGTGCACATTCATCAAAATGTGCTCCACCTTTGTCCACTCACATGTTGACAAGTGGCATTGTGCTATTGGTTGGTGTTTGATCCCACATTCATCCATTTTTCCTATTCCTCCATCATTCTCTTCTATAAATAGAAGGATCTCATTTTGATTTTGGATGCACAATCTTAGGCATTTGATCCACAACTTATGCAAAGTTATCATCTTCATTGTTTTGAGAAATCTTCATCTATTTTCATCCATTTTCATAGTTTTTCATCATTTCATAACTAGGTTATGGAAAAATTTCATCAAGGAGCATCAATCTTCAAAGTGCATCATTAAGTTTGACTAGGAGTTGGGAAAGGGCTATTTTCCACATCAAAATAACACCAATTCACCCATGGTATTGAGAGTTTGATCATTTAAATAGGATTTAATAGCTTTTTTATTTGTGTTCTTTAATTATTTCTTGTTTTCATGTTTCAAATGAATCTCATGGGGAATGATGTTTCTAATTTGCATATGGGACTAATATTGTGTTTGTTCTTCATGTTTGTGTAGGTCTAGGATCACCATTCACATTTTGGTGCTAGAAGGAGGGAAAATTTTGAATAAATTAACATGTTTTTTGAGAAATTCTGTCATTTTTTTTATTTTTTGTGTGTCTATAGGAAATTACACCACTGCCAAGTCAAATTGTGTCGCTGCTAGTCCAACAACACTATTTAGTGATAATTTCAAACTACAAACTATGCCACTCGAGTCATTCTCCACTCAGCCTGGCCAAGTCAAACTCCAAATTCCATCATTGGGTAAAATAATGCCACAATTGCGCTCACTGTCCCTCCACAGAGTGTCGCTGGTCTCAGTAGAGCACTGCTGACATCTTCCAAACTGTGCCACCATCACAGACTGTGCCACTAGGGTGGGGTAAAAGGTAGTTTTCAAAAAAATTTAACATGTGATTTTTTTCATTTTGATCACCTTAACTTCTAACTAGTTTTTTTCTTTGTTTCTATAGTTTTAACCAGTTTTTGTAGGTTGGAGTGATTAAAAGGGGAAGGAGGAAACAAAAGAAAGACTTCTTATGGCATCATCACTCTATTGTATCAAGTGTTTCTAAACACTTTGGGGAGCAATTATAATCCCATTTCTAAGGACTTTGTCATCTTTAAGATTTTTAGGACTCAATAATTTTTGTTTGGGCTTAGAAAGAACAAAACAAAGGGATTAAAAAGAACCTTAGGGAATTAATAGAGTTTGTTTTAAGGTTTTAAAATTGAACAAGAAAATTTCATTTTTCAATTTTGGTGCTTAAAAAGAATCCATTCTTGCTTTGAAGGTTAAAATGAACATGTGCTTTTGTGTTTTGTAATCTCTTATACAAAGTAATATCACTTAAAAGGTGTATGCTCTTCTTTCACACCTCACAACGGTCTTGAGAATCAAAATTATTTTGGTGATATTAAGTTGTATAAACGATTTCCTCCACACTTCAATTTGGATTCTTAAAATTGAACAAAATCTTGCTAGTGTGAGTGGAGTCTATCGTGTGTGTTCTCTCTTTGTTCATGCAAATAAAGATCAATCAAACTACAGATTTGCTTGATCACTTTTGTTTACCCTTAGAGGGGCCTGCCTAAGGGACACATTCTAAAGGAGAACTCAAAGGTGACTCCAATCGATTTTTCACTCGGGCAGGTATATAAAAGGATAAGACTAAAAAGTCAAGTCTAATGGTATGTAGGCCTTAGCCGTATAGTGTCTTTCAGAATGGGGTACTACTGTAAAAAGTATAAAAGCCCCTAGTAGGATTGATTAAAGCCTTTAGTGGCTTTCTGGATGCTCACAAGGTTCCATGTCCCTAATCACCTTAACAAAGAACCAATTTGTTTAGAAGCCCAAATCCTTATCTATTTGATGGTGTAAGATTGGTCGTTCTGAAGTTGCCCCACATTTTTACAGTTCCTGGTAGAGATGACAAGTATGCCATGGGATTTTCATGGGTACTAAAGCTTGGCTAACCTATAGAAGTTAGTGTTGCAGAGGGGATCCACTATGGTCAAGCTATTAATCATCTACCAAGAATAAGCACAGTTGGATTTATCCAAGTGGGGATTCAACAAATATTGTCTCTTGACTATCCATAGGGTTGTGCATTTTCTTGAAATCAAAATATTTTTCTTGGATCTAAAACATTGGAAAACAAGCATTTAACCATGAGCATCAAATTTCAAACCCTTTAGAGGAAGCAAATACCTTTGACAAAATCCAAGTGCTATTGCTTTCCCTAGGGATTCTATCCTTAGAGGCTTCTAAGCATTTGAATTTACATCTCAATTTGCTTTCACTAAAGTCAACATTAGGGAACTATTTCCTTAATTTCCTTGATTTCCAAATAATGGACTTTGTGGGATGAGAAGAAATTGGGACATTGGACATTTAGTTTGAAAACCTAATAAAAGAAATTGTTTGTGGTAAAAATATCTCATTAAGCAAAGATAAGAAACAATTGAACCCCACAGATGTATTCTTCCAAATTATTTCTTGAAATATCAAAATCTGAAAACAAAAGTTCAAAGGTCTTAGTCAAAAAGCTCGCAAGAAACGTTTGTCTATGCTTTACGAGTTTAGAGAAATATTGGCCTTCAACTTTTACAAATGTGCATCAAAGAACAATCCCAATTTGTATTCATTTTACTATTGTAAAAATCCAATTCTCTTTCAAAGGTTTGAGTATCTCACATATTAGTATGTTCTTCAACACCTTGGTCTAGTAAAAAAAGTCTCTCTAAGTCTCTTAGGATCAAAATAAAAAATCTCATCCATCCTTCAAAACATCAAAATCAAAACCACCTCACAAACAACTCTTGGAAATCTTGAAAAAATCCTTTATGCTAAACTTTGAGAAAAGCCTCTTGAAATCAAATCAAAATCATCTTTTTTTACTAGGTGTGTGTAGATGAATCCTTCTTTGCACACTTAGCCAAATTATCATGTTGTGGACAAGTTTACTCTAGGAAAACATCCAACCTCTTAGATTTTATGAGTTCATTATCCAAACCAAATCCAATCAAAATCAAATCAAACCAAATCAAGATCAAAATTCAAAATCAAATCAAACATCAATCCACAAGTCCTAAAGTTTAGTATCTCCTTCAAGGTTTCCTAAGAGTTCAATCATTCACCAATCATCCATATTTCATTGTCTCACCATCATCTTTAATCGTTCAAAATCTTAGACTTTCTTTTTTGAACCTAAAGTTTAGATCAATCCAAGGAATTGGAAGGTTCACCTCCCATTCCTGAAAATTGATCATCATTTTATGGTCCAAACTAGATCTCAACACAAGAAGAACATGGAAAGGAACAAAGAAACATTCACTTCGAGTGACTTGAGTCAAACCGCTCCCAAAATGAATCCCATTAGATCTAGCAATCCCACTCTCAATCTCCCGCGACTTCCATAAGATCATCAAGAGGAAGGCAACCAAGTGGAGGACATCACCAACAATGTTCTAGAGATGAATCAAGATGAGATTATTGAAATGGTTCAAAATCCCGAGACTCACAAAATTGTCAATGCCATGATGAAACTCAATCCCTCACAATACATGCTAGAATTGGCCAAAGAAGGGGCTAAACTCCCTTCTAATTTTGATGTAAGCACTATGATCGAGAAGCCTCTTGGGATTATGCCCCTAATATCATCCACACCCACATTCCAAATCATCACTCAAACAACTCAAGCCACCCAAGTTTCCCAAGCTGCATAAGTAGCTCAAGCAACTCAAGCTACACAAGTAGCTCAAGCAACTCAAGCTGCACAAGTAGCTCAATCAGCTCAAGTTGCACAAGCCACATAGGCTGCCCAAGCTGCATAAGCTACCCAAAAAGTGCAAGCTCAAGCTCAAGCTCAGGCACAATACCAAGCCCAAAAAGTACAAGCACAAGCACAGTATCAAACTGCTCAATAGCAAGCATATCGGTAAGCCTTGCAATAATACCAACACAATAGGAAGCAACCCAACTATTAGCCCAACAACAAGCATTGTTGGCATATCAACAACAAGACCAACAACAAGTGTTGTTGGCACAACAGTAGCAAGATGAACAACAAGTTTTGTTGGCACAACAACAAATGTAGGTATGTTAGTAGGCCTTGGTCACATAGTAGAGCTTGCAACAAACTCCCACCAACGTGCCTATCACTCCACCCATCACTCAAACAAATCTGCCACTTCAAAACACGTTCACTCTATCCCCTGATCTACAAAACAATGTGACGACACAAATCAAGTTACTCTCATAGCAAGTGTTAAATCTTCAATTAGGGAAAACCACAAAAACACCAAGTAACTTTTGTCCCTATCCATTCGACAGGAGCCTTGTAATGGTACCATTCCCAAAGGGGTTTGAAATCCCTAAATTTGATAAATATCATGGGATGGGAAACCCTAAAGATCATATCAAGGAATTCCAAGTACATTGCATGGAGGTTGCATATGATGATACATATCTAATGCAGCTATTTCCTTGAAGATTGGTTGGTCTTTCCATGGAATGGTTCTCTCACCTTCCTACTAGAATCAAAAAGTTCCAAGATATTATAGATGCGTTCATAAAAAACTACATTTTCAATATAGGTATGGATGTCAATCTAGAGGAACTATCTACTCTTAAGAAAGCTAAGGGGAAGTCATTCGCTTCCTTCTTGCAAAGATGGTGATCTAAGGCCAATAGGAGCAAGTGGGCCATGCCTAAAGAACAAAATTTTTGCACCATAATTTCCAATCTTGAGAAAATGTTGGCATTCCATCTCAAGATGCAATGTATCACCACGTACAGCCATTTGATCCCCAAGGTGCTCAATATCAAACGAGCCCTTATTTTACAAGGGGGGACACCCACATATCCAAAACATCAAGACAACCTCCCATCCACTTGCTATAATGAGAAACCTCACACATGGGCGAAGAACAAAAATGTCACCAATGATGGTATGGTGGATTCCAAGGTCATAATCAGTGCCCCAAAACAAAACACCCAAACATACCAACAACCACAAAACAACAATTGAAACAACACACAAACCAACATCGTATCAAAATAACCACTCAAAAATCAAGTCAACAACTTGAATAATCAAGGGGGACCACCCCCACAGAACAAACAATATCCCCCCAAGAGAAAATACACTTCCCTTGGGGAAACAATTGAATCTGTCATGAGAAAGTTGGTAAACAAGAATCTCATCAAAATTTTAGTTTGTGAGAACTATTAGGAACCCCAAGTGAAACCACCATGGTATAATGAAAACCACCTTTGTGATTTTTACAAAATCAAGGGGCACACAATAGCTAGCTGCATGAGGTTGAAAAATATGATCCAATACCTCATTGATGACAAGATCATAAATATTGAGCAACCAGCCAGAAATTAGGACTTAAAATTATGCACGAATTTGATGCTAGATCATAGCCAAGGGAATAACCATGGAAAGACCAAGTATGCCAATGTGAACCATGTGTATGATCATGTTGTTACATCCCTAAATGAATGGGTCATTGTTGTTAACATCAAAGGAGCCAAAGCGGATTATGGAGTCACCACACGCGACGAAAAAGTTACCATTACTAGACCATCGCAACCACCAAGGGCATCCACCTCCAATCCAAAATTCATTCCTAATGGCTATAATGTCCTAGACCAGCTAAAAAGAACCCTTGCTCAAATCTCCATCATGGAGTTGCTGAAGATATCACCCACACATTGAAAAATCCTAGAGGAAGCATTGGCTTCATCCACCATCTCCATGGATCTTGATGCTGACCAGTTCCAAGCTATGGTCGTACATATCGCCACCCTAAGCCTCCTAAAATTTTCTGATAAGGACTTCCCCACCCAACCATCTCACAATCGCACACTCCACCTTGAAGTCATAGTTCATAAAAACAAAGTCAAAAGGGTCTTGGTGGATGGGGGTGCAAATCTAAATATATGTTCACTCAAACTAATACAAAATTTGGGATTCTCAGAGGATGCCATCGAAAAGGGTAATGGAATCACAATCAGAGCTTATGATGATTAGGAAAGAGTGTCTCAGGGCATTATTTAACTCCCTATTCAAGTAGGGCCAACCATTATGGAGACCACATGCTAGGTCCTTGACCTTGATTTACCTTATAACATTCTCTTGGGGAATCCATGGATCCATGGGATGCAAACAATCACATCAACCTTCCATCAATGCATCAAATTCCCATACCAAAATCAAGAGTTCATGACTCATGGTGATCCAGAGCCCTTTGCTTATTGCAAAAATCTAGAAGCAAAATACTATAAAATCCCTCAAGTACCAAAGAATGATGAAGGCTCCACAACTTCGTATGTAGACCCAGATACATTAGCATCCACTTCTAAGACAAAGACACTCGCCATTCCCAATATCTCTGAAATCAAGGTCATTATCTGATACAATGGGTGTGGGGATTATAGGATGAAGAAAAGTGTTTTTGTGATAGGAGAGTTACCTCAATCTCCTAGGACTCATGGGCAACCCCAACCAGCTGAAACATCATCCCAAACCTTCAAAGCAAATCCCTCTAGATTCATATCTTGAGGAGATCTAAGTCAGGAAATAGTAGATGAAAGAGACATATCCAATCTCCTATATCAAGATGAAAGGACCACCCTTGATCTTCTAATGGATGAGAGCAGTAAAGGTCTACAAATGATGCTCAACATGGGTTACAATAAGAACAAGAAACTTGGGCATAATGATAATGACCTATTAGAACCCATTGTCACTAAGAAGCACATAAGAAATCTTGGCCTCGGATGTACCCCTCCAAAGGTAACCATACTTGGAAAAGTGGCGTTGGTTAAGAAGATCAAAACTCCCCCTCAGCTATCAACATTCACCCTTCAATTACCAATATCCACAAGTCGAGCCATAGATAACTTTACCTTTGACATAATTGATGTATGTAATAGTGATGAGGATCCCATAACTGACTTGCCTATGTTATTCGAGGATTCCTCCCTTCTCATGATTAGTACCTTGTCCTTTGAGTCAGACCAGCAAGCCCATGAAATAAACTTAGTTTATCCCCAACTCATCAATTATAACCAATGAGGACCACCAACTTTGGACACATTCGAAAATGATGAGGTGCTCTTAGAATTCATGGTACTGCAAGATATGATATGATACAAAGATCATAAGGAAAATTTTGACATCATACTGGAAACACACTCCTATTATGGGGAAATGATTGAATCCTTTAGTTGTAAAAGAGAAAATCTAAGAATGATCTCTAGGTATTTGAGTGAAAACTACACTGTGGCACTCTCTGACCCAAAAACAATAAAAATAAATGATGCATCCAATGGTGAAAACCTCTCTAAGGCATCGGAGGATGAAGGATTCAATCTTCCTCTTAGTGCAATTCATCAGGAGAAGTCAACAGTCCTAGCATAGAAGTGCAATCCAATCAACCTAGGAACAACAGAAATGCCACACAACATTTTATGTAGAGTCACTTCTAACAAAATAATAGGAACTTCTAGCTAAGTTCCTAAAAGAAGCAAAGATAAAATTTGCGTGGGCCTATGCCGACATGCCTGGGCTTGATCCAAAAATCATGGTTCATCACCTAGCTATATATCCTAAAGCAAATCCAGTGAGGAAAAAGCTAAGAAAAATGTATCCCCATATAGCAGTGTTGGTCAAAATGGAATTACAGAAGCTCCTAGATGCAGGATTCATATGGCCAATCGATTACTCAGAGTGGGTCTCAAACCTTCTACCAATTTCAAATCCCACTGGGGGCATTCACATATGTAGGGACTTCAGAGACCTTAACAAAGCATGTCCCAAGGATGACTTCCCTCTTCCAAACATTGATATGATTATGGATATGATGGTAGGACATGAGATGCTATCATTGATGGACGGATTCTCAAGTTACAACCAAATCATGATTGTAAAAGATGACCAACATAAAACAACCTTCACTTTCCCATGGGGGACATATTGCTAGACTATGATGCCATTCACATTGAAGAATGCAGGAGCTACCTATCAGAGGGCCATGATAGTAATCTTTCACGATATGACTCATAAAATGGTGGAAGATTACGTGGATGATATATTAGCCAAATCTAAGAAATGACAAGATCACATAGCAGTATTGGGCTCCATCTTTGATAGGCTAGAAAAGTATAAGGTCCAATTAAATCCAAAGAAGTGTGTCTTTGGGGTATAGTCAGGAAAGATCCTCAAGTATATTATATCCATGAGAGGAATCAAAGTAGACCTTGCCAAGGTCAAGGAAATTCTTGAAATGGAGGCACCAAAAATATTGAAACAACTAAGAGGCCTACAAGGAAGACTCCAGTCCATCTGCTGGTTCATAGCGCAACTAGAAAAAAAGGCTATCCCTTATTCACATCTACTCCACAAGGGGGTAGCATACAAGTGGGATGAGAAGTGTGATCAGGCCTTCAACAAGATCAAGGAGTACTTACTCACACCGCCAGTCCTCATGCCACCAATTCCAAGAAAACCCTTGATCTTATATATCTCAACAATAGTGGCAACTCTTGGCGCTTTCTTAGCACAACATGATGAAAATGGGAAAGAGAGAGATATCTATTATATCAACAAAACTATGGTGGGACATGAACTAAACTACACATCCATTGAGAAAGCTTGTCTAGCAGTCATTTTTGTAGCATGAAAATTTAGATATTACATGCTAGCCCATCAGATAAAGCTCATCACAAAGATAAACCCGCTCAAGTACTTGCTTTCTAAAGCAATGATTATATGGAGGACAGATAAATGGGTCATGATCTTGATAGAGCACGACATTGAGTATGTGTAACACAAGGCCATTAAAGGACAAGAAACCATAGATCAGATAGTGAAGGCACTGATATACTCATAGAATCCACTTGTATCAGAAATCCCTGACAAATCAATCTTCAACCTAGGTGTAGCAGATCACTGGAAAATGTACTTTGATGGATACTAAATGCAACATGGGTTGGGTGTAGGGATATTCTTCATCACTCCACAAGGGGATTGTATACCAAAATCATACAAGCTATTGTTCCCTTGCACAAATAACATTGCATAATATGAGGCTCTTGTCATAGGGCTAAGAATTGCAGTGCAATGGCAGATAATGGCACTTAGGTCTACATAGATTTTTAGCTCATAATCAACTACGTCAATGATGACTATCAAACAAAGGATTACAAGTTTAATCCCTCTAAGAAATTGGTGGAAAGCCTTAAGGATTTCTCCATTGATATCACATTTGAGCAACTACCAAGAACAAATAATAGAGTAGTAGATGCTATGGCAATGATCAGATCACTCCTAGACATCCCACACAACATCCCAAAGCAAGAATTCCTCATAGAGTAGCTTCTCATACCTGCATTCAAGGTACTAGAGTCTAAATTTGTGTGTAAAATCATTGGTCCTGGTGATCCCTGGTACCATGATATATACACTTACCTGAGAATAGGAGTCCTCCTTGTTGACATAACCCCGAACCTGAAAAGGGCCTTTGTAAAAAAGTCATCCCATTTTGTCATCCTAGGAGATACCCTATACTATAGAAGCATTGAAGGAACCCTTTTGCATTGCTTAAATGTTGAGGAAGCTTTGACAACCTTAACCAAGGTACATAATGACATTTGTGGTTTGCATTCGAGTGGTATGACCTTGGCCAAAAAATTGTTGAGGATAGGGTACTATTGGCCTACAATGGAAAGAGAATCCCACGACTATGTTAGAAGGTGTTTGCAATGTCAGCAACATGGAGATCTCATCCATGCACCAACTCAAGAGCTCTACCCAATTGTCACACCTTGGCCCTTTTCACAATGGGGGCTTGATCTCATTGGAAAAATTACCCCCACCTCATCTAATGGACATAAGTTCATCATCACTACCACTGAGTACTTCATGAAGTGGGTGGAAGCCATTCCCATGACCTATATTACAGGAAAGAAGATATCAAAGTTCATCTTGAACTACCTAATTTTCCGCTATGGTGTCCCTCAAGCCATTATTTTAGATAACAAGACACCTTTCAAAAATTTAATATCCATTGCTTTTCAACCTCATACTACCCCCAAGGAAATAGCCAAGCAGAAGCTACCAATCAAACCATCCTAAAAATCCTCAAAAAAATATTTAATGGCATAGGTCATGACTAGCACCTACAGCTAAATCCCACCTTATGGGCCTACCAAACAAGCATTTGCATGCCAACAAGTGCCACCCCATTCTCCCTGGTTTATGGATCAAAATCCATACTCCCCATTCAAATTGAGCTCCCATCCTTGAGGATATCATTTTAGAATCTCATCACAGATGAAGAATATCAGGTGTTAAGGTTAAATGAGCTAGAACTACTGGACGAGCAGTGTATGGATGCCTTAAACCATTTGCAAGTCTACCAGAACTGTCTCAAGTAGAGTTATAACAAGAAGATCAGGAGTTAGACTTTCCAAGTTAGAGAACTAGTGCTAAATGAGAATCATAAGAATGTTCCAAATCTCGATAGCAAGGGAAAGTTTGAACCCAATTGGTTGGGACCATTTGTCATCACAACAAGTTACAAGTCAGGGGCATATCAGTTATCAGCACCAGAAGGAAAACCTTTCTAGGAGCCCATGAACAACTCCCATCTCAAAAAATTTTATGCCTAATCTTACAAGGTATAAAACCAAAAAATACAAAAAAATCAAAAAATGTAAAAATCCAAAAAAATCATAAAAAGGATTAAAAACAATAAAGAGAAAAAGTCATCCTCTAGTGAAAACCACTTCGGTGGTGTTTTGGGCAAGTACCTTGGTGAAAACCTGGAAAACAGGTGCCTTGTGTAAATAACTACATTCCATCCACTAGGATCTCCATGACTTATTCTACATCATCCATCTATTTCCATCCATTGCCCATCTGTGTCCACATCATAGCTTGATCCTGTGTTTGTATCATGATCCCTCCTAGTACTACTTGACCCAGTCTTAAGGTCAGTTTGTCCTGCCTATATCAGAGTAGTGTATTGCATCACACTCGGGGAATGTTATCATTGGATCAAATTCATGTATATTCTTGAAATATTCCCTAAAATCAAAAAATCCAAAAACATCAGAAAATCAAAAAAATCGAAAACATCAAAAAATCAAAAAATCAAAAAAATTCATGAAATCAAAAAATTTCCAAAACATTCAAAACATACCAAAATCCAAAAATAGGTCAAAAATTCAGTCAAAAAAAGTCCAAAACAGAGTCTTTTTTTCAAACTATGGGTCTTTGAGCTCTAAACATAGGAAAGGTTGATCTTTGATCATCCTTGGAGACACTTAGGTCAATCCTTTAGGAGTTCATCATAATAAATTGGCAATCCATTTGTTCATATCTCATCAATCAATCGAGTTTATGTCAGTTGAACTACATGGTCTTTGCGTGTATAATGTAGGCAAGGCTAACCTTTGATAAGCCCCCGAGGCCCCTAGGATAGGTCCTTAGGATAGTCTTTTGGTCAAAAATCTTAGAAAACCCCAAAACATTGGAAATTTTGAAAATCAAAACATTTGAAAAAACCTTGAAAATACCAAAAACAACCTCAAAATATTTCGAAAAACATAAAAAAAATTCAAATATTTGAAAAAAATCTATCCATCCCCATCTCACTTTCATCTAAAATAAACATTCACTCATAATAAACAATCGTCATCCTCAACCTTTGGTGAAATAGTCAGAAACAAGCCTAGTAGGTAAAAAGTGGAAACTCAAGCGTCAAAGTCTCAAGTCTAGGTTAGTAGGTAAAAAAATTGGTCAACTCTTGGTACCAATAGCTCATCATCCAGTTTGTCCCAAATCATCTGATAGTATCACGTCCTAGGATGCATCCTTCCTAGAATGGACATCAACATCAAGCATCACCGTAGTTTAGTCTTAGCTAGTGGTATGTGTTATGCCTTGCATAACCACCCCATTTTGATTTGGGAACAAAATGGGTCCCCCTTTCTCTTTTTGGTTTCTTTTTCTTTTTTGTTACTTACTTTCCTCTTGGGGGTGCTCCTGTTTTCTGCCTCGATTTGTCCTTTGTTCTGTCTAATTTAAATTTTGGTTTTGTCTCAACTTAAGTTGGTTCCCTTCTTGCTAAGTATTCAATGAAATAATTACAAGCAGTGGTGGGTTTTATTATATTTTGTGTTCTCCTGAGACTAATGCAGACCTTTCTTTTGCAGGATTAAATCACACATGATGATGTTTTCCAAGGGGCTTAGTTGGAATGCATTCCTCAATCCAGTTGGTCATAATTTTCCTCTAAGAAGAAAGTTGGCAAGACCTTGCAAGTGTCTTGCCGACTACCAGTGCATTCTGTTAAATATGCGTCTGTGTTGCCTATCGACAAGACCCCAGAGATGTCACAGCAAGTGGAATTCACATATAGGAATCTATCAGCATGAAGGTCTCCTTTAGAGAAAGGTCTCAGTGAGACCTTTATGTTCACCGACTGGTGGAAGGGAGAACACAATTCGGCATGAAGATTTGACTTTGGGAAGAAGTCTCAGCAACTACTTCATGTCTCACCGACTAGTGCAAACAAGCATTCGCTTCGGCATGAGTTGCCTTCTTTGGTGTATGGTCTTGCTGAGCTCCTTAAGTCTTGCCAACCACCAATAAGGATATGCATCTTGGTTAAGGACTTTCCTTCAGAGAGAAGTCTCGGCAAGTGCATTTGGTCTCACTGACAAAGCACAAGAAGGGATCTATCGGTATGAGGTCCTGTAGTCTTGCCAACCTAAGATGTCACACCGACATGTTGCTTCATCGGGGAGAGAATGGGGTTGTCAAGGTGACCAAAAGTGAGCACATAAAGGTTTCGGTGAGACATAAGGTATACAAGATGTCTCCCCAGCAAGAGGATGTTACAGCGACACATGTGGAACCAAAGAATAAACATCAACGTGACTACAGAGAGGTCTCCCCGAAATGAAAAGCTCGAAAAAAGGTTGTGCCGTCGGCATAAAGTCTAGCCGACGTGCTAGGGTCTCGGTGGCACAGAAGGGATATTTCCATAAGTCTACCTGAAAGAAGAGGGTCCCACCGAAGGTTTCAGTTTGGAAATGATTTTTCCTTCGGCAGGAGGTCTGGCCAATAAGCATGGCGTCTCACCAAGGGATATGGGGATTTGATGATGTCTCACTGATGGCTATTGGTCTCCCTGAAGTCCTCAGGGTCTCGGCATAGGCTTTCACTAAAGGATCTAAGTTTGCCATGATGTCTTGGCGAGTGCATCTGGTCTTGCCGATATGAAATAAAGGCTTCGGTGAGAGGGATTTTGCTTCGAGGTGATGTCTCCCCGATGGTTGAAGGTTTCGCCGAAGGGTTTCCCTTTCGATATAAAGTCTCGGTGAAGAGGAAAGATCACACCAACAACAATGGATTTCCCAATGAAAGAGACATCGGTCTAACCGAGCAGAACTCGCCATAGCCTCTGGCCGACATTGAGGAGTCTTGCCAATGTGGAAATGAGCTCGGGGAGAATGGCCAGCTTCACCATAGTGTCACACCGACTCATGATGGTCACACCGAAGCAAAAGAACCTGAGCTTAGGGAAAAAAAAGAAGTTGGGGAGACTCTGAACGAATGGAACGGGTTCAGTAAGGTGTCTTGCCGACCCAAAGATATCTCAGCAACAAAAGAATGCTATCGAGGGAGCTCGCCGAGAAAGGTTAACTCTTGGCAAGAGGTCTCCCCGACCATGTGATGTCCTGTCGACATGAAGAGGTCTCCCCGACCTGGGTGTGCTCGCTGAGAGAAGGACTTCACCACGTGATCTTGCCGAAAGAATGCAGTCTTACCGATAGGTTTTGCGAGCTCGATATGACTTCTTCAGCTCGCCGAAACGTCTTGCCGACTATCTAATGTCATGCCAATAGTTTCTAAAAGTGATATAATCACATAGGGGAGACACGATGAGTGTCTCACCAACATGTGATGCCATTCGAACCACCTTTGACCACCTGAGAAGCTCGTGTGCCGTATGTTTGACCAATCAGAAGAGGCTAAGAGGACTAACTGACGATAGTTTGACTAATTAAATGTTCCCATGAAGGAAGACCAATAGAATGCAAGGGAGATGGATTCCTTTTGAGATCCAAAGGCAATGGATTGACTCAGGTGAAATGTTCAAATCTACAGGGAGGCCCGATGGTGCTTCCAGAAAATAGTCAACGTGCAGAGAAGTTTAGAACATGAAGGAAGCTGAAGGAAGGAAGAAACTGTAACTCACAGGGACAGCTGTAGTGGCCACTAGCGGGCGCTGATCAGTATTAATGGTAAAGTGCCTAGGAGCATTCAAGGCAGCCCTTCGAAGGAGTTGAAGGATGGACATGAAGACAGGAGAGTAAATGCTACAACTACAAAAGATCTAAGATCATTCCTAGAACAAGCCGTCATCAGAATGGACAATAGGGTTTCACATTGAATGTAGTTTTGACTCTCCTCAGAAAGATTTGAGGGTCGACCCTCCTACAGGCTGTAGATATTTTGTAAAAACCCTAAAGTAGTAGCCAACACATTCCTTTTAACATCCTATATATATGCCATTCTGGCCTCTTTGTAAAGGTTAGAAAATCAGAAGTTAGAACTCTTAAGGTTAGAAGATAGAGGATTAGAGGTTAAGAATTAGAAATCAGAAAGAAGGTCAGTTAGAGAAGATAGAGCTGATCCTGATTCTTTTTAATAGGACCTTCTTTTGTCTTCTTAGTTAGGAATTAGATTCAACAGGAGCCTGTAATGTATCTTTCAAGTTTTATTAATATAAATGGAAACAATTTGGAGTCATAGATTTTCTGTACACTGGTGATTGTGCCAGCTTTGTAAGTGTTGCTTATCTATTTCACTAACAGTAGAAGCAACCAGATCTTAATCTACTTCAGATTGTGTTTCAGAATGGTGTTTGTCTGCAATTAATCATTTGATTTGTGAAATCTTCAAGGAATGAGATGTTATTTTGTGTTTTATTTAAACTAGTAACTAGCAATCTGTTATTGAAATCAGCACTATGGATGAATGCAACTGTGTGTTAATCATAGGTTAATTTTGTTCTTTAGTTTTAGTTTACAATTCCTTGAAGGATAACTAGTCTTGTTAAATTGGATGAACTATTGTTCTCTTCTGTTCCAAGCTCTGACCTATCTTTTTATGTTTCTTTAAAACCCCTTGGTTAGAGTAGGTTTAAATTCATGCTTGATCTTAGAACAATCCAAAAGCTCACACCAGCAGGCCCCTTGAACATTACTGTTACATTGACCACTGAGGGACATTAGCACTGTTGAGAACCAACTACAAAGACCTTGGGAGCTAAGATATCCATGTGTTATCTTTCTCTTTCAGGAGAAACATAATAGCAATATTTTGTTTACATGTTGTTGTGCCTCCAGGATCGTCAACAGAAACTGGCGCTAGAAGGAGGGCCTAGAAGGGAAAACTGGATAAAATTGGGTTTTTCTGACTAGAGAAGCCCCAAAGATTTCTTCGGTCAGCTAAAAATCCACCACCTTTGATAGAACTCAAGACCCCAACAAGACACAAGGTTCGCAAAGCTGGGGCAGCCATCGTACCACCCTTATCAGCTCCGCTCACTCCGCCAGGCTTTTCACCAATACCCCAGTGGATACCTATTAATCCACCACCACATCCATCCCAATTGTCATCACAACTGATTCGACCCATACAACAGCTGGCTCAACCACCACCACCGCCACCAATGGCCTTCTTTGAAAATAATCCCTCTCCTTTGAGGACTATTCTTGGAGGTTTTCATGATATGCCCAAGAACCCTGAGAAATTCTGCCCCAAGTACATTCATGGTGAATAAAGGAGTGCTGAAGAGCACATACAAGCTTTCAAGGATGCTTGTACGAGGGCTCAGATAGCTCACCATGATGTAGTTTGTAGGTTGTTCCCTTATTCATTAGGGGATATGGCATACAACTTGTATCTTAATCTTCCTTAGTGTTCTATTCTGAGCTAGACAGACCTAGAAAATGCTTTCATCAACCGATTCAAAATCTTTGTGGATCTAGCTCTTTTATATCACCAAATTGCTACTATCAAGAAGGAGCCATGTGAATCCTTGCCCATGTTGAATACCAGGTTCCAATGAATGTATAGGAGATTGCAAGATCCCTATCTAGTTGCTGAGAATAGTGCTATTCAAGCTTATTTCAGAGTTATAGACCCTCTGCTAGGTTTGTTCCTGCAAAGAACTTATCAACCAGCTGATATTGATTTCCTATCTAAAGTTTATCATTTGGCTATCAAGTTGCAGCAACAAATCAGCTCTCAACAAGGAAGTTTGGGAGGAGGTTTTCCTCCAATAGGATATCAGATGCCTAGTCCAACTCCCTTATTCAATACTGTCCCAAGAATGTCTCCTTCCCACTATGGGCCTATATCTGAATTGCAAACTCAGCCTCCTATTCCATTCTTTGCTAATAGGACTCCTGACCTTTTTCAACAACCATAGGTCCCTCAAGGTCCCCATGGTCTTCATAACCAAGTTGGAACCCCAAGTCATGTTGATCAGCCACTTATTGCTAAGGCTATTGAAAGTGAAAAGATAGTTCAGCTTACAAATGAGGTAGAGACCTTAAAGAAAAAACTGTCTCAAGTTACCAATGGCATGGCTCAGCTTTGATTGAACCCCTCCCAAAACCAAGGTAACTACCCTAATCAAAACAACAACAATCAGGGTATTTATCAGAATAACAACAATTATAACCAAAGGGGTTATCAAGGCCAAAACTCCTCTAATCAAGGGTATCAAAATCAGAATAGAGGATATAACCAAAGGCCAAATAACAACAGACAATGAAATACAGGACCCAATAATGGTGGAGTTTCTCATAACTATCAAGCAAATGAGGAGAGATCACATATTGCAAATGTGGCCGACCTTAATTTCATGACTAACTGGTGTAGGTTGCATGATACTATGACCCATTATGAGGTAAATTGCCCTCAGATGGAGAAAGTTGTCAAGATGGCACACAAAGATGCCCACACATTCCAAGGGAATTCAAACAAAAGAGGGGAATCAGTGGATACTGTGATGGCTTATGACCTCTTTGAAGAAGAGCCCTCATTCCCAATGCAAAGTGAGAATGAACCAGAGGAAGACATGTATGATGCCCAAGCTTTTCAAACAAAGGGAGGACACTTCTTGAGAAATCAGAACAAGGGCCCATTCACTACATCAGCACCACCTAATCAAATGGTGCCTCCAAATCAAAGTGCTGATAATAACCCTCCTCCACCAAAAGGTCCGCTTGACCCCCACAACAAAGGTAATTCCTCTGCTGTTTTCAAAAGCAATATAAGCTATAACTCAGAATTTGATATTGTTTCTGAGATGCAGAAACAAAAAAATTATTTGTCATACTTTGACATCTTGAAGTGGTGCCCTACTCAAAGAGAGATAGTGCTGAAAGCTTTGGAACAAGCTGATAAATCCAAAGGGAAAAATAGGGTGGCACCTGCTACATATATGAATGCAGTCTTGTACAGAAGTAAGGTAGGTACTCCACCATTTCTTTTGAGTTTAAGAGTTTGTGGGAAGAATCTACATAATTGTCAGTTAGATTCAGGGGCTTCAGGCAATGTCATGACATATTCTATATGCGAGAAATTGGGATTGGACCCTGTCCAAACTAACAAGAAGGTCATCCAACTTGACAAAACAGAAGTCAACGTAGTTGGAGAATTGCAAAACATACATGTGCAAGTAGGATTAGACCCCAGGATCCAAACCAATATAGATGTCCAAGTGGCAGACATCCCAGAGACTTATGGTATGTTACTGAGTAGAGATTTGATGAAAGGTGTAGGGGGGTATCTCTCCCTCAACTTTTCACATATGTGGCTACCATGGAGAGGGATTCCTACTCATACTAGAATTGAAAGTGAGCCTCACCTCAAGCATATCATTACTGAATATTATTTCCCCAATGAGGTAGCCTATTTCGAAACTGGGATAGGGGTGTACAAAAGAGATTAAATTTTGACCTTTTCTATTCTTGATCCTAAAGAACTGCCAATACCTAGGTTCCCTAATTCTGTGATTAATGAAAACCAACAAGCATTGATAAAAAAACTACAATATGATCAGCTGGTCTTAGGGGAAGATATCAATCTACAAATTCTTGTACTCCCTAACTGGTGCAGGGTACATTACCAAAATCATTCCGAATTGACTTGCCAACCTTGCATTGACATTTTAAATCATGTTTCCCAAGCCGAGAAAGCTAGCACAAGTCACCCTGAAACCATTGCAAACTACTTCTCATTTGAAGCTAAGGAAGCAATAATGTTAACCAGGGATAAGACATTTTCAAGGGGGGTTCCTTCTCAAATTGAACCTACCCTAGACACATGTCCAAATCAGCATATTGATGTGGAACAACTCCAAGATTTTCCCAATACCCCTGCACTCCTAGATATACCAAAACCCAAGGGGTTAACCAAAGGCACAAATGACTGTCAAAAGGATAGCCACAGGTTGTATGATATAACTAAGCAGAAATTGGAAATTACACCTGAAGAACCCATTGAACACCTCTTACCAACATCTAATGCGAAAGACCAAGCAGTCCCACCCCTGGCTTATTCTACCCAAATTCCCACAATAAATCCCAAAGGACCAACCCCAGCTTGTGATCAGCTATGGACCCTCACCTTTGATGAATCCAAGTCCAAAACAGGCAGTGGTGTTGGAATTGTATTAACCAACCCGAAAGGGAAAGCTTTCTTTGCTTCTTACAGGTTGCAATTTCGATGTACTAACAACATAGCAGAATATGAAGCTCTAGCATGGGGACTGATGTTTGCACATAAGAAGAAGGTCACAACCTTGATGGTCAAGGAAGATTCAGAAATTGTTATCAAGCAAGTGTGTAGCCAATACAGATGTCACAACAGAAGGCTGGCAGCTTATAGAAATTGGGTATGGAACCTGATTGAGGACTTTGATGCCTTTGGAATTAGCTTAATCCCTAGAGAAGAAAATTAGATAGCTGATTCATTGGCTGTTGCTGCAAGCACCCTGGAACCTATTCAAGGCTCCAAGCTCAAGAAATTCACAGTGGAATTAATTTCCACCCTTGCAGTTTCTAATAATATCATGAACTTTCAAGTCTTTGATGATGACTGACATATTCTTGCTTTCTTAGCAAGCTCAGATGTTTTTGAGGGGAAAATTATTGATGAGTCCAACAGAGATCAAGGGGATTGGAGCCCTGAGGAATGTGATACAGAAGGGGTCCTCAATTTAAAGAATAATAACATTCCTAAGGGAATGGTGGCCTTGGAAAGAATTTTTGATTGAGACCCAAGGGCTCGAGAGAAGATGTCAGTTGAAGACAAAGGAGGCGAATATAAAACAATTAACCTGGTTGATTCTGGTCCTGAAAGGAATGTCTATATAGGGAAAGCCTACCCTAAAGCAATCAAAAAGGACATATTGATGGCACTTAAGAAGGATATTTCTACAATAGCTTGGGGATATGAATATTTAAAGATGTTTGATGCTTATGTTATGACTCATACCATCCCTTTGAAGCCTGAAGCTAAACCCTTCCGACAAAAGCAACGCCCTGTCAACACCTTGATTGAACCATTGATCTATAAAGAAGTTTAGAAATTGCTCTCGGCAAGGATAATCTTCCTTGTACGCCATTCAACATGGGTGGCTAACTTAATCCTGGTCCGCAAGAAAAATGGGGAGATCAGGCTGTGTGTCGACTTCAGAAATCTAAATAGAGCCTCAGAAAAGGATAACTACCCACTTCCTTCTCTAGATGAAGTCTTGCAAACTGTCAACGGATCTCAAATGATATCATTCCTAGATGGTTACTCTGAATATAATCAGGTAATGGTCGACTGTGAAGACAGAATGAAGACAACCTTCACTACAAAGTGGGGAACATTTGCGTATAGGAGGATGCCATTCGGTTTGATAAACATTGGGGTGACCTTTCAATGTGCCATGTACATAGCTTTCAAGGATCTAATTGGTAAATGCATTATTGTTTACATGGACGCTTGACGGTGTTCTCCAAAGATCGACTGAACCATGCTGCAGACTTGGCCAAAGTTCTTGAGAGATGCACTCGATATGGCGTCTCCCTAAATCCCAACAAGTGCATGTTCGAAGTTTCTGAAGGAAAGTTCTTGGGACACGTAATTTCTGAAAGAGGGATTTCAATCGACCCAGATCGAGTCGAGTCCATCCTGAAGATCACCTAGCTTGGAAGAAAGAAAGAAATGAGGTCTTTCTTTGGGAAAATCAACTTTGTGAGAAAGTTCATCATGGGCTTTGCTGAAATCGTGAAACCACTAAACGAAATTATGAAGAAGGATGCTAAAATAGAGTGGACTGAGGAGGCAAAGGATGCATTTTCACAAGTCAAGCGATCCATTTTAGAAGCACTTGTTCTCACCAGCCCTAACTATCTGAGACCATTTTATATCTATTCCTTTGCTTCTGAACATTCTTGCGCAGCAGTATTAACTCAACGAAGAGAAGAGGCAGAGGAGAGATCGATTGCTTTCATGAGCTCCCCATTCAAAAACACGAAAATAAAATACCCACCTTTGGAGAAGCAAGCTTTTGCACTGGTTCGGGCTGTCAAGAAGTTCTGACATTACATCCTCTGAAGCCAAGTCGTCGCTGTAGTTCCTGACGTGGCTATGAAGTCCCTACTCATGCAGAATGAGCTAGGAGAAAGGAGAGGCAAATGGATGGCCATCCTGCAAGAATTCGATTTGGAGATACACCCTATGAAATTAGTCAGGGGCACGGGTTTGTCCAAGTCCATGGCGAACGTTGGTAACAACATCATCTGTCAGAAATACATGACCCAATCTTTCTCTAACGACCCTTGGTATGTTGATACCATTTGCTTTATGCTCAACAATCGATGTCCAGAAGGAATGAATGCCACACAAAGGAGAGCCCTGAGACTAAAGAGTTCTCATTACATGCTTAAAGGAGGGTTGCTATACAGGAGGAATTTTGAAGGAGTATACCTAAGATGCCTTGATCATCAAGAGGCTAAACATGTGATCTCTGAGTTTCATGGGAAACATGGCACAGGTCATGGGTCTACAGATTCTTTGGCACACCAGATCCTTAGATCTGGTTATTACTAGCCCTGTGTATTAAAAGATGCCCATCAACATGTGAGGACATGTCACATCTATCAAATTTTTGCACCAAAGGAACGCCATTCAACCATGCCATTGCAACCTGTCTACAAGGTAAGACCATTTGCCCAATGGGTGTTAGATTTTATTGGGGTAATCAACCCAAACTCTTTTGCAGGACACAAATTCATCTTGACTACCACTGACTACTGCACAAGATGGATAGAGGCTATACCCTGCAAGAACAACACAATAGAGGTAGTGATCAAGTTCCTCACCGAATGCATCACTACAAGGTTTGGGGTACCTTTCACATTGGTATGTGACAATGGCTCTTCCTTCTCTTCTACTGAATTCATTTCTTGGGCATATGATCACAAAATTATTTTGAAATATTCTTCAAATTATTACCCACAAGGCAATGGAGTTGCAGAGTCAACCAATAAGAATCTCTTAGGGGTAATTAAGAAATTGTTAGAGCATAACCCTAGAGACTGGCATACCCAGCTGAGATTTGTATTATGGGCAGATAGGACTAGGATTAAGGCTGCTTTAAACACTTCACCATTCAAGCTAGTATATGGCCAAGAGCTTGTCTTTCCTATCCATCTGCAAATACCTATCCTTGAGTTCATGCAACAATTCTACTCTAGTGACAATAGGATAGAGGTAAGACTAGCTGCTTTGTTGAAATTGGAAGAACAAAGAGATGCCTCCTTGCAGCAATTCTTTAGGCACCAGGCTGTTGTCAAATGTTGGTTCGACAAAAGAGCCAAAATCAAAGATTTTAGGATATCAGACCTTGTGTTGCCATGGGATAAAGCTAGTGAAAAGAAAGGAATTCACCAAAAGTTTGACAAACTCTGGCTAGGTCCCTATCAGATTGCTGAGATTCTAGGGGAAAATGCTTTCAGACCGAGTAGCTTAACTGGAGAACCTATTCCATTGCCTATCAATGGGCAGTTTCTCAAGCACTATTTTGAGTCATAAGGCTTGTTAATTTCTGTTTTGCATGTAAGTAATTCATTATTCTTTATGTAAATATTTTTTTTGTCTCTTGTTTGTAAATGATTTGCATTTATGTAAATAGTTTATGTGTTTCTTCTTGTAAATAATCTACTGCTCTTTGTGTAAGTAATTTTCTCTTTGTTTGTAAATAGTTTGTTGTTTGTTTTCTCTTTTGTTTTTTTCTTTGGGGGTTTATCTGTTCTTCCCCATCTTCGAACGGTGGTTGTTATCTAAAGCATACTTTGGTCATTAGGAGAGAATTGGTTTAGACGTTTCCAAGCTTGCTAATTGGGTGATTTTGTCCTAAGCTCTTTGTTTTATGCCCATTTGTCAATAAGAGTTGAGGAAGGTCTTGAAAACAAGGTGCAAAGTAAGTAACCTTCATTAGCTCCTTTGAATCTATCACAAATTATTAAGATCATCTCCTCTTGTAATGGTATATTTGTCCTAGGGGGATAGTGTTGTAAGATTTGAGTGAAAAATCCGATCTCCCAAGTGCTGTTATGAGATCCATGGTAGTTTTCAACCCAGATCAAATGTAAACATCTGACATATTGAAAGGAACTAAATGAAATGTCTGGAACTCCAAAAAGAGAAAGTAAAAAGAAAAGAAAAAGAATTATCTAAAAAAAAAAGGATTCAATATGAATGGGTGATTCTAGTATCTCTATCGGGGCTATGGACGCCTGGCTGGCAGTAGAGCAATGCTATGAGAAAACTAGAGGTATCTCCATTGGAGCTATGGATGCTTGAATGGCAGTAGAGAAATGCCTAGGATATCATTGCAGAACATCCAAAGGGCATCAACTCAGGTAGCTCAAATATTGCACATTATTGTCCAAAAGATGAGGAAACTTTATGAAAGGATGATGCACTATCAAGCACACACATAGATTCAAGGCTAGTTACTGTCGGCTTACATTTGAGATTCTAGCTCAACCTTGCTTATTAAAACTAACCCAACTGGAGTTGTGATGTTCATGAACCAAGAGTTCTGGGTAGCTGAAACCTTCAGTTTCTTGAAAATGGTTAAACCATTTTCCTAGCCGAGTCGCCATTTGTTATGCCTTGCATAACCACCCCATTTTGATTTGGGAACAAAATGGGTTCCCCTTTCTCTTTCTGGTTTCTTTTGCTTTTTTGTTACTTGCTTTCCTCTTGGGGGTGCTCCTATTTTCTACCTCAGTTTGTCCTTTGTTCTGTCTGATTTAAGTTTTGGTTTTGTCTCAACTTAAGTTGGTTCCCTTCTTGCTAAGTATTCGATGAAATAATTACAAGTAGTGGTGGGTTTTATTATATTTTTTGTTCTCCTAAGACTAATGCAGACCTTTCTTTTGCAGGATTAAATCACACATGATAATATTTGTCAAGGGGCTTAGTTAGAATGCATTTCTCAATCCAGTTGGTCATAATTATCCTCTAAGAAGAAAGTCAGCAAGACCTTGCAGGTGTCTTGCCGACTACCAGTGCATTCTATTAAATATGCATCTATGTTGCCTATTGACAAGACCCCAGAGATATCACAGTGAGTGGAATTCACATACAGGCATCTATCGGCATGAAGGTCTCCTTCGGAGAAAGGTCTCGGAAAGATCTTTATGTCTCATAAACCAGTGGCAGGGAGAACACATTTCAGCATGAACATTTGACTTCGAGAAGAAGTCTCGGCGACTTCTTCATGTCTCACCAACTAGTGCAAACAAGCATCCACTTCGGCATGAGTTTCCTTCTTCGGTGTATGGTCTTGCCGAGCTCCTTAAGTCTTGCCGACCACCGATAAGGATATGCATCTCGGTGAAGGACTTTCCTTCGGAGAGAAGTCTCGGCGAGTACATTTGGTCTCGCTGACAAAGTGCAAGAAGGGATCTATCGGTATGAGGTCCTATAGTCTTTCCAACCTAAGATGTCACACCGACATGTTGCTTCATCAGGGAGAGAATGGGGTTGTCAAGGTGACCAAAAGTGAGCACATAAAGGTTTCAGAAAGACATAAGGTATACAAGATGTCTCCTTGGCAAGAGGATGTTACAGTGACACATGTGGAACCAAAGAATACACATCAGCATGACTACAGAGAGGTCTCCCCGAAATGAAAAGATTGGCAAAAGGTTGTGCCATAGGCATAAAGTCTGGCTGACATGCTAGGGTCTTGGTGACACAGAAGGGATATCACCATAAGTCTGCCTAAAAGAAGAGGGTCCCACCGAAGGTTTTAGTTTGGCAATAATTTTGCCTTCGGCAGGAGGTCTTGCCGATAAGCATGGCATCTCGCCGAGGGATATGGGGATTCAATGATGTCTCACCAATGGCTGTTGGTCTCCTCGAAGTCCTCAGGGTCTTGGCATAGGCTTTCACTAAAGGATCTAAGTTCCCCATGATGCCTTGGTGAGTGCATCGGGTCTTGCCGATATGAAATAAAGGCTTTGGTGAGAGGGATTTGTCTTCGGGGTGATGTCTCCCCGATGGTTGAAGGTTTCGCCGAAGGGTTTCCCTTTCGATATAAAGTCTCGGTGAAGAGGAAAGGTCACATTAACAACGATGGATTTCCCAATGAAAGAGACATCGGTCTAACCGAGGGGAACTCGCCATAGCCTTTGGCCGACATTGAGGAGTCTTGCCAATGTGGAAATGAGCTTAGGGAGAATGGCCGGCTTCACCATAGTGTCACACCGAAGCAAAAGGGCCCAAGCTCGAGGAAATTGAAAGAACTCAAGGAGACTCTGAACGAATGGAACGGGTTCGGTAAGATGTCTTGCTGACCCGAAGATGTCTTAGCGACAAAAGAATACTATCGGGGGAGCTCGCCGAGAAAGGTTAACTCTCGGCAAGAGGTCTCCCCAACCATGTGTTGTCCTGCTGACATGAAGAGGTCTCCCTGACCTGGGTGTGCTCACTGAGAATAGAAGGATTTTGCCACGTGATCTTGCCAAAAGAATGCAGTCTTGCTGATAGGTTTTACGGGCTCGATATGACTTCTTCAACTCGCTGAAACATCTTGCCGACTGTCTAATGTCATGCTGATAGTTGCTAAAAGCGATATAATCGCATAGGGGAGACAAAATGAGTGTCTCATCGACATGCGATGCCATTCAAACCACCTTTGACTGCCCGAGAAGCTTGTGTGGCATATATCTGACCAATCAAAAAAGCCTAAGAGGACTGACTAGCGATAGTTTGACCGATTAATTATTCCCGTGAAGGAAGACCAACAAAATGCAAGCAAGATGGATTCCTTATAAGATCCAAAGGCAATGGATCGACTTGGGTGAAATGTTCAAATCTACAGGGAGGCCCGATGGTGCTTCCAGAAAATAGTCAATGTGCAGAGAAGTCTGGAACATGAAGGAAGCCAAAGGAAGGAAGAAATTGTGACTCACAAGGACAGCTATAGTGGCCACTAGCGGGGGCTGATCAATATTAATGGTAAAGTTCCCAGGAGCATTCAAGGAAGCCCTTCAAAGGAGTTGAAGGATGGACATGAAGACATGAGAGTAAATACTGCAGCAGCAAAAGATCTAAGATCATTCCCAGAACAAGCCGTCATTAGCATGGACAATAGGGTTTCACATTGAATGCAGTTTTGACTCTCCTCAAAAAGATTTGAGGGTTGACCCTCCTGCAGGAAGTAGATATTTTGTAAAAACCCTAAAGCAGTAGTCAACACATTCCTTTTAACATCCTATATATATGCCATTCTAGCCTCTTTGTAAAGGTTAGAAAATCAGAAGTTAGAACTCTTAAGGTTAGAAGATAGAGGATTAGAGGTTAAGAATTAGAAATCAGAAAGAAGGTCAGTTAGAGAAGATAGAGCTGATCCTGATTCTTTGTAATAGGACCTTCTTTTGTCTTCTTAGTTAGGAATTAGATTTAGCAGGAGCCTGTAATGTATCTTTCAAGTTTTCTTAATATAAATGGAAAC
Organism: Sequoia sempervirens; assembly: GCA_007258455.2. NCBI lineage: Eukaryota > Viridiplantae > Streptophyta > Pinopsida > Cupressales > Cupressaceae > Sequoia > Sequoia sempervirens. The sequence continues at coordinate 306,981,441 of VDFB02000015.1, read as the reverse complement.
AATTTGGAGTCATAGATTTTCTGTACACTGGTGATTGTGCCAGCTTTGTAAGTGTTGCTTATCTGTTTCACTAACAGTAGAAGCAACTAGATCTTAATCTACTTCAGATTGTGTTTCAAAATGGTGTTTGTCTGCAATTAATCATTTGATTTGTGAAATCTTCAAGGAATGAGATGTTATATTGTTTTTTATTTAAACTAGTAACTAGCAATCTGTTATTGAAATCAGCACTGTGGATGAATGCAACTGTGTTAATCACAGGTTAATTTTGTTCTTCAGTTTAGTTTACAATTCCTTGAAGGATAACTAGTGTGGTTAAATTGGATGAACTATTGTTCTCTTCTGTTCCAAAGCTCTGACCTATCTTTTTATGTTTCTTTAAAACCCCTTGGTTAGAGTAGGTTTAAATTCATGCTTGATCTTAGAACAATCCAGAAGCTCACACCAGCAGGCCCCTTGAACATTAATGTTACATTGACTGCTGAGAGACATCAACATAGTTGAGAACCAACTACAAAGACCTTGGGAGCAAAGATATCCATGTGTTATCTTTCTCTTTCAGGAGAAACATAATAGCAATATTTTATTTGCATGTTGTTGTGCCACCAGGACTGTCAACAATATGAAGAACATTAGCTTGTTTGTTTACTTGATCTTTGTCTTTTAACTTATCTTATTGCGCTCATTTCGATGACCTATTGATGATGTCCAAACACAAGGATTTAGAGAGAAAGGAATCGGGCAACTATCATTATCTTTTTTATCTACTGTGCTTGTAGGATATTCTTGTAATATAACCTTGGTCATGCATGCTTTGTTTGGTTTGTAGGGAGGGTATTTTAGGTGTCTTTTTGACCACATAGGAAGGCTTGTCTTACTATGTTTTCGTCTGAGATGTTTGGAATATCTGAACTGAATTCCAAATGAGGTTTTGTATGTCAAGTGTGAACAAAGAGTATTCCTATCTAATTTTCAATTCAAAGTCCATCACATTAGGTGTACTACCATCCTAGTTCTTTATACCTTGATGAATCGTGCCTATGCGTGTTATCAAACATAAGGTAAGTAGCCCTTTTAAAATCCCAATACCTATTAAGCAAATCATCATCATCATCATCATCATCATCTCTAATAGGTTGGGTTTGTTGGATCTTATTTCTTCTTCCTTATTTCCGTTCTAACATGGTACCATGACAGTTAATTAAAAAATTCGCTAATTCATCCATCTTGCATCCAAAAGTCACCAACATGTTGCATATCATATCATAACATATAGGAAACATTGATCATCACACATGCATTTCATTTCATCATTGCATAATATAGGTTGGTTATTCTAAGCATCCCATAAACCATACATTTGCGTCCATTGCATAATCATAAAAACATCATTTGCATCATTATATCATCATATAAGCATTATCATATCATCCATTCACATAATCATAAGCATCCATACATGCATCACCATATCATATATAATAGAAAAAGATACTAAGAAAGAAAATGAATATGGTGTAGCATCTCATACATCTCATGATCATCATCCATTAGGGGCATAATATAGATCTATTAGTCTAAGCATTTTAAATCATCATAAAAAATTCATCCATCCATCCATAAAGCATATCATGATAAAAAGTGCATGGAAAAGATACTGAAAAATAAATGCATCCATCCATCCATAAGCATAATAATTGCATCACATCACATAATATAGAAGCATACATCACATTGCATCACATAAAATAAAATCATACATACATTGCATCACATAAAGTCACATCATGATATCACATTGCATATAGAAAAGTAAATACATCCATCCATCATGCATAAATAAAATAGGACACATATCACAATCAACTAGATCATATCATATATATCATCGATAAAGTAATTGTCATGGTACAAATTAGGATGCAAAAAGAATGGTGTCTTTGATCAAAAATGTGAGCTATCCCTAATGGCTGCTCCACTCACCCAACTATCTCTCGAGTTAATCCTGCCTCTACCCTATCTGCTGTTAAAAATCTAGCACTCAAGCCGCTTGAGGCACTGCTTGATGATAATGAACCTGATAGTACTCTGCCTTTCTCACTTCCTCTTTTTTCATGCATGTCGAGACTATCCTACCCTATGTTGTGACTACCATGCTCCCAAGATGTTTTCGTCAACTCACCTCTTGTGCTAACTATAACTTTGTAGCCTATCTCTGCTGCACAACCTAATCTCACTCTACTCGGGCCTGATCTCTCTTAGCCATCAGTGTAGCAACCTATGCCTAAAGCTGCTAAATTAGTGCATCCATTTGATTTGGCTAAGGTGGTGGTGATGTTACCTGGTCTCTATGGGGTGGTTGTTGCTGGTCCCTAGGGGCATCTCTCTGCTAATGCCCATGCCCCCCATCTCTTCGGCCTCGTTGATCTAGAGGTGGTCTACCTCCGTCTTTGTCCCCATTAATATCTCCTCATCCTCCTCGCCCATACCCCTACCCTGCTATTTGGCCTTAGGGCCTCTGTCATGGTAAAACTGTCTCAGGCATTGTCAATTTGATAGGTGGCCTGAACCAATTGATGTATGCCTGTGTAGTCCCAAGGTCTTCCTGACCCTGATCATATGGTCATAGCTTGGAAACCAACTATTTGAACAAGCCCACCACATCCTTTGGTGGGATCAAATGACCCCATGTTGCCTCCTTGGTGGTGCGAGAAAATATGGCCACATACCCATCATCTGGCTGGTCATGTGCATCTCCAAACTGCCTAGCCACCTGATCTGGAAAGTAACGCTCAATCATAGTATGCTCTTTGCCCTGCATCATCCTATCCTACCTCACAAAGAAATTTTATTTTACATCATCGTACCATGCAGGCATCCAGATCCAAGGCCTCCAAGTGAATACAATCATCTCATCAATCACCCTCCTCCAGTGAGGGATGCTAGTTACTCCTGTATGTGTGAATGTCATACCGCCCCTGTATCTCTAGACCACTAGGTCATTTGGCTCCACATCAACAATTGTAACTCATAGGTGAAGCACGACAATGTACTCCCAGGCCTAGATGTGCAAGAGTGTAACTTCATCTCTGATGGACTTGTTGTCACAGTAGGAGAGCTTGTGAAAATCATGATAAAGGGAGGCCAAAATCACTGGTCCCCACACAAAGCACTCTCTCCGGAAGAGCATTCTCTCCCAAGCTAAACCCCACCCTAGACTGAAATATCAACCACGCTGATCTGGTGCCACAGGTCCTGAGATGATAGCTACAACAATCAATCAGAATGTCAACACCGAGCTCCTATACTACTCCAAATCGATTTGTCCCTCAGAAAAAAACAATCTCATCTAGTCCCATAACCTCATAGCAAGCATTTTTCTCGACATCCATGTCATAAATGACCCACTCTCCATGTTATGATACCTAGGTGTGTCCTGATAGAAGTCGTGTATGTGGCATACCATAGCCCGATTTCCCCTAGGTGCTCCTGAAGCAACTTGTGAAATCCAATCAATCTGCTCAATACTGGGGATCAGTGCTTGTGCGAATGAATGAGCTCCATGTCCTCCTAAACCAATAAAGTCACAGTGTCAAGTTTCATAAAAAATTAGGATCCTATTTGAAGTTTTTGTGACCAAAAAAAAAATGCGTCATTTGCAATTGTGTCATTGTTTGGAAGCTCCAAACTTGATAACTGGAGTCCCCAAATCGAAAACTCCACCATGATGGCATTGTTTGACCGTGCATCAATTTAACCTATGAACCCCAATCTCCTAGCTGACCCACAACGGTGCTATTTGCATGCGCGTCACCATTTAGATTTTGACCCTTAAATGCCAAACTATGATGTCACATGCATGACTCAATATCGACACACTTTAAGGCTGTGTGACACTGATTTAACCCTTTCAGTGGTCCCAAACTATGTCGCTGGAGTTGTTTGACAATCTAAGCCTAATAAATGTGCATGAAGATCAAAAAACACAAGATGGGTTAGGGTCACATACCAGTTGTCCTACAACTAGAAGTCGCTAGAAGACTCATACTCGCTCGGAGATGTGACGAAGAAGTACTCATTGCACCATCTCACACGAAGGTCAGAGCTCAAAGTCAAGATTTTCTAAAGGCTAAGTATGCAAATGAATTGAAAGTGACCCCTTGAGGGCTATTTAAGCATGAAAGTTAGGGTTTTTTGACCCTGTTTAGCTGTGAAGATAGGGTTTTGTGCCCCGAATCCCATTTTCACCCAACCAAGGCTCATTTTGCATATTTTTTCCATGTTTTGGCTCATTTTTGGCATCTAGGATCCTTTTTAGACCCATCGAGTAGCTTGTCCTCTTTTTTCACGACATCACCCAAAAATCCAAATTTTCGTCCGATCTCTCTAGGGGGCAGTATACCAGCGTAATCCTTCACTGGGGTAGTAGTGGGGCATCTGAAAAATTGATTTTTTTTTGAATTTTTATCTCAACAAGGTTATTCTTTGAACCAATGCAACATGTACATTGCTTCAAAGAGGGGAAAAATGTAGACATGTAAAATATACAGATTGATCTTGTGCACCTGATCCTGATTTTACTAACACCAATTCATCTTGAATCATCTCCTTTACTAACCATTTAATTAAATAATCTTTATTTGATTAAATTCATCATATTTCATCTCTTAATTAAATAAATCAAATTTATCTGATTAAGTCACTTTCTCCTATTAATTAAATAAATCATTTTGTTTAATTAATCCTATGTCCCTCTTTTAATTAAATAATTCATTTTATTTAATTAAGCTCTAAGGTCATCTCCTTTAAATTAAATAAATTAATCTTTATTTGATTTAAATCTAACACCATCCTCTTTAATTAAATAAATCAAACTTTATTTAATTAAGTCTAAAATCATTATTCATCTCATCTTGATTTATTTAAATCCTAAAATCTAAATCAAAATGTCAAATCAAGCTAATCTTCATTTAAATTAATCAAATCTCGATTAATCCTAATCTTAATCCATCAAATCCTCTAGATTTTGTAACTTGCACATGAAAATAAATTTAATTAATTTATAAATCATCCATTTTCATTCAAAAAGGCATCAAGGGATGGAATATTCCTCAAATTTGAAAATCTCCCCCCAAAAGGACTTGTCCATCCAACAATGCATTAAAGGCCTCTTACACGTCCTTTTCTTGAGCCAAGTGGCATTTAATTCATCTTTCATCTCCCTGCAACTTGTCACTTCTCCCATTTTGAATTTCCACCTAATTGCATTAATGTGCACATTCATCAAAATGTGCTCCACCTTTGTCCACTCACATGTTGACAAGTGGCATTGTGCTATTGGTTGGTGTTTGATCCCACATTCATCCATTTTTCCTATTCTTCCATTATTCTCTTCTATAAATAGAAGGCTCTCATTTTGATTTTGGATCCACAATCTTAGGAATTTGATCCACAAATTATACAAAGTTATCATCTTCATTGTTTTGAGCAATCTTCATCCATTTTCATAGTTTTTCATCATTTCATAGCTAGGTTATGGAAAAATTTCATCAAGGAGCATCAATCTTCAAAGTGCATCATCAAGCCTGACTAGGAGTTAAGAAAGGCTACTTTCCACATTAAAATAGCACCAATTTCCCCCATGGGATTGAGAGATTGATCATTTAAATAGGATTTAATAGCTTTTTTATTTGTGTATTTCACTTATTTCTTGTTTTCATGTTTCAAATGAATCTCATGGGTAATGATGTTTCTAACTTGCATATGGGACTAATATTGTGTTTGTTCTTCATGTTTGTGTAGGTCTAGGATTACCATTCACAAAAAGAAAGATTGCAATGAACACTATAAAAGACAAATTATACTCTATCAAATCACAAAGGAGAGGAGTGAAGTGTTACCACCTCCACTCAAAAGCTCACTAGCCTATGGAGGGAGAATGCAAGGTATGGACTTGGAAAAGTCACCACAGTTGCAATGATGATGGAGGTCTCACAAGACTCCAAGCCACAACTTCTATGGCTGCCTCACACTTGCAATGTGGAGTTGATGGAGTGTAAAAACTATTGTAATGCTCAAAAATGGAGTGTTAGAATGTTGCTTAAGAATGTGAAGAACTTAATGAATTGCTAAGAGAATGTGAAAGAAGATTGCTAGAAGATGAAGTGATTGAACGAAGAATGTTTTTAAAGGTGGGATGAGAATAAACTATCATTTTTGGGTTGGTTGGTTGAAGAGGGACATTACAATTCAACTCCAATTGGGTGTGCAATGCCTCTGCCAACTTCAGATGTAGGAATCTATCAGGGATTGTAGCACACTGTGCAAATTTCTACACTCCATGCATGTTTCCCCGACAAATATTCTCTCACTGACACAGGAAAAATTCCAGGTGGATGGAAGGTAGGTGGGTGATGTGGAATTTCACCTTCAAATTTGTTTTTCTAAGGTGAGGGTATGTGAAAGGGGAATTTTCTTAAGGGGTGTAAATTTGTTCCTATACAACAACACAACCCTTGAAATCACCTAGACATAACTTCTTATGCTTTAAACCACCTAAACACACAAAACATTATTCATGCACACACTGCATGATTCTAATGATGTTCATAATATCTTCCAAGGAACCTGTTATCAATGTTCACCAGGGCCCTGATGCTAAAGGGACTTATAGCTTCACATTGTCAATGTTTAGAATGGAACCTGACATTGCTGATGCCTGAAGCCACAACTGATGGCTAGAGGAATATTCAATGCATTTGGAACCATATTTATTGCAAGGTTATGTGCATTTATTTCCAAAATATCCACATATTTTATCCATCAATGCATGCTAAGTATTGTGGCATAATTGCTTTATTGCCCACGTTCATTTCAAATCTTTTAAGTTGTCAAACCATTTGATACTCATTATCTTGCACTTAATATCTGTCACATCAAATCAATAAGAAAATATGTTCTTTTAGTTTCCATGCACCACCAATGGTTATTTTGCACGACAATACTTAAGGTATGTTGTTATGATTAATCAATTTTTCTTTAAACTTTTCATGCACTTTTCATTTAATTCCATGCATACGAAATATTAAATTATTAATTTCCATCAACTCATGTTTGTACCACCTCCAAATCATCACTATGAAGTGAGGTCACTTCACCAATTAAGTTGGGGGAGGGTATGCTTATTCAATATTTTTTCCAGTCTTTTTAAATCTGCCACCGTAAACCAAATTTAATGAAAATTATGACATGCAAAACCCTTAGTCATATTTTATTTTTGTTTCTATTTCTTTTATTTTCAAAATTTCTAAAAAACTTGAAATGTTGTAGATTTTGTGAGAATTTTAGCTTGGTTTATACTAGAGCTGAATTTGAAGAGAAATTTGTAGTTACAGTGCAGTGTAGTAGTAAGAATATATATGGAAACTAAGGTTTTGAAGTCATAAGAGATGCTGAGGGGGGTAGGCTATGATTGAGTTGAATTTTTAGAACTAAATTTGGTATACTAAGTAGTAAATTAAATTAGGATGTGAGGAGATGTCATAAGAAGAGAGTCGGTAGCTCAACACCAAATTTTGGAGGATGCAGTTGTCCTTCCCATCTTCACGAGGGTTGGTTGGCTTGATTATTTTCTAAAATTAACAGAGTACAGTGATGATTTAATGATAATATTTGCAGAAACTCTCCAATATGATGAATCCATGGTAAAAGGAATTTTTGTGGATGCATCAAAGATTGCCATTGCTCAAGTGATTGGATTTCTAAGAATAGAATCAAAATTTCTAGCTCGGTCTAATGCAGTTACAACTTGGGAGGAATTCTACATGAGAGGTGAGGAATTGGATTTCTCATCACAAGGTATGAAAATAATGCCTCTACATTAGTTGTGGATAAGATGTGCCACTTATATTATTAGATATATTACCTGTGATGGAAGACAAAACCTTTTGTATACGGTCCATTTCAAACTATTGAGTCATCTCAGGCATAAAATGATAGTAAATGTACCTATTTTTCTCTATAACTTGTTGAAAATAATGGCTTCAAAATACTAGAGAAGACATTTTGATACCTTTCTCTCTCTCACCATTGCTTAGTTACCCTATTGATAAAAAGGAGCCTAAGAATTCAATACCCACAAGTAAGGTGGGAGGATTTTAGGGCTGAGGAATGCAGAACCATCAACATTTTTCTTGAGGCACTAGTAGTACCTGGGGATATAGGAAATCAAAATGAACCCAAATATGAGCTTGAAGAGGAAAATCCTCATTATTTACATGTGGCCTCACCTACCCACAGCCGAGGCAAGCATGGAGAACCTGTAGATCCAAAGTCTAGGCTATTTAAAAATGAGGAGCTACCTTCTTCTTCTAAGTCATGAAAGTCTAAGAGTAGGAGAAGTAGTGTATCCACCACTTCCACACCCTCTAAACTAGAGGAAGAGGTTCCAAAAGGAAAGAGCATTGCTCAAAAATAGAAAAAGGAAAATACCCCAAAAAGGAAGAAGAGTATTAAAAATCAAAAGAGGAAAATTGAAGTAGAAATACTTACACCTAGACATTCTGGTAGGATCAGGCAACAAAATGTTGCAAAGGAAGGTATAGGGGAACCTAAAGGAGAAGAGGTGAATAGAGAACAACCCTAGGGAAATCAACACTAGCAAAAAAAAATAGTAAGAGAATGTTATGGTTGTAGAGACTGATTATGAACTAGGAGGAGATGCCCTCAGTGACATAAATACACATGTGAAAAAGAGAATGTATATGGTAATGAATTCTGATTTTGAATCAGAGGACCCATTTATTGAAAAGAAATTGAGGATAGAAGCCTTGAATAGTCCTATACATGGAGGTTATGAAGGAAGAAATGAGAAATTTGAAGATAGAGAAGAAGCTTACCTTGAGGAGATAAATGTGAGGCAAGAACTCCAGGAAGCACTGGACAAAATTAAACAACTAGAGGAGTTGGTGAAAAATTATGAGAAAAAGGATGAAGGGAAGTAAAAATGCAAGAGGTGAAGGAAAAGCTATAGTTGTATGGTCATGGTGATAATTCAGATTTGTTGGCACAATTGGCTATCACTAAGATATGGGACAAGGAATTAGCTATCCCAAGTGAGAGACCCACTTCTCTTAAAACTCTTAGTTATCACACAACTTTCTCTCTAGGCTACCAATTGTGGAGTGTAACTAATGAGTTTGCAAAGGAAAAAGAAAAATGGAAGAAGGAAAATGAAGGATATATGAAAGAATTGGAAAAGAAAGAAATAGAATTGAATAAGTCAATAGTCAGATTGGAAGAGGTTGTAGATAAGGTTGCAAAATTTTTCAAGTTTAGGCCTCCAACTAGGAATTATGCATTGTTGTTACAAGAATTGTTCTTGTGCTTTCAGTTAATAGATTAATTAGCAAATAATCTACTGTAGCGAGTCAAACCTACCGAGTTTCTTAAAAAATTTGGTACTTCCATATTTGAAGACCAGTATCAATTATGTGATCCTTGATGAAACAAAATGGAACCCCTTAATGTTTGTGGGGGATCTTAATGTCAGGGCACTTTCTTCCTATTATAGGAATGAATAGCTTAGAGGGGAAATTATGGAAGAATATGATGAAAAAGAGAAATCTATTGCACTTCCAATAAGAAGAGAGGTTAAGGATTCAGAAGCAATTATTGATGAGTGGATGCAACTTCTAGGGCATAAAGAGTTGGCAGGAGAATAATGAAACTTAAGGAGGCAGACTATGAGAAAATGAAAGTGCTAGCTGTGGGTATTGTACAATAGTGTTATAAGTATGTACAAAATCGGTAGAATGATGTAGCCCATGAATTGCAAAACAAGGATCCACATTATGTGTACAGTTTTACTGCTATGCTCCAGAGGGTGAAGAAATATATGGCAGTCAGTATTAACAAAGGAGTTCACTAGATACCTCTTACATTTCAACCACCTATTCTCCTTTTTCCAATTCCACATTGGATTGGAGATAAAAGTGGTGAATGTGAGAGGGAAGGAACTATCAGGATGAGGCAACTTTCAACATACCAAGTTTTTTATTTACAATAGGATCAGGGTGCTAGTATAGTCATGGACCTAAGGCAAATTGCTCACTAGTATAATCAAGACCATTAGTATTTTTCTTGGGGACAAGAAAAAAGTTCAGTTGGGGGTAAATGATAAGTCTAGATAATAGCTTGTTTTTGTTGATTTTGTTAAAAATTTAAGATAGTTTCAAACATACTTTCTAAACAATATTCCATATCATACTATCTTTTTTTTATCCATTATGTAGACCTAAGCCAAAAAAGCATGGTGATGGAATTATGGTTTAATATATTAGCATTAAATGGTTTATATGAATATGTGTATGGGAATGTTGATGGAATGCTATGTTTAATTATGATAGTTATCCTTATGTGCATGCTTTGTGAAACTAACTTGTTTTGCAGCTGAAGTAGGAACCATGATACACAACAGTTATAGAATGAAATTGTAGCAAAAGGGGCATTAAAAACCAAAATAGGGGAATTGCAAAAATAGTTGAATGTGATGTTCATTGGTTGAAGGAAATTAATGAAGATAGAACACACATTATTATAATCAGTTAATAAAAACTGAAGAAGAGGTCTTCCTTACATGGGACTTTGATAGATGGGCATATGATTGCATGCATTATGTTTTGATAGAGTTCTAGTTTTGATAGGATTCTCCTTCTTTTTCAGCTGTAGGTTGAATAATTCCAAGTCCTAATTCTATGCTCTAAATATCTGGGAGTGGAGTTAATGATTTTGGTTAAGTTGTATCTTTCAAAAAGGATTCCCTCAGTCTGTATATAATTGTTGGATGAGTCCATAGGTTAGTTAGTTGGTATTTTAGAGTTTTATGTTATTTGTTACTTTTAGTTTGAAACTTTAATCTTCATAATGATTGATTCTGATTTGTGCAAGAATATTTTGTAATCTTTCATCTTATTCAATAAATGAAGATCAATTTATGGAATGCATGAAATCTATTAGTTAGATTGAGTTCGATAAAGTGGAAATTGTTACTTGAGAATGCCACTCAAAGTATTTTTCTTCACTTTACCTTTTTAATTATTTACTTATGTTGATAGCTATTATTAGTTTATTATTGTTCATAAATCATATGCAAGTTAATTGGGATTCCATTTCTTGTTTATTATGAATGAATGCTTAGGAACATGCATGTAATAATCATTAGCAGTACTTTGGAGGATAGTTTAGTCAAGTCAGCAGTTTTTATTAAGTTTTTAGTTAATACAATATTACTTTATTAGCAATACTTCAATCACAAATTTTACTGTAGGTACTCGTAGAAACTAGTTTCAGTTTATACTTTTATTGTTTTGCAATTTTGCGTGTTTCCAGCAATTAGAATGGCTTCAATAGAATAGTTTAGGTAGTTTAAGTCCATGAAGGCATATACAATGTTGCACCATCATAAGCTTACACACCTTGGTCAATGATTTAATGTAGTATGAGAAATGTGAAATGGACTATTCAGTTAGTTAAACCTCTGAATTGAGTAGATTTTACCAAGTTTGCAAAACACTAGCTTAGACTCTACACTTACCTAATAAAAAAACAATCTTGATATTTCAAGTTTCTGGACCTCTTTGCTTAGAAATTAATTAAAAAATATAAAACATAATCAAATATTTAAAATATATATATTTGGAAACTATACATCATGATCTATAATGGGTTTTAATTTCATAAATAAATTATAAAGAAAATTACATCAGCTATATTGCTAAAGTTAGAAATTTCTCTTGAATCTGCCTTAGTATTTTAGTTGCAAGTCAAAGGCTAAGGTTCAAGTTTCCAAACATTTCTCAAGCCCAAAACATAAGAAAAAAGTGGCTTGGAATTTCATTTTGTTTATAACAAGTATCCACTTTAAAATGGGTAACTATTTTATTTTTAGAATGGGTGCCTATTTAGGAATGAGATCCCAATCTAAGGCTTAGGATCCCACTCCTAAATGGGTATTGATGTCACATAAAACTACACCCTACTAAACAAGAGTTCAGTGTTCTAATGACACAATGGAAACAGCCTCAAGGTGTGGAACCTTGTGTGAATGAGGTTGAATCTATAGAGAAGGTTGACTTCCTCTTCTAAACTAAGTGCAAATGTGTTGGTCTAACCCAACACATGAAACCTATTACTACCCTAATCTAACAAATCGAAAAGGAAAAGGAATAAAAGGAGAACATGAAATGAAAGGAAAGTGATGCACAAAGATAGAAATTTATTTCTTCCTGCTTTATAATAGCATAATACATCAATGAAACAACTAAAACACATACTCAAACATGAAGGTAAATGGACTTTACACAACATGTAAGGGATAACAGTGATAATGGTTGAATTTTATTAACATAAAAGGTTAGAAGCAAACTTTACAATGGTAGAATGCAAAAAATGCAATGTCCGCAATAGAAAAACCCTAGAGAAGCTAGACAAAGAACCCTAAAAAAATATACAAGTGTTATCTTCATAGTTCAAGCATAACTCAGATAAACATTAACCAAACCCTAACCCAACTAAGGTTAGTAGATCTGATCAAAGAAGCATGAAGTTTAACAAAAAAATTATGCCCAAAACAAGCATGGTCACCATACCTGTTGTGAAGATCACGCCAAGAAGAGCCTGGAGTAGACAAGGCTTGCACGTCACCCACCCTGCCATGAAGATTTTTTTAGAAAATTCATACAAAACCCCCCACCAAATCCACGATTTGAGTACGGAATCCATCAAAAGGGACAAGTAGCAACAATGAATGAGCATGGAACCCATGAAATCCACTCAGAGAAGTCAAAAGAATGCATTAAATTCATCCTTGAAATCCTAAAAATCAGATTTGGTAGTTGGGGAGTTGTTGAGCTTTAATGGCATCACCTAGAAAAAAACATGCCAAAACACAGGAAGTTCAGGGCATCGACCCCAAAAAAAACACTTTTGCAAGCTTGTGAAAAAAAATGGTCCACACCCCCAAAAATGTGTTTGTCGGACATTGACAATTCGGTGATCAGGAGTTGGGTGTTGGGCTTACATGATGCTTATGTTTGCATAAAACTTCATGCATCGAGCATCGGGCTGTCAGAGGTCGAATGTCAGGCCTGTAGCTTACCACATACCAAAGGAAGAAGAAGAGAAGGAATTGTGAAGTCCAAAGGAACCTGTTGGAGCCTAAAATTTCATGCAAAATTTAGTTTCCCATATGTGAAAATTTGATTTTGGCACTCAAAAATAAAGTTGAAAAATCTGCTTATGTGGCTCATTTTGAAAAATCATAACGTTGGATTTGTTCGTTTTTATGCCAAACCACTTTGCAGACATGTTTGTATAACATATGGGAGTATGCACGCTAGTTTTCAGCTTCATCTGATCAGTTTTGACAAAGTTTCAGAGGGCCAAGTTTAAGGGTTTTTAAGAAAATCTGTTGTCAGCAAGTAGAATCTATTAAAGTGGCCCACTTTGAAGGAAAATATTAAGCATCTGAAAATAGATTATGATAGAAAAATTGGCGCTCTTGAATCTCCCTATCTCAAGGTGCATCCATGCCAATTTTCAAGGCATTTGAACATCATTTGGTATTTTTGCAAAATCAAAACCAAACTGATTTTGCATAGTTTTATGACTGCATTCCCAGAACAGCTACAAAGTGACCAAGTTTGATTTTTAATATTTTTCTGATGAAGACAATTTGTGAAAAACTCATTTTCCTACATATTCATGTGACCCAAATAAACCAATCACAATGAGGGAAGCTCCCCAAAATCTGATTTGATATTTTTCTAGAAAGGCAAATTGGCAAGTTTTAGTTTAGTCTAAACAGTTGCAAAAATGGCTGAACAAGCAACTTTGAGTGTGAACAGCTTTCAATCTCAATAAATTCATGCCAAACCCTCTTGCATTCACACTTTCCTACCATAGCTCAACATGCTGGTGCAATTTCATAATTTTTGGAAATCATTTGATCAATTTTCTAAAGCCATTTTGGAGGCAACTTAATTTATTTTAATCACAGAACAAAGTGCCTAAAAGTAAAACTTTGACAATAACCCACTTCAAAATTCTCACCCTAGATGCATATACAAGCAACATTCAACATGCAGATGGTTATAATTATCCAAATTTAAAGGAGTGGAGCTAATGGCAAGATGTTTTGGCCATAAGAGTATGGATTATGATTATGGTGATGTGTTAGTACCTGGTGTATTGACATCGCAGAGTTTTCAGATAAGGAAACAACTAAGAAATAAGGATCATGTTGATGGTGTGCAGATCATAAAGAAAATCATATGGGATTCCTTACACAGCAGAGATTTATTTTCACATCTTATGCTCTCTTTAGAGTATAGTGGAAACTATGAGCATAGGAATTTGTAAGTAGTTAATTTCAGTGGTAGTCAAAGAAGGATAGAGACAAATAAATTTGGCAGGTCTATGATAATCAAAACCAATGGACATTGTTCTCAAGTAAGCACATACTTAATCAAGCTATGGGATCAAAAGATTCTCAGCTACAAGATCATGGAAAGGAAGATATAACAACATAGAATAGGGAAATAGTTCAGGGGCCTTATTTTTATCATGGATCGATAGATGATTGAACTCACAAAAATACTCTCATTTTTGTTTTTTTTTAAAGAAAAAACTATTGAGGATAAAGGAATAAAAAGGGGGCTTGCACAAGCCAATATATCTAACTCGGGAATCTTAAACATAAGATAATGATCAGAAAGAGCACGAATCAAAAGCAAAGATTGTTCTTGCAGAAATAGGTGATTTGTCATCATGGGAAGCCAATGAAAGGAGTGAGAAAAAAATATTAAAGAATTGAAATGATCCGCCATGAACAATAAAATTAGAATGTAGATCCTATGTATGTAAATTGTAGTTAAGATATTCTATACATCCGAATGAAGGATATACAATCGAACATTTTAGGAGCTCAATCCTCTTAGAGATTGCTTTGCAAGTATGAAACAACAACAAATCTTCACATCATTCCAGCCATTTAGAATCTAAATTAAAAGACTTAATGAAGGATGGATTGGAGAAGGATTTGAGCATATCTCCTATAGGGCGGAGAGGCACACTGTCAGAAGTGAAAGGTGAAGACCATAAATCTGCTCACTATTCTATGCACTTAGGATTCAAAGTAAATGATTCAAAGGAAGACCTCTATTCCAAAATTAGCAAGAGAACATCTCTCAAAATTTGCAGAATGGAGTTATTACTGTTGTTGAAGACATATATTCAAAATGAGGATACTTAAAAATTTTTGTTGAGAAATGATTGAACAAATATGGATACTGTGGGTTCAAAAGAAGAACCATTTCATGAAGCACAATAATCAAGGAGCTCGCCATCATAGAAGGGAAGGCCATCGAATCTTGACTCATTTTGAAACATTCGAACCATGCTGTAATGAAATGCAGGGCAACCCACATGCTAAAGGACAAGTTCTATTCATTAAAACGAACCAATGGAATGCACACCAAAATAAAGAAAATGGTGCTGAATTCTTGCTTGAAGAAAGGAAGCTCCAATGTGTTATTGAGGAGGAAAAATAAGGTCACATGGACTGCGAACATGATATGGACATTATGGTCATATAGTTGCAGTATATGCTGGATCCTGAGGAGATTTTCTTAGTTAATGATTAGGTGAAATTTTTCTCTTTGTTGATACACAAATGTGGGAGTAGAGGAGTACGCAATTTAAGAATAAAAGCCTCATTTAATATGGTTCAGAATATGAAGGATATGAGTTGCTCAGTATGGAGGTTTGAATGCTACTTTGATGGATGTTGGAAAATCTGTTTGGGTTGTGAATGTTATACGAGCTAGTGGTCCAAATACATTTCCATTTATACTTGATTGTCTTACGTGATTTCATTTATAGATAAATAGAAACAAACAAAGTGCAATAAAAGAAAAGAAAAACATCGGCAAGAGCAAGGGGATTGAAGTGAAATTTTACCGAACATATATGTCACGCTGATGGAGAATCTATTGGGGAGACAATATACTATCAGTGGGAAAAATTAAAATCTTACCGATGCTTCAAGTCATGTCGATGGAATAGTTCGGCAAGAGAATCAAAGTTGGTGGAAGAAAAATAAATTCTCTTCGATGTTACATGTTACACCGAAAGTTTGAAGGTGGATAAAAATAATTAAAAATGCTATGGTATGATATGGGTAAAAATAAAAAGAGATTTAAATATAAGATTGTGGACTTATTGAATAAAGATGAAGACAAAATATTTTCCTTAGTAAAGTACTTTCATGAAGCTAAAGGGAGTTATAAGGTGAAATAATCATTTTACCCACAAATGCACAAGGGGTAAAATTTATAAAATACTTGTACGTAGAGGTGGAGTTTTTCTCCAATGAGAATAAAAGGATGGGTAGTTATTATTCTTGAAGAAATAATTTATTAAAATTGGTGAAATATTTCAACTAAGAAACATAAATGGAGAATATTTTCACCCAAGGAGTCATGAAGCGAGTAGTTATTTTAATAAGAGAAAAGCGAAGTTTCCAGCAAAGGATAATGGCCGAAACTAATTTTTTCATGAAGATGCAAAATAGAGATTAAGGTTAAAATATTTAATTTTCCTAGAAGGCAATTAATTAAATATTTTATTTTATCTAGAATAGTTAAATGAAGCATTGTAGCGAACGAGTGTTATGAAGGGTTGTAACCCTAAAAAGGAAATGTATATATACAAAGTGAAATTGTATCAAAGAGGAGAGATTTAGGAGAAATAAGTAGTAGATTAGGTAGTTGGATAGGGTGAATTGTTGTCGAAATAAAACATCATGTTCTATATTGTAAAATCTTTTCAAATTATATAATGGAGAGAAATGCATAAATTTGGTGAAATCCTTTCTTGGTGTTCAGTTGTTGTGATCCAATTATTTACATTTTTATCTAGTTGTCTCCAACTTGAGGTCTTTTAATCATTTAAATTAATATATCAAGTATATTTCTGATTTATCAAATTGCATTCTCATTTTCTGTGAATTAATCAATTGGTGTCTGCAAGTCAGATTTAAATTCTTTTGGATAATTGAAGAAGAACCTAGTAAGAAAATATTCTAGCACAATTTATGCAAGTCATAAATTTAGTGAAGTTTTATGCCAATCATAGAACCTCATTCTCAAAGTGCCTAGCAACTAGAGTTAACCCAAATAGGGGAAACACATATCATTTACCTCTTGACTCCATTAGCCCAACAAAAGTAGGCATTGGTCACACCAATTCCATTTTAGAATTTTATAAAATATTATTCAAACATTCACATCTCACATTTCAGTAGGAGTAGATAACAAGCTTTCATCTATTACACTTTGTGCCATTGTAATAGATCTATCAAGTCAATCAAGTCACACAACTTTAAGTCTACCTCATTCACATAGGTATACCCACCTAGGTTTGGCAACACCTAAAGAGAAGAAGGTTCAAACCATTTGGCCTTGTTTGTTACCCTAAAACGTATCAAGAGATTGGCAACCTCTTAAGGCATTTCACCTGCATTTTTGAGAGCTAAAAGAACCATCAGAGTCAGAGGGAAGGGATTCCTCTTACCGAAGAAAGGTAAAAGGTAAAGGGGAAGGCTGAAGTCTAAAACCATAAACCCCAACACTTAGTTGAATTTAAGGAGAAAAGAAGGAAAGTGAGAAGGAGAAGGAAGAAAGTAAAAAGTTCAAAGTCCAAAAGCAAGAGGTGATATTTTAGAGATCATACCTCAGACTGTCAGAGGTTGGAGATTAGAGGTCAAAGGTTAGGAGGAAGGCCTACGCATTGCAAAGTGAAAATGGTAAGAGGGAAGAGGTAAGAGCGAAGGCTGACACCCGAAGGTCAACGAAAGAAAGGTGAAAAATGGAAGAGAGAGATAGTTAAGGGGTAAAGGGTAAGATCGAAGGTCGATACCCAAAACACTTAGAAGAAAAAGGGGAAGGAAGGGAGTGATGTTGAAGGCATGAAGGAAGCGGGTAAGAGGCAACCTAAAAACCCAAAAAAATTGGGACTTAGCCAATTTTAGGAACCCTCAAGGAAAACTCATGCAAGATGGCCCATGTAGGATCTCTCAAATCAGATATCAGTGATGGGTCATCTAAGGGGGGCATGAAATGTCAACATTTTGGAAATTTTTGTGGGATGATTTCTTGCTAATCATGAAATCTAGAGGCCTTATTAGTCTATTGGGCACAAATTCATGAAGGGAATTTACTAAATTGGGTCTCCAAGGGAAAAAAAAGCATGTACAGGCTTGCACTTGGAAAAAAGCATAGAAACTAAGAACATACATTCACTTAAGGAGAATGTAGGGTGTGCAAAGCACTTCATGAAAAGAAAAAATATTCAAAATATGTACTTGAAAACTCAAAACTTATCAGAAATAAGATTTGAGATGAATCCCATTGATTGAGATTGGGAGAGCCTCACCATCCAACTTGGAAAGATAGAATGTGTTGGCTTCCTTACAACTAGTGATGACATATGGACCACTCCACATGGCATCAAAATTGGAATGTCTTCTAGATTTGGCTCTATTTGCATCCCATTTCAGCACTAGATCTCCCTCTTGGAACATCCTATGAACTTCCTTCCTGTCAAAATTTTTGTTGGCCTATGCTTGATGTTCTTGTATGACTTGCATCGATTTGTTCCTTGTCTCCTCCAGTTCCAAGAGTTCAACCATCCTTACTGTTATAGCATCATTTTCCTCTAACTCCAATTGATGTTCCAAATCAAGGGAAGGAAACTCCAATGATAATGGTAACCTTGCTTCCCTTCCATAAACTAGCATGAAAGGAGAATTACTAATTGATCTTTTAGGAGTAATTCTATCAGCCCAAAGGGTTGTCTTCATCTTGCTATGTCAAACCCTTTGGTTGTCTTCAATGGTCCTTTTGATAATCTTGATGAGATTTTTATTTGAAGACTCAGCCAGACCATTACCCTAAGGATAGTAATTAGATAAGGTCTTCAAGTAAATGCCATGCTTCATTTCCCAATCAAGGATCTGAGCACTAGCAAAAGCCTTGGAATTATCTAAAATGATTATGGAAGGAGTATCAAATCTGGTAAGAATTTCATCAAGGATTTATAAAACTGAAGCATTAGTGGAATCCTTCAAAGCAACTGCCTCTGTCCACCTTGTAAAGTAATCTATGGTTGTTAAAATCCACTTATAACCAATACTTGATGGTGAATTTATTATGCCAATAAAATCCAAACCCCATTACATAAATGGTTGATCAACTTGAATTGGGTGAAGAGGGAGAGCATCCGACCTTTGCATCCACTTAAAGTTGGCCAATAATAACCAGCCCTTATAATCTTTACAACAGTAGTCCTTACAAAAAAATGACCACCTGAAGATATATCATGGAATTCATTTAGCATTTTGCTGACCTGATATACATTTATGCATCTTAATAGGACTCCATCCACTATGACAAAGGGAATGGAATGTAATCTGAAATGTATTTTTTTGGTCCTATCTAGACCCAAAGGATATCTACCTATCCTGCAAAACGGTAGTAATATCATGCACCCAACTGCCTTGTATGCTTGCATTTGGTGCTTGTTTTTCCTATAGCACAAGGGAAGCATCTATAGGAGTCTCGAATGTTGAGAAAAGTTTCTCACATAACCCTTTTCATCTCACTAGCTTGGTGATCTTGATGTTAACGTCATACTCCATCACCTTGGTGATCCATCTAGCCCTTTTTTCATTGATATCTCTGCTCAGCAAGAACTCTTTAACGCTGACATGGGGAATCATTAGTTGTATCATATTATTAGACAACATATGTCTAATTTTTTCAATGCTCTAATAGCAGCAAGAGCAACATAACTATACTTGACCTCATAATCTTTGAGCCCTTCACTAAAGAAAGCAATGGGTTGTTCTAGGTTTTCTTTATTTAGCTAAGTTAGAATAGTTGATATACTTGCTTCACCTCCAAAGGTATAAAGAATGAAATCCTTGTCATAGTTAGGATTGACAAGGGTAGGATCTTGAGCATTTTATTGTTTGATAGCCTCAAAGCTATCTTTACCTTCTTTGGTTTATTTCAAGACCATGTTTTTCTTGAGCATAGAGGTAAGAGGCTTTACCAAAGCAAAAGGATTTGGAATGAACATCCTCACAAAGTTAACATTTCCCAAGAAACTCTATAATCCTTTCTTGTGACAGGGAAGTGGGATGGCCAAGATAGATTTCACTCTTGCGGGAACAATGACTAAGCCATCCTTTGAAAATATGTGCCCAAGAAGATTTACCTAATAAGTAATGAAGACACATTTATTTGGATTTAGGGGAATACCATATACGCTACATTTTTGAAATACTTGCTCAAGGTTACTAAAATGGTCTTTTGCATGCTTTGAAAACATTGTGATATCATCCAAGTAAACCAAAATAAACTATCTAAACACACCTTGAAACACCATATCCATGGCTCTTTGAAAAGTGGCACCTACATCGGTTAGACCAAAAGGAATTTTACAATAAGCATAGGTGCCTCACTTTGTAGTAAATGTTATCTTATGCTGATTAGATTCTTAGACCAAAATTTGGTTGTAGCCTAAGTAACCTTCCAAGAAAGAAAACCTTTCTGACCCATTGAATCTTTGTAAAATCCACTCCATGGAGATGAGGGGATAATGATCTTTTAGGGATGCTTTATTTAGATCCTTAAAAGCTACACAAAGTCTTATTTCCCCATTCTTTTTTCTAATGGGAACAAGATTTTCAACCCATGAAGAATGTTTGATGGGAAAAATGATTCTAGTCTCAATCAATTTGGCCAACTCCTTTCCAATCAAAGATTCAATATTAGGATTTATGGGCCTTTATTTTTTCCTTACAGGTTTTCCATCTAGATCTAATTCAATAGTATGTTGGGAAAGCCCTGGGTCAAAATCCTCTAAGTTTTCATAAGTCCAAGAAAATACATCATTGTATCTATTGCAAAGATCTATGAAAACATCATGTTCAGTGGTAGAGCATACCTTTCCCAAGTTTAGAGACTTACCCTCTAAAATTTCTATTAGCTTGAAGTCACCCTTCTTTGCAGCTAAGTTCATCCTTTTTTTATTTAACTGATCATCGGGGTTGAAAATAACTTCAAGGGTGATGAGACCATTTGGTAGCTTGTTGCTACTTAGCTGCACAATCTGATCACCATACTAATTTTGCAACTTGGAGGAATGATTTCTTTTTAGAAAATTCTACCTCATCTTGTAGAAAATTCACTATCTGTTGGTCATTTTCAAAGACTTTCCAGTGATCTTGATTATCTAGAATAGCAAGCATCACCACAAGTCTGATATGTTGCTCCTTTTTACTTGTAATATGTGCTGGTATGTCAAACTAAGCACCAATTTTTGTAAGTCTATCAACATGTTTATTATTTCTTAGAGTTGTTAGGATATTAAAACCCTCAAAGCCTTCAATTAAATCCCACACCCTATGCTTTTAGGATTTGAGTAGATTGTTCTTGGTTGAAATTTGAGTTCTAACTTGATGGACAACCAATTCATTGTCACCAAAAACTTGTAACAATTTGATGTTCCTTTTTTGTGCAATATGGATACCTTGGATGAGTGCTTCATACTTATCCACATTGTTAGTGCAACTAAATTTAATTCTGAAAGAGAAATAATATTTCTCCTTGATAGGAGATACTAACATTACACCAACACCAACACCATTCCTATTTTTGGAACCATCAAAAAACATCTACCACAATCCCCCTAGATCCTCTTGAGTTTTTATGAGATTGGGGATAGTAGCATTTTCCTCATGAATGCAATAGGTGCGAAGACTGGTCTCCTCTACCTCAACAATAACAATTGGATCAAAATGCAAAGCATTTCCCCATTCATCCAACAAACAATTAGGTACCTCCTCTATAGGATTTGAAAGATCATGAACATAACACTCTTCCTTTTGATCATGCAATGTACAGTTCATGTTTATTGGACTAGGAGTGTAAGGCTCTAGATGATTTTTTTTATGGGATTGGATTTGATGGTTGCTTTAGTGCCATATCTAGTTCTAAATAGCATGTGAGACTAATCAACAGAAAAATACCGACCTATCTTAGCAATGAAATTCTCTAGATAAGAAAATGGAAAAATGAGCAAGGAGGTCTATGACTGAAATTTCTTGCAATAAATCACATCTAGGACATGCATGCAAGGAAAAATTTAGGTCCTTAATTACCCCCACTATATTTATAGTAGTTTCATCCAATTATAAAAAAATTCTAGCCATTGGTTCATACTTGATACCAAGCATGTTAGAAATTCCCTTAGGCATAACAAAACTACTTGCCCCAAAATCTATCATAGAATTTGAACTATATGATTTCCAATAATTAGAGAAAGATAGAAGGGAGGTGGCTTATTGATTTTTCTAGAATCCCCTTACTCTTTAGGTTGCACTAGGCTATTTGATGGAGTAGTCTGCTATTTTTCTTGTACATCATCTGTTTGTTTAAGTTCCTTTAAAGCCTATTGTAGCAAATCCCTTTGTGAAGGGATAGATAGAGGCTCCCACATAGTAACATTTAGATTTGATTTCTTCATTTTCTCCACTATGTTGAAAGTAATTTTACTAGATTTAGAAGGAATCTTTGTAACTAGGTCTATTCTCATTACTTGTGTGATCTTAGGCTGTTCCACCACTTGTTTAGGCCTATTAATAGGTTGATTTGATTGTGGAAGCTCTATTTTTCTACCTTTTGGTCCAACATTTGTACTTGGTTTGGGTTCCTAAGAGACTGATGCTTTCCCAAGCATGGAAGATGCACCACCCTCCATTTCTCTTTTCTTTGATCTTGTATTATGGGTTATTACATCGGTATCTTCTTGGTTTACACCACAAAAATCCTCTTGACCCCAAATTACAAATGAGGAGACACATGCATGATTTTGATTACTAGCAGTTGTTTGGTTCATGCCAATTTGTTTCTCTAAAGTAGAAGTTTAATTTTGAGCAACTAGACTTTGTACAAACTCTCCATTTTGACAAGCATTTTGATTATGAGCTTGCTCAGAAGGGTAACACCACTCCTGCTCTTGTACTAGATTATTTTGCATTGGTACCAAAGCCTTATAATTGCTGGAAATAGTTGTGTGCATGCTATTCATGGGCTTAGCATGATTCCAATAATTTTGTCCTTGATAAGGTGGTTTGCTTTGCCGATAACTCTGATTTTGAGGCTAATAGGGCCTATTGTTTTGAGCTTGCTGCCTTTTCATTGATACTAAATCATTATTCATATTTTAGAGCAAGGTACCCCAATCTTTTGGAAGTGTAGTAGAATTATAAGGTTGGCTTGTGGAAACCATTGTAATAGGAGCCACTGGGATAGGGGCCATTGTTGGTTGTGAAGGAAGCTCTAGAAATAAGGGCATTAGTGGCTTAAGAGCTATCTTCCCAACCTGAATTAAGCAATTTTCTTCCCTTATGGAAACATCATATGCACTTGGTAAGGTAAAACCACCCATTGATTAGATCATAACAACTATATCAATGTTAAGGGCCCTCAAGAAATATAGAAAATCATGCTCATGAGAAGGCTTGACCAAAAAAAGAATTCTATTCCAAGTCTTTTGGAATTTGGAGTTGAAATTACTCATGAATTTATGAGGTACTCTTTTAATTGTGGTTAGTTGTTCTACCAAGGAAAAATGGTCACTCTTGTCTTCAAATTGTTTGCATAACTTCTCCCCTAACTCATCCCAATTGTGAATGGAGTTGGGTGGTAGTCCTCTATACCACTGTAATGCTTTACCTTTTAGTGAAGTGGAAAGTAATCTAACAACCATGTTGTATTCTATTACATCTTGAAATGAGCATGTGTTTGCCACATTTATGATATTATCTATTGGATTTGTAGATGTTTCACAAGTAAAATGGGGAATAATTTTGAGGGAATTGATTGGTATATCATCTTTTTGGGCTAGAATCAAGGGACTTCCACTAGTAAAGGATACAAAAAGATAATTTCTAGGTACAAACATATGGAATAAATTTATATTTGTATGGACAATAGGTGTTCTAGCTTGAAATAATCTACCCATAGGTGGCATAGATTGAGCTCTAGGAGATGGAATTGTACTCCTATTTCTTCTCGTAGGTGAAAAATATTGTCTATTTCTTCTTCTAGAAGTAGGAAATGAGAGTTGGATGTATTGGAAACTACCTCTAGAAGAAGCTCTTGTTTGGATTCTTGGCATGAATGTGCAAGCCTAATCTTGAATCAAGAATTCTAGGTAGGAGCAGGGTCACCAATTCACATGTAGAATTCTCCCTTGATTGTAGAGTCACCAGGTACTTGTTTAAGATCCTCTTCAAGGCTAGAATGTTGAGAGATGCACCATTCTCTCAACAAAATGAAGTGAAATTTCTCCTTGTGTCCCATCAGGCATGCCAAAAACTATTGTCACATAGAACTACATCCTACTGAACAAGATTTCAATGTTCTAATGACACAATGGAAACAATCTCAAGGTGTGGGACATTGCACGAATGAGGTTGAATCTCTAGAGAACGTCAAATTACTCTTCTAAACTAAGTGCAAATGTGTTGGTCTTGTAAGGAAGCTAAGGTAGTGGAACAACTTTCTACACTAAACTTGAGAGGAGAATAATGCAAAATTTTTACAAATCTTTAACAATTATAGGAACTTAAACTAAAATAAACATAAATATCATGCATACCATGACATAGAAATTTATGTGGGGAAAACCCTTTTGGGAGAAAAACTTGACACTCCAAAAGTTTCCCAATATATTATCATCACTTAGAGATCCAAAGACAACATGACTGCTACCAGACTCTTAGAATACATCACTATCTCTCTCCTGCAGTCATAAGACAATGCCTTCATATAATAGAGTTACATTCTAGGGCAATATAGAACAAGAAAATATCCACCATTAGATATAAAACCTAATAATTAATGGTCTAGATTTACAATATATCATTTATCTAATGTATGTCAGCCATTTTAAAAGTTTCCTAAAAAAGTTAGCAAAAAACTATTTACATGCATCCCGCTCCTCCCCCTTGATTTTGTTGTATATTACACCTATTAGTGTAACTAGGAAATATATATATATATATCCTATCAACAATAACCTTTTTATAATTGTAAGGTTGAGACACATTTTCCCAACAAATCTCCCACTTGTCGAACACCTTGCAAGAGAAATGGGAGGGAGTAAACATTGTCTCTTAATTGTTGGGGACCAAAAGGTCCATAATCTCTGAACACCATATGAACTTCTCTTTGCTCATAGGCTTACCTAAAGAATCAACAACATTCATCAATGTCTCTACCTTAACCAACTTCACCTTTCCATCTTCAACCATATCTCGAAAAAAATGATATTGTACATCAATGTGCTTGGTCCTGGCATGAAATGTTAGGTTCTTGGCTAGACATATCACACTCTAATTGTCATAATAAATTATCACTGCACGTTGTTTTATTCCAATATTTGAACACAATCTCTTAAGCCAAATGGCTTCTTTACAAGCATGAGTAGCTGCCATATACTATACTTCAGTACTGGACAAAGCAACCACATCTTGTCACTTACTCATCCAACTAATTGTACCACCAAAAAAAGTAAACATATAAGCACTGGTGGATCATCTTTTATCAATATCACCTACCCAGTATGAATCCATATAACCATGAATATTAGGGAAATTTCATCTTCAGTCACATTACTATGATAACACAAGGAATAATTTGAGGTATGGTGCAAATATTTGAAGACCCTTTTAACTGCATCCCAATGAACTCTACTAGGATTAGACATATATCTGGAAAGAACTCCCATTGCTTGGGAAATTTATAGTCTAGTTAAAAACCATAGCATACATAAAACTTCCAACTGCACTCTGGTAAGACACTTTTCTCATGTCTTCCATCTCTGATGGAGATGTTGGAAAATATGAAATCGACAACTTTGTTCCAAAAGAAATAGGAACACACAATGGTCTACAACAATACCACATGTTAAATCTCTGTAAAATTGAATTGACATACTTACTTTGGCCAAGCCATAGCTTTTTGTTAACTCTATCTCTTTTAATTTCCATCCCAAGAATGTTTCTAGCTGCACCAAGATCTTTCATTTCAAATTTAGAAGCAAGTTGAGATTTCAGTTTTGAAATCATACCTTTCCCTTTGCCAATAAAAACATATCATCAACATATAATAAATAAATAGGAAATGATCACCATAAAATTTATAATAAACACAATGATCTAATTTAGAATGCTCAAATCCCAAACTCAACACATATGTGTCAAATTTCTTGTACCACATCCTAGGACTCTATTTTAAGCCATACAAAGATTTCTTCAATTTGCAAACCAATTTACTTTTACCTTTCACCACGTAGTGCTCTGGCTATGTCATATAAATATCCTCCTCCAAGTCACCATGAAGGAAAGCAATTTTCACATCCATTTTCTCAACCTCTAAATCATAAGCAATAGCAATAGCAAGCAAAAATCTAATGGATGCCATTTTTTCAATAGGAGAGAATATCTCACCATAATCAACACCCTCAAATTGAGAGTAACCTTTCTCAACCAACCTTGCTTTGCACTTATCAATACTTCTATATGAACCAATCTTCTTCTTGAACACCCACTTGCAAACAAGAAGTTTTCATCCTATAGGCAATGGTACAAGATCCCATGTATCATTATTTTTCAAAGATTCCATTTCTTCATCCATATCAATCTTCTAGGATTTTGCATCATTCATACCTAATGCCTCTTCTATAGATCTGGGTTCATCCATGTTAGTATTCAAAGAGGTGGTTTTCTATGCCTTTTAGACCTATGAATAAGTTGAGTTGGAGGTTCTTCCTCTTCTTATGAATATCCAGAGCCATATGATCTCTCCTCAACTTCATGTCTATCTTTGGGCCTCAATTCAACTTTCTCAAGTGTAGAAGGAAATTGAATCACATCTTCCTATTTACTTTGTTTTGGCTGAAATGTAACAAAAGAGGTCTTAGTTTCTCTAAAATAACGCTTCCACTATATATTATCTTTTTTGTAACAAGTTCCCAAAGCTTGTATCCTTTCACACCACAACTATCTATGATGAAGATACATTTCACAACCTTGTTCTCCAACTTTTTTTGCTTCTCCTTTGGAAAATGTGCATATGCCTCATAACCAAAAAATCTAATATGTTGTAATGAATGCTTGTGACCTGACCATGCCTCTATAGGCATCTTATCAACAAGAGCTAATGTAGGAGCCCTGTTAATCAATTAACAAGCAGTGGCAATAGCTTCATCCCAAAACCTTTGTTCCAGGCCAACACCACTCAACATATTCCTAGCCTTCTCCATCAGTGTCTTGTTCATTCTTTTTACTAAACCATTATGTTGTGGAGAATATAGAGTTGTCTTTTGTATATGAATACCACAATCTTTATAGAATCTATCAAAATAATTAGAGAATAATTCACCACCATTATCAGTCCTCAAACATTTTATTTTTTTTCCATTCTACAACTCAACCATTGCTTAAATTCTTTAAATTAACTGAAAACTTCAGATTTATTCTTTAGAAAATACACCCATGTCCTTCTACTATAATCATCAATAAATGAAACATAATATGCAGATTTACCAATCAAAGGAAAATCTATAGGACCAAACACATCATAATGAATAAGATCCAATACACTATAAGATTTATGAGAACTCGAGGAAAACTGACCACGAGTAAAATTGAACACAATTTTTTTCTATAAATGTAATGCTCACAAAAATCAAATTCAAGACTACAATTAGACAAACCTTTAGCAAGGTTTTTATTTTTCAAGGTCTTTAGACCCTTTTCCCCAATGTGGCCAAGTCTCTAGGCCATAACATAGTTTTCTCTATGGGTAACTTTATCTCAGAAGAAAGAGCACCTTTGGGTACCCAAAATCCATGATCATCTACTAAAGGTCAAACCCTCACTTCTTCTGCAGACTTGATTTTCACAGAAGTACTATTACACTCAATGGTGCATGCATCAAGCTTTTACAATGTGCCATACCTAACACCTCTAGAAATCACCATAGCACCTCTAACCACCTTGCATCCTACATCAAAAAATGCTACCTGCACACCCACATCTATTAGTTTGCTTACAAATAATAGATTTCGTGCTAAACCAAGGATATGCAACACATCATTAATCCTTTTTATTCTACCATCAAGAAATTTGATTTTAACTTTACCACAACCAAAAATGTCTAAATGAGAATCATTACCCAAGTACACCTTACCTCTATCAAATTCTTCATATTTAGAAAACCAATCTGTATTAAAGGTCATATGGAAAGATGCACCTAATTCAATTAACCATGCATCATTGCTTGCACAAGTTGCCAAAGCTACAATGAATGTGTCACCATCTTCCTTCTTGAACTCAGAATCAGAATCAACTTTCTTCTTTTTCTTCTTTTCTTCTTTTCATTCCTTATGAACATGTCCAGGATTATTGTAGTTCCAACAAATAACTTTGGACTTTGCAAGAGATTTAGATCCCCCCCTAGACTCATATTTTTTCGCTTCTCATTTTTCTTTCCATTTCCCTTATGTCTTCCACAAACATAGGGCCTCCTTGGCAATGATGGATACCTTCCTCCTCATCTCTTCAAAAAACAAAGAATCCACCACATCTTTTTTCTTCAAAATTACAAAAGTACTCCCACTAGCCATAATAAGAGAATCCCATGAATTAGGAAAAGAACAAAGCAAGATTTGAAATTTCTCCTCCTCATCCATTTTGACACCAACAGATGCCAACTAATGCTAACTGATCCACCAACATATTGAATGCTTCCAGGTGGTCTATGATTCGTCCAACCTCTTCCATTCTCAAGGAATACAACTTCTTCCTCGAGAACTTGTTCACTAAATATTTGGCTTGATACATCTCACCAAGCTTCTTCCATAGTTTTTGTAGAGGTCTCCTCATAGAAATGAATTAAAATAGAGTTTTCCAAGCACAATCTGATTAGACCCTTGGCTTTATGGTCCATAGCATCATATTGAGCAACCTAAGTAGGATCTACAAGCCTCAAAATATTCTCATCAACAACATCCCACAAATCTTGATCCATCAATGGATCCTCCTTCTTCATCTTCCACATTTAAAAATTATTTCTAGAAAATTTCTCCACCTCTATTCTCCCTAATGAACTTTTCATTTGAAAATTCTTACAACAATATCACAAAGTGTCTTCTGCACAAGGTCCTACTCAAATCTAGATTAGTTCAAAAATCCCAACCCACGACTAAAACAAAAGGTGATCAAGCTCTGATACCTCTTGTAAGGAAGATAAGGTAGCAGAACAACTTCCTACACTAATCTTGAGAGGAGAATAATGTAAAACTTTTACAAATCTTTAAAAATTACATGAACTTAAACAAAAATAAATATAAATATCATGCATACCATGACACAATGATTTACATGGGGAAAACCATTTTGGGAGAAAAACCCCACACTCCAAAATCTGCCCAATATATTATTCAGTAAATCACAAAGATTACAATATACTTGCAAAGCAAGCTTCTCATAGGAGTATCACTACTTACAGATCTAGAGACAATACTACTACTACCAGACTCTTAGAATACACCATTGTCTCTCTCCCATAGTCATAATACAATTCCATCATAAAATAGAGTTACATTTTAGGGCAAGACAAACTAAGAAAATATCCACCATTAGATCTAAAAACTAACAATTAATGGTCTAGATTACCAATATATCATTTATCTAATGTATGTTGGCCATTTTAGAAGTTCCCTAAAAAATTTAACAAAAAATTGCTTACATGCATCCCACTCCTCCCTCTTGATTCCATTGTATATTACACCTATCGGTGTAACAAGGAAATATATATATATATACACACACACACTATCAACAATAACCTTTTTATAATTGCAAGGTTGAGACACATTTTTCCAATAGGTCTAACCCATCACATGAAACCTATTACTACCCTAATCTAACAAATCACAGAGGAAAAGAGATAGAAGGAGAACATGAAATAAAAGGAAGGTGATTCACTAATATAGAAATTCATTTCTTCCTACTTCAGAACAACATAATACATCAATGAAACAACTAAAACACATACTCACACATGAAGGTAAATGGATTTTACACAACATGCAACAAATAGTAGTGATAATGGTTGAATTTTATTAACATAAAAGCTTAGAAGCAATCTTTATAATGTAAAATGAAAAAAATGTAGTGTCTACAATAGAAAAACCCTAGAGAAGCTAGAGGAAGAACCTTGAAAAAATATACAAGTGTTTCCTTTATAGTTCAGGCATAACTTAGATGAACATTTACCAAACCCTAACCCAAGTGGGGTTAGTAGATCTGATCAAAGAAGCATGAAGTCTAACCAAAATGTTTGTGCCCAAAACAAGCATGGTCGCCATACCTATTGTGAATATTGCACCAAGAAGTGCTTGGAGAAGACAAGGCTTGCATGCTATCCACCCTGTCATGAAGATTTGTCTAGAAAATTCATCCAAAAACCCCTACCGAATCCACAATTTGAGTATGGGATCTATCATAAGGGAAAATAAACAACAATGAATGAGCATGGCACCCATGAAATCCACTTAGAGAAGTCAAAATAATGCATTAAATTCATCCTTGAAACCCTAGAAATTGGATCTGGTAGCTGGGGATTTGTTGAGAATTAATGGCATCTCCCAAAAAAACATGTCAAAACATAGGAAGGTCAAGGCATAGGGCATGAAAAACACTTTTAAAAGATTATGAAAAAAAAGGTCCAAACCCACAAAAATGTGTTTGTTAGATGTCAACAATTGAGCGGTCGGGAGTTGGGCATCAACATTACCTCATGCTTATGTTTGTATCAAACTTCATGCATCGAGCTATTGGAGATCGAGAGTTGGGTTGTCGGAGGTCAGATGTCGAGCCATCGGAGGTTCGACGTTGGGCTTGTAGCTTACCATGTACCAAAGGAAGAAGAGGAGAAGGAATTGTTAAGTCCAAAGGAACCATTTGGGTTAGAGGGAAGGGATTCCTCTTACCAAAGAAGGGTAAGAGGTAAAGGGGAAGGTCAAAATTTGAAACATGAAACCCCAACACTTAGTCAAATTTTGAGAGAAAAATGGGAAAGTGAGAAGGAGAAGGAAGAAAGTGAAAGGTTCGAATTCCAAAAGAAAGAGGTGATATTTTGGATATCAGACCTTGGACCATCATAGGTCAAAGTTCAAGAGGAAGGCCTACGCATTGTGAGGTAAAAATGGTAAGAGGGAAGAGGTAAGAGCAAAGGCTGACACCTGAAGGCTAATGGAAGAGGAGAGAGATTGATAAGGGGTAAAGGGTAAGGCCGAAGGTTGATACCCAAACCACTTAGAAGAAAAGGGGAAGGAGGGAGTGGTGGAGAAGGCACGAAGGAAGTGGGTAAGAGGCAGCCCAAAAACTTGAATATCTAGGAATTAGCCAATTTTAGGAACCCTCAAGGAAAAATCATGCAATATGGCTCATGTAGGATCTCTCAAATTGGATATCAGTGATGGTTCATCTAAGGGAGGCATGAAATGTCAATAGGTACCTATTTTTTTCAAAATGGGTACCCATTCCTTTCAACATTTTTTTGGCCAAAACTTTCCCTCTTCATGGACCCAACTTCTTACACTTAACCAATTACATTCAAGCCTTCATGATTGCATGTGGCATCTTGGGGGTTACAAATGAAGATGTTTTTTATCAAATTATTTGTTGAGTGCCTCATTAAAACATGTTGATTCCGACATTTGGAAGATAGATGTATCACCAATTGGAATGATTTGAGGGATAAGTTTTTGTAAACATTCCAACTATAAGTTAATGTGAGTTCTCTTTTATGCCATATTTTTAGAATAAAAAAGAGAGAATGTGAATGTATAAGAGATTTTGTAGATAGATTTGATCAATCCTTAAAATGAATCCCTCACATTGATCAACCCATTCAAAATAACCTATTGTCTATCTTTATCACAACACTACATCCTAAAGTTCAATTCCATATGAAGCACAATAAAGTATATGATATAGAAGTTGCAAAGAAGGAGGCCATTAGTATAGAGGAGGGGGACTGACCACTCAGTGGCTCTAGGTCACAATGAGTTGAGGGTTGAATGTTTCCCTAATCTACCTCAATTTGGAAAAGTGTTTAGGAGAGGTTCTTGATGCTAAGGGTATAGAATGGAGAGAAATCTTAATGCTTTTTTCAATCTACTAGCATGGAAGTTATGTTTGGACTAAGCGAGTTTTAAGGAACATAGACTACAACTCTATCAACTCTCTACCAGAAGACAACAATTTGCAATAGGGATGCCAGCATGGTGCACTAAAGTATCATAGGTGTGATGTCATCTGTATAGATAGATAGTGAAAAAGGATAGTTAGAGGTACTAAAAACCTACTAACAACTTAGCTACTTGAAGTTTGAAGTGATGACGAAATAAGAAATGATAGAATAACTGAAATATTAAGAGAGATGCTATAAGAAGTGACAAGAACAAGAAAGGTAAGATTTCAACTCATGAAAGGTCTAGTTCTCCCGCAAGCTCCACACACACAAGTACCTGCACAAAACAAAGTAGGGAAAAATTTTGGGGTTGTTTCGGGGCTTGCCACGATCAAACTCCAATTTTGGTGTTTCCACCTCCATGAACAACTAGATAGATAGAGAAATAGAAATGTGATAAAGAAACTATGCTGGAAAAGAAATAATACTAAATACTACAAGCACTATGCTACTAAAATCCAACAATAATGCCATAGTAAAAAAATAATACCACCCTTGACCAAAGGCACTCAAGGAAAATGAGAGAGGAATGCAAGCTCACAACCATGGCAAAGTTGACGTGGCCACAACAATGTCAAAGGAAGTTTCACAAGACAATGAGTTGTAGCTTTTTTGGTAGATGTGAAGAATGATGTGATGTTGGAATAGTAGAGTTGATAGTGTAGCAAGTAGCCAAGAAGCGTTAGAGAATGTAAGAATTGTGAAGAAGCTATCCCAAAATGTGTAGAGGAATGAATGAGAATGAGATAGTCATTTGAAGATGAGTTCAAGAGGGAAAGATATGTTCAAAGGTTGATTGAAGGGAAAAAATATTCTATGCTTCATGCCCAATGGTGAACGTAACACCTCTATAGATTCCAAAGGTAGGAATCTTGTTAGGATGGCAGTGTACCACATAGACGTCCACACATTGCATATGCATCCTCAATAGAAATTCCCCCACTGACACTATAGACAGGTGCCAAGTGGATGGGATACAGATGGAGGATGTGGAATTACATTGTCGGGTTTGATTTTTCTAAGGTGAAGGGTGTAAAAGGGGAACTTGCAAGGGGGTACAAGTTCACACCTATACATTTTTCCCCCACTTTAGAGAACTTGAGTTCCAATGAGTGTTTAGTAAAGTAGGTTGAAAGAGTTCCAAGAAAATATACCTGAACCATTGAGGAAGTAGACCGCAATCTGGCATGCTCAAAAGCGTAGGGTAGGCAAATGGCTCCATAGGTACTCGGTCCTGAAGAGAGTTGAACAAAGCACACCTAAGGCCTACAGACCAATGGTGAACAACTCCCATAGGATGAAATCACTTCACAAGTCCTCAGACTTGCAAAGAAGGTGCCCCCAGATGCTCAGACTTGAGGAAGCCCAATGTAATGGGCTTCGTAGAGTCTAATTGAAAAGTAGGTTCACATGCGTACCTACAAAGCAACATGTTAATCCATAGAAAAAAACATGTTAGATATCAAAAAGAAGCCACACAGGTATTCACATAGATATACAATCAATAATTGAAGGAAGAGATTTCAAAGGGGTCCCTTAGGAACCCTTCAAAATAAAAGGGGTCCACTCAAGGGACACTTTGTTTGAAAGTGCAACAGTATTTTTCACAAATCAATTCAACATCAAGGAATCCTTTTGAAATATTTGACTTTGTCAAGGAATTTGAAAGGAAGAAAGCCCTCTTGCAAGGGGAAAGTAAAAAATTCACTCATAGGAAAAGGTGCTCCCTCCTTGGAGGAAATTTTATTAAATTCTTTCTTTACGAACCCATGATGAAGGATAAGTATTTCGCTAGGGGTCCTTGTTGAGGAATGCAGTTTTTGAAAAATAGAGATTTTCAAGAAGGGATTTGTTGGCCATCGAATATACCTTTTGAAAATTGATGTAGTGTAGTATGATAGCCCTCACTTAGGATAGTGTGTGCCAAGCACAAAGGCACTTGACATCCTTGGTGGAACCCCTCAAAAATTTTGTGTTCTACTGATAACTATTGCAAAATCTAGTTGTTTTCCTAATTTGGAATGTGTTTTAGGGATTAGGGTTTCATTCATTTTCATGCTATAAGGTTTTATGTGCATCTTAAACCCTCTCAAAAACCCTAACAATAAATTCCTTTGCAAACATTCTAATACGTTGTTGACTAGTGTTTACCTATTCTCAGTCTCTTAAGTCATGTCTTATGCCATCAAACCCATTTATTCACTGGCCCCTTGAACCTAATGTTCCCATTTGTTATTTGTTGAATCATTTTAAATGTTGCTTCATATTATGCATCTATGGATTCTTTAATATTTTCCATGCTCCTAAGTCTAAAGGGATTTAAATTTAATCTTTGGTCTAATGTACTGGTCTTAAGTTTATATCCCCACCTCTCATTAACCTATTTGAGCCCTCTTTTAAGTTGTTGACTCTCAACACAAGTAGTTTTTAGCTTTTATGCAAGTCATCAGATCTATGTGGTTGCATCTTGACCACTCCTCATGCTCCCATTTTGTTTTTATATCCATTAAAATATTTAGGCAAGGAAGCAGGCGAGCACCACATGTTCTATCTGTCAGTGAGACTTAGTGGTGTATGAAAGGAAGTGAACATTCAATATGACGAGGTTGATGATTGAGATGAGTTAGCTTAGATTAATCCTAACCATTCTCTGCTAGCCCATAGGGGACCCACCTTCGTCTCCCGTCCCTCAACAAGGAAGTGGGGAGGCACCACCTGGCATGATCTGCACCTTCAACAAAACTTAGTGAGAAATGAAATATTTGGGAAATATTTTGGAATAAGGTTGGGAAGATTTAAATATTACGCTACTAAAAGGTCTTTTAAGCACATTGTTTAAAGGTGGATGAGATGTTATGATCATGGTTTTACATCAAATCCAAAGGTTATGCATAGAGGCATAAGGCTTGAGAGGTAAAAAGTAGGTAGGTTGAAAGTGCCAAATTTAATCTAGGCCGCTTCTCGCCTCCCTATTGTTGAAAGATGCACACGGGTTAAACTCAATGGGGAAGTGAGGAGGTTGACACATGGAAATTCTCAGCACTTATGGAGATGGTGGAGCCCACAGATGACTAATAGGTAAATCCACATGGCATATTCTAGTTGGTCAATGGAAATGGTAGTCCATAGTTATATTTTTTTAAAACTTTTTTTATTGGGTTGGGTTTGTTCATCGGGCCATCTCACTAAAAAATTGATGGTTGAAATTCAAAGTTGAGATTGAAGGAAAATGAGCTATTCTAGTTCTCACAATCAAAAAATAATGGAAGATATGATGTTGAACTACTAAATTGATCCACCATAAAGTGATAAAAACTTGCTTTAATGCATAATTGCAAACTGTTAAAGCATTCAATGCATCTAAGGAGTTTATTTTTGCAAATTTCAAGCTCGTTTGATGACCAAAATTAGGGTTTTCAAAGTGATTATAGACCAGTAAGTGAAATTAATACCCTGCCTTGTAATTATCTTAAAATTTGCTAAAAGTTCTTTCTCTATCATTCTATCATTGGGGTTTTTTG
Source organism: Sequoia sempervirens (assembly GCA_007258455.2). Taxonomy (NCBI): domain Eukaryota; kingdom Viridiplantae; phylum Streptophyta; class Pinopsida; order Cupressales; family Cupressaceae; genus Sequoia; species Sequoia sempervirens. Next base: position 306,945,464 of record VDFB02000015.1, on the reverse strand, counting down.
ATTTGTTGTATTTCTTCTAAGGTTTGACATTCAATTTGAATGATTAGCTTGTTTAGTCTTGTTATTTCCTTTTGTCAAACCCATACCCTAGTTATAAGCTTAAAATTTGTTGAAAAGTAAACCCTAGTTTGTGTAAACCCTATAACTATGGCACCTAAAGTCAAAACATCTTCATCAAAGGACCAACAGGCTTTGGTTTGAAACCTCTAGTTAGACTTTTGGTTCAAGATTTGACTAACCAGTTGAAACCCTCCACATTTGAGAAACCCAAGAGTCAGCTATTGTTGCAAGGAACACAAATTGTAGAGGGGGTCATAGACAAACAATGTACCATTAAAGATGCCAAAGTACCCTACATTGGATGGGAACAATTTCATTGCTAGTTTGGTAACCGAAACTGTGGTATTCCTATTAGAAACCCTTGGAATTTAGACATGGGGAAGGTGGTAGTGACAAATGTGTATATGGATGTTGACCTATTAAAGGTAATTACTGAAAATTATGACTCAATCTCCAAAATTTTGAGGACATATGATGGCATTGAAGTGGTTAAGCTCACAAGGGCTAAGATTGTTGAGGTTTTTAATTTGATTGAGTGGAGTGAAGATATGGTGAAAATTAATGAGAAGGTGAGGCATACCTTCAAGATCTTAGTATTGTAGAACTTTTTGGCATATTTTAAAGGTTAAGGAAATATTATTCTAGGCTCATCTGAAAATTGTTTCTTATTTCCAAAGGAGATTCTATTCTTTATGTCAAATCATAGGTTATAACCTAACTACAGGCATGCCCATGGATGAGATGTATATGGTTGCACACTTTATGACTATGGGTCATACTTCGCTGAGAAGATACATGAGGTCTTGGTTGCACTAAAGAAAGGTGAATATTGGGTAATATTCTATTGGTATTCATTATTCATGCATATTTTTTTATTTAAGGGGGCTACATACTTTGGAAAAGATTTGACATTGGATAAAAATGAAGGAGATATGGATCTACAAGTTCAATGCTGGACCACGATTCTTGATAGGGATTGTAGTAAATCTAGTTATGTGGTGTTTGAGATTTTTTTGGCTTCCAAGCTGAGAAGAGTTTTAATTTTTAACATGCCTAGAATCCTTGCACTTTACATGACTTTTTGAGGCCTAAAGATAAGAGGCTCAATTTGGATATTGAGTATAATTGGGGGGATGTTATTCCCTACACTAGCTACACAATTTTGAGGGTATATAGCACAAGTGTTTCTCCTCACATATTTCCAAGAGATGTGCCACTGAGGGTTGTTTTTCTAGAAGTAATGTGGCAATTAGGAGATATGGAGGATAACTGTTTAAAAGACTAGGGTAAGGGAACCTTTTTCCTTGTGTACACTTGTTTCTCTGACTTTGTCATGATAAAGGGAGGATGGAGCAAGATTTTTGATGTACTTAAACCTTTTTTGATGAAGAGGGTAAGATCAAGAAACCATGATCCCAAGGGATACATTGCTTGGCTAAAAGCAAGAATCAAAAGCTCAAATTTCACCCACAACTTCTACTTTCTAGAGGATGTGATAAGAAATATTTTTTATTTTCAGAAACAAGATGAGAGGAAGATAAAATGTATTGATTTTAATAAAATAGAAAGGGAGATGCAATCCAAGAATCAACAATTCTTGGCTCTTGTAGATATTATTTAGATGAAATGCAAAGAATTGAGTATATTTTTTATAATTTTGAACAAGTGGTTGGGTAGTTAAAAGCTAAAAGATTAATTCAAGACAAGGGGGAAGTTATTGTGGGAGATGAATCAAGTGAAGGGGAAAATCCTATGATGGAAGAAATACCAGCCTCTCAACCCCCAAAGAAGTTAATTGTATTCAAAAGAAGGAAAAGGTGAAGGATAAACAAGTAGTGCCAACCTCTTCTCAATAAGAGAAACAAAGAGTCCCTTCATTGGTGCATGAAATTCCACCATTGTCTCCTCCTAGGTCAAATAGTCTTGTGATTGTGGAAATTGATTCACCACCAAGGTAGTCATCACCACCAAGGAAGCCACCGCCTAAAAGACAAAAGGTTGAATCAAGTAGCCTGGTGGATTATGATGAAGATTCTAGTGATGAGATATTGGTCACTAAGGAAGAGATGCAACAACGTATGCCTTCTCCCCCTAGGGAGATGGTACAACAACTTGGCCTTATATTGAGTAAGGTGAACCTCCCAGGCATGAACAATACTATTGATGTTAGAGAAGAGGCTTGCAAGGAATTCATGGATGATGACTCATTTGTCAAGTCCCCTACCTTCATGGAATTTTCCTAGAGGGAAAAGAAAGATGAATATGTTAATAACATTGCAAAGAAGGGGAGCCTCCACCTAGAGTTTCCTATTCAAGTTATTCAGGCCCAAGTCATGAAGGATATGAAAGAAAGATTCAAAGGAATAATTGCAAAAGAGGGCCGAGAATTAGTAAGGAAAAGTGGTCTTCTCCTATTACCAAAATGGGACCTAGCATTTGCCATTTCTTTTGACATGGTAAAGAGGTATGATAGTCCTTTGTACAATTTTGAATAGGAAGCAACAATTGCACAAGGGTCCACCTTTAGTGAGTAGTGGGATACATTGGAAATTTGGGCCCTAGATCCAAATACAAAAGAGCCAGAAGTTGTAGAGCCATTTGTAGACTACAGCGGAGCCTGATTATATAGAGGGTATCTAATACCTCTACCATTGAAGTTGTCACTATGTCAGTTAACATTGCTCAATTCACAAAGGCAACTATGGAATCTATGACAATGGAGAAGGAAAAATTTAGGAAAATTTTTAATTATTTTTTAATTTAATATGGTAAGGGACAACAGCAGATAATGGAGCTAGAAACATAAATGGCACTACTAAAGGAGAAGATGCAAAATATGCAACCTAGTGTGCCAATACAAATAGATTCTACTTATCCTGCTTCACCATAAGCACAAACACCTCCTACCCATTCCACAAATATTTCAATGGAAATTGTGCCATATGATATGGGGAATGTGCCTATCTCATTTGAATATCCAAGTACATTAGAGACACAACAAACAGAGGAAATCAACAAAGAATATTTTCTTGAGAAGTTGAAAACATATGAAGAAAAATGCAATTAGCATGATAGAATTATTTTTGTTAGCAATTTAAAAATTGTGACCTTGGTGTTGGAGCATTTAAATAAGGGAATTGACAAGAGATTAATTAGCATCCATGCCAATTATTATTCTATGGTTGATGCTATAAGGAATTTTGATAGAGACAAAGAAGTGGCAATACCACTTATGGAAAAATGAATTCTCAGATTGTAATATTTGAGGCTAATGGATTTGGGATCCAAGCATGATGTGAATAAACCTGATAACATCCAACCAACCCTTACAATAGTAAATGGAATACATGAATTCCAAGGAAAGATTGATCCTTTGGTGGCAAAGATAAGGGAGTTGGTCAGATGATTTGATGAGATGAATTTTGGACTCCTTCCTACATTTTGAAGGAGAATGGTGAAATCAAATATTTGCAAGATTGGAGAGGGTAGGAAAATGATGTAATTGCAAAGAAAGAAGCCTTGATCTATGAAGTAACTAATATGAGAATGATGAATAGCAACATGGGCATGCTTACTCAAGTAGGAATTTCCTTGGAAGAATTTGATAAGGAATTCAATGAGGTGGTAACCAAATATGATCCTTATAGAACAAAGGATGATAGTGTTATAGCATTCAATTGGCCCTCAAAATAAGAGTTCCAATCATGGAAAGATAAGTACCTTGATGTACTGGAGGACTAAGCTGCTACTGTGGGGATGGTTGATACAATTTTGTTCTTAAGTCTAAAATAATGGAGAGTAACAGATGGGAGAATACAGTACATGGCCTACAACCACTATAGATTGGGCCTTTGATAAAGTAATAATAAAATATTATGTTCTCTCTAGCTTGAAATTTTTTGACAAGGATGCAAATGTGGAGGTGATTCGTCCTATTACTCTTTCTTCTTTTCATGCTTTTCTTTCATTTAAGCTTGGTTTACGTGGACTCAATTTTGAAAACATGTGGATATATTGCTATAAGAGCTAAAGGGTTCTTTTTGGAAGGTGGTATAAGATCTTCATCGACAAATATAAATGGTTTTGTCCCATGCGATATTTCCCTCCATCTGAAATACAAATATAATTGCATTGGGGATATCTATTGTATCATTCAAATAGGAATTTGACATGTGTACATTATGGCTTGAAGCTTGTTTGCTCCTTCATTTCTATAAAAAGGAATTCAAGGCTAGATGGATGGGTTGGTTGTTGATTGATGATAGAGTGAATTTTGTAATGAAAATACAAAGAACATCTTAGATTTTTGTCTTACGTTTTTGAGTCTTGTCAATATGCATATGTAATTTTTGATAACAATACTAGCAATTGAATAGAAAAAGGTGCAAATTCAAATCCATTTCTCTCCTTGTGTATTTATTTCATGAAATATTAATAAAATGATCAAGGGCCATTTTATTAATCTTCATTGATTTCCAATGGATGTGTAGTTATGTCCTTGTTTTAAATTCAAAGAGTTAATGAAATTGCTTGGATGAAGCAATAATTTCATGTAATTTGAGTATAAGGATCTCTGTAAAAAGTAATGGCTTGGTATGCAATGTTGTGATGTTGTAATGTAGTGTTGTCAAAGCTTTATGTTTCTATGTATTAATTTGTTGTCAAATTATATATGTGTTGATATTAACTCCATTTCCTAGGTTAAGGCACTAATCTAAGTCTTGTGTTCATGATATATATTCTTGGTCATTCATCAACAAATCAAATTTATTAAAAAAAATTCAAATGAAATACAATTTTTATTATTTTATGTTAAGTTCTTTCATTATCATACTCTAAATGTTGAGTGTTGTAAAGGAGTAGCCAACTTCTTGAAATATTTCATTTATTTGAGCCATTATGAGAATTCATCTATTATTTCCAATGTATCTGGTCGTGAAGTGCATAAGTTTTTAGGTACATTGTGAGATCACCCTCCAGGGTTTTGTAGATCCCAAAGTGTAGGAGGAAAGCATTGCTACTTTCACTTGTTCATTAGCCAATCCATTCAGGTTGTTAAGGATTGGAATTTGCAATTCCATAGGCTCCTTTGAAGACCATCCTGGCTCTTAAGAAACTACCAACTGTTGGAAAAAAAAGGACAGACAACTGAGAGGGGGGGTGAATCAGTTGTCATAGAATATTTGAACTTTTCAAAATTAACTTAATCTCAGATCTTATGAATGAATAGTGAACCACAAACAACCAGCACATCAAAAACAAAGAGAACACCAAGATTTTTTTTACGTGGAAACCCTATTAGGGGAAAAACCATGGTGTATGTTAGTCCACAATATTATACCCTATTAAAAGTATAATGAAGAATAATGGGAATGCACATGCATTCAGGCACACTTCCCAAAGCTCATTGCTCTAATACAAGAGGACTCACTGCCCAAAGAAGACACACTATCTTACAACAATTTGGATTAGAGCTATAGGGTATGAAATGAGAAAATAGCTTCCACAAAAGTCTTATTATAGTTCTAGTTAAGTACAACACTCATTCACAATTTACTCAAACTTCTTCACACTCTGCTCTACAATTGAATGATTAGATCACTATTCACATAGTTGCTCTATCTCTGGCTCATCTCCTCTTCTTAACTTTGCAAAAACAACCACTCTTATATATCTACAACATGGAATTACATCAACAACTTCATCAGCCAAAATATAAAACATATACAAAATGTCGGCCCAAATTTACAAGTAACTTTTCAATGTGAATCAAACACTGATGGCCATAGCATAATGAATACTTAAAACAATATCCTCGAGCATTCCAAACATTCAAATTTTAACCTCCAAGGATCCACAACACATTACAACCACCATGTCAGCTAAGAACATAAAAACCCAAACACACAAGAGAAAAATCACTGACCACAAGCACACCGATCAACGTAGACGTGAAAAAAAGATAGAGCATGATCTAGAAACATCCACAAGCATAATGAATCATCAGATAAGCATGCACAACAACTGAAATTACTAGAATCACATCAACTTCAATCAGGAACACTAACTGAAGCCACATAAAAACTATCAGAACACAACTATTCATAACACGATTAGATTTTCATGCGGACCTCTGAAACTTTTAGTGGATAAACTAGATATACTCAACAATAAAATATTTAGTCCACAATTACTAATTATCAATGTACTGAGCAAAACACCTTCATGACCTTCACTATTCCATTGTCAACCTACAACTCTTTCTTTAAAATTTTTCTCAATATCCTCGACATATACAACCTACAATACATCAATGCTAATAGTGTTGACATCAATGACAACCACATATCAGTAGCACAACCACAACATCCAACAATCTCCCCCTTTGGAATTGATGGAAACACATGATGTGAAAAACACCATCAATGTAACTAAATGTTGACACTTACTCCCCCTTAGACTCTAACTCATTTTCTCCTCAACTTCTTCCACATGATCTTTTCCCCACAAGGCTCTTCTCCCAAGATAATTCATAATTTTTCACATGACTCTTCTCCTCATGTTGTTTTTCACATTTCTCTTCTCCCCCTTTGACATCAATGGAAAATATAAGCATTATCTTTCCACATAGAAGCTCTGAACCACATATCTACACATCTGACTACTCCCCCTGAGTAGCAGCCACGAAAACATCAATATGGATCAGAACATAGTTATGAAGCACACATATTGATGTAAGTAAATGCATCTCTAGTTCTTATTAGGAGGGGTAATCACCCCTAGCATCCCTCTGAGATACTCAAAATTATCCTTTGGCAATGACTTGGTGAAAATATCTGCAATCTATTCTTTGGTAGGCACATACTCCAGTTTGACTTCTTTCTCACTCACTTTCTCCCTCAGGAAGTGAAACTTGATTGATATATGCTTGGTCTTAGAGTGTAGCACCAGATTCTTTGATATGTTTATTGCACTTGAGTTTTCATATTATATGACAATAGGCTCATCATATACTACTCTGATATCTTTCAACATCTGTTTCATCCACAAAACTTAAGTACAATTATTGGTAGCAACAATATACTCTATCTTAGCAGTAGATAGGGAAATGGAATTCTTCTTTTTACTCAACCAAGACACCAACTTCTTCCCTGGGAAGAAGGAACCACCACTAGTGCATTTTTTTCATCTACATCTCTTGCCCAATCCACATCAGTATAGTAACTCAAGGTAAGATCATCATCTTTAGGATACCAAAGCCCAAAATGAACTATTCCTTTTAGGTATCTAAAAATTCTCTTTATAATAGTCACATGAGATTCTTTCGGATCAGCTTGATATCTAGAAACCATACACACAACATTCATGATGTTTGGTTTGGTATGAGTTAAGTAGAGAAATATGCCAATCATTGACCTGTATCTTGTTTGATTTTCCTTAGGAGAATCATCATTCTGTGTTAACTTACATCCTGTTACCATGGGTGTACCAACAGGCTTTGAGTCTTCCATGCCAAACTTCTTCAACAACTCTCTCACATATTTGGACTGAGATATGAAAATCCCATTGTCTAATCGAGTGACTTGCAATCCCAGAAAGAACTTCATCTCTCCAATCATACTCATTTCAAATTCACTTTTCATTTCATCAACAAACTTCATACATAGATCATCATCACCTCTAAAAATAATTTCATCAATAAAGAATTCAATAATCAACTCTTTATCATGATCCAACTTAAAATACAAGTTGTTATCAGTAGTACCTTTATTGAATCCAAGCTTTATTAAGTATTTATCCAATCTAGCATACTAGGTTCTAGGAGCTTGCTTGAGTCCATACAAAGCTTTCTTCAATTGGAAAACCATGTCTTCCTTATCAATTAGTTGAAATCCATCCAAATGTTCAACATATGCCTCTTCTTCTAACTCACCATTTAGAAAGGCCGACTTCACATCCATTTGATAGAATTTGTAGTTCTTATATGCGGCATAAGCAAGAAATAATCCTATAGCTTCAATTCTGGCAACAGGGGCAAAGGTTTCTTCAAAATCAATACCTTCCATTTGTGAATACCCTTTACGTACCAGTCTTTCTTTATTCCGAACCACTTCACCTTGTTCATTCAGCTTATTCTGAAAGACCCATTAAGTACCTATCACATTTTTATCTTTAGATCTAGGAACAAGAATCCATGTATCATTCTTTTCAATTTGCATCAGTTCTTCCTTCATAGCTTCCATCCAATGTTCATCATTACAAGCTTTATTGACATTGTTAGGCTTAGTCTTGGAAATTAGACAATAATCTTTTGCAATCCTTCTTCTAGTCTACACACCTTTATTCTTATCTCCTATAATTTTATATTCAAAATGAGTTAGCTTTACATACCTCAAAATTTTAGGATTCCCTCGCACTTCTAGTTCTTTTGTTCTTTCTTTTGCACTTCCACTTGTCTCTCCTTCCTAACTTGATTTATCAAAGTGATATGAAATTGATTTTGTGTTTGAGCATTCTTCCCTTTGACTGTACTATCTGTCTGTTCATCTGAATCATATCCATAGTATTTGGATGATCTAGCAGAGTCCTCATCAACTCTTACATTTGCACTTTCAACCATTTTTCTCAATCTTTTATTATAGCACCGATAAGCCTTGCTTTTAGTAGAGTAACCTAGAAAGATTCCTTCATCGCTCCTTGCATCAAACTTTCCTATGTCCTCATCTCTCTTAATATAACACTTGCTTCCAAAGATCTTGAAATATTTAATAGTAGTCTTATAACCAAACCATAGCTCAAAAGGAGTCTTACCGAAAATACCATTGACATTTATCTAGTTTAGAGTGTACACAATAGTGTTTACAACTTCTCTCCAATAGACGTGAGGCACATTTCCTTCCAACATCTTTGTTCTAGTAGCATCTAGAATTGTTCTATTCTTTCTCTCTACAACTCCATTTTGTTGAGGGGTTTAGGGAGTAGATAATTTTCTTTTGATTCCATGCTCTTCATAGAAAGAATTGAACTCTCGAGAGGTGAACTCACCACCTCTGTCTAACCTTAGGCATTTGATCTTTAGACCCATCTCATTCTCTACCATAGATTTGAAATTTTTGAACTTCTCTAATGCTTCACATTTTTCTCTTAAGAAAGCAACCCATATCATCCTAGAGTAATCATCAATAAGCAACATGAAGTACCATTCTCCTTGTAGAATTTTGATTCTAGAGGGACCACACAGATCGGTATGCACCAACTCCAGTACTCCATTAGAATGATGATGTTTTCTCCAAAAAGAAACTCTAGTCTATTTTCCCATCTAACTACTTGAGTGGAGCTTACCTTGAAAATGTTATCAAAATTCACATGACACAACCTCCTATGCCATAACCAGCTTTCATCTACTCGAGCAATTAAACAACTTTCATTAGCATCATTCAGGTGAAAAATATTACCTCTTATCTTTGTACCTGAAGCAATTACATTTCCAGAGCTTCCAAGTATCCTCCATCTTCCATCATTGAATTGAATATTGTAACCCTTGTCCACCATCTATCCAACACTCAATAGGTTATGCTTCAATCCTTCAACATAAAGGACATCATCAGTGTTATGTTTACCACCAAGACAAATAGATCCCCTACCACGAATCACACCAGCATTGTTATATTTGAATCTTACAACCCCACTATCATATTTCTCTAGACTCAAAAATTTTCTTTTATCACCAATCATATGATGTGAGAATTTGTTGTCAGTAACCCACTCATCCTTTTCTTCAATTCATGATGCAAAATCTTTCTCAACTTTAGCAGATTCAACAACCACGAGACCATTTTCCTTCATAGCAATGACAACCCATTCATCTTCATTTCCATTTCAATTTTCTTTATCATATTCTTCGTCAGTCACACCTTCTTTAGCATAATAGAATTCCTTTTGAAATCTAGGTTTGTTAGGCTTAGACCTAGGAACTCTTTTAGGACCACTTGAAGCAAAATGACATATTTTACTACAAGAGAAACATTTAACATGAAACTTTCCTTTATACTTACCTTGTCCTCTACCTTATATCTTCACAATTAGTGCTTCCAACTCTTCTACCTCTCTTTCTTCATCTTCAAGCTATTTCATCTCTTCCTCATACTTGAATGTCTTTTTAGAACTTTCTCCCAGATCATATCTTTGCTTGTTTCTTTTGGATATAGAAGCCTTAAATGAATAGTTAGTCTTGGGGGCAGAATCACCAAATTCACTCAACTCAAAGGCAACAAGTTTACCAATCAACATATCTCTTGTCACATTTGTTATTGTTCTAAGCTCTTTAATAGCATGATCCTTTGATTTGTAAGAGGGAGGAAATGATCTGAGCACTTTAGCTACAATTTCTTGTTCATCCAGGGTACCATCGTCACATCTAATACCATCACAAGTTCATTTACTCTTTGCATAAAAGAAGAAATATTTTCATCTTCACCCATCTTCAAAGTTTCATACTTTCCTTTCAAACTCTATAGCTTAGCCACCTTCACAAGTGCATCTCCTTCACACAAAGTCTCAAGCTTCTTCCAGATCTCATGAGTTGTCTTCAGATCCATCACATTTGTCATTTTCAAATCTGTTATAGCACTCAACAAAGCTTCAATAGCCCTAATGTTAATCTCAGCCTCTTTAGTCTCACCAAGAGTGGAAGGACCATTTTGAGGAATAACATATTTGTTCTTTGTAATCTTCCAGAAGGGTTCACCAATACACCTCAAATGACACCCCATTCTAGCTTTCCACAAAGAGTAGTTTGTTCCATCGAATCTAGAACTGTCCTTATATGAGGCCATCTCAGATCACCTCAAGCTTTTAAACTTCTTCAGAGGAACCTACTTTGATACCAATTGTTGGAAAAAAAAGGACAAACAACAGAGAGGGGGGATGAATCAGTTGTCACAAAATATTTGAACTTTTCAAACTTAACTTAATCTCAGATCTAATGAATGAATAGTAAACCACAAAAAATCAACACATTAGACTCATAGAGAACAACAAGATTTTTTTTATGTGGAAACCCTATTAGGGGAAAAACTATGGTGGATGTCAGTCCACAATATTATACCCTATTAAAAGTATAATAAAAAATAATGGGAATGCACATGCATTTAGGCACACTGCCTAGAGCTCACTGCTCAAATGCAAGAGGGCTCACTACCCAAAGAAGACACATTATCTTACAATAATTCAGATTAGATCCGTAGGGTATGAACTGAGAAAATAGCTTCTACAAAATCCTGATTATAGTTTTAGTTAAGCACAAAAACACTCCTTCACACTTTGCTCAAACTTCTTCACACTCCGCTCTACAATCGAATGATTAGATCACTATTCACACACTTTCTCTTTCTCTAGCTCATCTCCTTTTCTTAACTTCACACAAACAACCACTCTTATATATCCACAACATGGAATTGTATCAACAACTTCATTGGCCAAAATATAAAACATATACAAAATGTCAGCCCAAATTTACAAGTAAATCTTCAATGTGAATCAAACACCGATGACCACAACATAATGAAGACTTAAAAAAATATCCTCGAGCACGCAAAACATTCAAATTTTAGCCTCCAAGGATCCACAACACATTACAACTATCATGTCGACCAAGAACATAAAAACCCAAACACACAAGAGAAAAATCACCGACCGCGAGCACATAGATCAATGCAGACATGCAATAAAGATAGAGGATGATCTAGAAACATCCACAAGACTCATAAATCATCAGAGAATCATCCACAGTAACTTAAATTACTAGAATAAATTCAAATTCAATCAGGAACACTAATTGAAGCCACAAAAAAATATTAGAACACAACTGTTCATAACACGATTAGATCTTCATGTGGACCTCTGAAACTTTTGGTGGATAAACTATATATACTTAGGAATAAACCCTTTAGTCCACAATGACTGATCATCAACATACTGAGAAAGAAAACTTCATGACCTTCATTGTTCCACTGTCAACCTGCAACTCTTTCTTTAACAATTTTCTCAATATCCTTGACATATACAATCTACAATACATCAATGCTAATAGTGTTGACATCAATGACAACCACATATCAGCAAAACAACCACAATCTCCAACACCAAAAATCCTGAGAGAAAAGAAAGAATGGAGGTGATGTTGTGGCCTACAAAATATGATGAGATGTAAATGTGGTAATGTTGTCACACATGCGAGGGACAACACATAAGCACCACAACATCACAAAGAAAGCAAAGAAGAAACATAAAAAGAAAGAAAAAACAAGGACATAACAAACAAGAGATAGGGGGATTTGATATTTTGAGGGAAAAGCTACTCATAAATATAGATAAATAGATATAATAATATATAAATGAATTTTCATCAACCCCCTATTACATTAGACCATGTGAAGAAGGCCCATGAAGACAAAATGAAAATAAAAAATTGGGTCAACATGGAAGGGAGGCCTAAACACCCTTAACACTTTGCATCATCCCCTATTGTTGAAAATTAGTACATGAAAAAGAGAAGAATGATGTGAAAAATAGAGGAAGTTTTATGACATAAAAAACACTCTTGTATCCAAGCACCTACAAGGGTGACAAGGGTCATCCAAGAACATATACAACAAGCATGAGGGAGAACAACATACACACATAATCTAATCTATAGATAAAGAAGAGGCATCCCCTATTCTTCATCAACCAAGAGGTCGTCGTTCTACCAATCTAGATGATCATAAGGGGAGGGCAGACTAGCCTACAAGGGAGGTACCCTCAAACCCTCCTACAACAAAATCCAAGGAAGAAGGCCCCTCAAGGTCTTCTCCACTCAATTCCTATGACATGCATGTCAACGATCTCACAAAAATCACTGATAGGGTGAAGACATCATCTATAGAGTTGAACATGAACTTTATAGGAGTGCCATGCATCAACTTAGTAGGCAATGGAGGCATCACCCAATAACTACTACTAGCCCAATTGAATGATTCAAGAGTAGTGATGAGCTCTGGGGATATTATGGTTGCCTTTGTCACTAGGACGACACAAGCCAATGCATAATCACCTTCCAAAGAAGGAAAAACCTTCTTCGAACCCCCATTGCAAGCAGGGTCATCCTCCATATTTTACTTCATCAAAGGATGTGAAATCCCCAGAGATGATGCAGAGGGTGTGGAGGAAGAGGAGAACACTATGGTGGACACCACCGAGGTATTCAACATGTCCACAGGTTTAGAAAAGTGTGAGATATCTCGAAGGGAATTTAGCAGGAGAGGCTCAACCAAAGGAGCAATGAATACTTGCACCCTCTTCAGGTGAGGATCGTCCATTCTCTCAGGGGAGCCAAGAGAAAGACTAAGGTGGGGGGAACTGAAGTAGAAAGAGAAAAAGAGGAGGACACAATAGAAGATTCCAAAGTGAGATCTACTAGCTCCTCTTCCTTCTTCTACAAGGTAGCCTACTCAGTGACCAAAGCCTTCCTCTGACACTTAAACTCATGTGAAAGGAGGTTTCTATGACTCTAGGAGTTAGAGGCTGCAACTTGAGAAGGGATGGAAGACTCATGTTCAACCATCAGAGTATCCATCACAACTTCTTTCAATGAAGGGAGAGACTCCTGGATGGTAATAATAGGATGAGATGGAGAAGATGATAGCATAACAACAAGGGGAGTAGACTCAAGTGCCTCAGTGACGAGCCTCTTCCCATTCACTACCTTAGAGGTAGAAGTAGTAGGAGGCCACAAAGGTTGATACATGGAGGATGCTCCATGGGGACTCTTCCCTTTACCATACAAAAAGTTTTGAGGAATTTTGGGTAAGACAAGAAGTTCAAACGCTAGATGCTTTAGCTTTTTGCAAGTGAGAACCATTGGACTCCCCAAAAAATACATAGGAGTAGAAGTCAATGGTGCCATAGGAGGGAAAGATGAAGTAGTAGGTAGGACAACATAAGAAGAAGAGGAAGAGCCCTGGGTGTGAGCAAGCTTCCCCTTCCCCTTTTGAGAAGAAGAGGTAGCTTTTTGCTGCATTACAGAGTGGGTCATTTTCAACTACCCCTTGTTGTACTTAATGTAGTTTCAATAAAGTAGGTATGTTCTAGGAGGAAGCGGACCAACCAGGGTGAGCCAAAAATGGTCCAAGGAATAATCCCAATAGGATACCAATGGTTGATACCTAATATTGTGTAGGACATGCACAACGCCTTCATGAGAGAACTTCAAACATTTGTGAATAACAAAAGAGATTTTGTTCATGGAAGCTAGCCAAGGGATGCCCAACTTCACCCTAAATAGATCAGATTTCTGAATAACATCAAAAGAAGTATCCATAACCCTAGGTCCTAATAGGATGGAAATATTTATAGAACATTATGAACAAGAGAGAGGTCATCATGCATACATATAACAACTTTTGTCTTCTCATATTTCTCCCTCTATAAAGAATTTAACAAAAGAGTCTCTTGTATGATAACATTCACATGACTCATGGGGTCAACTAGAACTCTTGTCACAATGTTCCCATTGAGGCTAGCAGGAATATTTAGGGGAGAAGATTTGTTATTTGTGGGTAAGTCATGTGAGGTGAAAGTCACACTTGGCGAGCCAATCGTAGGCTAAGGGGGAGGACTAGGAGTGAATAGAACCATATTTACGTATGTTGAGGAATTAGGAGAAGCATCAAAAGGATCAATAATTGAGTTAACAGAGTGAGACATAAATGGGTTCGTATAAATTTGTAACTCACTATTTTCCTTTTCCATTGAATTATTCACATTTTGATTCTTACCATCGAGATAGATAGTACCATCATCGATGTGGTCCTATATCTCATGATGCAGGCACATGAAACGTTCAGTATTATTCCTGTGGATACAATGCTATTGGAAGAATGCATTTCCATCATACCAATCAAGATAATTCTCCCTCAAAGGTCGAGGATCTTCTAATGTTATAATCTTATCCTTCAATAACATTTATAGAATAGAAGAATAAGATTCAAATAGTTTAGTAAACTCTCTATTATGTTTGATTCCCTGATCATTAATCATGACAACTACATTTGCAACATAATTTCCTTTCCCAAATATTGATATGATAAATCTTCCTTCAGAATGGGAGTGTGAGAAGATCCCCCAAACTGAACAACCATCTGCTGGTACTCTCATAATGTAGCACACAGATGTGTGAAAGAAGGATATTTCATCAAGGCAAATTTCTCCTACCAAGATCGCCATAGGTTGCATATGAATATCTCTTGTACATCTGAGTCAGGTAGCAAGTAAGATATTTATGAAAAGAGTGCTTGGTATCACACAATGAAATCAATGATCTTCTCATGCTCTCCTTGCTTACATCAAACAAGATCTAAGAAGGTCATCTTCAGATCGATGTTAGCCTAGAATTGCCAAAGAAATTGATTTAAAATTTGATAAAATGAAAATATATAATTTGAAGGCAAGGAATAGTACCATTCAAGTGTTTTATCCTTGAGAGAACAAGGGAAGAATTTTTCCATCAGAGCATCATAGTGGAAGAAATTTGTGCACATCACGTTAAAACTAGATACGTGTGTTTGAGGATCCCCTTTACCACCATATTTCTCAAACTTAGGAATCTCCATACCCTAAGGGAAAGGAGTGTTTAATATTGCAAAGATAGGGGGTTGTGTTGGAAGAAAGGCTAGAAGATGGGTTGAGAAAAATCCTGGGATAGGCTTGCTAACTAGTTTTGCATCTAACCCATGTGTTGAAGAAAAGCATTCAAAATAGGGTCATTAGACAATTTCAAACCAGTAGAGCCAACACTAGGGCCACCATAGTACCCACCTCCAGAATCGCCTCCCAAGCCCCCTCTGGAGCTTCCACCATAACTACCATCATGGCCCCCACTAGAGCCACCACCGGTTCCACGACTGTGACCACTACCAAATCCACCATTATGATAGCCACTGGTGCCACCACTACCAAAACCACCACCACCCACCCCACTAGAGCCCCCACACACCAAGAGGAGTGAAGCTAAAGCCAAGGAGTATTCTACTCACCTTGATTGTGTGGGATTTTTGAGGAGTAGAAAATTTTTTGTTCGAAGGGCCTATTTTGTCCATGCATACAGATCTTGTAGGCATTGAGACACCTATCTGTCTCTCATAGGCATCAAGTACCATCCCTTGGGTAGTACCCAATTTAGTGTTATATGAAGGGATGTATGCTTCCATTAGATCAATGAGGCCACATATGAATTCTATTTATGTCTAATCTTTTCCTAACATGTATCTCACTTCATTAATAATCCTTGCTGCTCTTTCCATATTTGGTACTTTCTCCAAGTGATTTCTGAGACCTAACAATCTTCTGCCTAGTGTCATAAGGTGTTCTACAAGAATGTGTACAACATCATCCTCATCCATGGACAAGGTTGTAGGGGATGTTGGAGGAGTGGGTACATGAGTGGTCTCATCAACGAAACCCATCTCGGCTGTTGAAATCTCCTCTTGAGAAAGATGACCAGTAGTAAAGCCTATGGTAAAGTTGGAAGTGACCTTCATCATTTCTATTTGTAAGTGTCACAAAATTCTTTTGAAAATGTATGCAGAGGTTGTAGGCTGGGTTGTGATGCTCAAAAAACTTCACAACACCAAAGTGTGTAACAGTCATCGAATATGATGGAGAGAATATCAACACAATGGAATGGATAGATGTTGTTCACATCAGGTTCACCAAAATGAAGAGGAAGGGGACTGACCACTCATCGACTCTAGGTCACAAAGAGCTGAGAGTTGAAGGTTTCCCTAATCTACCTCAAGTTGGACAAGTATTTAGGATAGTTTCTTGATGCTAAAGGTAGAGAATGAAGAGCACTCTTAATGCTTTCATCAATCTACTAGCTTGAAATTTGTTTGGACTAAGCGCGAGCATTTATGGAACCCATACTACGACTCTATCAACTCTCTACTAGAAGACAAAATGTGCAACATGGATGAAAATGTGATACGCTAGCATCTCACAAGTCTTCTATCATTTGTATGAACATATAGTGAAAAAGGACAGTTATAGATACTAAAAACCTACTAACAACTTAGCTACTTGAATTTTGAAGTGATGACGAAACAAGAAATGATAGAATAATTGATATATTAAGAGAGATGCTATAAGAAGTGACAAGAATGAGAAAGGTAAGAGTTCAACTCACAAAAGATCTAATTCTCCTACAAGCTCCACACGAACAAGTACCTGCACACAGTAGAGCAAGGAAAAATGTTGGGGCTATTTCGGGGCTTGCCGTAGTCAAACCCCCATTTTGGTGTTTCCACCTCCATGGATAGCTAGATAGATTGAGAAACAAAAATGCAATAAAGAAACCATGCTGGAAAGGAAAGGATACCAAATACTACAAGAATCACTATGGTACTCAAATCCAACAACTATGCAATAGTAAGAAAATAATACCACTCTCAACCAAAGGAACTCAAGGCTAATGAGTGAGGAATGCAAGCTCACAACCGTGGAAAATTCAATGTGATTGTAGTGACACTGGAGGAAGTCTTGCAAGACATAGAGTTGTAGCTTTTGTGGTAGATGTGAAGAATATTGTGATGTTGGAATAGTAGAGTTGAGAGTGCCAAGTGAATGGGATACAAACAAAGGATATAAAATTACATTGTTGGGTTTGATTTTTCTAAGGTGAAGGGTGTAAAAGGGGAACTTGCAAGTGGGTATAAAATCACACAGGTATATAGTTAGAATAGAATATGATTTGTTACTATTTAGATGGTATAATAAAGATGAAGTCAGAGAATATCCAAATTAATAATCTACATTTAGGTTTATTGTGACCAAATAGATGGTGCAGGAGCACCATTGAAGAATTTTTTTCCATTTAAGGTTTTGAGATCTAGACTTTAGAAATTAGGATCTTTTGTATTAGAATAAGGTCATTAAGACCATTTGATGATGTATTAATTCATTGGTAATGTGGTTTAGGTGTCTAGTTGGTCAAACTGGAAAAATGTGCAAGAAATGCAAAGTTGTTTAGTGAAATGATGTAAAGTGTCAAAAGTTGTAAATTTGCCTTATTGAAGGAATTTGAAGAGTCAAGTAAGTTTAAAAGGCAATTAGGAAGTTACAGTTTTTTTTTTGAGGAAAACAAGTTTAAAAAGGTGTAAGGAACTCAAATAAAGGTTGTTGAAACCATTTGAAGATTGAAGATTGAATAAAGTTTGATTTTTCTCCATTTTTTTGTGTTTCCTATTGAGCAATAGTTTGTACAATATGTGCAGTAGTCTATTGATTCAAATTTGTGTTGTATTGTATTGTATATTGTTTCTTCATTCTTTTGAATCCATTTTTAAGGCACCACATTAAGTTTTGAGCATTTAATCTCTATTTTTCTTAGAGCAGCCAAAAAATAGGGTATTTGGGGTTTTGAAGTTTTAAACATGTATTAAACCTATTCCATCTTTCTATTTGGATTGTTTCTTGGTGGAATGGGTATAATCCATTAGAGGAAGGTGTGAGAATGGTTTATTTATGTAGGGGAGGTCTAGAAAAGAGATGGGTGTGAATCCCTTAGTCTAAAACTTGAAGGTTTCCAAGTAAAATTGGAGGTTTTAGTGTGTCAAATTGATTTTTGAATTGGTCAATGTAATTTTGTGATGAATTAAGATTGTGCAGTCAAATAGGTCCTGTTTGAAGTGATTGTGGGTTTTGGAAAGGTTGGGAAGTGTGAGAACCAATAAGCCCTAGGGTTTCTAGGCTTAAAGAGAGGGTTTTATGATTTGGCTAGTAAATGATGTGTCTCTTAGATCTAATGGTGAATCTGAGGTTTTGATAGGTATTAAGTGCTTCCCCAAGGTTTCAAGAGTTTTGGACAAGTTTTGAAGGTGGTCTCTTTGGAAAAGTGGGCTAATTTGAGCCCTAAAAGGCATGGAAAACCTGATTTGAGCAATTTGTTACAAAATAACCATAGGTGAATTGATGATATTTTTTATGCTCTATAATGGGTCCCTGATGTGAGTTGAGTTGTGGAAAAGGAAGTGTTAGTGAAAAGATACCGATCTAGTGGTTTCCCAATGCTACTATAGACACCTAAAATGACCTAGGCCTCCAAGCTTCATTTCTACCACTTTCGTCCTAGCATAATTATGTCATTTAATTATGTCCTTGGTCCACATTCGACTATTGATTAAATAATTCATGATTATTTAATTAATTCATGTCCTTTCATTCCTCTTGATTATTAAATAAATAAATTTCATTTATTTATTAAATACGTCATTAACTGTCTAAGTCTTTCCTTAATTAAATAAATTTCTTAATTTATTTAATTCCCCCTTTGTCATTTAATTCTTATTGATTATTAAATAAATGAATTACATTTATTTATTTAATACATCACTAACTGTCCAATTAAATAAATTGATTAATTTATTTAATTAATTAATCTTATCTGCTGAATTAAATAATTTAATTTAATTATTTAATTGCTAATTTCATATTCTTCTCATTTTAAATAAATTAAATTATTTAAAATATCATGTCAATCCTAACTGTCAGTCCTTTTTGATAAATAATCTGAAAAAGATTATTTATTATCTCTCGAAATCCATAATTTGAATTATTTTAATTCAAATTAGTAATTAATCTTCCAAAAATCAAGTAATCGGGCAGATTCTTGATTTTCCAAATCTTATCTTCAGTCCGAATCTTATCTCTTTGATTTTTTGAATCTTGCAAATCAGGCGATCTTATCTCTTTGATTTTTTGAATCTTGCAAATCAGGCAATCTTATCTTCTTGATTTTTTGAAAATCTTTATTTTCTAATTAATTTGTCTCATTTATTCTCCACCGTCGATCTATTTTTATTCTGACCGTTCGATTAAGGATTTTGCCTTAACCCTAATTAGGGATTCTTGGGTGTAATCTGGATCGTTCGTTTTAGGGTCTCATCACTAATTTATCTCGTCCGTCCGTTCGAAATGGCCTTTTCTATAAAATGCCCTTTCCTTCTCATTTTTCATATCTTGACATTTTACGTAATTACTATAGGCATTTATTTACTCTCACTTATTCATTGTCATAGGCATTTGATTAATATTGGCATTTATTCTAGGCATAGGCATTGACTTTTAGACATTGGCAATAGTCATAGGCATATCAAATCCTTCGAATCTTGTTGTAGGGCTTAGGCATTTTAGATTGCTCAAAGTACAAATCTGAGGGCAACATTTCCAGCAAGCAAGAAGGTGTAACGAAGATCAATCATGGAAGATGGAGACTCTTGGTGATATATTTCCTTTTCGTTTTCATTTGATTTCCATTGTACTTCGTTATATCATTGGATTTTTATGTTATTTGATCTAACCATCTAACAATCTGATTTCCATTGATCAAACTTACAAGGGAAATAGTGGATTTTGGTGAATTGTGGAGATTCTGATGAGAATGTGATTTGTTAGTCATGATTGCAAGTTGAAATTGTGTTGAGTGTTTTTCAAGCCTCCCCTTATTGCATCAAATTGGTATCAGAGCGAAGGTACCAGATTCCTATAGAAGAAAGTTGAAGATTGTGAAAGAAAGCTTGGAAGGTGAAGAGGCAAGATTGTGAAGATGCCTCCTAAGGGAAGCATAGTGGCAAGAAAGATGGATGAGCAGGATAGAAAAATAGAAGCCTTGAGAAGAGAGATGGCAGCATTGAAATCAAGGACTAAAATGGATCTGGATGAAAGTGATACTAAAGAAGAAGAGACTTCCAATGAAGAGGAAGAGATGGATCCAAATGTTGTAAGGATGTTGAAGCTTTTGAAGGATATGAAGAAATATGGACATAGAAAAATGGATGTGCCTATGTATGGGGGAAAAATAGATGGAGAAGAGCTCTTGGATTGGATAGGGGCTTTGGATAACTATTTTGATAGTGAGGATATTGATGAAGAACACAAAGTTAAGAAGGCCAAAACTATATTGAAAGGACATGCCATGTTGTGGTGGAACTTTGTACAAGATGAAAGGGAGAGAAAAGGAAAGAACAAGATCACTTATTGGGAGAGAATGAAGGAAAAACTGAAAGGTAAGTTCCTTACTTGTGATTATAATGTTCAACTACTTAAAAGATTACAAAATATTAGGAAAAAAGAAAAAGATGTGCAAACATATACTGAAGAATTCTATAGGCTAAGCATAAGAACTAAGCATGAGGAGGACGAGGAAGAAAGAGTATCTAGGTATCTCAATGGCCTAAGGTATAATATTCAAGATGAAATTAGTCTATTGGCACCAAAAATAGTTGAGAAACATTTTCAAATGGAAATAAGAGTAGAAGAGAAACTCAAGAGAAGACAAGATAAAATAGTAAGAGGAATAGGTAGCACCATGAGAGGAAGAGGATCTTTCTTTACTCCAAGACAAGCAACTGAAAATCAACAAGAACCAAGTAAAATAGATGAACAAGTTGCAAACTTTAGAGGTGGATATAGAGGCACAAGGGAAAGATTTGGAGGTGGAAGAAACTCTAACACTTTTGAAAGTAGATGTTATCATTGTCAAGAATATGGTCATTTTGCTTGGAAGTACCCTAAGGAGGCTAGTTCATCAAGTGGAGGAGAAAGAAAACCAGATAGAAGAGCTCAAATAATTCAAGAAGAAGAAGTTGAACGTAGTTCAAGTTTAAATAAATTGATTGCAATGGTTGAGGTTGGAGAGATGATGATGAAGAAACAAATTTTAAAGACTAAAAAGGAGGAAGAGCTGCTTCAAAGGATAGCATTGTTTAGAACAACCTACAGATGTAAGAATAAGGTATGAAAAGTCATTGTTGATTTAGGTTGTACAGATAATATTGTGTCTATTGAGATGGTAAAAAAATTGCATTTACAAAGAGTACCTAGAAAAAATCCATATAGGGTTTCATGGTTTAGTGAAAATCATTCTTTTATGGTGAGTGAACAAGCAAGGATTGAATTTTAGATAGGTCCATGTAAAGATGAAGTGCTTTGTGATATACTACCCATGAGTTGTTGTCATCTATTGTTAGGAAGGCCCTAGTAGTTTGATAGGTCAACCTTGCATAATGGTAGACAAAAAACATACACCATAGAAAAATATGGGAGAGTATGTTTTAACTCCATTGGTTGAGGTTCTAGAAGAATATGGTGAGATTATCATGTTTTGGAGAAAAGAGTGTGTGAATGTAGAGGAAGGAAAGAACAAGAGTTTAGAATCCAATGCAATGCTTGGCAAAGATAGGATAGTAGGAAGAAAGCATGAGAATGACTTGCAGCCAAGTGGAAAGAAGAATGTATTTGTGTGGACAAATAAAGTGGAACAAATTGTATCTCAGACTAGTAAAGTGCAAAGTGAGTGTGAAAGGCCTTTGGAAAGGAAGGGAAGAAGTGCTTGCATCATGGTGGGGACAGTCAAGTGTCCTATAATAGAAAATAAGGTAAAAAGATAGTTAAAAGTCATTATAACAGTGATTGATGGTGTTGACAAGATAGTAAAAGAAAGGACAATGGTTTGCGAGAGTAATGGTACAATAAATCATGATGATAGTATGACAAAGGACAAGAAGGTTGCTATACAGTGAATTGGTAGTCCAAGGTTGACAGTACAGAGGTCTATAGGGATCAAAAGACAATGGGAAAGGAGATAAATGTTGGTGAGGTAAAAGGACAGTTGAGGGATGATAAGATTTATGAGACAGTTGGTAAGATAGTGTATAAAGCAAGTACAAGTCTGACAAATACCATTCAATGTAATGGTACAACAAATAAGACAAAGGCAGGTCTGATAAGGACTGGTAAATGTAAAAGGACAGTGGACAAAGATAAAGTTATAAAAAAGAGGCTAAAGGAAAGTGGAATGAGAAAAAAATTGAGGAAAAATTGATGACAGATGTTGAGAGAGTGAGTACAGATGGAAATGCAAATGTGACAGCAAGATTTGAAGATGGAAAAGTGGAGAAACACCCCACAACACAGGAAGGATAGTTAGAACAAAGAGCAAGTGAAGGTGAATTCAAGAAGGATGCTAAGGGAAGTGAAGATCAAGGACAAAACAAATTTGATGAAGATCAAGGATTGAAACATGAAGAATACAAAGGAGGACATGTGACATTCATCTTTCCAAGAGACTTGGAAAAGTTTCAAGATGGGGTGTATGGTGCAGGAGCACCATTAAACAAGTTTTGTCCATTTAAGGTTTTGAGATCTAGACTTTAGAAATTATAAATTTTTGTATTATAATAAGCTCATTAAGACCATTTTATGATGTATTAAGTCATTGGTAATGTGGTTTAGGTGTCTAGCTGGTCAAATTGGCAAAATGTGCAAGAAATGCAAAGTTGTTAAGTGAAATGATGTAAAGTGTCAAAAGTTGTAAATTTTCCTTATTGAAAGAATTTGAAGAGTCAAGAAAGTTTAAAAGGTAGTTAGGAAGTTATAGCCATTTTTTTTTATGAAAACAAGTTTAAAAAGGTGTAAGGAACTCTAATAAAGGTTGTTGACACCATTTGAAGATTGAAGATTGAATAAAAGTCTAATTTTTCTCCATTTTTCTGTGTTTCTTATTGTAACAACAATTTGTATGATCTGTACAAAAATCTATTGATTGAAATTTGTGTTGTATTTTAGTTTAGATTGTTTCTTCATTCTTTTGAATACATTTTGAAGGAACCACATTAATTTTTGAGCATTTAATCTCTATTTTTCTTAGAGTGGCCAGAAAATAGGGTATTTGGGGTTTTGAAGTTTTAAACATGTATTGAACCCATTCCACCTTTTAGTTTGGACTGTTTCTTGGTGGAATGGGTATAATCCATTAGAGGAAGGTGTGAGAATGGTTGATCTATGTAGGGTAGGTCTAGAAAAGAGATGGGTATGAAGCCCTTGGTCTGAAACTTGAAGGTTTCCAAGTGAAATTGAAGGTTTTAGTGTCTCAAATTGAGTTTTTGAATTGGGTAGCATAATTTTGTGATTAATTAAGCTTGTGCAAGTGAAATAGGTCATGTTTGAAGTGATTGTGGGTTTTGGAAAGTTTGGGAAGTGTGAGAACCATTAAGCCTTAGGGTTTCTAGGCTTATAGAGAGGGTTTTATGGTTTTGCTAGTAAATGATTGTGTCTCTAAGATCTGATGGTGGAATCTTAAGTTTTAATAGGTATTAAGTTCTTCCCCAAGGTTTCAAGAGTTTTGGACAAGTTTTGAAGGTGGTCACTTTGGAAAAGTGGGCTAATTTGAGCCCTAAAAGGCATGGAAAACCTGATTTGAGAAATTTGTTAGAAAATAACCATAGGTGAATTGATGATATGTTGTTATTCTCTATAATGGGTCCTTGATGTGAGTTGAGTTGTGGACTGAAAGGAAGTGTTAGTGAAAAGATACCCGATCTAGTGGTTTCCCAATGCTACAAGGGAAATAGTGGATTTTGGTGAATTGCGGAGATTTTGATGAGATTGTGATTTGTTATTTGTGATTGCAGGTTGCAATTGTGTTGAGTGTGCTATATTCCTCCCCTTATTGCATCAATAGAAAGGGTAAGTCTTCTATCTTGCATAGTTGAATGTTCCAATCTTATAGTTCTAGGTCAAGAGAATTTTCAAGATAATAATATAGGTGTTTATTAAGTTATATATAATCAAGCTAAAATATATAATTTTAATTATGAGGAAGACATAAGTGATTGATAGCTCAAGTGACAAAGAGGATTACACTTCTCACACACCATTGGAAATTCTATAAACAACCCCTATTAAATAATCATTGGATAATTTGGCTTATTCTTCTTTTACACCTACCAAATTTGAAGTGTTCCCTTTGGAGATGTTCAGGAGTCAACAAAAATAATTATATAACTAGTAGAGGCTCATGAGAATTTGGAGAAAGTTGAAAAGGAGAGCCATATAAATTGGTCAATCAATTTTAATGCATTTTTCTTGCCAACAAGTGCTTTGGGATATTATCCTCAAGGATAAGAAATGTAATGAAGGACATGAGAAATAAATTGAACCATGGAGCAAAAATGAAGTGGATGTGGACCAAGATGTGGAAGGTACTTCTACTACAAATAAAATTTCTCACATTTTGATTCAAGGTTTGGGAAACTCTACTAGTGAATTTCTATGTGAAATCACCTGTATCCTTTGCAAGCAATATGAAAAATTGATGATCCAGGTTTCCTATTAATGAGGAATGATACATTTATTGAGAAAACCTCTGTAAACTCATGGAAACTATTTCAATCGATAATAAAATCACACTTGTTGAGGATAACAATGAAGCTCATGTTTTTCATTCACTTATGATACAAACGAATCCTTATTTAAACTTATATTAGGTGCATTCACATTCCATTCCAATCATTAAAGAAACCATCTAATATGTTGTGTTGTTTGAGATAACAAATAGGGATGTGGCTGGTAATATGCAAACTTATATTTAGGGATTGATAGAAATATATGATGAAAAGTGGTTGTTTGGTGATGATGTTCCACACATGGGTTCCTCAAACATGGTGAGTCTTCTTTGGGATTACATGTTATTCCTAATTTTGTAAATGCTTCATGGGTATGTATTTCTTTTTTGTAGTGGATCTTGCTTCTCTCAATCTATCAATGGTTTTGCATGAATAGTCTTGAGCATCCTTAGAGGTAGGGATTCCTTACCCTATACATACTCTATTTTTTTTTTGTGCTATTAGCCTATGTGTTTTTCTACTTTGTTTCATTTTTGGCTTGTCCATATCCTTCTTTCAATATTTTTGACTTTGTTTCCCAATGGATTTTAAGCACTGGTCAACAACTAGGTTTTTGGGTCCCTTACTTCATCCTTTGTAGTCATCATCCCCAAATAGAACCAATTTTTACCATGGTTTTTTTCCTCCCCTTAAAATCATTTTCACCCCAAATAAATTTTCACTTTGTTCCTAAGTGTTTTCTTCCTAAGGTTTTTTAACATATGCAATATTTTTCCCTTGTTATCACAACCTTATTTTTGTCTGATGTTTTGAAGTTAAACCTAAATTTTTTCATGGTATTGGTTCTTTGTAAAGTTTTGAAAATGGTGTTAGAGTCTGAAATGGTTTTAAGAACCTTGGAAAACACCAACTGAAGAAAGAAAGATTTAAATGACAAATGAAACTAACATATTTTTAGAGCTCTTAAAAGGTTTTGAAATCATTGTCGGTCCTTGACAAGGTTTTGAAAACATATTTCAATTTTGAAAACAAAGGATTACTTTTAAGTGGAAAAATTGTTATTGGTTTTGGGGTTCCCTTTTCAGAGATTGCATGGGTTTTCAAAATTTCTTATGGCTATACCCTAAAGAAATGTGTTCAAGTGGAAAGTTAAAAGGTTCTTAGAACTGTGTCAGATTTCAGTGAGCCTCTCAAAACCTCATCGACACCCAACTTAGGTTATATATATTATTCTTAAAACATCATCTTACATTTGAAGATTCATGCTTAGCATGACACAAAAATGGAAATGAAAATTTGTAAAAAGAAAATGAAGCAAAATTAGAGATCGTCAAAAGTCATCACATAACATGAAGCTATTAAAACATAGAAATCACTATATATATATCAAAAAGAGTAGATTCAAATATAATGCTTTATGCATAGAGAGTGAATATCAGGATGCAAATGCCTTCCAAAATTTCCTTAATCCTCTCTATATATGTAGGGTAAAACAAGTTTTCATTAAATTCAACATAAAAAGAAAAAGTACACATTATATTCCTCTCCAGTCCAACACACAAGAGAGTAACAACTTGTTTGACTTCCTCATTCTAGAGAGCAGTGGAAATGCAAATGGCATCCCATACCGAGCCTTCTCATGGGTACTCACTTAGACAACCCAAGGAGGCTTCCAAGCTACCTATCTATGATGGCCTCACTAACCTCTCAATACCTCTAGCACCTCATCCCAACTTTCCAGAAGTTTGTATGATGTTATATATAAAATGTTGAAGGAGCATGTAGATTTGTGGACCTAGAATTGTACAAGGAAGTTATCCCCTATGATTCTTAATATTACTACCTCTTCCACATCATTCCTTATAAGGAAGACCTCCCTTAACTGGTTTGCTACCAGCTACCTCACAAAACTACATTCTGCACCTTTGATAACAAGGAAATTTCCTGTTGAAGTTGCATCACTTGAAGTGATTGACATTTTGAGAATCAAATTGAGGCATGAAGAATGAAGGAAATTCTATTAAATTTATAGATTAAATAAGAAGATATCATATCCATGAGATAAGATATGGGGATTTTCTCACTAGTAGCTAGTGGGTGAGAGCATTGTCAAAATGCCTCAAATTTAATTAACATGGAAAATGAAGTGATGAAGTTGAATATTTTTTTGGCCAAGCAAGCTTCGATGTTAATATAAAATATTCTAATTACATCCACCTGCACACATATGATCATAAGAAAATTTGTAATTAAATGCATGGATTAAGAGCTACATATTTTTAGATGTACGGAGAAGCCACGGACCTTGCATACAAGGAGTGGTGATACATTAGCCTGTCAACATCAAATTAATATGTGTAATGCAATTGTTCCATTTCTAAAAAGAGTCATAAATACTTATAAGGCTCTTGCTAAGAAAGAATTTAGGTAATAATTTATGAAACTCCTACTTGAAAGACAACAATGATGATAACTAAAAATTCAAGAATGAGAATCTATAAAAATGTAATTGAAGGACATTAGAAGGGTCTGAAATTTTGATCCCCATTACACTTTGATGTAAGAGTGAGAATCAATCAGGAAAAGGATCATTCTTACAATTTTTCTTATTTCAAAAGAAGTTCATTGTCTGTGAGCATATGAATTTGAGTGTGATACTAGGTGTTTATGAGTGAGTCTTTGAGCCTTGATAAATGCCAGAATATTACTTCTTTGTATGGATTCTATGTTCTATGGTGTCACATTCATTTCTTTAGAAATAAATGAAGTTGAAATTCAAATAGTATGTTTACCTAGTGTTATTATCTCAATCTTTGAGTTGCAGTATTAGTGGAAATCATCTTTTAAGTCTTTTTTTTTAATAAAAAATCAAGTGCAATGCACCCATATTATTAGGGGTAACCACTTTTGAGTAGAGCTATGAATTAGGTACAAGAAACCACAAGATACTACCAAATCCATGAGCACAATGGCACAATGAAGGAAAAGGGCCTGTGAGTACTTTGGCCTAGTGAGGGTTTGAACCCTAGTGGTTGTCACTACAACTAAATTACTTGACCACCAAACCATGCCCTTATCGGAAATCATCTTTTAAGTTTTACCATCTGTCTATTTTACTTGATATTTTGAGTTTTTTTTATTGCATTTGTATCATGGCTATGAGAAAATATTAGCCTGCATTTACTACTTTCTAGTTAAAAGTATACCCATTTCTTAAATTTAAAAAATACAAAATATATA
The DNA here is from genome assembly GCA_007258455.2 of Sequoia sempervirens. Classification (NCBI taxonomy): domain Eukaryota; kingdom Viridiplantae; phylum Streptophyta; class Pinopsida; order Cupressales; family Cupressaceae; genus Sequoia; species Sequoia sempervirens. The sequence goes on along the minus strand of VDFB02000015.1, from coordinate 306,916,947 downwards.
TCTTACAAGGGAGTTGTACCTCTACCCACTTCTTAAATTTAAAAAATACAAAAAATATATCTTACGAGGGAGTTGTACCTCAATAAAAATTCAAAGGAAGATCCCAATGAAATGGTGATCTCTCCAACTATTTGTTTCTTATTTCTTTTTATTTTAAGCAATATAGAGTCAAATCCAGGTAATATTTAGAAAGACAAATCTATCAACCAACATTGTTGTAACATTTTCTTATTTTCCAAATTTTAATCTATCCCCTATCTTATTTTTTTAGTGAATATGTGTTTCTTGACAAGTCCTTTTTCCTGCTAATGTTGTTTCATCACTATATTCTACATGTATTTTTATTCTTTTTCAACTTTGTTCTCTTTCCTTTCAATCTTCAAGAATTTTTTACACTCATTATGAGGGTTTTAAATTGTGGTGTGCTTGGCATTTGGAGTGTAAAAGAAAAAGTTGAGAAAGATTTTTCTAAATTTAAATAGGAATCTTGCTATCTTCGAGTCTATTGTAAACTAGTAGGCTTCTATAATCTGTTATTTCTTTTTGGTTTTCTACTTCACTTTCCCAAAAGAAAGGAAGTTCTTTTGATTACTAATGAGTTTGCTAAATATTTTTGGTGCACTAGTCATCTCATAGCAAGGAGCAAAGTGTTTATCATTTTGAAATAAGGAAATCAGTCTTATCATGTTAGTATCAAGTTTCAATATATCTATCAACACAATAATATTTTATCATGAAAGCACAACCATTTGTGATTTATTGTTTCAACTCCATGCATGCCAAAAAATTGTAAATGGCTTCATATTATTTTTGATATTTTATGCATGCCATGAAAGCTATTCTATGACACTACAACAAGATTAGGAAAAATAGTCTCGTACTATGTCTTCAAAAGGCCTAGCATGGAAAATATCTTGGTTCAATTGACCGAGTTTTCTTTTGTGTTGTTTTAATTCCAACACATTAAACCTACTTTACTTTTACTAATGGTGTTGCATGAATTTTTCATTTTAAGTTAATGTTTCTTTCTAGCCTATCTTAAGCATTCTTAAGGATCTTATTCTTTAAGTATAATTAAAATTAAATATGTGTATAATTTTTTATTTCAAATTTTGGTTTTTCCCTCTTTACTATAGACCCTAACTCAAAAAGAAACAAAAAAATTCAAACATTTTTGGGTGGTATAAGTGTTGTGTTGGTGGTGTTAAGACCAATAACTCTAAAATATTCATTGCTAGCACATAACACCTGAGTGACAATTAAGGATTTTAATAAATCCTTTCTTTGGATATGAAGCTTGCGGGTGTCTAGATGAATTCATTCACTTTGCTACTCATTGTCCATTCCATTCATCTATCATAATGCATATTCTCAATACTCCACATGACTGTAATGAAGATGATATTCCATTTATATGCTTTATTTTACAATATAAATTGAGGCACATTAATGCCTAAATAAATTATATTTCTAATATTTACTGGATACTAACATCTAAACTTTTATCAAATTTTAATTAAAATTCCTTCATAAATTTAGGCACCCCCATCCTTTTGTCATGTCTACCTCATTCACAATTTTTTTTTCCCTTTCAATCCACAATCCATCCCTGGAGCATGTAGGCCATGTTAAATTTATAGTATATATCTCAATAGAATACTTTTCATGTTCAACTAATTATCCTCATATAAAATATTCAAAAAATAGGGTTTTTGTTAATATTTTCTTAAATATTACACAAAATATTACATTTTATAAGAAATTCATATAGCAATAGTAAACCATGTTTGTTTAACCTTTTTGAGTCCTAGCTTACACTACAAAGGAATAATATATATTTATTATTCTTTTCATGAAAAGTATTTTCTATCTATAATACTTATTAACCTTTTTCTAAATATTTTCTTTTTCTTGCATTAGAGGTATCCCCGCGACCCAACCCAACGGCCCAACCAGCCTTTCCTTGGTCTTAATTTTTCCCAAGTTGGGGTCCGAGAGGGGCGAGCTGAGGTGAAACTAATCCTCTGGCAATGTATGCAATCACCCACAAAACACAGGCATTGGGTAAGCCCAGGCCTCTAGTTGTCATCCCTAACATCAAGCTAAATTTGATGGTCAACCTATTCTGTCAAGTATTTTTTTATAGCTTGAACTACAAATGGATGGTGAGCATTACGATCAAGATTTACCCCAAGTTCACATAGTATCAAGCCATAGATAGTTTAGATTCTTGACTCCTAAGATTATGCATCTATCATAATGGGGATTTGCTTCAACCTATAAAAACCTAACATGTAATGGTTGAAATAATGACATTTTTCTCCCCTAGTATCTATTGGGCACCTAGTTAACTTCCTCAAGCTAGCATAGCTATGGATATATTTTTCTAGATCAACCAATGATTGGTTGTACTATTGCATGAGTGACACTCATGCCTAATATTTCCCACACACCCAAAACCCATTATTTATACTAGGGTAATTGGAAAACAATATTTGAGAAGAGGGGATCAACCCACTTATGCATATATCATAGATATTTTAGCATTGAATTGATATTTCGATTGATTATTGCTCAACCCAACATAAAATAGTAGCTTTAGCCCATCTTTCTTATCTTATTCTCTCAATATGGTTTCTTGATCATGATCTAAATGTCAATAGTAGTCTCCACAACCTAAGCTAGGTAAGTTGGTTGTGCAACTAGTACAATAAAAAAATCACACAAGTGTGTGCTAACTTGACTTAGAAAAAGAAAATAATGGGCCAATCAAAAATTTGGAATCAATTTTTTTTTTTAAAATTAGGGATCATATTTCCATCAAAATTCATCATATTTCCATCAAGATTCATATAAAATACATTCATGTATTTAAGCATTTTAACCAGAAAAGGTAATAGTAAATAGGTAACAACACATGGGGTGTAATAGGATCATTGTACAAAAGAAAATTGTGTTCACCAGTGTGTGAACTGTGTATTGCAAAGGTACCTGGGAGAAATGTTTTTACTCCATGTTTATCCACAGTTTGGTTTCAAGTCTTGTAGGTTTGAACATTTGTTTATGGTGTTGATATCTTACTTCAATTGAAGTGGTTTGAGGTTTGGTTCTTTGGAAGTAAGTTTCTTAAGTAAAAGTATATGGTAGAGCAGTTTGTGTGTACTGGGCATGCACATTCTTTAGATGGAAATTGTTGCAAAGGATTTTTTTAGATTTTAGAGTGTTTATGGAATATTCTAGGTTATGTTCAGGTGACATTAGTTGTCTGTGAGGTGTTGTTAAATTAAAGGAAGCATGTACTTAAAATTTTAATGGTGTTTACATGGGTAACATGCAACCTTGGTGTTTACACTAATTGTAATGGATATTTATTGTTTGTAGAAGTGTGTTATAGCATGGTGTTATAGATTGTGGTCCCAAATAAGGAATGGTGTGGTCCACCTTCACTTGTATCCACCATGGAAGTGTTTTGGTGTTGACCTAATTTGAATTTGCATGGTTGATGTGCATAGTTGACCTTGGAGAATGGTTTCAAGGTTGAAGATGGTATAAATAAGAGTTGAGTTGTTGAATGATGATGAGATAGACAAGAGAGATATGAATTGTAGAGTGTTAGAGTGTGAATTTGGAAAGTGCAGTGTGAGATTTCATGTGTTAGATTATTGGATGTAGGTAGCATAAGGTGTCTACAATTCTTCAATCATGCTACAAAGCTATTGATGATATTGTGGTGGATTTCTCTATTGCATTGAGATGGATTTCTCTGCATAATTTTCTTCTCTATCTTCTTTTTTATTCTAGTAGTGAGCCTTTCCTTTCTTGGACAATGAACCCCATTATATTCAGTGTTGATATTACTTTATATTGTGAGCTAATCCTTGCCATGGTTTTTTGTATCTTAGGTTTTCCACATAAAACTAATGTTCTCTTATGCATAGTGTTGATTTATTTCAATTTTTGTTATTTACCTTTCATACTAAATCATTATAACAGATTAAGGGTTGATTGTATTAATGTGGATCAGAATGTGTATGAGGGTTTTGAAGCTTTAAGGTACAACTGATTCACCCCTCCGCCCCCCCCAGTTGTCTTGTGCATTCAAAAATTGGTATCAAAGAAAGGTTCCTTAGGAGAAATCTTAACCTCTTGAGGTAGATTTGGGATGGTGCACAAGAAATATATCCCTATATTTTATGGAACAAATTATACATTCTAGAAGATAAGGATGGAAAGATTTTCAGTTTATCTTGGATATGATGTCTAGAAGTTTATTAAGACTGGATATACAAAACCTATGAATGGTTCAATTATTGTCGATGAGATCAAATCCTATGAAAGCAATGGTAAAGAAAGGTATGCTCTCTTAAATAGTCTTACAAATTATGAATTGGTGAAATTTATGATTCTAAAAATTGCTAAAGAAATTTGGGAAAAGTTAAAAAGCATTTATGAAGGAGATGATAAGGTTAAAGAAGCTAAGATTCAGAATCAAAAGAGAATGTTTGAGATCTTATGAATGTCTAAAGAAGAAAATGTTACAAGCTATATTTAGAGGGTAGATGAAATTTGTCAACTCCATCAGAGCTCTTGGTGGAAAACTCAAAGAACCAGAAGTGGTAAAGAAAATTCTCATAACTCTTCCTAAATCCTATACACATAAAGTGTTTACTATTGAATAATTTGCAAATTTGAATCAATATACCGGATATTGGTTGTGTGGCTCTTTAACTACATTTGAAATGAGAGAATTTGGAACAAATAGTGGTAAAAAAACTGAAATTGCTTTTAAGGCTGGGAAATCAAAGGAGACCAAGGAATCATATCAGGAGGATGATGATGATATAGAAGCCAACTTTGCAAGGATAATGAAGAGGGGTACTAGTAATTACAATGGTAATATTCCTTTCAAATTTTTGAGTTGTCAAAAGATAGTTCATTATGCTTCAAGATGTCCAAACAGAGTTTTAAACAACAAAAATAAGGAGAACAAAGCGAAGATGATCAAGAAAAGTTATTATGTTAGAGAAGATACAAGTATTTATGATGACGAATTCTTGTTCATGTCTTTAAAAGATGAATCTATTTTTACTAACTCTAGAAGATGTGTGAAGGAAATCCCTCCGAAGACAAAGGATAAGACTAAAAGTACTTTGGTATCTTCTTTTCTTGCTAGACAAGAGAAGAACTATTGGATCATTGATAGTGGATGCTCTAATCATATGACAGATGAAAAAAGTAAGTTTTTAAACTCGAAAAGTATTATGGAGGATGTTTAGATTTGGTGATGATACATCTACTAAGATATATGAAAAAATTTCTATCATTTTTTATGGCAAGCATAATACTAATGATGTCTACTATGTTAAGGGTTTAAGAAATAATCTTTTAAGTTTTGGAAAAATGTGTAGAAAATGATACAATCTTATGTTTCATGATGATGGATGAGAAATTAGAAAAGGATCTAAAACTGTGGTTGCTATTGGAAGAAGAACAAATGGAATTTTTTATCATCTTAAGGGTGCTAATGGTCACTACTTTATGACTTAGATTAATGAAATCTAGATATGGAATAGAAGAATGTGTCACATCAATTTTGATAACTTAGTAAGAATCAGTTTAGTTCAAGCTATAAGATATTTTCAAAAGATTACAAAACCTATCAATGTTGTCTGTAAAGAATGTCAAATTAGAAATCAAGCAAGAAGAAGCTTCAAAGTCAAAGAATAATTGGAATTAGTGCATACAAATCTCTATGGCCCTACAAGAGTAAGAAATCTTCAAGGTGATAGGTATTTCATGTTTTTAATTGATGATTATTCTAGAATGACATGGGTTACTTTTCTCAAAGAAAAATCAAAATCTCTAGACAGGTTTAAAGCATTCAAAGTTATGGTTGAGAATGAAATGGATATGAAAATAAAATGTTTGAGGTCTGACAGAGGTGGAGAGTTCACCTCCAATGAGTTTAACATCTTTTATGAGAATCATGGCATAAAAAGGCACTTGGCTACCCCAGAATCCTCAGCAAAATGGAGTGGTTGAAAGAAAGAATAAGGTTGTCCAAGAAGCTGCAAGAAAACTGATGAAAGAGGAAAATCTACCAAAAGTCTATTGGAGAGAAGAAATTCATGTTGCTATTTCTATACTTAACAGAGTTCAAGAAAGAGGAAATAGTATAAAGACTCCCTATGAGCTATGGTATGGAAGGATTCATACTATCAAGTACTTTAGAGTGTTTGGAATCAAATGTTATATCAAAAGAGATGAAGACAACTTAGGAAATTTTGATGCAAGGTTTGATGAAGTTATCCTCCTTGGATATTTTATTAGAAGCAAAGCTTACTAATGCTACAACAAGAGGTTGAGAAATATTTTTGAGTGTGCAAGTGTCAAGGTTGATTAAGATTTATAGACGAATTCAATATTGATAGAATTGGATATGAATTAGATGAGTCTTCTAGAAGATAAGAAGAAAAAAATGAATAAAGAGAAGTGCAGATTGAAGAGGAAGAATCTTTGGAAAGGAATCCTAAAACTCCTAAGTATGTGTAGAAGAATCATTATGAAAATCATATCATTGGAGATAAGAACAAAGGTGTATTAACAACAAAAAAAGCTATTGAAGAATAGGTAAATCTATGTTTACTTTATGAAGTTAAACCTAAAATAGTGATTGAGGCATGCAAAGATGAATATTGGATCAAGGAAATGGAAGAAATGTTGTAGATTGAGAAGAATTAGACTTGGTAACTTGTCCCAAGACCTGCAAACAAAAATGTGATTGGAACTAAGTGGGTATTCAGAAGAAAACTAAATGAGAATGGAGAAGTGATAAGGAACAAGGCAAGGCTTATGTGCAAAGGCTACTCATAGGTTGAAGGAATAGATTTTGAGGAGACATTTTCTCTAGTGGCAAGAATGGAAGCTATCGAGATGTTTTTAGCTTTTTCAGCACATACAAATTTTAAAGTTTATCAATTTGATGTGAAATCTACTTTCTTGAATGGAGAATTGGAAGAAGAGATACACATAGAACAAATGGAAGGATTTCAGTTATCAAACAAACCAAATATGGTCTACAGATTGAAGAAGGAATTGTATGGATTGAAGCAAGATCCTATAGCTTGGTATGCAAGGTTGGATAAGTATTTGATACAAAAAGGATTCAATAAAGGTACAAAAGATAGCAATATTTACTTTAAGGTTGAAAAAGATCAAATCTTGATTGTGGTTGTATATGTTGATCACATAATATTTTGAGGCATTGAAGATATATACAAGAATTTTGAAAAGGAAATGCATAAAGTGTTTGAAATGTATATGTTTGGGTAGATGAATTTCTTCCTTGGATCACAAATAAATCAAACAAATAAAGGTATTTTCATTTCACAATCAAAGTATTTCAAAAAAAATTCGAAGAAATTTGGAATCAAAGATTCTAAACTGGTGTGTACTCCTATGGTTACTAGTTTCATGTTGAGAAAAAGTGATGAATCTCCTAAGGTCGATCAGAGCAAGTATAGATCAATGATTGGTGGTCTGCTATATCTAACTTCTACTAGACCAAATATCATTTATGTAGTTTTTCTTGTGGATATATTTCAAGAAGATCCTAGAGAGTCACATGTTGCAACAATGAAGAGGATATTCAAATACTTGAAGGGAACTCCAGATCATGGCTTATGGTATCTAAAGGATATTGATTTTATGCTAAGTGCTTACATGGATGTAGATTGGGTTGGTTGTGTGGATGAAAAGAAAATTACAAGTGGTGGTACATTATTTCTTAGATGCAAATTAGTGTCATGGCTAAGCAAGAAACAAGATTTAGTGTCTTTATCTACTACAGAAGCATAATACATTGCATGAACATCTTGTTGCACACAAGTGTTGTGGATGAGATAAATATTGAAGGATATCAAAGTAGTGTATGATGAACCAATTTCTATCTTCTGTGATAATACAAGTGCTATCAATATTTCAAAGAATCTGGTAATGCATTCGAGGACAAAATATATCTTAATCCGGTATCACTTACTAAGAGAGAAGGTTGTAGAAAATGAAGTTAAGCTTGAGTATGTACCTGCAAAGGATTAAGTTGCTAATATATTCACTAAGGATCTTCCTAAGGATACATTTGAGTATCTTCAGGAGAAGTTGGGTTTTATTTCCCCTCCTTTGAACTAGATGTATAAGGAGATGCATCAATCCAGTGGATTTCAAGATACCTTCTTTTGTTTGGACTAATGTTGGTGGCTACCTCTTAGGGGGAGTAGGTAGTGACATTGTTGGATATTGTAGTCAGGAGGAGTAAGTGTTGTCATTATGCAATGGTTGTTGATTGGTGCAGTATGGTGTGTGCTCCTAAGAGGGAGTATACTAAGCATTGAAGGAAAGAAAGTTGCAAAGTAGTTGTGAAAAGGATAAATGATGTTAAAGGGGGGAACATTTGCGATACAAATATTTTTTCCTTTGTCATTGATGTCAAAGGGGGAGAGAATCAATGAAAAAGAAGATAGTTAAGGGAGAGATAAAGAAGATAGTTAAGGGGGGAAGAATAATGATGCATGTAAAAAAAAAAATATATGTTGAAAGGGGGACAACGAGTAATGAGAAAGAGAAAAGAAAATAGGTATGGAGTAGACCTATTGTGTCTTTGATCATTTTTCACTTCATGTGTTGCCATCAATGACAAAGGGGGACATTGATGCAAGTATGAGTAGATTGGTGTTGTCATTGATGTCAACAAGCTTGTGTTGTCATTGGTGTCAACAAGCTTGTGTTGTCATTGGTGTCAACTATATAAGGAGGAAGAAAATCATTATTGTGGGAGATTGTTGTGAGAGTATGATAGTGTTATCCATGCTTTGATTAGTTGCATTATGTTGTCATTAGTAAGCTATTGATGTCAACCTCGAGTGTTTCTTTGATAAGCTTATGTCTATAGATATGTGGTTGAGTTGCTATATTGTAGTTGGCTTGGTGGTGATGAAGAAGTAATGAGAATGATGAGGATGTGTTCCTAGAGCTTTGTTTTCAAGTGCTTTTGAGAAAATTTGATAAAAAGAGGAAACAATGTGTTGTAGTGTTGTTCTAGGTTGAGGAGTAGTGTTCTGGTGTTGCTCCACATTTCTTCTAGGTTGAATATTTGCTTGTGTGTTTAGGATATGTTGATAAGATGTTTTCATAGGTATTGTATTTAGAATTTAGTGTGTTGGATCATTGTACAAAAGAAGTTTATGTTCACTAGTTTGTGAACTATGTTTGTAGAGGTATTTGGGAGAAATGTTTTTGCTCCATGTTTCTCCATAGTTTGGTTTCAATTCTTGCAGATTTGAAGGTGTGTTTATGGTGTTGGTATTGTAGACATCAAAAAATTGTCCTCTTATGATACCTTGTCACAACATTGCATCATTTAGACACCTTGTATCATGTTTTGCCCTAGGTACCCATGTCATCATCTAATTAGTTAAATAAATCTTATTTATTTGACTAATTTCATTTATTCCCTTCCTATGCATAATTCATAATTCCTCTAATGTTAATTAAATAATTTATATTATTTAATTAATTAAATCATTTTCATCCAATTCCTCTTAATGTTAATTAAATAATTTTATTTGATTAATTAAATCATATGTTAATTAAATAATTTATATTATTTAATTAATTAAATCATTCCTATCAATTCTTCTAATGTTAATTAAATAATTTATATTATTTAATTAATTAAATCATTTCCATCCATTTCTCTAATGTTAATTAAATAATTTATATTATTTAATTAATTAATTCATAATCCATCCATTTCTCTAATGTTAATTAAATAATTTATATTATTTAATCATTCATTCATAATCTATCCATTCCTCTAATGTTAATTAAATAATTTATATTATTTAATCATTCATTCATAATCTATCCATTCCTCTAATGTTAATTAAATAATTTATATTATTTAATTAATTAAATCATAAATTCAACGTTAATTAAATAAATCCAAAATTTATTTAATTAATAAAATCCTAAAAAGATCTTCTCACTTTCTTTCCAAAACTGAACTCATGTGCATCTAATTAATTTATTTAATTAGATAATTAATCAATTATCCTTCTCATCTTTTTCATTTTATTTCCTTTAAAAGAGAATCAAAATCTTTCTATCTTTTTGAAATCTTATCTCATCTCGTCATATTTCCTCTTTTGTCAAAAATCAAATCCTTATCAATCTTATCAAATCTTATCTCTGTCCACATCGAAAATCTATAAATCAAACCTTTCAGCCATTTGATCGAATCTTCTTCTAGCATCTTCACTCTATCAAAATCAGTCTTCAATCGCCATCTATCATCTTCATCAGGTTGTTATGCTGCAGAATTGAGCAACCAACATTCCTCCAACAATCAACCTTCAAAATCTTGTATCCTTGTGCAGGTGGAGAAGAGCCATGGAGATCAATCAACACTAGTTTGAAAATCGGTTTGCACATTCTTTGTTTATTATTTTTATTTTCATTCTAGTTTGTACTTCATGGTGCTTGATAGGATTTAATTTGTTTATTGTTTTCAACAGATAATAAACCTTTGATTTTATTCCTATCTACATTTTGGCACCCACCGTGGGGCCTTGCCCCATTTTTAACATCTACTTGCAGGTTTTCTGACAGGTTTTATATTTTGGAATTTGACTTTCTAACAAAAATTCTCGTTTTAGCGCATCCGAGGGTTTCCGTAGCGCATACAGTGTTTTAACGATTCTTTTGCAAGTGTTTTGGCGCATCTAGGGACTGTTTTGATGCATCCGACGGTTATTTTAGCGCATCTAAGGAACAGATTAGCGCATTTATCTTCACTATTTTTAGAATTTAAAATTTTCTTTTCCTAGATTAACGCATTTAAGGGTTATTTTAGCGCATTTAAGGCTTTCTTTGGCGCATATGGGGACTGTTTTAGCGCATATGGGGTTGTTTTAGCTTATTTCATAGTTCTTTTAGTGCATACAAAGTCTCTTTTAGCACATATGGGGCTGTTTTAGCTTATTTCGCAGTTCTTTTAGCGCATACGACTACTGTTTTAGCACATATGCCCTTTTTTTAGCTTTTTATAGTAAATATTAAAATGACCATATCTTGCTCATTTCTTGGTTTTTTTCAGCGATTTTTTTTTTATTTGGGGTAGAATTTCATAAGCTATCCAATGGTGTAGGCATTTATTAACTTTGAAAAAATAAATTTCTCAAATTCTCATATATTCTTTGACACATATTACTTTTGTTCCAGCACATTTGTAATTTGTTTCTTTTTGTCTTGGTGACTTGTTGGTGAATCATACGGAGCTGGAAAAGTGTTGGAATCAATCACAACAACAATTTAGAAAGTGAGAATAATCAAGTGCATACATTCTAATCTTAAATTTCTCATTAATCATTGTTTGTCAACACATTTCAATTTGGGGCATAAAATCAATCTTGTTTGATCACATATTTGAAATTGGGCTTAAAACGAATTTTTTCTTCAATCACACATCTTGATTTGGGGTTAAAAAGAATAATTTTTTGAACTGTTTTACACACATTTCAATTTTCTAAAGGGAAATTAGTCACTGAAAGTGTGAATCAAGTGTGTGTGTGATTACAAACACCTCACTTGGTTTTCTTTTGTCATACCCTTCGTAGGAGGCCTGCTTGGAGCACACACCCCTCCAAGGGATGACCTCAATCGAGTGTGAATCTAAAGACATGCTCCTTGGGAGTTGAAATTTTGTCACTCTAAGCTAAGCCCCAAAGAACTTTATACCTTTGGGAAGTGAAGGTGAAGGATGGGTTACCCCTTTCTCCTGGCTTATTGGAAAGATTTTGCTTTCAAATTATCCTTAGTCAGCCTTGTGTAAACTAGCTTGAGATCTAATTAGCCATACCCCACTTGACTAGTCATAGGGCTTGTTGATGTGTCTTCCATGTGTGCTTGTTTAATAATCATCATTACATTCTTCAGATTTCAAAATTCAAACTTGCTTATGTGTCTTGTGTGAGTGATTTATGTGTGTACATGTGTGATCATTCATTTAAACATTGCAAAATCAAGCTACACACCAAACACATAAAGACAAGTCACTCTACATGTTCTTCCAACACATCCATATCCAATCACTCTTCTTGGTCACATCCTATCCATTTCATCCCAATCAATCCAAGTCATCCAATCTAATTATTTCACATCATCACCATCACCAATTGTCAAAATGGTCATAATCATAAACAAGCCCAATCCTAATCATAAGCCAAAAGTAATAATCCAAGGGGATTATCCCTCTAGTCCAAATTATGAGACGAAAACTAAGCCCAAGATCATCATTCAAGGAGTCCCTTTCTCTATTTCAAATAATGAAACAAAACAAAAACCTAAAATCATACTTCAAGGGGCTTATACCACCTCTAATAATGACATGAACAATGTTGCATACTTTGAGGAACAAATTGATGCGCTAGAGCTTACACACATGTGTGACACCATACCCACATTCGACCACAAATACCCCAAATACCTCCTTCAGACACTTCACCAAATACCCCAACCCCTAGACCACCAAACCATACAAATCTTTCAAACCCTCTTCCAAAATTTTCAACAAATTAAATCACCTAAAATCCAACACCTCCTAGCTCAAGCCAATCAATTCATTGCCACTTGTCAAATCCAGCAACCACAACATCATCCCCTATCCATTCATTATCACCCTTCCACCTCATACCAATCTAATCCATCCACTTCTTTGTATGTCAATGCCACATCAACCTATCAAGCCACATCACAACAAACACATGTGAACTTAAGTTCTACCTTGCAACAAGGCCAAACTTCCTCAAGTCTTAATGCCACCTTTGACAAGGGTAATACCAATCTAGCACATGCACCCTATAACTTTATCATACCATCCTCCAATCAAAATCAAAACCCTAAGACAACACCTTCCACCCCTACACCTCCAAGGGATGTGACCCAAGGGCTACAAGCAAGGAATCAATTGTCGCCATGTCATTCAACACATATACTTGAACACACAAAAGAGTCCTCAAACATTGTGCCAAGTCCTTCAATCCAACCATGTCATCCACAATCCCTTGAGCCAATTCAATATTCTCCCTTCATAAGTCCAAGTCACCCTCTATCATGCTCCTATGTTGTTGACCATCAAGAACATGACAAGTCTCTCCATGAGAAATCCCTTTCCACCTCCATTCAGATAATTCATGAGGTATGTCAAGAGCACAATCCTAAACTTGAGAAAACATTACCCCCTCATCCACAAAAAGATCAACACCCTCCCAATGATTCCATTCATAACATACCTAATACTGTTCATGATCAATCTTCCATCTTTGATCAAGACCCCTTTTATGATCAAGAAGACCATGATGATCCTCTTAGCCAACTTTATGCATTCCATGGTCAAGAGCTTTCTACCTCACACATCTATGATGCACAAACATCCACTTCCCTTGATGAGACATATTCCTCCCAAGCACACATAGAAGATCAAACAAATACATTGGATCTAAGTGAACACAATGCTAATCAAGATCCTAATGATCCCCCATCACCCATTATCGACCCCATTGCAAGTCCTCCATCATATCCACTTGGTCTTTCCACCCTCATTCATGAATGTTCCTCCTTAGAACAACAACAACCATTATCTTCCCTTGCTTCATTTTCTCCATCTAATAAGGAACTCGTGTCTAGTGTTTCACCTACACCTAGTCCCATTGTCCATTGCACACTCCAAAACATGAACCACCAAGGTAAAGGTCTAGACCTTCATGAACAAGGTAATTTGGAGCCCATCCATGTCAAAGTCCCTCCACGCTCTTATGGCCTTGGACCTACACCCCAAGGACAACAACCTAAAGATGTTTGTACTGCCTCCATGCATCCTAAGTCCACTTTCCATCATAAAGCCTATCATACACCCAAAACATATGTTTCCATTCCACCTCCATCATCCTACAAATGTCAAAAGCATGTGACCATACACCTTCCACCATCAACTTTGCCACCATTGCTTCCGACTCCTAATATCCCTCCATCAAATCTGCCACCATTGCTTCCAACTCCTAATATCCCTCCATCTAATCTACCTCCACTTCTCCCAACACCTAATATCCCCATTATCCAATCCTCTTATCCATTTATCCATAAATCCTTTAAACATCTTAATCCTGACCAATCAGTGTACACATTGTATAAACATGAAGCTTCCACCCATTCCACCATACCCATGGGATTCAAAAGCAATAATTTCAATGCCTCTACCTACAAAGTAAAAAATTCTAAGGGTTCTCATGCCTTAGGACATCAATACAAAAAGTCAAAGCAAAATACATCCAAAAAGTCATATAAGCCCATACCTCCAAAAGAAAAGTCCAAAACTAAATTGGTTTGGGTACCTAAGCAAAAAGAAAGCAAGTCAACTGAGGAATCTACATCACAAAAACCCCAACCATCCACTTCCACCTCACATTCTCATTCCATTCAAAAGTCTCAAATTCCTAAAACCCACAAGTAAAATAAAATTCATAAAAATGCTAAGCCTATGTGGGTACCAAAAACACTTCATCAACCACCTCCTAAGCAAACATCTCTATTGCTTCCTACACCCCATCCACATCAAAAGCTTCAATGTTTATCACAGTGTGTGCAACCATTGGTCATGGTTCCATTCCATTTCACAACAATTCCACATACGTCAATCTCCTCATCCTTCACTCATTATCCTACATATCTCCCCCACCACCTTCCTATAATGGTCCATGCTTTTGGCTAAGCCTCCCCATTCATATTTTTCATAAGTCCCATATAATACCTATCATCTTCCCTACATAATCCATATCATAATTGACTATTTTCCTCCATAATCCACCTCATAATTTTCCATCTACCTAATCCATCTCACACTCATGCAATTCCTTACCAACATCTATGACATTTGACATGGTCCATGCAATGAAATCCATATCTAGTGGGACTACCACCTTTCATGGAACTAGACACTTGAGTCCCTCCTATCCATATTCCCCTTCTATCCAAAAAGTCAAAAAGTCAAATATTCAAAAACAAAAAAAAGGTAAAGAGAAATCCCTTCGGTCCCTTCGTCCAACGGTGAAAACCTAGTAAACAGGTGCCCTGGATAAGTACCATGATGAAAACCTAGAAAATAGGCGTCATGTGTAGGTTGGTCTTCTATTTCACTTACACTTTGGGGCTCAATGTCTTATCTATCCAACCTATCATTCATGTCATGTCATTTCCATCCTACCTACCATCTTTAGTCATCCTACATACCTATCATATTAAAGTCCACTTATCCACCATTATCCTTTTGATCTTGATGAAGACATTGGAGAAAAATGTTGAAACATGCTTTGGATATCTCTTGACATACCTCATCCTTCCAAACAAGCCTATCATTATCCTATTGTCATAAGTTTTGTCATGAAAAATCCTAAGTATTGTACCTAGAATGGGGCATGTTATTCCTATGCAACATAGTCTTTGGAAATCACATTCTTGCTCTCTTATGATGCATACATCAATTCCATTCACTATGACCTATCCTTTCCATCCATCCATCGCTCATGAGCCTTTTATCCCTTATCCCATCACCCACCCTTTCATCCATCCATTCCATCTATCTCCTTGCACCTAGACTTGGTTTTCCCCTTGTCATTGGTATCTAGCACAAAGGCTACTCAAATTTTCATCCTTTGACACCTCAAAACATTTCAAAAAATCCAAAAAAAATCAAAACATTGCAAAAGTCCAAAAAAAATCAAAACATTTCAAAAAAAGTTGAAAAAAATCAAAACGTTTCAAATAGCCAAAAAAATCATAAAATGTCAAAAGTCCAAAAAAATAAAATAACTAACAAAAATCCAAGCAATAATCCAAATGCAAGTCAGTCCTTAATCCATACCAATCAAGTCAATCAATCTTGTCAAATTATTTAATCACATCCTTTGGTCTTGATCCTAATCTTGTCGTAAACCAAATCAACCAATCAATTAATCAATTATCATCATCCTTGTGTTGCTCTAGGGATATGTCACTCCCCATATTGACAACACTATCATCATCATCAATCAATCAATCAATCAACGGTTATAGCTTGATAGGGGAAATACCTTGTTTTTTTTCGTATCATTTGTGCATGCTTGCTTGCTTGCTTGTGTGTGTTATCATTTTATCTTGCATTTGTATCAAATCTGTATCATTCTAGCTAATATTCATATCTTGTGTATGTTGGAATATCTTTTTGCATTATCCTTTGCATCTCAAGTCACATAATACCTTTTGTGCATTAGGACTTTAATGCTCTAAGTTTACTTCCTCATATGTCTAGACAAGGTTGTATTACGCTGGGGCACGAGACACATTGTCACCTTGGTCCTTATATCTTGGTGCATAACATCTAGTGCTAAATCAAACATCATGGTTGCTCACTTTCATTGCAGCATAACGTATCATTCCTCTCCTTCATCCACTTTCTATCTTGCATCATTCGTCTTATCCCTCCCTTTATCATTTCATTTCGAGAGCCTACCCATGTTTGTTCAACCTGCCTATCCTCTTGAGGGGGCATCATCATTCCATCATCATCCTATCTTTATATTATTATCCATTTTTCCTCTATCCATACCTTAACTTCTTTGAAATGATGTTACTCGACACAAATCCCATCATCTCGAACATCATCTCAAAGAGGGGCAAAATGTAGACATCAAAAAATTGTCCTCTTACAATACCTTGTCACAACATTGCATCATTTAGACACCTTGTATCATGTTTTTCCCTAGGTACCCATGTCATCATCTAATTAGTTAAATAAATCTTATTTATTTGACTAATTTCATTTATTCCCTTCCTATGCATAATTCATCAATTCCTCTAATGTTAATTAAATAATTTATATTATTTAATTAATTAAATCATTTCTATCCATTCCTCTAATGTTAATTAAATCATTCCTAAATGTTAATTAAATAATTTATATTATTTAATTAATTAAATAATTTCTATCCATTCCTCTAATGTTAAAAATAATTTATATTATTTAATTAATTAAATCATAATTCAACGTTAATTAAATAAATCAAAATTTATTTAATTAATAAAATTCTAAAAAGATCTTCTTGCTTTCTTTCCAAAACTGAACTCATGTGTATCTAATTAATTTATTTAATTAGATAATTAATCAATTATCCTTCTCATCTTTTTTAGGATTTATTTCCTTTAAAAGAGAATCAAAATCTTTCTATCTTTTTGAAATCTTATCTCATCTCGTCATATTTCCTCTTTTGTCAAAAATAAAATCCTTATCAATCTTATCAAATCTTATCTCTGTCCACATCGAAAATCTATAAATCAAACCTTTCACAAGCCATTTGGATCGAATCTTCTTCTAGCATCTTCACTCTGTCAAAATTAGTCTTCAATCGACATCTATCATCTTCATCAGGTTGTTATGCTGCAGAATTGAGCAACCAACATTCCTCCAACAATCAACCTTCGAAATCTTGCATCCTTGTGTAGGTGGAGAAGAGCCATGGAGATCAATCAACACTAGTTTGAAAATTGGTTTGCACGTTCTTTGTTTATTATTTTTATTTTCATTCTAGTTTGTACTTCATGGTGCTTGATAGGATTTAATTTGTTTATTGTTTTCAACACATAATAAACCTTTGATTTTATTCCTATCTACAGGTATCTTACTTTAGTTGAAGTGGTTTGAGGTTTGGTGCTTCAAAAGTCAGTTTCTTAAGTAATAGTATATGGCAGAGTAGTATGTGTGTACATTCTTTAGGTGGAAGTTGTTACAAAGGATTTTGTTCGATTCCAAGGTGTATGAAATATTCCAAGTTGTGTTCAGGTGACATTTGTTGTATGTGAGTTGTTATTGAATCAAAGGAAGCATGTACTTAAAATTTTAATGGTCTTTACATAGGTAATGACTGACCTTTGTGTTTACACTAATTGTGGTGGATATTTATTGTTTGTAGAAGCTTGTTGTAGTGTGGTGTTATAGATTTGGGTGCCAAATAAGGAATGGTGTGGTCCACCTTCACTTCTATCTGCCACAAAAGTATTTTGATGTTGAAATAATTTGAATTTTCATAGTTGATGTGCATAGCCAACCTTGGAGAATGGTTTCAAGGTTGAAGATGGTATAAATAAGAGTTGAGTTGTTGAAGGATGATGATATAGACACAAGAGATATTAATGATCAAAATTTCAAAGTGTTAGAGTATGAATTTGGAAAGTGTAGTGTGAGCTTTCATGTGTTAGATTGTTGGATGCAGTGAGAAGAAGGTGTCTACAATTCTTCAATCATGTTGTGAAGGTGTTGATGATATTGTGGTGGATTTCTCTGTTGCATTAAGATGGATTTATCCATGTAACATTCTTCTCTATCTTACTTTCTATTATGTCAATGAGCCTTTCCTTTCTTGGGTAGTGATCCCTCTAGTAGTGAACCCCATTTTATTCAATGTTGATATTACTTTATATTGTGAGCTAATCCTCACCATGGTTTTTCCCATCTTGGGTTTTCCATGTAAATCTGGTGTTCTGTTGTGGATGGTGTTGATTTGTTTTAGTTTTTGTTATTTTCCTTTCATGCTAAATAATTATAACAAATTAAGGATTAATTTTATTGTTGTGGATCTAAATATGTATGAGGGTTTTGAAGTTTTAAGGTACAATTAATTCACCCCCATCTCAGTTGTCTTGTGCATTCGACAAACTTGTGTTTTTTTTGTGTGTCTTCCTTATGTTTACATTATGTTTGCATCATGTTTTTGTTCATTTTGTTGTCATCTATATGTTATGTTATATCATGTGTTTTCATCGTGTATGCTTTTTGTTTTATACATGTATGTTTGTGTATGTTGGTTTTGCTACATTTCATATATATGTTTATGTTCCTTTATTCTTATGTTGGTTTTCCATGGGGTATTGGATCTCGAGGGATTGTGCACTCCCCCTAGATCATTTGTCATCCTATCTCTTTAATATTTTGACAATCAGACCCATCTTAATATATTTTTTACTTTAGTGTGAGTATGCACCTAAGTTCATACTTTCACTAAAGTGGGGGCTAAATGTAGCATCGTAAATTTTCACCCTTAACAATTTCACACTATGTTTCCCCTGTTAAATTATTGGACCTAATATAGCACCTAATTTCCTAAATTATGCATTCCATGGCCCATTTTTAACAATTACCGATAAATAGCAAACAAAAAACAAATGCATTTATCTAATACCTTGCCCCTGACACCTTAATTTTTAGAAAATAGGGTTACGACACATATGCCCAAGGAAAATTAGTCCCCTTATTTTGGCTCCAAATTCAAATATGTCGATGTTAATATTTTATCATTTGTAATTCAAGTGTCCAAAGTCAGCTATCGAGATTTAATTTTCAAAAAAATAGAATAATTGTATATAAATACCTAGTTATTGCATCATTTCAAGACTATCTAGCATTAAGAGGAAATTTTATAGATCAAGAGAATTATCAAGCAAATCAAGAGAAGAATTCTAGTGATTTGTTGTAGCAATTCAGGATCCAAGCATCATGTCAAATCCTATAAGTTGTGAAGGCTAACCCTTTGTAGGCCTCCAAGAAATTCAATACGTTCAATAAAGCAAGATACAAACCTTGAGAATATGTGAATGACTTCAATCCTTCAAGGAATCAATTGAAGGGTAGTGAGTTGTAGCACTTTGTGGATTCATCATTCCTTTTATCATTTAACCCTATCCCTCAAAAGGATAGGTTTTCTATCATTGACATTGCCATTATGATAGTGAAAAACTAACATGGGTTTTGACTAAGGCAAGCTTCTAAATGGCGCAGCCCTTCATGTCTCTTTGAATATGCAGGTTTTAGGTTCAGAGAAGATTAGATGAAGTTTGAAGATTAATTATCTATTTTTGCAATTCAAACCCTATCTCTTGACAACTCACGATAACTCACTTACAAAAATATCTGACAATGATTTGATAAATCTGTAAGGTAAAATGGAAAGCTCTAATTTGGCACTAGATGACTACAAAAATAGATCTGAAATCCCTCTACAAGGGCACATACACCCAAGGTGAATTAATCCTCCAAAATCAGCCCCAGATTTGAACCATAGGTGCACAGTGTCCTCTATCCATTTCAATTGTCCAATTTTTTTTGTGAATTTTTGTGTTTTATGTATTTACATCATTAACCTAGTCCTTGCATTATATTTCATCCCTAAATTCATCCTAGGTTTGTTCAAGGGTTGGTTGACTCACCTTTTAGGTTGTAAGTCAATCATATATCTTTTCTAATTTTATCAAACCACACAATCATCCAACATCCATCCAACATACATTGTCCCTACTCAATGAAACTAGGAAAAGGAGTGAAAATCATATCATTTTAGGATGATTCATCTTTTTCCTATATATCACTTAGAAATGACATTTTAAGTGCCTGAAGACCATCCTTAGGCAAATCATAGCACAGGGGAGCCAACTTCCATATACTCCTCTTTCTTAATCTTGTGTAAACAAACAATACACATAATTTCCTACTTTTCCAAAGCACCCTACATCACAACCTATAAACATTCTTTAATATTTTTAGTGGTAATTATCTCCACCCAATCTACTTGCTCAAGCAAAGAAGTTCTCTTGGGTTTAAATTTTCCAACCCTAGCATAGTATAAATAACAACATATGAGGTATCTCATCAAGTCCAATAGAAAAATCACATAGAGAATCCTTGATGTCATTATATGTTCTAAAAATTTTATCAATGAAAAAAATTTAAAATAATGAAAAAGTAGAATAAAAATTACATTCACCATTCCTCTTTTTGAAATTGAAGCTTCTGTCTGAATAGATGAAGGAAATTAAAGAGGATAGCATTGCTTCAATGTGCTAAGAATGACCATGTTGGATGTGTTGCTAGAGATTAAGGAGAAGATGGTGGTGTTGTATGAGACCATGCATAATGTAGATTTTAAAGCAATGGTGGTGGTGAAGTCATTGATGAGCGAGAAGATCCATTAGAAGAAGGAAGCACTTGAGAGAAATGGGGGAAACTCCTACATGCTCAAACAGATTTAAGCCTTCATTTATTAATTTTCATCATTTTATAGATTCCTCCTCCACACCTTTGTAACAGTCAATACCTTTCTACTTATTTTTCCCACTTAACAAGATCATCATGAAAGACCTCATCATTTGAAGATGAGAATCGTGTATAAAAGGTCCCCCATTGAGACATGGTTTAAGAGCAACCACACCACCTACCACCATATTAATACTAAGCCATTAGAACACTATTAAATGGGTCTCCTAGGTAATATATTCCCATAAGAATAATCTTCATTATAGGGAAAATATTCAATTTTCCACTAATTACAATGTATTTAAGGAAAAAATCTAAGGTGAAAAAAACAAGCCAAGATTCATGTATTGAACATATGGAACCAAATAAAGATAAAACTAATTGTACAGCACTCCATTAATGTGTGACATAAATTTACTTGATTTCCCCCTATTACTATAAATACTACATTATTTTTTAGTTCTAGGAGTTTTTCCCAATTTAAACCTATGTAGTTTCCTTGTACATTTTTTCCATGTTGAATAATTGGAATGCTAATATATGAAACTTTATCATTGTTGTAAATGTAAATAGTGGGATTTTTCATTGGACATGGTATTTTTAGCTAATACTTAATTGTTTTCTTTTATTTTAAATTGTAAGCTTTTGAGTTTGAGTGTGTGTTCCATTCTATTCTCTTTTTTACCAAAGCTTTCAAAATTTAAATAAGCACTCTAAACTATTGGAAGTTATTATATTTCATATTGTTTATGATTCCTTTTTGTTGATCTACATTTGGCATAAGAGTACTTTGTCTTGATTCAATTCTAATTTTTTGTTATCTTTCTTATAGTTTATGAACATGGCATGGGATTTGAATAGGCACCCTAAAGAAGGTATAAATGAATTAATGATGAATGAAAATTATTTCTTACTCATATCATTACTAAAGATAAGGTGAAGACCTAAGTTTTATAACAACTTCCTTAGTTACAACTATTTTTTTAATTAACCATCCTAACAACCTAAGTACATAGTTTTTGTTTTGTGCATTTGTAAATCCCCTCTAATTAGTATCATGGAGTAGGCTACTAAGTCCAAATTAGTTTAATAGGTAGCCCATAAGAAGGGATAATAGTGAAACAAATAAAAACTCTAGGTTTAAAACTCAAAATCTCCATCTTAATATCATCACAAAGCACATAGAGTTAATTAAAAGTATGGAATTTAGTTTGGTCATAATTTCCCCTTTTTTGGGCCATGAGAATCATAATTATAGATCTTTTTAATTGTAATAAAATCCTAAAATACATGTAAGTAATATGCTTAGTAAAAAATTACAACAATATATTGATAATATAAAATAAATAACAATACTCAAAGAAATATTACTTTTCATATGCTACTTGAAAGACATGGAAATTCCCTTTTTTCATCATTTATAATTTATAACTAGGGTACGATGTGATCCCAACCACATAGACAAGATTCCCTATCCACACAAACCAAGTTGATTATGTGACCCCTTAAGAAATATTTTATTAATGCCAAAATTCGATGAGTAGGATAGCCACCTACTAACAATTCTACCATAAATCACTAAAGAAGAAAAATACTAAAAAATTCACACAAGGCAGAATTGAGTTCTTATTTATTTTCTTCATCTTTTGTCATGAATTTTTTCCATGGTTCTTAGTGAATGGCACATGACATACCGAGAGGGTAGGTGAATTAGTATATGCAAAATATCTTTAATTCAACATTAACTACCATTAGCAATTTCTCCAAATATGAACCTCGAAACATCAAAGAAGTAAGTATTAATTTATTTAACCATTAAGAAACATAAATGCACACAACCACACAAAGAACACTAGATATATGTGAAAACCTAGAATGGGAAAAACCAGGGTGAGAAGAGTTGCTTCGAGCTATTATCCAAATCTAGCCTCACAAAATAATGAATCACTTATAATCATGAAGTAGGCACCAACCTACTGAAGACACCAATCACCAATTTTGTTTGTAGGCACCAACCTATTGGAGACGCCAATCCCTAATACAAAGATATGAGCACCAACTCAGTAGGTAGACACTAGCCCTACCGAATTATAGAAATATGATTGGTGGATCTTTGAGATGGATAACACAACTTATACTTAATCTAATCAACCTTCAAATACTCTCCCACACAGCATATGATCTTATGATAATGACACATAATTATTGGAATGCAACTCACATTACATCACACTGATATTCACATTTAATCCCTAATTAAATAACATTCCTACAACACACTCTCATACCTTCTTCTTTCATTGAATTTATTCTAGTCACAAATAGATGCATCCCAACATATTAACAATATCTCATATCAGCCACGAACCTCTTAACACCATTTGCAATTAGTTGTGTCGATGAAGGATAGACCTTAATTCAAATTTCAATATGAAACGTGTAGTTTACTCAATCCAAAAATAAATATGTTATGTGCTTCCTTCTGTGACCATAATCATAGTGTTAACTTAACATGCTAGATCCAAACAAATTTAAAGCCTATTTAATTACCTAAGTCATGATCCCAATAAGATATTCAATATCAACAAAGCGAAGAAGCCATTAAAACTATCATGCTAAAACACAAAATCTTGAAAAACATCTATTGTAAGACATTGAATCTTATCTTATTGGGGGAGTGGTGTCGCATTGATGTGGAATGATGAAACTTTCCCAATCCCTTGGATAATATGAGCCTTTCCAATCACTTTTATTGATTAAAATCGATGGAAAATGATAAAAATGATGAGAGATGAACAAAACATGATGCAAAACTAGTTTAACATGATAAATGCTAAGCTAATTGATGAAATGGATGTACAAACTATGCTAAAAGTATACAATATTCAAAGATGCAATCCCTAGATTCCAAAATATGCTAATGTATGCAAACTAAGTTACCATGGAAGCCATTAATGGATGCTTAAGCTAACTATGCATGAAAATTAATCTAAAATGCTATTAAACATGAAACATGGATGGAAATGAGTGTGGTTTTTAATAGCATAAGTTTACTATTAAAAGATGGATCCATTTCTCTCCAAATATAGACCTATTTATAGGAATGTAAATGAAAAATCAAGGGCTCAACTCAATTTGATCTATCAATGGTCAATATTGAATGAAGTGTGAAGGCATGGATCACGGATTCTCATCAATGGATGAGAATCAAAGATCACATGGATCAAGAAAAGATCAAGGGTTGAGAATGATTCCAACAAGCACACTTTGTAACAACTTTGAAAGTTTGTTACAAAGTTTGTTTGAAAAGAATCATTACCTTTTTGGAGCCAAATAGGAGAATATTCCTTTGGAATATTTCCTATGCATGTGGATGGAGGGAAACTAGCAATTTAGTTGATTAACACAAAATTTGAATGTGCAAGATGGAGAATAAAGTGATATTCATTAATTTATTGATTTTAATGAAAAGGGGAATGCAATATGATATTTAATTAAATAGTTTAAATTTATTTAATTAAATAAGAGGACCTAGGGCTTAGATTAAATAATTTGTATTATTTAACTAAACAAGATGAAATGTTAGTGTGAGAGAGGGTAAATGAACCCAATTAGTTCAATTATATTAATAGATTAAAATGAGGCATTTGATTAATTAACTAGGTTAATTTAATCAATCAAGGCAAAATAGGATGGATTTTAGGAGTAAATTATGTTAGTATATCAGATACCAGTTTGTAGTACCATTCATGACATTTTAAGTGTCTACATTTTTCCCCTCTTTGAAGTGAGGTACTTGTTACATTGGTTCAAAGACTGGTGCTTTTCAGATTAAAACTATTACTTAGATCAAAATAAAAAAAATTCTAATTTTTTTGGATGCCCCACTATTTCCCCAATGAAAGGAATAAGCTAGTTCCCTGCCCCCTTGAAAGATCAAGAGGAATTTTTGAATTTTGGGTTGATCTCTCAACAAATGTAAAACATTGGTTTAGGTGCAAAAAAAATGCCCCAGGATGTGAAAGTAACTTTAGAAATGCAAAAAAGGGTTCAAAAAAGGCTACACATCTCAAAAAAAGGTAACAACAGGCTAGAACACTAGGTTCTAGCTCAAATTAGGGCAAAAAAACCTAATTTTTAGGCATAAATAGGTGAGAAGGGTGTACTTCCAATTCATATGTGCATTCACCCTATAGCAATTTTGTGCATTTGAGCTTTGACACCCTGTCAAGATGGCCCATCTTGTGCTACCAGTTCACCTTTCTGAGTGACTCTGAGAGTACCAACACTGAGCAGACGTAGGACCTCAGGTACATGACTCAAAAATTGTCTCAATTTTCACATTTTAGTGCATTTATTAGCATGTGAAATCCAGGTTTCTTAGGGTACAGCTATATAGTGAGGTGCAAAAGGGCTTGTCGGCATCACTATCGAAATTATAGTCACACATTTGCTGGTTAGCAGTGCACTAGGATTTTTCATTTTAGTGACACTCTTTTCTAGGGTGTCGCACTATTGGAATTGCAACGCATAGGTTTTTTTGATTTAGCAACACATCTTTGCGATGGGTGATGCACTTAGTAAATAGTGGTGCACCAAAATTTTTAAGTGTAGTGATGTGTCCTAATGCTAATATGCATTTGAGTATTGCGATGTGCATTGCCAAATTGGTGATGCGCCCCCAAAAATGATACATCCTGTACAAACCCTAGAAATGGCGAAGCTATTGATTTCAGTGCTGAAATTGATGTTCTAGGATGCAGATGCTCATTTTTTTAACTTGTTTCTAGATTTTAGGTAAATTAATGCTAGGTGTGTGATGCGCATAGGAGGATATTCAACCTCTCATGTCACAAAAGAATCGATCAGATATTTTGGAAGTGGATCAAGACTTCAACAATTTGGAGATAGAGCACCTAGGAGCCCTTGGTCTAGGGTTCATTTCTTTCATGCTAGAGGTCTGCACCCATCTAGCCATGATGACACCACCTATTGAGAGGTGGCATAGTGAGACATCCTCTTTCCATGTACCCATTGGCAAGGCTACAGTCACACTTAAGGATGTGTGGTAGATCCTTCGACTTCCCATTCATGAGGATCCTGTTATCTATGATACAGATGTCAGGAGAGCTGCATGTTGCTCTCTTTTGCATTCAGATGAAATAATTGTAGTGAGTTTACAGATAGACTTGGATCTATACCATGGACAAGTACACATCTTTAAATTGTTTGTTGCTATGCTCATTGCTAGTGTGATTTCCCTAGATTGATGGGGGAGAGGTTTCAATATAGGTTGGGGAGTGGCATGGCATGGGATGATCTGGAAAACCACTTTGTATGAATGGGAGTTAGTTCTGCTAGCTTCCTTATATCATGATATGCATCAGGTAGTATATTTCCAAGGTAGGAGCATTGGATCCAGTGTTACATTGTTACACATCTGGGCTTATGAGCATATAGTCATGCTGAGACCACTTGTTTTGGCAGACATTCATCAGGATGATCCTATTGTTTTTTGATACTGAGTGTCGATGACCTTAAAACACACTAGGCTGATAGGGATTCCATATTGGCATTGGGTCATAGATGATATGACCATTTTCAAATGGAGACCATGGCTATAGGTTCATGCTTGGTATGACAACCAACAACAACTATATTTTTCCTGACAAACCTACTACATCTAGGGGCGAGAGCATATCATGATTGAGTGGTATATTCCAAACCACATTGCTCAATAGTTTAGGGAGGTATAGGATGTGCCTCCTGATGATTATACAACTATTTTTTCTAGGTCCCAAAGGGAGGTTGAGTGGGGACAACCGATTGATCCCGTGGTGGTGATCAATGAGTTTGGACATCTAGTTCTATAGCCCTAGACTTATGATTAGGGACATCTAGATGTAGGCACCACTCTAGGGTATGATGCATGGTGGAGACAACCTAATCAATTGATAGACCTAGTGGGGGGATACCCCAGTGGGAGAGGTAGGGGCAGAGGCTGACAGCTACCCGACTAGTTGCCAGTTTAGCAGAGGGCACAGGTTCCTCAAGATCAAGGTCATTAGGACCTAGGGCACTAGCAAGTTGGACATGATGGCCAATAGTAGGGGGGACAATAGATTGTATATGTCTCAGGGGCACCACCACCACCTCCACCATTACAGTAGCTGCAATGGGTACCTCAGGGGCCTAATTCAAGAGATGGGAAGATTCTTGCCCTTATAGCTTAAAGGGATCAACTGTGCCAGTATCTATAGGATATGACTCTAGGGAGAGATAGAGAGGTCTAGCTGTGATAGCAGTTGGACCTACAACTATCCTAGGAGATTGGGCGATGGTAGTAGCTTGAGGCCGTTATAGTGGCCTCACAAGGACAGGTCATATCTGCTCACTTGTATAGAGAGGTAGTCAAAAAGGTTGCATACTATAGGATGCATTAGCATAGGGATGTTCCCATAGAGATGAGATATTTGGATTATTCTCAAAGGAGTGGGGCCACTCCAAGAGCTTCAGATGGGAAGTTGTTAGTTAGACCTAGGGAGTCAAGCAACCACTAGGGATAGCCTTTCTATAGACACTTTTTTGATGCATTTCCTGATTATTTATACAAATACACATTCATATGATCATTTTTTATAGCCTGATGTATATTGTACATTTTATGATATTCATACACACTGATTCAAATATTGTATCATGACAATCATTTTTTGGATATATATATGATGACATGGATTTTATGATGTGATGTCTTTTATTTCATACCTTATGGATGTATAGATGCATATGATGTGATGTGATGTACTTATTTGTTGATGCTTATGTGATTTGAGATGATCAATAATGTAATGTATATGGTATGTAATGCAATGCAATGGATGTGTTATCTTCTTTTCACCATCTTTTTATGACATGCTATGATATGCATATGCAAGATGCATTGATCAATGCATTTCTTTTTGTGTACTTTTTGCATGTGATTGATGAGATTATGATGCATGTATGCATGTCAATGTATATATGGATGATCCATATGTGTGTCGCCAAAAAAATGTATAATTTACATTTTTACGCTCACTTGAGTCTTTCTAATGGACTTTGGCTTCATTTTTCATGGGTTTAATGTTGTAATGAGGTCAAAAAATTCACATTAGGTCCTAAACATTCAAATTGTGATGTCTTGTGAAGGTGTTG
This sequence comes from Sequoia sempervirens, assembly GCA_007258455.2. NCBI lineage: Eukaryota > Viridiplantae > Streptophyta > Pinopsida > Cupressales > Cupressaceae > Sequoia > Sequoia sempervirens. The sequence continues at coordinate 306,888,584 of VDFB02000015.1, read as the reverse complement.
TGAAGTGTTGTAAAACATTTCTACACTTTTCTAGACTCTATTAATTACAATTCACCTAAAAATCACCTTTTCATCACTTATTAAGTCCTATTTTGAAATGTTGTAAAGTCTTGTAACAAGATTTCATGCTTTTCTAGGCTTAATTTCACTATTTACACCTTTTTTATGCTTTATTTGACCCCTTAATTCACTTTCTAACTATTTTCAAGTGTTTTTTTGAGGATATTCCCATTGGACAACTTTTAATGCCTTGAAATTCCTAACACCCACTTAATTTGCTTAAGTGGGACTGTGTCGCCAATAGGGCAACTTAGTCCTTTTTGACACAAAACTCAAAATAATTTTAAATTTCTAATGGGAATTTGTCCTCTAACCCTTGAGTTCAACCTGTGATGTGTTACTTTTGGGAAATTTTAATAAAATTAGGTATAAATAAGGGTTTTCCCCCTCATTTTTATATCTTCTCTTACACTCCTAATTCACAAGCATTCAAGCAAATCAAGAATTATCAATTCAATCTATTGGATCACTTCATTGCATATCTTCAGATTTTGAACATCAAAGGTGGGGTCATTTTATGAAATTACCATGTTATCTATTTATCATACTCTTTTCATTTCATTTCATTGTTTAGGGTTTGATTACCAAAGTGGGGTTTGACCAAGGCAAACCCCTATTCTCTAACCCTCAACCATTTTTTCCCTTTCGCATGTGTGTTTGCAGATTTATCAAGAAATTAGGTGTTGAAAGGTGGTCAAAAAGTCTACAAATTCAATCAAGTCAACACAACCCTAGTTCATGCTTGGAAAGGCTTTCTACCCCATTTTCTATAGAATCAAGTGAGGACACCTATCAGAAAAGAAAGTGCAGACCTGAGGCTACAAGATTATGTCCCAAATTTCCTAAGATTTATAGGACTAAGTCACCACTAGTGGTAGATTAGTCCTGATTCTGGGTCTGAAAACTAATTTTGACATTTTTGGATACCCATTTGGCAGAATCTCGTTCTAGCAAAGTTTCCCAAAACTGGGACTAAGTCTCCTAGCTTGGCGTAAGTGTCCTAGTCAGCATTTTTAGTCAATCTTTTAGGATTCCAAAATCTCCTAGCATCAAGCTTCATATTCCAGGTGCACCTCTATCATTATGTTATGTTATTTCATCATTTAGTTGCATTTTTAGGGATTTCTGCATATCACATTGTGTTTTCCAACAGTTTACTTTTTCTAAGTTTTGTATCATTAGAATATTTCAATTTCATATCAGAGCATTAGAAAATCTTAATTAAGAAATAATACATCTCATTTACATTGAATTTGAGTGTAAACCCTTGCATTTTGGACCCCATCCAATTCCCTTTCTCCTTTTAGGTGAAAACCCTAGGAGTAAAGCATTGTGAAGGCAACCCAAAATCATTGTTTACATTTTGGTGAATTGGACATTTGAACATATTCCTTTCTGATTTGAAAAGTGCATCCTAGGTTCCATTTGCATTGCATCTTGCATTGATTACATTGCATCCTAGGGTTTTAACATTGTATTAGTGAAAAGCTCATTTAGCTTGCATTATTGCATCGTTTTTGCATTACAAATCACCAAAACTCTGCATTTACATACTGTAGTTTCATTTGTGCATTTGAAAGACATAGAATTGCATTTAAAATTTCTAAAAAAAACATTAAAAAATCATTAGTGGGACTAAATCGCCACCCTGGGTTACTTAGTCCTTTTGCATAATTTGCACTATATTTTCTAGTAATTTTTGGGTATTTTTTGTACTTCTATTTTTTGGTACTGCATCTCTATCTCAGTTTATAGAAATATTGCTTTTTTCATTTTATTTTTCCTAGATATTTCATTTTCCTCCACCCCATATTTTGTGGTACTTGTATGAGTGTTTGGTGCCCCATTGATAATACTTTCATGAGATGAAGTTCTAGAATCATGGCCCAGATACCACTGCCATACCTACCATAGAAAACATTCACCGTTTAATTGAAAGTGATGATAGTGTACAAGTTATGAAGAGAATTGCTAAGATATACAACAAACCTATTCCTTCCACATCCCAACCAACAAACATTGTTGTAAGTCAAGGAGGATCTCACATTCCTCCTCCTTCAACCATAGTATCCATACCAACCTATACCACTCCTCACATTACAACAACTATGTAACGGGTTAGTCATGTGACTCCTTCCTTTGCTATTCCAACTATCATTCCTAGTTCTTTTGTGGCATTGCATATTCCTTCTTCCACCTTCACCCCTCTTAGTGTCCCTTTCACTTCCCCTAACATTACATACACTCCACCATTTTCCCTTCCACCTCATACCACTTACATTGATCGCATCATTACACAACTCTTTAACACTATTTCATCCATTCAACAATAGATCTCCACCATTAGCCAAAGTCAAAATGCTCCACCCACATATCATGTTTGTAGTATTCCATTATCCCTTGAGATCTTACGCACTCAGATGTCACAAAGAATTGAAATGCCTAGGTTTGAGAAGTACAAAGGTACAGGAGACCCTACTAATCATGTCAATGCTTATACAACCTTGTGTAGTGATTTTGTTCTCAATGACAAGTTGTTAGCCAAAAATTTTCCTAGGACCTTGAAGGACATTGCATTGGATTGGTTTTCAAACTTACCCAATCATTCCATCCGATCGTTCATGAACTTGTGGATGCCTTCATAATTCATTTCCAAGTCCATATGACTCCTACAAAGAAAATGGTTGATTTAATGTGATGTAAACAAAATGCAGATGAAAAAGCAACTGACTTCATTTCACGTTATCAATCATTGTATGCTCAAATTGATGTCAAAATTCTTGATTCACATTTACAAAAGTTGTTTATCAAAAACTTGCATAATCACCTTCAGGATAAGTTGAATATGATGAAATTTCCTTTGTTCATGCATTTATGCGTGACCCTTTGTGAATATCACAACTCAGCTTCTAGTCATGATTCAAAGTCCACTTCTAACCACATTGAGAAGTTTGAGAAAAACAACCAAAACAACTCATAAAACTTTAGAAAAACAAACTAAGGCTTTTTACAATTCAATTAGCCTTCTTCGCAACCAACCCAACCAATTTCAAATCAAGTGGTGGGTGTTAAAGCAATGATGCCCTTTTCCTATGGGGACTTGAAGAGACAATTTACACCCTTACCCGATACTCTCCATAACACAATGAACCAATTGCTCCAACAATAAATGATCACTTTTCCTACTGTTAAACCACTTGATACCACCAATCCTTTACCACCCACCTTTAAACCTAATGATTATTGTCATTTTCATCACCAAAATGGACATGACACTGAACAATGTTAGCATCTCAAACACTTAGTTCAAGACCTCATTGATTTGGGTCGTCTATCCATTGTGGGTGTCAATGATCAAAGCAATAAGTCCATTGCACCCCCTAACTAGAATTTAAAAATATTTTCCAATCCAATTCCTAAACACAATGTTTCATTTGTCAAGGCTAGCGAACCTTCAAACCCTCATGTGATGAACATTGATACCAATAATGAACAAACTGATATTACTTCAAATGTTACCCAAGTTAATCCTATGGATGAACTTGTGAGTGCAATAAACATTATCCCTCATAAGGGCCCAACCAATAAGTATTTTGATATTACTTTTTCTTCTCATGATATACTTAAAAAGCTTCTTGATGGTCCTCTTTACATAGCTGGCCGAATCTATGATAAACCTACCAATGGGATATTAATAGATCTCTCATGTGGAAAGAATGTGATCACAAAAGAGTTTTTAGTATTACATGAGTTGTATCAAGAAGATTATAATAAACCAACTGCATGGATTAAAACACATACTAGTTTTGTGTGCCCTACGATCAGATTGATAATACTCCCCTTACAAATAGGACCCAAAAATTTGGAGGTAACATTTTCTATCATTCCACAATCGGACCAATTTTGTCTATGGCTGGGTCATCCTTGGCTCCGCTCAATGAAAGCGGTCCCCTTAGTTGTTCACAAATGTTTCAAGTTTCCACATGGAAATGAAATATTTACCATACACCATAGTGGCTTTAATCCATTATCCTATAAAGGTATTTTTTCCTTAGAATCCTTTTGGCCTGAACCTATGGAACCCATCACCCCTCGAAAGGACTTATTTTTCATAACCTATCAAAATTTCAAATCCAAACACAGCTGAATTGCCTCTTCGTAACATGTCCCTGTCCACTTCCACTCCTCTTATCCTAGATGAAACCATGCTTCAGCCTAATTCTGACATTGAACAAACAATACAACCTCATGAGCACCCAACAACAAACACTTCCCCTCCATCGTTTAAACAACCAAGAGAAACTAAAACAAATCTCATCATGCCTCCCCACATTAAACAAGTGTATAAATCTAAACAGAAAGTGATTTACCTGTCTTCTTCAGTTTCTTCCATTCTACCCCCTCTGAAAGAAAAGGAACCTATGATGGATCAACCTTCTCTTACACCTCAACAACTTCAAAATAAAATAAAACGAAACTGCGGTGCTAGAGAGCATAGGCGTTGTCGTTGTCTCCTTGGTCATCATATGCAAAATGAAAATAACAAAGAAAATCAACCTCTAACTTTGAAAAAAACAACTCATCATCACCCTCTTCCTCTTGACCCGCCACAAGATAATACAATCCAACCCCCACAAAAAAATGAATTGATCCAATAGCCACCACTTTTGTTACATCCTTCCTTGGAAATAACCCTTCATCCTCCTATCGTAATCAATCTTGATGATGATGATGATGAGGAGATCACTAAAATAGATTAAGAAGTGCATAACAATCTAAATTATTTATTTTCATCTACCATGAGCTTAAATGATAAATCTTCTACACCAAGTGAAGAACCTGGCACATCTCCTAGTTCGGTACTTGCAATTCTTCCTTTGGATAGTCAACTGCCCTTGCAATATACTGAACATGATTGCGAGGTAGACGAATTGTTAGATGGTTGACTTTCATTCACCTTGCTAGCCTTTTTCTTTTTCTTTTATGTGCATATTGTGTTCCCCTGTACTATTTTTTTTATGTTTTCTCTCTTCATATACTTCTATTTGTACCTTTATTCTTCTATATGTTGTCCATTTCCTTTTGTTCGCTTATATTTTGTTTTTTCCTTTTGGGGATGATGAAAAGCATTGAGATGCCCTATGTATCTTCCATGTTGACCCAAAAGGTACTTTCCTTTTTCATTTTTGCTTTTGTGTTTTCATTTTGGGGATGAAGCAAAGCGTTGAGATGCCCTATGTCTCTTCCATGTTGACCTGAAAGGTCCTTTTCTTTTTTTCTTTTTTTTTTGTTTTCCTTTTGGGGATGATGCAAAACCAACCTATGTCTCTTCCATGTTGACCCAAAATGTCCTTTTATTTTACTTTTGTTTTTTTTCCTTTTGAGATGATGCAATGCATTGAGACACCCTATGTCTCTTCCGTGTTGACCAGGCCATTTTTCCATTTTCCTTTTTTTTTTTCCTTTTGTGAATGATGCAAAGCATTGAGATCGCAATGTCTCTTCCATGTTGACCCAAAATGGACTTTGTTTTTTCTCTCTCTGTATCATTCTTCCAATTCTATGTGCTTTGGGGAATGATGATAGTTCATAGCTCTTTCATAAAATCATTACAACAATGAACATATTGACCCCAAATCCATAGATCCCTTGTGTGTTTGGTGTGTTCCTTTATGGGGGACAACCCTCCTTTATTTTGTTCTCTTTTTCGTTTACATGATGTAGCCTAACTTACAAACATATGACTTGGCATAAGGGCTTTCCAAGTTGGCTCTCATGTCTTTTTTTCTCTTTTTCATTTTCTTTTCCTTCACTACTTTAAAGTAATTGCTCATAGAATAGTGTGCATTGATTTCTTTAAAGTGGGGGGCATACATTGGCATCATTTCATTTGCATTTTTAGTTCCTAGTGTAGCCTTGTCACTACATACAATGTGTTTGTCACTTTGTGGATGACATTGGGTGTGATGTCCTTCATAAGTGTGATCCATCTTAGCATATTACATTCCTCTTAGTGGCCTGATGCGACGCATTGCATCCCCTAAGTTCTGAATATACTATTATTTGATTGGCCCTTTCTTGGAGACATTAGACACAATGTTCCCTAAGTGATAGACCTTACATGAACTTAACAAGACTCCTTTGAACATCTTTTACATTTTACATTTTACATTTTTTTTGCATTTAGCATTTTTACCACCTTGTATAACGCAACTTGCATGCCTATGGTACCATTGCATTTGTTCATGGGTTCTAAGCATACGAATCTTTGTATGTCTCATGAAGCACAAACTGACATTTTCCCTTGTGGCACCTTGTTAAAGTTATCAAGAGGTATAACTTTAGTATGGTTGAGCGGGAAGCCCATTCCGAGACACAACTTTCCCCATAGCCACCTATGTGTTTGTGAGTGCATACTAACTAGCATATGTATCTTACCTTTTTGGTTTCCTCTCCCCGCGAACAACCAGGAGTTTCATGGCCCTAGAGTGAGTATACTTGGGACATCTCACCCAGCGGACAACCATAAGTTTCACCGCTCCAGATTGAGTTTACATTTATTATTTCAAACAACCAGCCTAGATCTAATCCACAACAAGCTGGATAGACGATCAAAGATTTCATTCCTTTTCCTCATCATGTGTGTTCCTTTGTTCTTATGTTTGGTTTTCCATGAGATCTTGATCCTAGGGGCTTTATCATCCCTCTTAATTATTTTTGTTCATCTTACCAATGTGAGTGCATTAGGATCCATCTCAATGTGCATGTTGGGCTACTTTAGTGAGATTTTGAATCAAGTTCATCCTCTCACTAAAGTAGGGGCTTAAGTGTCACCAAAAAAATCTATAGTTGACATTTTTACTCTCACTTGAGTCTTTCTAATGGACTTTGGCTCAATTTTTTCTGGGTTTAATGTTGTAATGAGGTCAAAACATTCACATTAGGTCCTAAACATTCAAATTGTGATGTCTTGTGAAGGTGTTGTGAAGTGTTGTAAAACATTTCTACACTTTTCTAGACTCTATTCATTACAATTCACCTTAAAATCACCTTTTCATCACTTATTAAGTCCCATTTTGAAGTGTTGTAAAGTCTTGTAACAAGATTTCACGCTTTTCTAGGTTTAATTTCACTATTTACACCTTTCTTATGCTTTATTAGACCCCTTAATACACTTTCTGACTATTTTCAAGTGTTTTTTTTAGGATATTCCCATTGGACAACTTTTAATGCCCCAAAATTCTTGACACCCACTTAATTTGCTTAAGTGGGACTACGTCGCAATAGGGACAACTTAGTCCTTTTTTGCATAAAACTCAAAATAATTTTAAATTTCTAATAAGAATTTGTCCTCTAACCCTTGAGGTTGGCCTATGATGTGTTAATTTTTGGAAATTTTAATAAAATTAGGTATAAATAAGGGTTTTTCCCATCATTTTTACATCTTCTCCTACTCTCTCCTAATTCACAAGCATTCAAGCAAATCAAACATTATCAAGTCAATCTATTGGAGCACTTCATTGCATATCTTCAAATTTTGAACATCAAAGGTGTGGTAATTTTATGAAATTTTCATGTTATCTACTTATCATACTCTTTTCATTTCATTTCATTGTTTAGGGTTTAATTACCAAAGTGGGGTTTGACCAAGGCAAACCCCTATTCTCTAACCCTCAACCATTTTTCCCCTTTTGCATGTGTGTTTGTAGACTTTTGTATCCATATTTACCAAGAAATTAGGTTTAGAAATGTGGTAAATAATTCTAAAAATTCAATAAAGTCAACAAAACCCTAGTTCAAGCTTGGAGAGGCTTTCTACCCCATTTTCTACAAAATCAAGTGCAAACACCTATCATAAAAGAAAGTGCAGACTTGAGGCTACAAGACTCTGTCCAAAATTTCCTAAGATTTTCAAGAGGACTAAATCACCACTAGTGGTAGATTAGTCTCACTTTCAGGCCTAAAAATTGATTTTGACATTTCTAGATACCCATTTGGCAGATTCTTGTTCCATCAAAGTTTCTTGAAACTGGGACTAAGTCTCCTAGCCTGGTGTAACTGTCCCAGTCAGAATTTTTAGTCAATTTTTCAGGATTCTAGAATCTCCTAGAATCAAGCTTTAGATTATAGGTGCACCTCTTTCATTTTGTTCTATTATTTCATCATTTAGTTACATTTTTAGGAATTTCTGCATATCACATTGTGTTTTCCAGCACTTTACATTTTTGAGGTTTTGCATCATTAGAACATTTCAATTTCAGATCAGAGCATTATAACATATTAATTAGGCATAATACATCTCATTTACATTGAATTTGAGTATAAAACCTTGCATTTTGGACCCCATCCAATCCCCTTTCTCCTTTTAGGTGAAAAACCCTGAGAGGAGTAAAGCATTGTGAGGGCAACCCAAAATCATCGTTTACAATATATTCATGCTTAGGATATAGATGTTATGAATGATCATGAAATGGATTAAGATTCTTAGAATAAAAAATCTATATTATTCAAAACAATTTAAATGATAATGATGATGCAATGCATTATGCATGCTGACAATTTTGTGGATGCAAGAGTGGTGCATGATGATTTTTTTATCAATTGTCATGATACTAGGTTAGCATGGAAAGAAGATAGAAGAATAAGGTGAATGAATTCACCATTTATTTTGAGATTTATTCAAAATTCCAACAAGTCCATGATCCATCGAGACTTTATTAGATTATGGTGATGAGATGGATTATTTTGCTCATATTCGGGATTGGGACTCCCTATAATTCTTTATTTTTGATATAACACATAGACATGATGCATCAAGGTATTGATAACTACAATGGTGTTGTATCTTGTGTGATGATATTTGACTCTGAAAATAGATAGGATAATCCTTGTTCACACCTTGACATATGGAAACCTCGTTGGAATGTAGTTTAGAAGTTTATAATATTTTAGACCAAAGCATATGTCATGGTCAACAATCTACTCCAAATGATCTCCCTACACACAACTAAGCAAGTAAGGCCAAGATTATTTTACAAGAATACCCACAAGCACAAAAAATGAAAGATAATGGTCGATGCCCCATTCCTTTCTCTCCAAATCATTTAGAAATCATCGAGAGGTCCTCAAAATGGGTCAATATGTAACATACCAACCATTCAATGAAGTAATTTTTCCTAATTTTTCACTTTAAAAATAAATAAACTATGTAACAAGCCATTGCAATAAAAAAATTATTTTCTTTATTGAGAACAAATGAACATAGAATCCATAACAATATAAAACAAGGATTCCATTTCAATATAATAATTTCACAAATTACAATATTCCAAGAATGTGTACAAGTACATACATAGCTCAACTGAGCTTCAAAGCAATAGATATAGATGGTCCATGATCTTCCTTTCAAAACCTTGGTCTTCTATCACCTGTTGAGGGGGAGAAGCATCACTCAAGCACTTTTCTGCCAACTACAAACTCATATGTGGTCCACGCACATCTATCATATGATAGATGGCCCTACCCTTCGATGAAGTGATTCGTGGAGTAACCTCATACGATAACCACACTAAGCTTAGTGTTGTTCCCTACATGAGTAGAAATTTTAACCTTACAATCTATAACTAGCATGCACTACATGGACATGGTGAACTGACAGTGGAGAAAAGGAAATCACACTACTTTGGCCAAAGTGTTCTCACTCAGTACTTTGAGTGATGGTCATATATTCACTTACACTACTTAAGCTCATTTTGACTTAAGGCCACTATAATCTATCCATATGTAATCCCTCCCATGGGAAATATTTAATCCCCAGAATTAACCTATCATTTATCTTACATAATCTAGGGTATTTCTACTCATAAAGCATATGTAAAATTTCCCTCCCTTCAATGGAAAAACAATCCCACGAGTAACCCAGTAGCTATTTGTATGAACCCCTATCCCAATACCTGTAAAACAACATGAAAAAACACATTAGAATAATAAATGCAAGCAAGAACAAGGATTCCCCATGAAATCCATTAGCATAGTTTAAAAATAGGAAAGAAGAATGATGAACATAATGAAATAAATTAAAGTCCTATCAAAACAAGCAAACTCTTGATCCCATGGGGCAATTGGTACCAATTTGGTGTGAAAATTGGCCCTTTCCCAACTCCTATGATGCAAGCTTGATGTGTGATGAAGAGTGATCCACTTTTTTGATGTTTGATGAGTGCTCCAACAGAAAAATTTGCATAACCTAGCTATGAACCCAATGATAATGGATGGAATTTGCTAATGATTTGAGCATAGTAAGTTTACTCAAATTGTGGATGATCAAATGAAGAGGCGATCTCTTCATTTATAGAATGAGAAGATGGATGAATGTTTAAAATAGAGCAATGTGGGACTAAGAATTAGCCAATGGAAAAGTGCCACTTGTCCACTTGTGAATGGATGGAGGATGTGCAAGTTTTGAGGATTGTGCCAATAAATGCATATATTTGAATTTTGAAATTGTTGAAATGACATGTAAGAGGGAAGGAAGAATGCATTGAATGCCACTTGGATCAAGGAAAAGGACATGTAAGAGAGATTAAATTCCTTGTTGGATGTACATGTCAACTTAGATTTTGAATTCATACTTGAAGAATATTCCTTAAAAGATGCCTTGTTGAGGAAAATAGGGATTTAATAAATCAATTAAATCTATTTTCATGTGCAAGTGGTAAAAGCTAGAGGATGGGACATGAGGAGAGATTAAATTAATCAAAGTTAATTAATTTAATGAAGGGGTTAAATGTTGTGACCTATTTGACTTAAATTTGTAGATTTATTTAAATCAAATATGAGAAGAATGTGATAAGGGCTTAATTAAAAGAGATGATGTTAGATTAAACTAAATAAGGTTTTAATTTTTTAAATTTAATAGATAGAATTTAGAGATTTAATCAAATAAAATTAACTATTTAATTAAATAGGATAATTAGATCAAAATGGTTAATTTAATTATCAAGAAGAGGTGAATTAATTAGATAACTAATTTATTTAATTAAGAGAGGAATATTGATGAATTCAATCAGATAAAGGTATTTGATTAAATGGTTAGACCGAAGGATGATTCAAGATGAAACGATGTTAGTGGTTAGGATCATATGCACAATGTCAATCAGAACATTTTACGTGTCTACACTATCTAGTATAATCAAATAACCTAGCTACGAGTAACCCTTAAACAACCCTTGCTTAATCATATCTAGTATAACAATACCTATGAAAACAATCCCTCCTAATATGTAGTAATTACAAACACTTCACAAAAAAGAATAAACAACTTCTATTTTCCTTTCATAGCAACTGCTATATTTCCCTAATGCAAGTAATCTTAATAGATCAATTAAACACTCAAGCATCAATCTTTTTTAACAAAGAAAAATAAAGGAAGATTATCATCATGCTTGTAATACGCTTGTCCAATTGACTATTTGTTTCACATATTTCCAATAACAATAGCTAGATTTTCTTGACCTCACAAGCAATGTCTCAATAAAAATTCTCTCATAAATGAATAATATGCTTCTCTCAAATTGATGAAATTCTCTCACAAAATACTCAAAGCTCACTCAAAATATAGCAAAATATTGTAGATTATAAAATGAAAGTAGAATGGAATAGAATGTGTCCCAAATGAGAGCTCCACCTCTCTATTTATATAGCAGAAAACAGACTACATAGCCTACAGAAAATGCATGTAAATTGACAGCAACATCCATGCAAGTCGACTTACTTCACTTAAAAAAAAGGTGGCAGCAAATAAAGATTTTACTTAGCACATTAATCTATAGGTTGACCTCTAAGTTTTGACAGTAGAAAAAGAATATTTCAATCTGCACATGATCAAATGGTGACATTTGAATTGTTCCCAAAATGACTTCTATAGCATCAAGAACCTCATATTATGGTGCCAAGCAAGCAAACATATCCCTATAGTTTGGTGTGGCTTTTACTTATTGAATCAATCAACATTTAAAATGTAACACTTTCATATAGTCAAATAAGTCTATGCTTAGTAGAACATAAAGGAATGATGAGTCATCTTACACATAAATGATGCTTTGACCATTTCTTTATCTTGCAATCACTTATCCTATTATCATGAATTTACATTTAATTTGTTGTTGGTATTAATCCATCTCCATATGATAAGGTGTCCCAAGAGTAATTGTTGTTTAAACTAAGTCAAATGTATTCTATCTCAAAGCATTGACTAAGTCAAACTCTCCATATTGACTTATTTGTTGCACTATACATTGCATATAGTTCAATCTTTATTCATTGCCAATATACATTATATTCAGCCTTTACAATGCTTGTATATGTTGCATACAATATTCCTATGTTCATGTATTAAATCGGCCTCTAAGCATTAGTTAAGTTAATCGATCTCCAAGCACATAATCATATTTAAATATATATTCATATATTTACATATACATACATATATGTATATCAACACACATATATATGTATACGTATATATATATATATATATATATATATTTATCTTATGTCAATAAAGTATGCATACACTCTATATACAAAAGAATACAACAATGTTAACATTCTCATTATAATAACAACTACATCGATTGTGTACACACACACACACAAATATATATATTCCTCTATGTACATGTATACATATGTGTATATATATCGATACATTTGTATGGGCATGTCCATTTGCCAAACATATGTGTGTATTGATACATTCAATTGCACACCACACTCATACACAATTACTATTGTATTGATAGGTATCTATGTGTGATATATCTATACATATACATATACATGTCTTAAGGTACATTTGATAGTTTCATGTGTATGGTCTATCATCGACATGCTTATGTATACATATACATACATTTCACGTGTATTTAACTTAGCAATAAAAGCATAGTAATAAAGGGAAGAACTCACAAGCTCAAATACATAAACATCACCCAATAATGCACTCAATAGTAATCAAGACCCTTACTAATGCAGACGCATCAAACTAAGGATGACTTACCAACTCCCAACATAATAACTTGACTCAACCATACTACTGTGAGTGTGTAGGCTCAGATAGATTACATTATTGGTTACCTGACCAAGATCTTCTCCTGAGTGATACTTCCCCTCCACCTAGAGGGTTGAACATATACCTGCATCCAACTATAAAATACCCATGGTAGTCAATTGTTCAACAAAATATGCATTACACATAATACATATCCATAGTTAGAATATCAATTCAATAACCATCCATTTCACATATATGCTTTTTTCACATATCATTAAATTAGATAACATTCATTCATAACTCATTGATAACAAAGCACAAGCACAATTTATTCACCTTCAAAATTCAAATTACATTCACATTCACCCTACATAGTAATAGTAAATAGTAAATACACAATTGGGGTGTAACATACTCCCCCCTTGTGCCCCCTTGTGAATCATCATCCCCGATGATTTTATGTAGCAACATAAAACAAAACAAAAAAACAACATATTATTTTTCAAGTACACTCAAATGCATTTAAAACATGAGGAAACTTCTGTTGAATCTTAGCATAGTCTTCCCAAGTGACTGAGTCTTTTGCATACTGGTCCCACTAGAATTTGCATTGCAAGACTTCTTTGTTATGTAAGTATAGCTTACGTGTTCTGAACACCTTGACAGACTCTGAGGGGTCACTTTAATTTCATTTTCACACACAGCCATCTAGCAACCTTGAGATTTGAGCTCTTACCTCCTAACGATATGGTGCAACAATAGCTCCCAATTCACATCTCCGACCGAGTCTAGACATACCAGTGGCCACCCAGAATTGGGGCACCAGTAAGTGATCCTTGAGCTTTATTTATCATTTTTTGTGCTCATTTAATGTGTTTAAAGTTAGTCATTTTGCAGCAGTGCTATATAGCACCGCTCAAAATCAAACTGCACCACTCTATGTCAAATTACGCCATGGTAGTGTCATTTGGAGTTTTAAAATAAATTTCAAACTTCGACGCTCACACCCCCACTAGTGGGGTCATTTCAAAGTGTGATGCGACAATGGTCCATCAAACAGGAATCTTTGCAAACTACGCCACTCGGTAGAAAAGTCCACCGTAGTGGTGTGCTTTCGAAATTTTGTACCTCAACATTGTAGTTTGATAAAAAAAAAACTATGATGCCTTCACAGATGGCGATGTTGGAGTGATTTTTTGGACACTTGACATGAAATTTTTCAAAACATTTAACATGGTGACCCTTCCTAATGTAGGACGCGATGAGGGAGCTATATTGTTGAGAGCACAAGTCACAAGATATCTTCGGTTACTTGTGAGACCTCAGTGATAGAGAGCATTATTGATTATGGGACATGGCGTTGTGGCACATCGCATATGCAGCGCTCATGCGCACCCACCTTGGCATGATGTTAGCGCTTGCCAAGAGATGGCACAGCGAGACCCCGTCTTTCCATCTTCCTACCGATGAGGCCACCATCTCCTTAGAGGATGTGTGGCGCATCCTGAGATTGCTGATTCATGGTCGACACATTATTTTTGACAAGGATGCCTGACAAGACACTTGCCATATAGTCCTCACCATAGAGGACGTTATTTATTGCGAGGGTCAGATTGAGCTTGAGCATCACAGAGCCCTAGTCTCCCCCTTCTCTTTGGTTATTGCGGCTATCATTTTAGGTCTCATTTCCCTAGATCGACGAGGCCGATACTTCAATCTTGGTTGGGGACTCTACTGGGAGCGCATGGTGATGCATGACAGGACTACTCATTTTGCTTGGGGGCTTATTTTTCTTACTTCACTATACAAATATCTACACAAGTACGTCTACCTAGATGGCAAATCACTCGAGACAGGTGTCACACTTCTCCATGTATGGGTGTGGGAGTACATCGCTATTCTTAAGCTGTGAGTCGTTGTAGCACTAATGGGGCTGATGATCCCCTTGTATGGCATTACAGAGGTGGTGTGTCCTTTACACACACGGGCGAGCACAAGATTCCCTACTGGAGGAGAGTCCTAGATGAGATGTAGGCTTTCACATTGTGTCCATATCTTGGTCGGCCCAGATGGGACGATGATGTAGAGCATATTTTCTTTGCCAGCTAGGACCGCTTCATGCAAGGGAGAGAGCATACCATGGTGGAGAGATACTTACCTAGGTGCGCTCAATGCTAGTTCGATGAGCCTCGGGATCAGCCAGACTATTATGTGGCCATATTTTCCTACACTATGTCACAGGCTTCATGGGGGTGATATACTCCTACTTCAAAGGCCATGGATAACTTTAGATAGTTGGTGGCCCAGCCTTGGGTTTACGATTAGGGGCCTGCGGATCTAGGCATCACACAGGCGTACATAGACTAGTTCTAGCCTCCCCTACGGTTGACAGTTCCAGGAGCAGTCCATGTTTAATGGAGGACAAGGGGCAGAGGGGAAGGATGAGGATGGAGAGATGGTGCATGGTAGGATCAACCAGTCAGGCCTCCAGTTCAACCAGTTTAGCTAGGTTAGGCTGATGTTCAGATGCATGACTAGCAACAGGTGTCAGTTGGTAGCAGGAGCAGGCATGTGCACCACCACGAGCTGGGGGTGAGGATCAGCCTCAAGTATAACCTCCATGAGCACAACCAGTATGGCAACCAATAGGGCTAATGGATCCTAGAGATGCATTGATTGTGCAATTGCAGGCCTAGGTTCATATCGTGATAGTGAAGAGGGATCAGGCCAAGACCAAGAGAGACCAGGCCAGGGCTGAGACAGACCAAGCCATTTTGCAGAGGCAGGCCGCAGAGCTACAGGTGGTCGTAGAGATGGGCTGGAGATAGCATTTGGAGAGCATGGTGGCCTCCTCCTCTTAGAACATAGTGTCCCTTTGATCCTACAGGGAGGCCATCTGGGAGGCAGATTATTACCACATGCATTATCATCAGATAGTGCCTAGAGCAGAGTGGTCCCTAGACTACTTGCAACATACCAGCCACATACTAGTAGAGGGTCATGGTGATAGGGGTGAGGGCAGCAGATATGATGGGTAGACATTGCTTTGATCAATATGATACTTTGTGTGTCTTATGGGCTCCTTTTTGATAGCCCGATGGGCCTTTTGTACTTATTGACACATATGTACAGTGATCCGATTATTTTGTACTATGATAGTTACTCGATAATGATATATATGAGATTACAATTTTGATATGATGTGATGTGTACCACTTATTTATGCATTTTATGGATGATTCTATTTCTATATGCTATGCAATCATGTGATGTGATGTGTATATGGATGCATTTCTTTCTGATGATGTATGCATTATGACTAGATCTTATGTTATGTCATTTTATTCATGATATGCAGATGGATTTATATGATATGTGATGTGAATGGATGATGGTGTACATCTATATGATGATCTATTTATGTTGATACAAATGATATGTGATATGAAATGTAATATGAAAAATGATATGGCGATGATCTATGGTGTATACGTGAAATGATATGTGAACCATGCTTATATAAAATGATTATGGATGGATGTATGCTTTGCATGTAATGGATTTTTTATGTTCTTATTTATGCTTATAATGATGTGGAATGATTTATGCAATGAAATGTAAAAAATGATTGTGATGTTATTTATGAAGTGCTCTATATATTGATATGGATGATATAATGTGGTGTAAATGCAATGGTCGTGTTTTATATGATGCAAATGAGATGGTTTTAAGATGCTTAGAATCAAAAATATATTATCCTAAACATGTTAAATGATAATGTAATGTATGTGATGCATTTAATGTGATGTGATGTAATATATGAAATGATTTGTTAATGCAAAGTGGTATGGTGATGTTTAATGTAAAATGAACGTAATGTGGGAGATGACTTTATGATGTTATATGAGTATGTATGCTTATAATGCAATGCATTATCTATAATGCTCTTGTACCTATTATGTATGATTATGTAGTAGGTGGTAATGTGACATGCTTATGAAATGTTTATGCAATGATTTATTATGTAATGATTTATGTGATGAATGCAATGCGATGGAAAAAATGGATGTGCTACTTTATGGAAAATGCTTATAATAATATGTTTATATGATGAAAATGCAATGCATATGTTTCCTATATGATATGTTTATGAAATATGCTAATGATTTGTGGATGCATGATCGATGATGATGATGATGATAATCAACTGTCATAGTACCTTGTTAGTGTAATGAGTAAAAATGGATGAAAGAGAAGAAGACATTTCAACAAGACACAAGATGATAAATATGCAAATGATGATTTCTTGCTGAGAAGTTGGTATTTTCAAAGGGCCAATTTTCTTATGTTTGATAACACATGTGGTATGATTCATCAAGGTATAGAGAACTAGGATGTCATTGTACCTAGTGTGATGGACTTTGACTTGACAAACAGATAGGAGTATTCTTGTTCACACCTGACATACGGAAACCTTGCTAGGATGCACTTTAGAAGTTTCAAACACCTCAGACCAAAACACAGAAAGGTATAACCTATCAATGCAATAGTCAACAAGTTGCCCAAAACACCCTCTGTACATACCTAACAAAGCAAGTATTTGCCAAGTTATATTACAAGAACGTCCAACAAGCACAACAGACAAAAGATAATGATCATTGCCCCATTCCTATTTCTCTAAATCCTCTATTCGGATATCATTGAGAGGTCCTTGGAATGAATGCAATAAGATAAGTCGTAAAGATAAAGATAAAGAAAACAAAAAAGTTGATGTTCTTCAATACCGTTAACCAAAAGGGGATGTGTTTTTAAGGATAAGGACCAAAACTATTGCCAAAAGATAATTCCCATTGTAGGAAGGATACATCCTAGGACATGTTAGTGGATGGTGGCACATCATTTTGTTTATCCAAAGTGTTCTTTCAAATGTTTGATATGGGACCAATTGGACGAAAGGTTACCGACATAAAGAGTTTGACCAACTTGCTTACGTATTGACTTAGACCTGAGACCTGGCGTTTTGAGTTTTAACTTTTCACCTACTAGACTTGTTTCTAATTGTCTTACCAAAGGTTGAGGACGATGATTGTTTACTATGAGTGATGTTATTGCAGGTGAAAGCAATATGAGATGGATGGATTTTTTCAAATATTTGGATGTTTTTGGAGTTTTGCAATGTTTTGAGGCTATTTTTGGTGTTTTTTGAGATTTTCAACTTTTTTGATTTTTTGATTTTCCAATGTTTTTGGGGTTTTCTGAGATTTTGACTTGGAGACTAACCTAAGGACCTATCCTAGGGGCCTTGGGAGCTGATCAACAGATTAGCCTTGCCTACGTTATACATGCAGAGACCACATAGTTTGACTGACAACTTGACTGATTTACAAATGAAGATATACATGATGAAATGTCAGTTTATTATGGTAGACTCCTAAAGGACTGACCTAAGTGTCTCAGGGGATGATCGAAGATCAACCTTGCCTACGTTCAAGGCTTAGAGACCCATAGTTTGACAAGATGACTTTTTTTTTGACTTTTTGACTGACTTTTGACCTATTTTTGGACTTTTTCATATTTTTGAATTTTTTGGATTTTGTGGTTTTTATGATGTTTTTGGATTTTCTGATGTTTTGATGTTTTTGGGATTTTTTGATTTTAGGACTTCAAGAATATACACAAATATGATCTGATGATAACATGCCCCCAGTGTGATGCAATAGACTACTCCAATAAAGGCAGGACAAGCTGACATTGAGGATGGGTTGAGTAGTACTAGGAGGGATCATGATACGAACACAGGACCAAGCTATGGTGTGGATGCGGGTGGATAAGTGATGGATGGAGACTCGAATGCGATGGATGATGGAAACGTAATAGATGGATGATGCAGAACAAACCATAAAGATCCTAGTGGATGGAAAGTGCTTATTTACACAAGGCACCTATTTGCCAGGTTTTCACCAAGGTACTTGTCCAAAGTGCCACCGAAGTGGTTTTCACTAGAGGACAATTTTTCTCTTTACTATTTTTTATCCTTTTTCTAATTTTTTTGGATTTATTGCTTCTTCTTTTTTTTTCATCAAGATGCCTGTTTTCCAAGTTTTCGCCAAGGTGACCATTTCTTCAAGACATTTTCTTATTTTTCTGATTTTTTTTTGTTTTATACCTTGAAAGATTAGGCATAAAACTTTTTGAGATGAGAGCTATTCATGGGCTCTTGCAGAGGTTCCCCTTCAGGTGTTGATAATTGATATGCCTCTGACTTATAACTTGTTGTGATAATGAATGGTCCCAACCAATTGGGTTCAAATTTTCCTTTGCTGCTTGGGTTTGGGACATTCTTCTGATTCTCCTTTAGTACCATTTCTCCAACTTGAAAGTCTTGCTTCTAATTTTCTTATTATAGCTCCTCTTAAGTCTATTCTGGTAGACTTGCAAATGATTTAAAGCATCTATACATCGCTCATCCAATAACTCCAGCTCATTCAGTCTTGATACTCAGTACTCTTCATCTATGATGAGGTTTTGTAGTGATATTCTTAGTGATGGGAGCTTGATCTCAATGGGGAGTACTGCTTCTGATCTGTAGACTAGGGAGAAAGGGGTGGCCCTGCTAGGTATGCGGATGTTGGTTTGGTAGGCCCAAAGGGCGGGATTAAGCTACAGATGCTAGTCACAACCTACATCATTGACAGTTTCCTTAAGGATTTTCAAAATGGTTTTATTAGTGGCTTTTGCTTGGCCATTTCCTTGGGGATAGTATGGGGTGGAGAAGCAATGTTGGATTTTTATTTTTTCACATAAGTCGTGGACATCCTGATTCTTGAATGGTGTCCTATTATCTGAGATAATGGCTTGTGGGACTCCATAGCGGAAAATGAGATAGTTCAGAATGAACTTTGATATATGCTTCCCAATTATATACGTCATGGGTATGGCTTCCACCCACTTAGTAAAGTACTTCGTGGTGGTTATTATGAACATGTGGCCATTAGATGAAGTGGGAGTGATTTTTCCAATGAGATCGAGTCCCTGTTGCGAAAAGGTCCATGGTGTGATGATGGTATGAAGTCCTTGAGCTGGAGCATGGATGAGGTCCCCATGCTACTAGAATTGTAGACACTTTCTGACGTAGTCATGTGCCTCTCTTTCCATTGTAGGCCAGTAATACCCCATCCTCAACAGTTTCTTGGCTATGGTCATTCCACTCGAGTGTGAACCACAAATACCATTATGTACTTTAGTTAGAGCGGTCAATGCCTCCTCAACACTTAAGCAATGTAGTAAGGTTCCTTCTATGCTCCTATGATATAGGGTATCTCCTAGGATGATGAATCAGGATGCCTTTTTTACAAAGGTTCATTTTAGGGTTGAGGGTAAGTCAGCAGGTATGACACCTATTTGAAGGTATGTATAAATGTCGTGGTACCAAGGATCACCAGGACCAGTGATTTTGCACAAAAATTCTAATTCTGGTACCTCGAATGTAGGCACGAGAAGCTGCTCTATCAGGGATTCATATTTTGGAATGTTGTGGGGGATGTCTAGTAAGGATCCAATCATTTCCATGGCATCTGTTGCTCTATTGTTGGATCTAGGTATCTGTTCAAATGTACTTTTGATGAAGGATTCTTTGAGAGTTTCCACCAATTTCTTGTGTGGAGTGAGCTTATCGTCTTTAGTTTGGTATTCATCATTCACTTGGTTTATTATCAATTAAGAGTCTCAGTATACTTTGAGAGCTATAATGTTCCACTACACTGCGATTCTGAGACCTATGGTTAAAGCCTCATATTCTACAATGTTATTGGTGTAGGGAAACGCCAGTTTATAGGACCTTGGTATGTAGTCCCCTTGTGGGGTGATAAAGAAGACACCAGATCCTAATCCATGCTATGTGTATGAGCCATCAAAGTAGAGTTTCCATTGGTCGGCTATGTTGAGATTAAAAATAGATTCATCTAGAAACTCTGAGATGAGAGGATTCTTTAAACAGATTGGTGCATCTGCCAACTGATCTGCAATGACTTGGCCTTTGATTTCTTTCCACTCCACATATTCAATGTTGTATTCTGATAGTATCATCACCCATTTGGCCATCCTTCTAGTGAGCATTTTCTTTGATAGTAAGTACTTGAGAGGGTCAATTTTGGCGATGAGTTTTATTTTGTGTGCCAACATGTATTGTTTGAATTTATGTGATGCAAATACTACTGCTAGACATGCTTTCTCTATGAATGAGTAGTTTAGCTCATTCCCAACCATTGTTTTGCTGATGTAATAGATGGCCCTTTCTATTATGTTTTCGTCATGTTGAGCTAGGAGAGCTCCAAGGGCTGTTGTTGTTGCTGATACTTAGAGAACTAATGGTTTTCTTGGGATTGGTGGCATTAGGACTGGTGGCATAAGTATATATTCTTTGATTTTATTGAAGGCTTCTTCACACTTGTTATCCCATTTGTACGCTACTCTCTTGTGAAGTAGGTGACAATATGGGTTTTGTTTATCTACCGGTTGTGCTATGAACCTACCTTGGAGACCTCTCAATTGCTTTAATGTTTTGGGTGCCACCATCTCAAGGATTTCTTTTACTTTTGTTGGATCTAAAACAATACCTCTCATTGATACTATATATCCTAGCAATTTTCCTGATTGTACGCCGAAGATGCACTTCTTTGGGTTTAATGGATTGAAGCCTACCTTGGAGACCTCTCAATTGCTTTAATGTTTTGGGTGCCTCCATCTCAAGGATTTCTTTTACTTTTGTTGGATCTACCTTAATACCTCTCATTGATACTATATATCCTTGCAATTTTCCTGATTGTATGCTGAAGACACACTTATTTGGGTTTAATCAAACCTTGTACTCTTCCAACCTGTCAAAAATGGCACTTAGGGTTGCCATGTGATTCTTTCTCCTTTTGGATTTGGCTAGAATGTCATCAACATAATCTTTAACAATTTTGTGAATCATGTCATGGAAGATTAATGTCATGGCCCTTTGGTATGTTGCTCCTACATTCTTTAAGCTGAATGGCATCATATTCTAGCAGTAAGTTCCCCATGGACACGTGAAGGTCATTTTGTGTTGGTATTCTTTAACAATCATTATTTGGTTATAACCTGAGAAACCATCCATCAAGGAAAGCACTTCATGTCCTGTCATCATGTCTAAGATCATGTCAATATTGGGCAATAGGAAATCATCTTTCGAACATGCTTTGTTCAAGTCCCTGAAGTCTATGCAAATTTTGATGCCCCCATCGGGTTTTGAGACAGGCATGAGGTTTGACACCCATTCTAGATAATCTATAGGTCAAATGAATCCTGCATCTAATAGCTTCTTTAGTTCCATTTTTACTAGCAGGGTGATCCGAGGGTGAATTTTCATGAGCTTTTGTCTAACGAGCTTTACTTCAGAGTGTACTACTAGATGGTGAACCATAATTTCTGGATCGAGCTCAGGCATGTCAGCATAGCTCCATGCAAAGTTTATCTATCTCTATCTTAGGAAGGCTGCTAGGAGCTCTTGTTCTTCTGATAGTAATGATTCTGCATAGAATGTGATGTGCAGGGTTTCCTCTGTTCCTAGATTGACCAGATTGCATTTTTCTGCCAGGACTACTGATTTTTCTTGATGAAGAGCTCTAAAAGGAAGATTGAATCCCCCATCCTCAAGTGCCTCAGAGAAGTTTTCACCATTGTATGCATCCTTTCTTTTTACTGTTTTCATGTCGAAGAGTGCCACAGTGTGGTTTTCACTCAAAGACTTAGATATTATTCTTAATTTCTCACTTTTGCAACTGAGGGATTCAATCGTTTCCCCATAATAGGCATGTGTATTTAGCTCAATGATGAACCCTACTTTGTGATCCCCACATGGAATTTTATCCCATAGTCCCATGAATTCTGAGAGCGCCTCATCATTTTTGAATGTATCAAGAAATGATGTTCCTCATTGGTTGTAGTCGATAAGTTGGGGGTATACTAGGTGGATTTCATGATTTTGATGGTATGCTTCAAAAGATAGGGTGCTAATATTGTAAAGAGTGGTATCCTCAAATAGCCTAGGTAAGTTGGTCATGGGATCCTCGTCATCACTACTACTATAGACGTCAGTTATGTCAAATGTGAAGTTATCTATGACACAACCTGTAGATACTGATAAGCATAGTTCAGCTACAATTTGTTGAGGAGGATTTTTGACCTTTCTAACTGCAGGACCTTGGCCACGTATGGTTATACTCAGAGGGGTACATCTGATGACAAGAATTCCCATTCGTGTCTCTGAAATGATAGGTATTATAAGCCCATTGTCATTTTTTCCAAGTCTTTGATTTCTGTCATAGCCCATTGCGAGCATCATTTGCAGACCCTTGCTTCTGTAATCCATTGGTAAATCAGCTACTAGTCTCTCATCTTGGTATAGCATATGAGATGGATCTACCTCAATAACTTCTTGGCCAAGATCTCCCCAACTTGTAAAGTTGGGATAGTCTTTAGGAGACGTTTGAGATGTGGAGGCTTCATTTATTTGTAGACATCCCCCTGATCTAGGAGATTGTGGTAACTCTCCTATTACAAAATAATTTTTAGGGATCATAAAGTTTCCACAACCATTATCTTGGATGATGACCTTAATGTCAAATATGGTGGGAATGGTAGGAGTAGCGGGTGTCTCTGTCATAGAAGTGGAAGTGAGAGTGGCAAGATCAAAGTATGGTGTAGATGGGCCCTCATCATTTTTTGTTACTTGGGGGATTTTATAGTATTTTTCCTCGAGGATTTTGCAATAGGAGAATGGTTTGGGATCTCATTGGATGGTTGCTTCTTGTCCTTCATGTGTGAATTTAACACATTGATGGAAAGTTGATGCTACCACTTGCATTACATGAATCCATGGGCGTCCTAGGAGAATGTTATATGGTAGGTCGAAGTCCAAGACTTGACAGGTGGTTTCCATGATAGATGGCCCTACTTGAATAGGGATTTTGATTGTGCCTTGGGACTCTCTTTCCTAATCATCATATGCTCTTATTGTGATACCCTTTCCTTTGTCGATAGAATCCTCTAAGATTTTTAATTGTTTGATGAGCTTGAGAGAACAAATATTCAAGCCCACACCTCCATCCACCAAGACCCTTTTGACTTTTCTTTTCTGTACTAGGATTTCTAAGTGGAGTGCATGGTTATGAAATGGTTGGGTAGGAAAATCTTGGTTAGATAATGTGAGGAGATTTGGCATAAAGATATTGTCGACCATAGCTTATAATTTTTCCGCATCAAGATCTTCGGGGATAGTGGATGAAGCCAACGCTTCCTCAAGGATTTTCTTATGGGCAAATGAGATTTTTAGTAACTCCATGATGGAGATTTGCACTAGCATTCTTTTGAGCTGATCAAGGATGTTATATCCATTGGGGAGAGATCTAGGTACAGGGACTCTATTTGGCTAGGATGATCCTACGATGGTAACTTTGTCGCCTCTTTTAGTGACTCCACAATTGGCATGGGCCCCTTTGATGGTGATGGTAGTGCAGTATTCATTTAGGGAGGCGACAAAAATTTCATACACATGATTCACATTTTTTAGGGCGCCTTTCCCCTTATCAGTGTTATTGTTCCCTTTATTCTTACGGTTAGGCATCAAATTCATGTATATCTTAAGGTTTTGGTTTCCTGTTGGTTGTTCCAAATTTATAATTCTTTAATCGATGAGATCTTGAATTAATTTTTTTAGCCTCATACAACTATTCATGATATTCCCTTTGATTTTATGGAAGTCATAGAGTTGATTCTCATTATACCAAGGAGGTTTCACATCCGGTTCTTGGAAATTATCATAGGTGGGAGCCTTGATGAGTTTTTCATTTATCAGTTTCTTCATGATGACTTCAAGTGGTTCCCCAAGAGAGGTGCATTTTTTTCTTGGGTTAATTCTTGTTCCATTGGGGTGGTCCCCTTTGATCATTAACATTGTTAATTGTCGGATTGTTGTTTGGTTGTTGTGTTGCTTGATGATTATTTTGGTGTTGGATTTGGATTTGTAGTGCAGGTGTATTTTGGCGAGGGGCACTGATGACTACTTTGGCATTGACGACACCATCATTGGTATCATTTTTGTTTCTTTCCCATGTGCAAGGTTTTTCATTGTAATTGGTGGGTGGGCGGTTATTTTGTTGTTCGGGGTATGAAGTTGATCTCACGGGTTGTGTCATAAGGGCTTGTTCGATATTGAGCACCTTGGAGATCAATTGGTCATATTTGGTGATCCCTTGTACCTTGAGATGGAATTCCAAGAGGCCGTCAAGGTTGGATATGATGGTGCAAAGTTATTGTTCCTCGGGCATGGTCCATTTTCTTTTATTTTCCTTGGATCGCCATCATTGTAGGAATGAAGCGAATGATTCATTCTTACCTTGTTTCAGAGATGAGATTTCTTCTACACTGACATCCATTGCGATATTGCAAGCATAGTTTTTAATGGATGCGTCTATAATTTCTTGGAATGTTTTGATGCCTATAGGTAGGTGAGAGAACCATTCCATAGCGTGGCCAACCAAACTCCTAGGAAATAGCCACATCAGATAGGTATCATCGAATGCAACTTCCATGCAATGAACCTGGAATTCCCTAAAGTGATCTTCAGGGTTTCCTATACCATGATACTTGTAAAACTTGGGGATCTCTAATCCCTTCGGGAATGGTTTCATCACAAGGCTCCTGTCAAATGGATCAGGACACAAGTTGCTTGGTGTTTTTGTGGTTTGCCTTGATTGAAGATCGAGCACTTACTGCGAGAGCAACCTAATTTGTGTCATTACGTCATTTTGCGGATCAGGGGGTGGGATGACGGTATTCTGGGGTGTTTCGATTGTGGGTTGGATGGGTGGGTTGGTTGGTGTGTTATTTGATGGTATTTGCACATTTTGTCGAGCTAGGTATGCTTCTTGTTGTTGTGCTAGGATCACCTGTTGTTGAGCTTGTTGTTGTGGTTGTTGTTGGGCTGCTAATTGGGCTGCTTCTTGCTACTCTTGATATTGTTTTATTGCTTGTTGATATGCTTGTAGTTGTGTTGCTTTTTTATGTGCAAGAAACTGTGCTTGTGCTTGTGCTTGTGCTTAATATTGGGCGTGTGCTTGAACTTGAGCTTGGGCTTGTGTTGCAATAGAATTTGGGCTTGAGTAGCTTGTGCAACTTGAGCTTGTTGTTGTTGTTGTTGTTGCAATAAGGCTTGGGCTTGTGCGGCCTATTGCACTTGTTGTGCAATTTGGGTGGCTTGAGAATTTTAAGCTGCTTGTGCAGCTTGTTGGGAAGATTTTTGTGTAGCTTTTTCCTTTTTTACTTGCAAGAATGCCTTTTGATAAGCTGCTTGTTGAGCAGCTTGCAATGCCATGCTATATTGGCTTGATAAATTGGAGTTTGGTGGTGGTGGGGGTGGTGGTGAGCGCTGATGTCATGTTGGTGGTTTGAGTGGTGGATGGTGCTATTGATGTAGTTGGTCCTTGAGAGCCCATGCTTTGAGATGTTAGGGGGTGGTCGATGATGTCATGATTGCTTGTTTAGTTGTCATATGTTGCAATATCGATGACAAGTTTTGAGAGTTTGCATGATCCTTTGATTGGTGTTTGGGATGTTGGTTTTATTTTGATTGATATTTGGTAAAGGT
The DNA here is from genome assembly GCA_007258455.2 of Sequoia sempervirens. Taxonomy (NCBI): domain Eukaryota; kingdom Viridiplantae; phylum Streptophyta; class Pinopsida; order Cupressales; family Cupressaceae; genus Sequoia; species Sequoia sempervirens. The sequence continues at coordinate 306,861,801 of VDFB02000015.1, read as the reverse complement.
GGGATTCCCAAGCCAAGTAGAGGTGTGGATAATGGTGGTAATGGTGGAAGAGGTGAAAATGTGAGGGGTGTGAGTTCTTGAGAAAATGATGTGGTGTCAAAAATTCCCCCAAGTTCGAACATGTCACCCTCTTCTTGCGAATTTGTGAGGAGAGAGATTTGAGGTGTTGCATGGAAGGATGATGATGATGGATCATTAGGATTATGGAAAGTGAGAGGAACGTACTTATGTAATGGATTTTGGGGTATGTTTTGTTCCAAAATGGTGTTTGCATCCAAGTCTTGATTGTTGACAAGTGGGTGTGTTTGAATAGCCTTAAGAAATTTATTTTCCTTATTAACATTGGGTTGGGTTGGAGCAAAAGATGTGATTTTAGGAATGTTTTGAGTGATTCTTTTGGATGGGGGTGTGGATGAGATGGGGAGTGTGGATGAAATTAGAGGCATGATATCCAAAGATGGTTCCACTATAGAGCTCATGTCAAAATCAGAAGGTAATTTTGCCCCTTGTTTTGCTAGTTCGAGCATGTATAGTGAAGGGTTAAGCCTCATCGTGATGTTGATGATCTTATGGTTCTTTGGATTTTGGAGCATTTTGGTTATTTCTTCATGCGACATTCCAAAGGTAAGATCTTCTTCTTGAATTTCCTCTTGTGGATTTATTGATGATGAGATAGTCAAAGGATTGCTTAATTTGATAGGATTTATTTCTACGTTTGTTTGGCTTAGGTCACTTGAAGCGGGTGTTTCTTTGTCAGCTTCCATGTTCTTCTTGTATTGAGATCTAGTTTGAACCATAAAACAAGGATCAATTTTCAAGAATATGGGAGATGAATCTCTAATTCTTTGGATTGATCTTATTTTAAGTACTAAAGAGAAATTTTTAGGATATCTTGAGGATCAAAAGGTGATATGATGATGGAAGAGATGGATGATGTGGATTTTTGATCTTTTGATAAATCTTGAGGGGAATGCTAGACTTTTAGGACTTTTGGATATGTTTTAGATTTTGATTTTGATTTCCTGGGATTGTCTTTGACTTGTTTTTTTTTGGTTTGCTTTGATTGAACAAATAGACCCTAAGATGTTGGATGATTATCTAAGGGATAGATTTTCTCAAAGGATGATAATTTGAATATGTGTAGGGAGAAGGATGCATCTACCCACACCTATTCAAACAAGATGATAATTTAACCAAGCATATGAAGAAGGATGCATCTAAATATACCTAGCTAAACAAGATGGTTTAATAATTTTGACTAAGCATATGCAAAAGGATGTATCTACACATACCTAGCCAAAGATGATTTGATAAATATTTCAAGGATTTGATGATTTTTATTTTTGCCAAAAAGCCTAGCATGAAGGATAATTTCAAGATTTCTCAAAAAGATGATGGCGAGATGATTTTTTGGTTTGGTGTTTGAAGGAAAGATTTTGATTTCTTTTGATCCTAGGATGAACCTAAAAAAGACACTTTGTTTACCTAGATCTTGGTATTGAAGAACATACAATGCTTCTAAGGACCTCTATAAATAAGGAGTGGTTCAAATTGAGCATACATTTCTAGATTTTGAATTTTGACTCAAGGACTTTTGTTTTGGGATTTTGAATTTCTTAGAGATCATAAGATTTCAACACATGTGAGTGTCCATTTTGTTATCTTTGCTTAGTGACTTTATTTTACCACAGACATTTCTTTTGATTAGTTTTTCCAAACTAGATGTCCAATGTCTTAATTTCTTTGAATCCCACAAAGTATGTTATGTAGAAATTTGATGATTTCAAGGAAAGGGTTACCTATTGTTTAACTTTAGTAGAAAAATTGAGATGTAATCCAAGTGTTTAGAAACCTCTAAGGATAAAATCCCAAGGGCAAGCAATAACACATGAATTGGTTCAATTGTATATGTCGCCTAAAGGGTTTGAAATTTTGAGGATGAAGTTTAAGTGTTTGCTTCCAAGATGTTTTCGAACAAGAAAATCATTTTTGTAACCAAGAATAAGTACAACCCTATGGATATCAAAGACAATATTTGTTGAGTCCCCACTTGGACAAGTCCAGCTACGCTTATCTTTAGTGAATGGTTAGATGCTTAACCCCACTGGCTCCCCTCCACGACACTCACTTATACAGGACAGCCAAGCATCAACAACCATGAAACTCCCATGGCATGCTTTCCATTTCTACTAAAAGACTGTAAAAGTGTGGAGCAGCTTCAGAATGACTGTTCTTGCACCAACAAATAGATCAAGGATTTTGGCAATTCTAAAACATGGGTTTTAATTAGGACTTTTCGTTCGTGGAGATTGACCCATACGGCGAGTCCCTTTTCAGATCCATCTCGTCAGTGCCAACTGTGTGATATTGGCATTTATTCCAATACCCACATTTATATCCTAGTTGGAAATTCTCTTGGCTTTAGAGTGTTACCAGTTGAGTCGTTCCCTTAGGTGAGTACTTTTTCCCCAAGGTAGGCCCTCTAAGATAAACAAAAGTGAGTAAAGACAATATTTTTAACTCGATCAATCTTTGTTTGCAACACAAAGAGAGAGAGTGTACACAATAATGCTCTACGCACACTCACACAATGTTTTGTTCAATTTTAAACCCAAAATGAAGTGTGGAGGTGATCACTTTATCTCAACCTAAAATCATAAAAAAGGCCTTTTGATTGTCAAGATCACTATAAAGCGCAAGAGAAGCGCATATTTCCTTTTCGATGATGTTAGTTTAAGTAAGTAATCACAAAAACAAAGTTGTGCACGTTTCAACCTTTCAAAGCAATTGTGAGTTCATTTTAAAAGCACCAAAGTAAGTGTGACAAGTTGCCTTGTTCAATTTTTAATCTCAAACAAACTTTAGTAGATTTGGGTCCTAATGTTCTTTTTAAGCCCTTTTGTAGCAAAAATTGAAAATTTCTTTTTAAAGCCCAAACAAAATTAGTGGATCCTAAGCCTAAAAAAGATGACATATTTTCCTTAAGAGGACTAATGAATCCTCAAATAGTGTTAAAAAAACACTAAAGTATTTAAAAACACTTGTTTTCATGAAATGACCTCATCATGCCTCTATTCCTCTTTGTCTTTAATCGATTCAACCTACAAGAAAAATTAGTTAGATTCTACAAAATAGAGGTCAAAAAGATAGAAAACAAATAGAATAATCATAATTTGAAAAAATCACGTTTCGTAAATTAAATTACAGTTCATACTCCCCTCCAGCGGTGCAATCCATGATGGCGTTACAGTTTGATTTATCCAGCGGCACTATATAGTGTTTATTTCCTATCAACATCGCTCTGCAGTCAAGCCAATGAGTGCGAATGCGTCACCCTTTTGCCCAGCGGTGCAGTTTGATTTTTTTGAAAATTCCCACATGTCTGATTGGCCAAAATTATTTTACAATACCCACAAGCACAAAAAATGAAAGATAATGATCGATGCCCCATTCCTTTCTCTCCAAATCATTTAGAAATCATTGAGAGGTCCTCAAAATGGGTCAATATGTAACATACCAACCATTCAATGAAGTAATTTTTCCTAAGTTTTCACTTTGCAAATAAATAAACTATGTAACAAGCCATTGCAATAAAAATTTATTTTCTTTATTGAGAACAAATGAACATAGAAGCCATAACAATATACAAGGATTCCATTTCAATATAATAATTTTACAAATTACAATATTCCAAGAATGTGTACAAGTACATACATAGCTCAACTAAGCTTCAAAGTAATAGATCTAGATGGTCCAGGATTTTCCTTTCAAAGCCTTGGTATTCTATCACCTCTTGCAGGGGAGAAGCATCACTCAAGAAATTTTTTGCCAACTACAAACTCATATGTGGTTCACGCACATATATCATATGATAGATGGACCTACCCTTCGATGAAGAGATTGGTGGAGTAACCTCGTACGAAAACCATATTAAGCTTAGTGTTGTTCCCTATAGGAGTAGAACTTTTAACCTTACAATCTATAACTAGCATGCACTACATGGACATGGTGAACTGACAGTGAAGCAAAGGAAATCACACTACTTTGGCCAAGTTGTTCTCACTCGGTACTTTTAATAATTAGATCAAAATGGTTAATTTAATTATCGAGAAGAGGTGACTTAATTAGATAACCGATTTATTTAATTAAGAGAGGAATATTGATGAATTTAATCAGATAAAGGTATTTGATTAAATGGTTAGACCGAAGGATGATTCAGGATGAAACGATGTTAGTGGTTAGGATTAGATGCACAATGTCAATCAGTACATTTTACGTGTCTACACTATCTAGTATAATCAAATAACTTAGCTATGAGTAACCCTTAAACTACCCTTGTTTAATCATATCTAGTATAACAATACCTATGAAAACAATCCCTCCTAATATGTAGTAATTACAAACACTTCACAAAAAAACATAAACAACTTCTATTTTCTTTTCAAAGCAATTGTTATATTTCCCTAATGCAAGTAATCTTAATAGATCAATTAAACACTCAAGAATCAATCTTTTTTAACAAAGAAAAATAAAGGAAGATTATCATCATGCTTGTAATACACTTGTCCAATTGACTATTTGTTTCACATCTTTCCAATAACAATAGCTAGATTTCTTGACCTCACAAGCAATGTCTCAATAAAAATTTTCTCATAAATGAATAATATGCTTCTCTCAAATTGATGGAATTCTCTCACAAAATACTCAAAGCTCACTCAGAATATAGCAAAATATTGTAGATTATAAAATGTAGAGTAGAATGGAATAGAATGTATCCCACATGAGAGCTCCACCTTTCTATTTATATAGTAGAAAAGAGGCTACACGGCCTACATAAAAGGAATGTAAATTGACAGCAACATCCATGCAAGTCGACTTACTTCACCTGGCAAAAAGGTGGCAGAAAATAAAGATTTTACTTAGCACATTAAGCTACAAGTTGACCTCTAATTTTTTATAACAGCAAAAGAATATTTCAATCTACACATGATCAAATGGTGACATTTGAATTGTTCCCAAAATGACTTCTATAGAATCAAGAACCTCATATTATAGTGCCAAGCAAGCATCCATCTCCCTATAGTTTTTGTGTGGCTTTTACTTATTGAATTAGTCAACATTTAAAATGTAACACTTGCATATTGTCAAATAAGTCTATGCTCAGTAGAACATAAAGGAATGATGATTCATCTTACACATAAATGACGCTTTGACCATTTCTTTATCTTGCTATCACTTATCCTATTATCATGAATTTACATTTACTTTGTAGTTGCTATTAATCCATCTACATATGATAAGGTGTCCCAAGATTAATTTTTATTTAAACTAAGTCAAATGTATTCTATCTCAAAGCATTGACTAAGTCAAACTCTCCATATCGACTTATTTGTTGCACAATATATTGCATATAGTTCAATCTTTATTCATTGTCGATATACATTATATTCAGCCTTTACAATGCTTGTATATGTTGCATACAATCATCCTATGTTCATGTATTAAATCGACCTCTAAGAATTAGTTAAGTTAATCGATCTCCAATCACATAATCATATTTAAATATATATTCATATAGTTACATATACATACATATATGTATATCAACACACACATATATGTATATGTATATGTATATGTATATATATATATATATTTATCTTATGTCAATAAAGTATGTATACACTCTATATACAAAAGAATACAACAATGTTAACATTCTCATAATAATAACTACATCGATTGTGTACACACACACACACACACACACATATATATTCCTCTATGTCCATGTATACATATGTTACATACATATATCGATGTATTTGTATGGGCATGTCCATTTTCCAAACATACGTGTGTATTGATACATAATATATGGATATATGTATATATCATATATACATATGTACATACACATTCAATTGCACACCACACTCATACACAATTACTATTGTATTGATAGGTATCTATGTGTGATATATCTATTCATATACATATACATGTCTTAAGGTACATTTGATAGTTTCATGTGTATGGTCTATCATCAACATGCTTATGTATACATAAACATACATTCACATGTGTTTAACTTATCAATACAAGCATAGTAATAAAGGGAAGAACTCACAAGATCAAATACATAAACATCACCCAATAATGCACTCAATAGTAATCAAGACCCTTACTAATGCAGACACATCAAACTAAGGATGACTTACCAACTCCCAACATAATAACTTGACTCAACCATACTACTGTGAGTGTGTGTAGGCTTAGATAGATTACATTATTGGTTACCTGACCAAGATCTTCTCCTGAGTGATACTTCCCCTCCGCCTAGAGGATTGAACATATACCTGCATCCAACTAAAAAATACCCATGGTAGTCAATTGTTCAACAAAATATGCATTACACATAATACATCTCCATAGTTAGAATATCAATTCAATAACCATCCATTTCACATATATGATTTTCTTCACATATCATTAAATGAGATAACTTTCTTTCATAACTCATTGATAACAAAGTGCAAGAACAATTTATTCACCTTCAGAATTCAAATTGCATTCACATTCACCATACATAGTAATAGTAAATAGTAAATACACAATTGGGGTGTAACATACTCCCCCCTTGTGAATCATCATCCCCAATGATTTTATGTAGCAAGATAAAACAAAACAAACAAACAACATATTATTTTTCAAGTACACTCAAATGCATCTAAAACATGAGGAAACTTTTGTTGAATCTCAGCATAGTCTTCCCAAGTGGCTGAGTCTTTCGCATACTCATCCCACTGGAATTTTCATTGCAAGACTTCTCTATTATGCAAGTGAAGGTTATGTGTTCTGAACACCTTTACGGACTCGAGAGTTACCACTCTGAGGTCCTATATATTATCTTCTCAAGGTAGGACACATGGAAGGCATCATGCATTCTAGCAAGAGCAGGTGGCAAAATAATTCTGTAAGCTACTAGATTCACTTCCTCTAGAATCTTAAAATGTCCTACATAGTGCAGGGCTAACTTGGAAGACTTTCCAAATTTAATGGATCTCTTGTGATATTTCACTTTCAACAACACCTTGTCACCTACGAAAAAAATTATGGGGCACTCTTTTAGCATCAACATAGATTTTCTATCTATCGTTAGCTCCATTCAACCTTTGCTTTAAAATCTTAACTTGCTCCTCCATTTCAGCCAACATTTTTGGCCCAAGACTCACTCTGTCATCAAGTTTATCCCAACTTATAGGAGTTCAACATTTTCAACCATATAACGCTTTGAAAGGATCCATCTTTATCGCAGAATGGTAAGAATTATTGTAAGAAATCTCCACTAAAGGTAAGTAGTCTTCCCACTTGTACTACTAATCCATGCAATACATTCTAAGTAGGTCTTCCAATACTTGATTCAAACTTTCAATTTTTCCATATCTTTCCAAATGATATGCTAAGATAATATTCAATTGAGTCCTTAGTGCAAAAAAAAAAGGTTTTCCAAAACCTAGAAGTGATTCATGCATCCCTATCCAAGATTATCTTCTCAAGAATTCCATGCAACCTAGACACTTCTTGCACAAATTTCCTTGCTATGATATGTACTCCATCAGTTAGATTCCCTGGTATGAAATTTACTACTTTGGTAAGCTTATATAAAACCACAAGAATGGCATTGTGCTTATTCCTTGACATAGGCAATCCTTGCACAAAGTTCATACTTATGACTTGCCACTTCCTCTCTAGTATATCATGTGGGTGTAATAAGCCTACAGGATGATGATGCTCTACTTTCACCCTTTGACATTCAAGACACCTAGCTACAAATCTAGCAACATCTCCTTTCATCCCCTTCCAAAAGTATAATGGCTTCACACCTACCATCATTTTGGTCACACCAGGGTGTCTAGAGTATGGTGCTTCATGTACTTCTTTCCATACCAAATTTCTTAACTCTTCTACATTAGGTACATACATTCTCCCCTTATATCTAAGTAGTCCATTAGGTTCAAAATGAAAACCTTCATACCTAGTATCTTGTGGATTTCTTGTGAGTGCTTACTTTATTTGCAAGCAATACTCATCCTCTTTGCATTTCTGTAAAACTTGACCTTTAAAGTCAATTTGAATCATCACTATTGAAGCAATATGATGTCTTCGACTCAAGGCGTCGGCAACCCAATTCTGCTTTCCTTTCATGTAACTAATGTTGAAGTCATAATCAACTATTAACTCTAACACTACTGAATTTGAAACCATTTTCCGATGGACGTTCGTCAGTCATTCAAAAAATATTTATCAGACAAGCGATGAAATGACGAAAATATTTTTGTCGCTATTTTTTCGTTGAAAGGCTGATGAAAAATTAAACGTCGAAATAACAGCGCAAATTCATCAGTCATCGGCATCATAAAATGACTCAGACTTTTGTCGGAATATCGAAGAAAACTTCGTATATCCACCAATGAATTACACCAGAAGTTCATCGCCATTTCGATAAAATGTGCAAGGAGTAGCGTCGAAACAACACCAGATGTCTGTTGCCATTTTGACGAAATGGGCAAGGAGTACCGTCGAAACAACACCAAAATTTCATCAAAATTGTGATGAAATGGGCAAGTAGTAGCATCGAAACAACACCAAAAGTTAATCAAAATTGTGACGCAATGGGAAAGGAGTTACGAAAAAACCTTTGTCGCAGCTATAGCAACTTCGTCGAACCTTTTTGGTGATTCTTCAGTGGGTTTCGTCAAAATTGTGACAAAACAATGCAATTTTTTTTAAAAAAATATATTCCTTGAAATGTACCATTGCAGAGACTGATGACTAATCATACATACAGACTACATATTGGTTAGATGCTTCAAACGATGCATTTCTTATATTGAAAAGTATATTACCTTATTGAGCTTCTCTTTATTTCAAGAATCGTTTAATATTCTCTACTTAATAGGGCCAACCATGTGACGGTGGAAGCTCATTTGGCCTCTCCCTGCCCCCTCACATCACTCTCAATTCCCCATACCCAATCATATAACATTAATCATTCATTCATCCATTAATAACAGTTAACATTCATTCATTCATCCATTAATAACATATAACTTTCATTCATCCATTAATAACATATAACATTCATTCATTAACATATAACATTCATTAATTAACATATGCGCATTCATTCATTAACATATAATATTCATTCTTTCAATTTTTACATATTATCAAAAATATGGTTGTCATGATATGATTACAATCACTTTTTTTTTTGTTTCTTTTTTAAAGCTACATAAAGTTGAAGTGGAGTATCATTTTCTAAATCAATATTTGTCCCCCCTTTAGTTGGTTTTCCCTCTACTTTTGATCTTAATGTACGCCTAGTCGTGTGCTCATGATGTGGACGCCGTTGCAAGGGGAGGTCTGCTACAATAAGAAAAAAATGTTAAACTGATATGTTTTATTATTATTGTTACAAGTATTTCATTAATTAAAAGAACATTAGAGTGGTTCTATTTACCTGATGGGTCCACATCATGTTCTTGAACTTTTGTTATAGACTCATGCTCAACATGTTGAACACCCTCTAAATCTTGATCTGCAGTTAAAACATGAAAGGTTACATTAATTAATACACCAATTGAAATTAAATATGTTTAAGAGAACATGAGGGTGGTCCTATTTACCTGATGGGGCCACATCATGTTCCTGATCTTCTCTAGCTTGATCATGCTCAACATGTTGATCACACTCTACATGCTCTAAAGTTGAAACATGAAAGGTTACATTAATTAATACACCAATTGCAATTAAATATGTTTTAAAAAAATTTAGAGTGGTCCTCTTTACCTGATGGGGCCACATCATGTTCCTAATCTTCTCTAGCCTGATTATGCTCAACATGTTGATCATGCTCTACATGCTCTAAAGTATCGGGATGCACACCATGACCTTCATTTGCACATTATGCTCCACCCTCACTAGGCTGCATTCCAATGTCATGTGCAGTATTATCATTGCTTGAATGTTTAAAACAAATAGGCATGTAATTAATTTATGGTGGAAATTAATATTGAATGGATTGCACAAGTATTCAATTTTAAACAAACTTTATTGAGTTTATTTACCTGTGTGTCAGATGTAGTGGAAGGTTGTATTTTTCCAGTCAAGACTCTTAGGTGTTCAATCACGACTCCATAGTCTTGTTGGCAGGCAATCTTTAGGTCATCTTCTGTGGGAACTCTGTTGAACTTCGAGCCCTACATTTTTCTGCGTGAATCATGAATTTTGCTTCTATGGTGTGATAAAACCAAAATTGTTTTCAATTTATTTAATTTGGATGCAATATTTCATTTATTGATACTTACAATTCATGCGGCCTAATTTCATATAACCACGAGCCAAGTTTGTGTTGCGGGTGCTTTCTAGTCTTGCCTTTATTTGCCTTGATGTGTCGAGGCGGTATGAAAAGTTTGAAATACATTAGATTATAAAAAAAGAAAGAGTGAAATCGGTATATAAATTACATTGTTGATAGTATCACATACCTTCCTTGGCACAGTGGTGTCATTTTTTCTTTTCAACCTTCTCCTTTCCATCAGGCACAGTCCTTACTCCCTCTAGGAATCATGGGATGCTCTTTCATTTTGTTCTTCTCTAAATGTGAGGCCTATATTGGTCCCTCATGTGCTTTAGATGGTACCAGCTTTCTTAAGGACCTTGGTTCGGTTGAATGTTTTATCATCGAACAACACAACTAAACGGTTAATGAGCTCATCTTTTAAATATTGATTTTGGGCATTCCACCATGTACGTATGGTGGGCCCAAAGAGCTCCAATGTAATATCACTTAGATGTTTATAAAAAACATCATTTCCTGCAAAATGATCATGGGATCAATAGTCTAAAAAAAGTGATCAATAAGTAAATTTCAATTGGATTATATATAATAATAATTAAAACATTTTAAAGTACCTAGGACCTTCTCTATCTTTATGGGAATGAAATCCTCGGTCACCAGAAGTGTGACCAGAAATGTTCCCATACTAGTAATACGAGAAGTTCTAAGAAATGTTGCTAAAACATCACCAATACTAGTGGCCTCTGCATCCCTAGGTACATGTCCTAATGCATGTTCTGGTATGTGTTCACTGCCAGAGGGTGCATTAACGGATGCCTGCATGGTATGTGTTTCCAGCATTTCAAACGACAATATAGGCACGAATGATGGGGTCAGATGATGTGATGTATGCATGGGAAGATCAAGATGGACACATGTACCAACTCTTACTCCTCGGGCAACACTTGCAGTACCCTGATCATGGCTAGGAGCATCATGAGGAGGCAAATAACCTTGTAAAAACAACACATTCTAGTTCATGACATAAAAGAGTACAAAATATAAAACTATGAATGAACTTATGTTATAATTAAAGACCTCATGACAACTTACTTGCAAGTTTTGTAATCTCTTAGTCAATATTTTAACCCTCTCTCTTATCTCATCTATTTGAGGCACTATGAACATCAACTTAACCATTTCTTCATTTCATTTTTTTTGGATCTTCTTTATCGTATCAAGAGGGTTTGTTGAATAAGCGATGTCATCATCACAAAATATTGACTGCACCTCACTATGGATGCTCTCCTCTACTGCTGGTGCCTTTCCCTGATCAGTCGATTGCAACAAGAATATTAAAAACATTATCGAAATTAACCCAAAAAACTTATGAAAAAAATATAATAATAAAACATTTTTCTCATATCTAATTTGTACAATTACAATGAGGTAAACTTGTTGGGTAGAAGCACTTGAAGATACATCACGATTTGTGCTATGGGCTAGAGCCTTCTCCGTACGATCAATGTCCCCCTGTGACAAAAAATAAATATAAAAAAACATTACCGAAATGAAACCAATAGACTTATGAAAAAAAACATAAGAATAAAATGGTATATTGGAGTCATTAATTGGAGGTTCGGTAAAATGGTACATAGTATGTACCACCCCCATAGTAACTATTTTTGTAACTAAGTGATTCAAATTGTAATCGATTAGCAACTCTTCCCCTACAGTTATTGATTTTATTGCACATATGAATACATGGTTTCCCTCGTGCACCTCGAATATGCAATTGGGTTGCTTATTTTTTGACCTAGGTCATCTACTATTTATAAACCCTACAATATTCCCTAATACTTTTGGCCTTCTAACAATGTACATAGCTACTCCTTTATTTTGATCCTTATCTTTTAGTTGTATATAATTTGCTGACAGTGCATATCTATGCATACTTCGTGTATATCGAACCAGTTGCATCCAATCTTTGTAATTGTAATAGGGTCCAACATACTCCATCAATTTAGTAACTTTTTCATAACAAACCTTTATGTTGTCCATGCAAAATAGGCCCAAACCATGTAATGACGATGGTGCTATGCAATATATCCTCTCGTTGACACAAAAATCAGTGTTTATTGGAGGAAGTTCCTTGGGTACCCATTGTTTCCATAGATGTTTGTACTTCAAGGGAACCTCGACGTCACCTATGCTCTCATCATCATAAGAACATGACCCCCCTTCAACAAGAAAAAATTTTATGCGTTTACAAAATTTTCTTCTAATCTTCTGACCTCTAGTTGATCTCCCTCTTTTAGACATTAACATGTCTCGCTTTTCTCTTCTCTTCTTGAATTTCCCTCACTCGAGGAAGATAGAGCTGACAATTACCTATTTGGTGGTACTTGCACTCATAAGGATGCTGGACGAAGTTCTTTCATGGTGATGTGATCCCAAGGTGACATTATGATTAATCTATCATTTCAACGCTAGAATTTCACAGGTTATAAGGTAATCAAGTCTTGATAGATTGCAAGTTATTGTAACTACCGTCCAAATGTCCATCACAAATCGCAAATCTGCACCAACGTTTTAACTCCCAAACTTTGTAACAAGTGTTAAATGACTATGGTTCCTGGAGTTACACAACCAAGGCCTCAAATGTATTCTCTAATTGTAATCAAAGGACTTTTTCTCTTCATTCAAGTAAATAAACTTGAAGGGAAACACCACCAAGTGGTTTATTGGACACCTACATGACTAAAAATGGCAGCAAATTTACATTTAATTTCCATATGTCCAAGTGGTTAATGGGGATGGAGTGTGTACTAGGCCTATTTAAGTCATCATAAGTTTACTCTTTGGCAATAATTTTTTTTTAATTCATATTAAATCTTCCTATCTCTAATTGCTAGGAGACTTTTGGTATGTTTTAAGGTAGGATGATTGATGAAAGAACCCAAAGACTAGCCTTTCTCCATGGTATCCAGGTACACATAGCAGCGGTCTCTTATACGGTTGGACATGATTTAAAGAACTTAGCTAGGAATTATTCATTTAACCTAAGGTTTTCTCATAATGCCATCATTGGAAAAGTATGATCAAATTCTTCTATTATGAAGAATTGGTCTATGTGCCTCTAGTAATCACTATAAATTTTTGTAAGGATAAAATGACTAATTACATCAGGTAGGAGAGAATCAAATTTGAGTTCTTCAAAGATTATTTTCCTCTATTCATAATTTTTAAGGGTTGTGTGTGGAGGAGGTTATCACTACCAAGAAGGGAGGAGACCTTTTCTTGTATTCTTTTATAATTTTCATTATTCTTATTTATTTTACACTTACATTTACAAATACACATACATATGCATTTACTGTTTTCATTTATTTCTCATGTAGTTTAATAGTTTGATTGATTTCATATTATATGTGTTGAATACTTTAGAATTTCAATTACATTAATTTATGGATATGTTTTATCTATAACACTACAAAACCATATGCTCTTTGCATTTACACTTGCATTTAGAAATACACATTTATATACATAGATATAGATTTATTTAATGATATGTTGCATTTATTGTTCTAGGAGAGCATCCGTGTTACATTTACATTTTACATTTTAAAAATGCATATACATACATACACACACACACACACACACACACACACACACACACACACACACACACACATATATATATGTGCAGCGTGTGTGTGTGTATGTATATCATTTATATTTAGTGTTCAAAAACAACCCATTAGGTCTACACATGGATAAATGTTCATAAAATCAGATCTCCCATACATGTTTTGTTGAAACCTAGGCTTGAACCTCTCATTTCACATACTTTTTACAAAACTGTGAGGATAGTAGCTATACCTTCTTTATTTCTCATCCTATGCCCTATTCCATCCTACAATTACAACAGGGCCTCTTACGCAAGCTACAGTAATCACAAAAAGTGTAAGAGCCCCTTTATATCATGTTTTGACTACAAAACCCTCAAAAACAAGGTAACTCAAATTATGATTTGTTGGTGAGCTGTATGGACAAAATCATTAGCACCAGCTCATTCTTGGAGTCTTTTGAAAGAGAAGCAAATCAGGTGGCAGTTAAGTACAAAACTTATAGTGTCAAGGTAAATGAGGTGATCAATTTTGATTGGCCAACTGATGAAGAGTACCAAAAATAGGTAAATTTATATTTAACTGAGGAAGAGTGAAAAGGAGTAGGCTGCTAACGGTTGAAAAATCAGCTATTGCAGTTACAACAGATTCTAGTTTTGTTTTTTGGTGATAGTTTAGGCACGAAATTCTTGAAGTTTTTTGTTGCTACATCAACCATTCTCAGCGGGTGTGATGAACAAGATGATTCTCTGGGGAGATTGTTGTAGCAATTTTCTGGAATGTCACAAGGCGGTCCAATTCGTTGGTGACACGTGTGCTTTCTAGCCTGATGCTTGTTTGCTCCTTATTTTTATATAAGAAGGATTTCAAGTCCAAAAGTACAAGTTAGCAAGTTAGATATTTTTGGTCGAGTCTAGATGAAGTTGTAGAGAAAATTTTAAAGTCTGATGGTTTTAGGGAAAATGCAATTTAGGTTTTGAGTCATTCTGTAGTAGGTTTTGAATTCATGGGGATTTGATGTTTTATGATAGTACTGGCATTTGAATTGATATGATTAATTTGAACTCATGTCTCTCCATTGTACAAGGATATCTGAATTTTGAATAAAATGATCAAGGGTTGTTTCGTTCATCTCACTGTTGTGGTGTGTATGATTCTTGTTTTAGGTTTAATTCAAGGAATTAATTAAAATGCTTGAATGGGATTGTAGGTGGATATGTTTTGTATAAGGATTTGATAAGTAGTATTGGGTTAGAATACATATTGATGAGATTGTAAAGCGATGTTATCAAGGATCCTATATGTTATGTGTTAAATCTGTCATAAACCCTTAGATGCTTATAAATTTGACTCCTCCAATGGATATATGGCACTGATCTAAGTTGTACTTGTTCGTATGGTTCATTATTTGTTTGCCTTTACCTAGAGCTTGCTAAAAATTGCAAATCAATGACTATCTTAAACTGTGAAATGTTGTAGTTATCTCATGCTCCAAATAGTTGGTATTATTGATAAATAGCCAATTCTATTCAGTATTATCCTATTATGTTAAGCTATTAAATGAGATTATCTGTTGTTGTTAATGTTGTTTATGATGATGGTGCAAAGGTTGTAAATGAATTAAGGGATCACCCTCCTGGGTCTTGCAGAGCCCAAAGTGTAGGTCTTTCAAATCCTCATCAGTTAGTCCAGGTCCTAAGAGCTTCCCTTTATTGGAATTGGCAATTCCATAGGTAGATTATAACATCAACCTGCTTATCATAAAAACAACCAACACCTTGCATATGTTTGTGGTGGAGGTATTAAAGAAGAATTGTATGCCTCTATTTCCATTCATTAGATCTACCTTAGCCTAGCATATACTTGGGCTAAGTCTACAATTGCTTCAGACTCATGTGATGAAGGCTATGTGTGATGAAATCCTAGACCTCAACCAAGATGTGGGTAGATTATGGGAGTTTTTCCAAAACCTAAGGCTGGTGGATAAAAATTTGAAAGACTAAGCTATTTTATTTTTTTTGTCTTAACTTATACCATTTTACGAGAATGGGGGTGCCAATGTACAAGAAGATCTTTAGAAACTAGGCATGAAAATTGAAGGTTAAAGAGAATGGGGGTGTCAAACTTGTAGTACTCATTTCCCCTTGGTCATCGATTTTCCCTGAGTTCCCTCAACCTCATCCTCAACGCTGGTATTGACCTTGTTTTCACTCCTCCAAACTCTTCCTCGACGCTAATATTGACCTTGTTTTCACTCCTCCAAACTCTTCGTCGGCGCTAGTATTGACCTTGTTTTCACTCCTCCAAACTCTTCCTCGGCACTACTATTGACCTTGTTTTCACTCCTCCAAACTCTTTGTCGATGTTGGTATTGACCTTTTTTTAATTCCAAACTCTTCCTCAGCACTAGCATTGACCTTGTTTTCACTACTCCAAACTCTTCCTCAGCGTTGGCATTGACCTTGTTTTCACTACAAATTCTTCCTTGGCACTGGCATTGACCTTTCACTTCTCCAATTTGACGAGCTACAACCTAGTTTCGTTAGGTTTTACAATATGTTAATTTATCTAGGTTTTAATATTCTACAATATAGTTAAGTATATATTAGCTATATTTTACATAATAAATAATATAATTATTCAACTTATTATAATTATATATTATATTCTTTAACAAAATTATTAAATACATATAAAATTATTATAATTAATAATTAATAATAAGTATATTTTATATAATACAAAATATAATTAATATAATATAATAGTAATATATATTAATATGAGAGAGAGAAACTAAATTTTGATTGGTTGTTTCATGTCAACAATCCAAGGATGACATGTGTCCTTGGGGAGTTATGCTCAAGGTAGCATGCCATTTGATTAAACATATGATAATTCTCCTTTAAAACCTCTTCAATGTACCCATTGCACACTTAAGGAGACAAAGGTAAATATAGGGAAGAAAATATAGAGAGAGAGGGAGATAATGACAAACATAAAAATAGAAAGGGAGAAAAAGAGATAGAGAGTGGTAGAGAGATAAAAAGATAAGGATGAATAGATAGAGATATAGGGAGGTGATTGATATATCTCCCACTATCTATGTCACTCCCACCTCTTCCCCCCTTCTACTATTGAGCTATCTCTCCCTCTCCCCCCTTTCTCTCTCATTCACTCCATCTATCCCTCCATCTCTCCTACTCTATATGTCTATCTCTATTTCTCTTTTTATCTCCCTCTTACTCCTCTCTCTATCTCTTTCTATCTATATCCCTTTCTCTCCCTCCCCCTCTCTATTTCCCCCTCTCTATCTCTCACCATCTCTCCCTCCCTATCCCCCTATCCATCGACTCTCTATCTCCACCTCTCTTCCTTTCTCTTCCCATATATCTCCATCTCTCTTTCTCTTCCCATATATATCTATCTATCTCTCTTTCTCTCCCCATCTATCTCTATCTCCCCATATATTAACTAAGAAGCCATGCAAGCATACAATAGTATATGTTGTTAAAACTATAATAGTGTTTTATTAAACTATAAGTAACACTTATCTTTCTAATGTCAATCCTTATTATAAAAATAGTGTTTTATTAAACTATAAGTAGATTATTGTCACCACTCTTCATTCAACATGAAATGCCAAATGTATCAATTGTTTTGTTGCTTTTGTCAAGTTTCATTAACCAAGCTATTTACTGAGTTGAATAAAGTTGTGTTATGACCCTTCATCTCTTTAAAATAATTAGACAATATTAGGGAGATTAGGAAGGGGAGAAAACTAAACTCCTTCAAAAATAGGGTATTTAATTTGTTGGTTTTGTATACTCATATACTTAGTTCCTCTAGGATAAATAAGTAACTTTAGATCATTTCTTTAGTTGTGTATCCAACTAATATAGAGTGTTTTTTCATTTTAATTGACTACTACATAATAGTTTATGTGTTGAAAGAATTGTTTCCATTCTTTGTAGTTTTTACATTGGAATACAAATCATATTTAATTTCATGCCAATATACTTCTTTGATAAAGATATTTGTTTGAAATAAGTGATTCATAACCCATCTAATCAAATGATAATTAACCTATAAAAAAGGAAATAGGAATTTTCTAAAGAAAAGAACACTTGACCCAATCATAAGTTTATGGCCTTCGAATAAAGGAGTGATCGACCTTAGCAATAACAACTACCTGATTTAGACCTGGGTATGTTCAGGATCATGATGGGCCAAAAAGTGGCAACATGAAAAAAGTAGCATTTTGAACTCGCCAAAAAATGCAAAAACCCCGAGTTGACTTTTTTTTTGGGTTGGCTGTCAATACATTGCTCCATAGAAATGCCCAAGCCAAAGTACTACAAATCGAATATCTGATTTGTTTTGGATATCCAATTCATGTCTAATATCTAATTTGAAAAACATTTTAAAATGTAATATTTTGGTGCTATAAATCGAATATCCGATCTAAATCGGTTATCCGATTTTTGTACACATATACCCAAGAGTAATTAGGAGGTGGAGGGTGGGAAAGAGAGAGAGAGATATATATAGAGAAAGAATTAGGAGGGGGAAGGGAGAGGGGAAGAGGGGAAGAAGGGGAGAGGTAAAGAGAGAGAGAGAATTAGGAGGGGGAAGGGGGAGGGGAAGACTGTTGAGGGTAGAGGATATAAGGTTTAAGGGCTTATGGTGAGGAGGTAGGAGGGAGAGACTTGAGAGAGAGAGAGGGAGGGAGGAAGTGGGAGAGAGATAGCTGAAGCTGTAGGGTTATAGGCTTCATATTGAGGGGTTTATGGTTAAGGGAGAGAGATAGAGGGAGAGACAAAGTGAGACCTAAGTGAGGGAGAGGGCGAGGATATTGAAGGCAAGATACTTGAGAGAAAGAGAGGGAGGGAGGGAGACAGATAGAGGGGAGGGAGGGTTAAGGGTACACAGGTAGATGGTTTAAGGGTTTAGGGTTAAGGGTGGAGGGGAGAGATATAGAGGGAGTGAGTGAGTGAGATAAAGACCTAAGAGAGGGAGAAGGGGTAGGAGGGAGAGACTTGAGATAGAGTGAGTGAGTGAGTGAGAGAGAGACCTCAGAGAGGGAGTGGTAGAGAGAGGCAGAGAGAGAGAGAGATTAATTCTAGGAGGGGAAGGAGACAAAGAGTGTTGAGGGTAGAGGATAGAAGGTTTAAGGGTTTAGGGTTTGCTGTCCATTGTTGAGGGTTTAGGATGAGGGGCAGGAGGAGAGACTTGGAGAGAGAGAGAGAGAGAGGAGGGAGGAGAGAGATAAACGAAGGAAGGGGTTAAGGGCAGAGGGTAGAGGGTTTAAGGCCTAAGGGTTTGTGGCTCTGTGGTTAAGGGTTAAGGAGAGATAGAGGGAGCAGGGAGTGAGAGAAAGACCTAAGAGAGGGATAAGGGGCAGGGAGGGAGACTTGATAGAGTGAGGAGTGAGTGAGAGAGAGACCTCAGAGAGGGAGTGGTGCTAGGGAGGGAGAGACTTGAGAGAGAGAGAGATAAAGGAAGGGAGGGTAAAAGGCTTTAAGGGTTTAGGGTTTAGGGTAGAGGGAAGAGAGATAGGAGGGAGTGAGTGAGTGAGAGAGAGAGAGATACCAAATTTACTGACAACCATAAATCTTTGATATCTCTACCTTTATATTCAACACATATGGACTTGAACACAAAAAATCTATTTGTTGTTATAAAAACAACACAATTATTTAAAATACAGCTTATATTGAACAAAAATGGACCAATAGTTGAACACTAAAACTTTTTGAAAATCCTTCACATTTAATGGGAAAATACATGTTATTTATTGTGCTCACCTTTTATATTTGTGATAGGACAAACTATTAATATAAAATTATCCAATGCTTGTACATTGCTACCCCAATTGTTGTACACATAAGAACAATATTTTTTCACTATGATAACAATGCTTGTTTCAATGAGTGTCTTATTTTATTAAATGAGCATTTTATTTTTTAAATGATATACTTATAGTGGAGAGTTGTGATATTTTATTTGAAACAAAAAAATACTTATTTCCCTTCTTCATGAATGTATTTATGTTTTTTTCATATAACATTTAGAGGTTCTCATGTGTTCAAGTATGGGTCCATTTTTTATCAACATTTGGTTTTTTCTTTATTTACATTTTGAATTTGTTTATTTACAATATATAGTATAAATATGTGGTAAGACTAAGAATATTATCACTAACATACCTATATTTTAAAATATATATATGTAAAGAATGCTTGAGAGATATCAGCTAATACAGAGATGCTTGTTATTTTTAATCAATCGAACCTTAACCCAAATTGAAGCTTAACCCCAACCATAAAGCTATTTGAATCCTAATTGTAACCCTATTTGAAGCTAGTTCAAATTACAAGCTCATAAACAAGGACAAATTCCCTAGAAGAGTGTCTTTCAAGTTTGAAAAAGTGTAGATGGAAAACTCAAACTTCGAAATGGTTGTCACTGACTCTTGGCTCACCCAAACAGTTGATCATTGCACTAAGATGTGCATATTCAATTGAAAGTTAAAATTCATAAAACTCAGACTAAAAGAGTGGAATATCAAAGTCTTTAGAAACCTTTTCAAAGAAATTATCTCCTTGAAATTAGAATGGCTAAGATCCAAAAAGACCTCTCAAATGATTTTTCTTACATCCTAATAGAAGAAGAGAGGAATCTCATAATTCAATTGGATGGTTTCTATAGTTTTAAATAAATCTATTGGAGACAAAAATCAAGGATTAGATGACTTAAATAAGGTGTAAAACCAAGTTTTTTCATTTAAAATGCAAAATTAGAAGGAAAAGAAACATAATATGAAGATTGAAGATGGTTATGGATAAACTTATGATAATCCTGACACCTTCAAGGCCTCCTTGGTTTCCTCTTGGGAAAACATGCTCATGGAGGAAAATGAAGACAAAAAAGAGAAGAAAAGTAGGATCTCTTCCTATATCATATCCCAACATTGGATGATGATTCTAAATTCTAATTTAAAGTAGCTAAAGATGTCATTAAGGAAGAATGTAGCTAACAATATCATCATGGAAGAAAATATTTTACATCATTGTCATGAGTTTACAAGCATGCTTGGTGGAGATCATTGTAAGTATCATCTAGCAGAAACATCACATATTGCATATATGCTTTCCTACACCTCACTTGGAGAGATTGAGTTTGGGTGGAATATGCGAATAAATATAGATTGGTATAGGCAGGATATAAAATTGTATTGAAATATTGGATATATGCTCATCAATCTGGTCAAAAACTTTATGTCTCCTATAATTTTGTGCCAACTGAAAGGTCATTTTTTGATCTAACAATTATACTCGAACATAACTAAAAATTTAACAATGTTTGCAAGAATTTTAGAATAAACACTTGGATTCTTAAATATTGACACATCTTAACTTTATGTCTCTCTTTCCCATATTCTCTCTCCATCCTCTATAAATCTCTCTCCCTTTCTCCCTCCCTCTATCTCTTCCCATCTGATCTCTCTCCCTATACCCCTATCTATCTTCATATGTCAACCTCTTTGTCCCTTTCTCTTCCCATATATCTCTACATCTATGTCTTTCTCTTCCCATTTATCTCTCCCCCCTCTCTCTCTCTCTCCCCTTATTTCTATCTCCCTCTCCATTTCTATTTGTCTTTCTCTACTTATCTCTCTCTATATCTCTATCAATTTTTCTCCCTCTTCCTCTCTCATTCTATATTCATCTCTACCTCTATCAATTTGTCTCACTCTTCCTCTCTCACTCTATATTCCTCCCTCCCCCTCCATCTATAGAAATGTCTCCCTCTCTCTACCCATCCATCTCACTTCCTATCTCTAGAAATGTCTCCCTCTCTCTATCTTACTCCATCTCTTCTACTCTATATCTTTATCTTTATTTCTAACTTGATCTCCCTCTCACTCATCTCTCTATCTCTTTCTATCCATATACTACTCAATCTCCCTCTCTCATTTATCTATCTCTTTCTATCCATATACTTCTATATGTATATCTCCCTATGCATCTATCTCCCTATCTCTTTTCCTATCTCTATCTATCTCTCTATATTAGCCTCCCCCTCTCACTCTCCCTCTCTCCCCCTCTCTATATATATCTCCCTCTTCCCCATATTATTTCTCTCCCTCCTCTACATATCTCTCTCCCTTTCTCCTCCTCTCTCTATCTCTCCCCATCTCTCCTCTCTTGCTCCTCCTATAGCCCTATCTATCTTCATATCTCAACCCTATTTGTCCTTTAATAGCTATATATCTCTATATATATGTCTTTCTCTTCCATTTATCTATCTCTCCCTCTCTCTCTCTCTCTATCTCCCCTATTTCTATCTCCCTCTCCATCTCTATCTGTCTTTCTCTCTTATCTCTCTCTCTCTCTCTCCCAT
Source organism: Sequoia sempervirens (assembly GCA_007258455.2). Taxonomy (NCBI): domain Eukaryota; kingdom Viridiplantae; phylum Streptophyta; class Pinopsida; order Cupressales; family Cupressaceae; genus Sequoia; species Sequoia sempervirens. The sequence continues at coordinate 306,839,415 of VDFB02000015.1, read as the reverse complement.
CTCTATATCTCCTTATATCTATCTTTCCATCTCTCTCTCTCTCTCTATTATATTTATATATATATATATATATCACCCCTCTATCTCCCTATCTCTCTATATATTTATTTCTCCCTCCATCTCTCTCTATATCTCTATCTATTTTTATCCCTTTTCCTCTCTCATTCTATATTCATCTCTACCTCTATCTATAGGGAGAGATACAAAGGTGAAGCATTGGACCTTCCAAAAGATCCACCAATCTCAACACTACTCCCAACTATTTTGAGAATTTAAGTACATATTGTATGCTAGATTAGGAGGCATGTGTCAAAGCTCATATTTATTGATGCAAAATAGGTCCAAAGTCACAAATTTTACATAGAGTTAGTTATAGTTTTGTACAAAATTTCAAATTCCACATAGAGCAAAGATATTCCAATTTTTTATATCATGTCATCAAGTTTGGGACTTCATCAAGATTTTTATCTTCATCAACATTAACAAAAGCAAATATATGTACTTGAATCCCTTACATTTAAATTTTTCTATATATAAAAATATTTTAATATTTTCCTTCAAATCCATAATATATATATTAGTGTGTATTTATTTATTGCAGTAAAGAATTAACCTAAGTAACACATTAAGAATTGGAAGGATTTGTGCTTGGAAAAAATGCATAACAAATTTTTTTGTTGGATGTCGTGTTGTATAGTTTAGAAAAGCTCAAAATATGAATAGGATTTTAAGGCCATATATTATGGTGGCTTACAATGCAAAAGAAGGAAGGAAATCTATTATCAATTTTAATCTACAATTTAATACCATATGAAAAATCACATGTAGTATTATCTAAAATTAATTCTTGACATATTAATTTTATAAAATACACTTACCATTCAATAAACTTCTCCCAAGAAAGAAACCCTAAGTGAACATTAATTGAACCCTAATTGTAGATTCATAGCTCTAATCATAACCCTAAGCGAACACTAATCCTAATCAAACCCTAACCCTAGCCTTAAAGTTATCATATAATCTAATTATCTCTCTTATCTAAATTTGGGTTGAATTATTTTTCCTTTATTTTTAATTGCATATATTTTTTGTTTATTAGATCTTATTTTATGAATATATGCAAATATAATTTTACTTCTACATTCATTTTATGCCTATTTTTTCATGATATTTTAACATTCATTTTCTAGAATATTAGATCAATCTCACACATATAAATATGAAACCTCAAAATTTTAAAATAATATTCAAGTTTTCCCACTTCAATTTATCATTTATGTTATTTGAATTAAAATATTTTAAATCATACTCTTAATTCATCTAAAAAAGAAATATATTTTTTTATTAAATACATTTTAACTTATTTTCTTGGATTGTATAAATATCTTTCTTTATTTACATTTGGATTGTTTATTTACAATATATAGTATAAATATGTGGTAAGACTGGGTATTATCATCATGATTGAGTGTGCCCTCTCCCCTAATAATTTTTTTATTTTTCACCCCGCACGACTACTAGGCTCTCTCCCCTAATAAATATTTTCATTTTGCAGAGGGACAAGTTCGCATGGTTGTAGATCAATCGTCGTGTGATCTCAGCCATTCCCCGCCATCCCATGATGACCCCACCAGTTGATCGCAATATCACGGGTGAGCACCACATGTACCAGGCCCTCTCCCCTAATAAATGTTTTTATTTTGCAGAGGGACAAGTTGCATGGTCATAGATCAATCGTCATGTGATCTCAGCAGTTCCCTGCCATCCCACGATGACCCCACTAGTTGATTGCGATATCATGGGTGAGCGCCATGTGTCTCATCCAGTGACACCAAAGGAATGATAAATACTTTGATGGGTCTTTAATACATTATGTCGTGGGTTACTAAAGCAGTTATAAGATGCACGTGTTTTAAATCAACGAAGATGTTATAATCTCGGTAGAAAGGTGCTCGATGGTTAATAACAAGGTTGGCAACTATGTTGAACAGATAGGATTGCTGATGGTTGAGATCCATGGTTGCCCACCATCGCATGATCAAAAGTTGCGAGTTCTTTATTGATTGTGATATCATGGGTAGGCGTCACGTGTCTCATCCGATGTAGCCGAAGGAATGATAAATACTTTGATAGGTCTTTAATACATTATGCCGCGGGTTATATTTATTAATTTCTTAATATTAGTTTATAAATTGAACATTAATTATAAATATTTTAAAATCAATTAAGTATTTCAATCTAAAATTTTAATATTTGACATTACCAATAAAATTAAACTAAATTCTAATTTTTAAAATCCATAAAATATTTATTATCTATTTAGTTTTACTAACTATTTAATACAATTAAATTAAATTAAATTAAATATTCATTTTAAATTAATTAAACAATTATTAATTAGAATTTTAGAATAAATTAACAAATAAGATCTATATAAAATCAACTTTTCTAATTTTTTTCTTTGTGTCCAAATCATTTCATTTTCTATAATTATACTAAATTCTAGATATCATAATTAAACACAAAACTTTATTCTATTCTAATCCTAACCCTAGTTAAACCCTAACACTATTTGGACTCTAACCCTTACCCTAATTGAACATTAAATCTAATTGTAATTGACCACTAAGCATAATTGAATTCTACCCCTAACCCTAACCCTAACTCTAACTAAACCCTAAACCTAACTCTAATCAAACCCTAACCCAAACCTGCTTGATTCATAATCCCAACCTTAATTGAACTTTAAAACTAACCTTAATTAAGTATTAACCCTAATTGAACATTTATTGAACACTAGTCCTAATTGTACCATAACCCTAACTTTGAACTACAGTTGAACTCTAATCCTAACCCTCACACTAATTCTTATCCTAATTGAACCTTAACCCCAACCCTAACCTTAACCTTGACCCTATTTGAACTCTTATTGAATTCATAACCTTAATTAAACCCCAACCTCATCCTCAATCCTAACCCAAATTGAACATTAATTGAACCCTAAACCTAACCCTAAGTGAACACTAATCCTAATTGAACTCTAACTTTTTAGTTGAAAATATTAAAAGTGCCTTAGATTTTTCCCATTCATCCTAATTTATCATTCAATTCCTAATAGAACTCCAAATTTTATATATAATGTTTTTGTAATACACACCTAATATTAGGGTTTTAGAGTTTAAAGGTTTAAGGGTTTAAGGTTTAGGGTTAAGGAGGTAGAGAGGAGATAGATGGAAGCAGTGAGTGGAGAGAGAGACCTGAGGAGAGGGAGGGGTAGGAGGTGAAGAGACTTGAGAGGAGGAAAAGAGGTGGGGAGAGAGATAGGGGGTAGAGGGTTAAACATAGAGGGTAGAGGGTTTAAGGGTTTAGAGTTTAAGGGTGGAGGGGAGAGAGATAGAGGGAGTGAGTGAGTGAGTGAGAGAAAGACCTAAGAGAGGGAGAAGGGGTAGGAGGGTGAGACTTGAGATAGAGTAAATTAGTGAGAGAGAGACCTCAAAGAGGGAGTGGTGCTAGGCGGGAGAGACTTGAGAGAGAGATAAAAGGAAGGAGGAGGGTTAAAGGTAGAGGGGTAGAGGGTTCTAGGAGTTTAGAGTTTTAGGAGGTTTAGGGTTAAAAGGGGAGAAAGATAGATGGAGTGAGTGAGTGAGTGAGAGGAACCTAAGAGAGGGAGAGGGGTAGGCTGTGAAGATACTTGAGAGAGAGAGAGAGGGAGGAGTGGGAAGACTGTAGAGGGAGGGAGGTTTAAGGGTAGAGAGTAGATGTGGTTTTAAGGGTTTAAGGTTAAGGGTGGAGGGATAGAGATAGAGGGAGTGAGTGAGTGAAGAAAGAACCTAAGAAGAGAGGGAGAAGGGGTAGGAGGGAGAGACTTGAGAGAGAGACCTAAGAGAGGGAGATGGCATAGGAGGGAGAGACTTGAGAGAGAGAGAGGGTAGAGGGTTTAAGGGTTAAGGGTTAATGGTTTAGGGTTTAGGGTTATGGGTAGTGATGGAACTTCAAAGTTTTGTTCTCTGTATTCTATTTTATCCTACCTTGTGTCTCTAGTCATCTATGGTGTTTGGGAAAATCCTAAGGTTGGTGTTTTACCTTCATCTTCATGTAAAACCCTAGTGTTCATCTTACGCCTTGGATAGGATCTATTTGGCCGTTACTTTTTGGGAAGGCTTTAAAATGACTTAAGCCCCAATGCTTTGTCTAGGTTGGGCCCCCTTTTGTTTTATTGTTTTATTTCCTTCACCTGACTTTATTTTTCCTAAGTTTTTGTTGGTCTCATGTTCCCTCATTAAAACAACTTATGTCATTGTTTGTCGTCAACCTAGTGATGTCCCCTTATTCCTTTAGGGGAGAGGGCCCAGTAGTCGTGTAGGCTAACTTTCTCAGCATGTAGCAATTGACTAGAATATCGTAGAACCTTCAATTTTTTTTTGAAATGTAGAATGGTCTCTTATTTATCTATAACTAAGGTTTGGAGGCGCAACTCATCATGCAACTCACCACATCATCAGATCTTTTGAGAAGTGTCTAAATTTTGACTTTTTAAAGGTTCAACCAAACTTAATCAGGGAACCCCCAATAGTTGAACCAAAAAATATCATTTGTTGCTTGTAGAATATGATATTTTTATTTAAATTAAAATTAATATACAACCTAAGTGGACCAAATACTTATTGATAACCATAAATCTTTTATATCTCTACCTTTTATATTCAACACATATGGACTAATAGTTGAACAAAAAAAATCAATTTGTTGTTATAAAAATAACACATAATGATTTAAAATACAACTTATATTGAACAAAAATGGACCAAAAGTTGAACACTAAAACTTTTTGAAAATCCTTCACATTTAATGGGAAAATACATGTTATTTGTTGTGCTCACCTTTTATATTTGTGATAGGATAAACTATTAATATAAAATTATCCAATGCTTGTACATTGCTACCCCAATTGTTATACACATAAGAACAATATTTTTTCAGTATGATAACAATACTTGTTTCAATGAATGTCTTATTTTATTAAATGAGCATTTTATTTTTTAAATGATATACTTATAGTGGAGAGTTGTGATATTTTATTTGAAACAAAAAAATACTTATTTCACTTCTTCATGAATGTATTTATGTTTTTTTCATATAAAATTTAGAGGTTCTCATGTGTTCAAGTATGGGTCCATTTTTTATCAACATTTGTTTTTTTCTTTATTTACATTTGGACTGTTTATTTACAATATATAGTATAAATATGTGGTAAGACTGGGTATTATCATCACAATTGAGTGCACCCTCTCCCCTAATAAATGTTTTTATTTTGCAAAGGGACAAGTTTGCATGGCCGTAGATCAATCATCGTGTGATCTTAGTCATTCCCCACCATCCCGCGATGACCCCACCAGTTGATCACGATATCACGGGTGAGCGCCACGTGTCTCATTCGGTGAAGTTGAAGGAATGATAAATACTTTGATGCGTCTTTAATACATTATGTTGTGGGTTACTAAATCAGTTATAAGATGCATGTGTTTTAAATCAACGAAGATGTTATAATCTCGGTAGAAAGGTGCTCGATGGTTAATAAAAGGGATGGTGATGTGTTGAATGAATAGGATTCGATGGTTGAGATCCATGGTTTCCTGCCATCGTGTGATCAAAAGTTGCGAGTTCTTTATTGATTGTGATATCACGGGCGGGTGCCACATGGATCTCCTTGGCAACGAGTAGTATGGTAAAAAATTGATATATTTATTTTATTTTACTTTATTAAATACTTACTAGCATATATATTATTTATTAATAATATATATAAAATATGCCGAGAGATATCCTTTTGATGTGTCTATTGTACTATTATAAAATAGGTGCCTCGACAAAGATATCTCTTGGTGTATTTTGTATATATTAATAAATAATATATATATGCTAGTAGCATTTGCAGCACAACATGAAAGACAAGATTATAATTACTTTTAGTTATAGAATTATAATCCTAACCCTTCTAATTTTTAAAATCCATAAAATATTTATTATCTATTTAGTTTTACTAATTATCTAATACAATTAAATTAAATTAAATTAAATATTCATTTTAAATTAATTAAACAATTATTAATTAGAATTTTAGAATAAATTAACAAATAAGATCTATATAAAATCAACTTTTCTAATTTTTTCTGTCTCCAAATCATTTCATTTTCGAAAATTATACTAAATTCTAGATATCATAATTAAACAAAAAACTTTATTCTATTCTAGTTCTAACCCTAGTTAAATCCTAAACCTATTTGGACTCTAACCCTTACCCTAATTGAACACTAAATCTAATTGTAATTGACCACTAAGCATAATTGAATTCTACCCCTAACCCTAACCCTAACTCTAACTAAACCCTAAACCTAACTCTAATCAAACCCTAACCCAAACCTACTTGATTCATATCCCAATCCTAGCTTAAGAGCCCTAATTGAACTTTTAAAACTAACCTTAATTAAGTATTATTAGCCTAACTGAACATTTTATTGAGCAGTGGTCTTAATTTCCCATACTAACAGTTGAACTCTAATCCCCCCTAACACTAATTCTTATCTAATTGAACCTTAACCCCAACCCTATTTGAACTCTTATTCAATTCATAGCTTTAATTAAGCCCCAACCTCATCCTCAGGTCCTAACCAAAATTGAACATTGGTGAACCCTAAACCTAACCCTAAGTGAACACTAATCCTAATTGAACTCTAACTTTTTAGTTGAAAATATTAAAGTGCCTTAGATTTTCCTATTCATGCGTCATTTATCATTCAATTCCTAATAGAACTCCAAATTTTATGCTTTTATAATGTTTTAATACACACCTAATATTAAGTTTTAGAGTTTAAGGGGTTAAGGGTTTAGGGAGTAAGGAGATAGAGGGAGTGAGTGAGTGACCCATTTACATATTATTCTTTTATTCTTCATCGGTTAAATATTTAGTTACCCATTTCCGTTAGCAGAAATGACCCAACAATTTTAATAGAATGGACTACTCATATAATACCTTGCATTATGGAGCTCAATTCTCTGATATATTACTACTTATCAAATCCTTTGTAAATAATTGTAAACTTATGACTCCATTTAAGCATTCAATTGATTTTCTTGAATCAAAGCAAAAACATAGACACACAATTGAACAAATTCTCAAAAGAAGAATGACAACATCATTAACATTTCATTCAAAATTCACTCAAATCCACATAAGGAGAGAAAATATCTTAGAATTATACATTTATTCATGCTTAAAAGTCATATTTGCATACAATTTAAGATAATTTACATATATACATCCAAAACTCAAAATAGGCTATCTATTTTATTCCTATCTTTCTACCCATATATTCAACCCAAAACCTAGCTAGAGCTTTCATCAGTTCTCTCCCTACAAATGAGCCTTGAATTCCCTTTTATATGACAATGGAGCAACAAGCTTCGGGCTCAAATGTAATTTCACCACAAATTTTCGTTTGAACAAAATCTCCATTTTATTTGACTTTCATTTCAAAACTTCCCACACATTGAATCTGCAAAACATAGTGCATGAATTGGGGAAAGCTAAAGTTGTAACTACCATCAGAAAAGGGAACACAAATTGTCATCAAAATCCCCTTTGTCGCTATCCACACAAAAAAACCAGGCAACCAAATTTCCACAAAGGCACCACAACAACTTCTTATTTACCCGCCACCCTACCCTTACCAACACTCTGACCCTGGTATACATGCCCACTTCTAGTTGTTGCCCAATATGGTAGACCCTCAGCCTCCTCTTCTTTCTTGTCCTTTCCCAATATGGTTCTAGTCCGTTCGCTTGGGGTTTTAACAGCCAATGGCACCACAGATATCACTTCCTCATCAGAGGGAAGACCATGATTGAAGCGAGGTAAATATCAATAGTAATCAGAGTCAGTCTTGGTTACATCATCAAATGTGTTGCTCGTAAGGTCAATGGGAAAGTGTTGGCATCTAGATGAGCCATTCGCATACCTTATTCTCCTACTGACACTAGTAATAGAGCACACTAATTGCTTGCCTTTATCATCTACCAGTTGAGTAGCAACATCCTGGAATTGCAACCTTCTACTACATCTAGTGGGCACAAGCTTGGGCTTGTCAACCAAAGCACCTTCTTGAATAGCAAGACTGAGCTTTTGTGAGCTCAAACAAATAGACCTCCTTACTAACTTACTCATTTTCTCTTGTCAGACAAGCACTCAAACTTGATTAGACTTATCCCATACAAAGTGCTCTAACCGCTACAAGAATGACACTATTAGCAGTTAATTCCTCTTGTATTTATTGTGCGAGGTAATGGAAACCTTCATCAATTCTTAGTAAAAAAGCATGTGCAAACATGCAATTTGGCGGCGTATGTACTATCACCATTTAACTAGAGCTACATGAGAATCCACAAATCACCCTTCATGATTGCCAACAACAACATCTTCACACGGATTGAGATCGACGTGACTACACAAGCAAGGAATAATTCATTAATTATTCACCAATTGTACGATAAAATGACCACCATGTGTCATTTTCCAACTTTGAATATTGCCCGCTAATCTCCTAAAGAGTTGGCAGATCAAACAGTTTATCTCGGGCTAACTTGGTTTGACATCCAATGAAGCATCATTCACCTTCCTCATGACCAATAACATTAATGCATCTTGGAAACCAACTACCATTTTATCAGGTCCTATGCACTTTGTAAACTAAATGGCTGGAGCTACGCATTGCAATCTCATTGACCTCACGGCTTTTAACCAACCTTCATCTTCCTCCTGTGAGCTAGCAGGGAGCAACAGAGATTTACATTACCTTTTGATCTTGGTTGTCAATCTAAAACCATGGGTTATGAGTTCAATAATGGAGATTGGGCCCCACATTCCATACAGGACACACAACTGCCTTTTGCTGACCTCACCCCAAATAACAAGGTGACACCTTAGGTCTGTGAGTTGGTGAGGTATGATCGAGATCTTCTCCCATATCTTTGAATTTTAAAAACCTACACATTTCATGGTTAGTATTTAATGAAAGGCTTTCACTAAGCCATCGGCGACATGATAACTGGGGTTAATGGCTTAGGCTTACATCACCAGATTAAAATTAAAACCCAACTTTAATTTTAATACTTTATTTCCTCTGTAGGGTTTTATTTCCTAAGTCTCGGTTGGCCCCATGTTTCATCTTTTAAAAAAAAACTTATGTCATTGTTTGTCGTCCGCCTAGTAATACCCACTTCTCCTTTTAATGAATGTTTTATTTTGCAAGGGTTGACTTAGTGTTGCCGTTGATCTATTTCCTGTAGATATCAACGGTGCCCACCATCCCATGATTAGGAATTGAAGGATCGCAAAGTCATGGGTGGGCACCATGTGTCCTATCTGGAGGATCAAATTTGCACTATCACTGACCAACTTCCATTTGATCTGACCTGTTCCCCACCATACGGCGATGGTGTTTGGGTTGATTGTGAAATCACAGGCAGGTGCCATGTGTCTCATCCGATGAAGCCTAAAGAGTAAAGGAAACACTAGCTAGCTTTAAATGTATTAAGGGGCGGATTACTAATGTTTTTTTGAGATGCACATGTTCTAAATCGACGGATATTTTATAATCTCACTAGAAAAGCTGCTCAAAATTTAACAACATGGTTGGGAACTGTGTTAAAGGAACAAGATCATTGATGCTCAGGATCAATGATTGCCCGCCATCATGTGATCAAAAGTTTTAGGATTGTGATATTATGGGAAACCGCCATGACGAATTCATTCATAGTGTATGGTAAGGTGGGCCCCTTATTGCCATGTTGGAAATTGTGTCAACTTTTTTTGAAAGTGGTCGTCGATGATTTGAACAAGCTGAAGAATCAATGGCTCGAATTTAAATCTACATCAAATATGGTTGGAGTTGTTCGTGTAGCACAAAATTGAGCTTTAATGGCAGATGAGACACTTACTGGCGTAATTTCATCAACAATAAAATCAATTTTCCTACTTGTTCTGTATCACAAAGCATTCAACTATTTTGTGGAGCAGTTTCAGAGCCAAAGGTAGAATTGTGAGTTTCTGCAGCTAGAATTTGGGAGTTCTGTGAACAAAGTTGTGAGTTTATTTTCTGTGCCTCCCTGTCATTTTGCATTTGAATTTTCGAAAGCATTAGCTGGATGTGCTATGAGCTTGTTGATGAATGTGTTAGGGATACAGTTTAATTATAGTTGTGAGAAATTGTAGTGTTTTGTTCTGTAATTTTCTATCTCTGGTTAGTCCTAGCTATCTGAATTATAACGTAGTAAAGAAGCCCTAGTTTGTCTGAGATGGCACCACCCAAGCAACATTCTGGCCAGACTGAATATTTGAAACGAAACCTATATGATGATTTCCTGGACCAATTTCCCTTGTCAACGAATGATAGGAGGAAGGGATTGGTCCTAATGCGAGGGAAAATCCTGGGGGAAGGGTTAGTGTATAATTGCTCCAACATTGTCAATGTTAGGGTTCCCCCCACTGGCTTGCAATTGTTAAGATTGTGGTACAGACAGAGGAATTTTCCTCACCCTTTTTCAAATGGATGGATGTATGAAATGGGGAAGTTGGTGGTACAAAATGTATTCCTTGATGTAGACCTGCTTAGGACAGTGGCTGCAAGATATGACCCTGTTACATGGATAATCAGGGACAATGATGGAAAGGTTCTATTGAGCATTAACAAAGAAGAGGTCCAACATATTTTTGACTTGAGTGAACCAAGTGAAGACTTGGTTCCTATCAACCTTGAGGAAATGAAGCAAGAGTATACAAAGCTAAAATCTCTTTTTAGAGCAAGGTTGCTTCCACCTCATCTGGCTAGGGCAGGAGGTTCAAAATTTCATATCAGCCTCAGTGACTAGGAACCTTTCAAATTAAATTGTTTTGCAAACCATTTCCTGGCCACTTTCTATTCTTTATGTCATATTTTTGGTTTCAGTCCTGGTACGGTAATGCCCATTGCTTATATGTTCATGGGGGTGCAAATACAACACCCTAACTTCTCTATGACCTATGACTTCGCTTCTTTCTTGGCTGAGAGGATGCATGAAGGGTTGTTAAAGCTGCAAAACAATGATACCGACACTCAATTATTTTGGTATTATATACTAATGCATATGTTTTTGTTTAAGAATGTTGACTTTTTCTCTGAGAGGATGAAATTAAGGCAATCAGTTGGTGGAGAAAGATTGCCAATACAGATATGGGCTGCATATTTATCTTGTAATAAGGAAAGCACTTGTTGTGTGCAATTTGATAATTGTTTTTCTTCCAAATTAAGGGCTAGATTAATCGTGAATATACCTAGGATCCTTGAGGAATTACATGATTTCCTCAGGCCAAAGGAAAGGAAGCTAGAATTGAAGGTTTACCATAACTGGGATGACATTATCCCATACCCCGTTAGCACTGTCTTAAGAGTATATGGTTTTCAGGGAGCCCCTCATATACTGCCATAAAATGTGCCACCAAGAGTGGGATTTGCAGAAGTTATGTGGTAGATAGGTTGTATTCATGAGGACAACCTCACTGGAAGGGGTAAGGGAACATTTTTCCCAGATTATGCAGTGGTGTCTGATTTTGTATTTTCAAAGGGAGGTTGGACGCTTTTTGATAATTTCTTTAATGATTTCCATTTGAGGTGTGGACCAAAGTGGCAACATGATCCTGAGGGTTTCTTTGCTCTTTTCAGACAAAGAATAAAAGCTGAAAAATTTGTGCATGAGTTCAATTTCCTTGAAGACTTGATTAGAAATGAATTTGATTTGAATAGACAAGAGTTGAACAAAGAGAAATGGATAGTTTATGGTAAGCTACTAGATGTTGTGCACAAAATGGATCCGAAATATGATCCATTGTTGGATTTTAGTCCCCACCATAAGAAAATTGATTTTCTGATGGGAAACTTCAAGGAAATTATGGGCACATTGAGGACAAAAAAGGTAAATTTAGAATTGAGTCTGGGTGTACAAGAGTAAGATGGCAGACCAATTGAAACAAGGCCAACCTACCAACCTATGGAAAGGTGGTCCATTTATAGGAGGAAAAAGGATAGTAGCAGTGATGAAGAAGAAGTGGACATAAAAGGAAAACAGATTATGAAAGTGCCTCCACAATCAAGTCCAAAATTCAAAGTGCCTGGGGCAATCAAAATTATTGATTTAGAATCATCACCAGAAGACAATCCTTCATCACCACCATCTGAGCCAAGCCCTAAGAGGAAAAGTATTGATTAACCACAGGAGGATTTGATGGATGAGATTATTGTTACTGATCAAGACATGGAAGTTGGTATGCCTTCCCCTCCTAAGCTAGCTAGATTAGTTTTATCTGATTTAGCTATGAAAGGTAAAAGTGTACAAGATGCAAGAATGGAGGCATGCAAGGAGTTTCTAGATAACAATACATTTGTAAAAACTCTTATATTCTTGCAATTGGTATGGAGGATGAAGTTTGAAGAGTATCAAGATAAATGTAGGTAGAGAAGAGAACTAAGGCCTGATAGGTCAGACTAGGAGAATGATGAGGAGGTAAAAGTTGAATTAATGGAAGAATTCAAGAACATCACTCTTAAAGAATGAAGAAAATTGGTGAGTCAGGCTGGTGTATTAATTCTGCCTGAATGGGACATTGCAGATGTAGTAGCCCTTAATGCTATTATGAAGTCTAAGAATCCCTTTCAAGACTCTGAAGAAGAGGTCAAGGAAGCATTGCAAAACTCTGCTTTCAATGAGGAATATGAAACTCTCAAAAATTTAGACATTGGCCCCACAAGGGAGAAAACCAGATGTTTCTGATATTAATCCAAATTTAAAGGGAGGATTGATAATAAAGAGAGCTTCAGAGACCTCAACCACTGAGGCCACTAATTTGACTATGAATGTGGCCAAATCGGCCCAAAAGACTGTTGAAAGGGAGGAAGCTGAAAGGAAGAGCTTAATGGAAAAATATAACCTTTTGATTGAGGAGTACAACAAGATGTAGAAGAAAAATGTTGAGTTGCAAACTGAAGTGGAGAGGTTTAGGTATAAGAAGATTGGGGAGACATCAAGTGCTACAAGAACCAGTACATTACCTTCCACAGCAGGGTCAGTGCCTCCTACTTCTCCAATTGTTTCCACACCAAGATCTCCCAATCAGAATCCTATCCTCAACCCTTTCTTTAGAGGAAGTTGAAGAAGAAACAAAGTGCTCTGTCGATCCTACAAAGAAGCAACTCTTGCAAAAAATTGATGAATTGTAGGCATCATTAAACAAAACTACGGAGGGATCTCTCTTAAAGAAAAAAGAAATTGTTACTACTATTTTGAGGCATTTAAATGAAAAGGTTGATATAAAATTGCTATCTATACATTCTTTATATTCTTTGTTGTTAGCAATAATAAAGAATATTGATAGGGATCAAGAAGTAGCAATACCAATAATTAAAAATTGGATCCCTAGGGCTAGTGATCTGGATATCATGTATAAGGCCTCAACGTTTGATATAAATAATAGGCCCCAATCATTAAAGCCTACTCATGTGTTAGTAAAATCATTGCAAGGTTTTCAGACCTTACCAGATGACTTGAGTAGGAAGATTAGGGAGCTGGTGAAGAATTTCAATGATTGGGGTAACACATTATTACCTGATATAATTGATGAGTAGGGGAAAATCAGGCCATTTCAACAATGGAAGGCTCAAGCAAGTGAGGCCATCAATGATCAAATCAATTCAATTTGTGATGAATCAAACTATGATTTGTTGGTGAGCTGTATGGACAAAATTATTAGTACCAACTTATTTTTGGAATCTTTTGAAAGGGATGTGAATCAAGTAGCGGTAAAATACACACCTTATAATGCCAAGGTGGATGAGGTAATTAATTTTGATTGGCCGACTGATGATGAGTACCAGAATTGGGTAACTAAATATTTGATTGGGAGGAGTAAAAGGAGTGAACTACTAACAAGTGGCAGATCAAATGTTGCGGTTGCAACGGTTCCAGTTTTATGTTGACGGTTTCTCCATGCGGTTTTCTTGTGGTTTTTTGCATCAACGTTCCTTAGCTAATATGATGAACAAGAATATTTTTCAAGGTGGTGGTTGTTGTAACAAATTTTGGAATATCACTAGGTGCTCCAATTGACTGGTGACAGGTGTACTTTCTGGCCCGGTGCTTATTTTCTCCTTCATTTTCTATAAGAAGAATTTCAAGGACAAAAGTACAGGTTAGCAAGTTAGATTTTTGTCGAGTCTAGGTGAAGTTGCAGAGCGAATTGTAAAGTTCGATGGTTTTAGAGAAATGCAATTTAGGTTTTGAGTCATTTTGTAACAGGTTTTGAGTTCATAGATATTTAATGTTTTATACTAGTACTAGCATTTGAGTTGAAATGAAAATTTGAGCTCATGTCTCTCCATTGTACATGCATATCTAAACTTTGAATGAAATAACTAAGGGTTGTTTTATCCATCTCATTGTTGTGGTGTGTATGATTCTATTTTAGCTTTAATTCAAGGAATTAATCAAAATGCTTGAATGGGATTATAGGCGGATATTTGTTGTCTAAGGATTTGATAAGTAGTCCTGGGTTAGAATGCATACTGATGAAATTGTAATGCAATATTTTCAAAGATCTTATATGTGATGTATTAAATCTGTTATAAACCTCTAGATGCTTATGAATTTGACTCCTGCAATGGATATATGGCACTGATCTAAGTTGTAATTATTAGTGTAGTTTAGTATTTGTTTGTATTTGTCTAGAGCTTGCTACAAATTGCAAATCATTGACTATCTTATACAATGGATTGTGTTTAGTTATCTCACACTCCAGATAGTTGATATTGTCTATGAACAACCAATTCTAGTTGATATTATCTTATCGTGTTGAGCTATTAAGTGAGATCATTTGCTATTGTTAATGTTGTTTATAATAATGGTGCAGAGGTTGTAAACACATTAAGGGATCACCCTCCTGGTCTTGCAAAGCCCAAAGTGTAGGAGGCTTTTAAAGTCCTTGTCAGTTGGTCCAGGTCCTTCAGCTACCTTGATAGGAATTGGAAATTCCATAGGTAGATTAGAAGACAAACCTATTTACATTGTAAAAATAACCAACATACACATCAACCACTGAACAACCACCTCTACAACTGACTTTTTAATCTTTTATGATCACATGAAACATAAAACACACTAATTTCAAGGTTGTTAACATCACTATTGAAATGTTTTAATTTTTTGACCTTTCAAACATTAAAAAGTACATCATTAAATTAATTATGTAATGGCATAAAAATTAAAAACATCATGAATTAATTATGTAACCACATATGTCAAATATAATTCTATCAAGAAAATTAATATCAAATGGATAATATAATTGCATAACTTATACATTTCAATGTCATTGATCTTCTTCTTCATCCAAATCTTTGTCTGTATCATCCAATTCAGATTCGACATTGTAAGGATTGGTCATATCATCATCATTGTCATCAATATTAGTTTCGATAATGTCATCATCCACATGGGTATCATTTTCATGAACATTAAATCCTACATCATCATGATCTAGTTCCTCCTCTTCGACATCTTCGTCAGGGACATCATCAACTAACAGTTGATCCTGATCATCATCTACATCATCTTCTAGTTCTTCAGTATCTTCTTCTTCCACCACATTATACTTTACCGAGCTTCCTCTTGGATCATGTCTAACAAAAAATGACCAACCCAGTTTACTTGGAACCTCTGAGTAAAATACCTACTCACATTGGCTTGGAAGAACATAGGGCTCATTTCCAACTCGCTCGATCAACCTTGTATTAACCATGGTAAATTCATTATCATGTTCAGTAAAATTTTCTCTCAGGATCATTTTCATTCAATCGTAGCCTGTACCATAGGACAATGAAAAAAAATAATCTGAAGGACTTAAATTCACACTCAAGTATATCATCCAAAATCCCATAGTATCAATTTTTTGAGACTTCTGGATGTATGTCACTTCTAGATGAAACATTAGTCACCTGAAAGACTGCAGTTATACCATAATCACAATTTTTCTTCATGTCATCTAACATTTTGATTTGAAACTTACGATCATTGCACCACATAGCATTATGGTGTTTCACCTACAATATGTCAAACATGTAAAAATTATTGCAATTCGTCAGTTGATAAACATATTTATTCTTGGCCGAATGTATGCAAAGAAAACAATCTCAAGATATATATACATCAATATACTTGAAAATAATTAAATAATATGGGTGATTAATATATTTATACGTAATTGTTTATCTCTTAAACCATATGCTAAATCAATTTCCCTTTGTGTAACATTGGAATCTCCATTATGATGAGCTTCTTTAACCAATGAAGCCACACCTTCCCATGTTAATGCATGACCAGATTATTGACATCATTCAATCCATACTGTCATCCAATCAAGATTGTTGGTGACGTACAAATGTAGTGCACCCCACTCTCGACCAACTGTATCAAAAAAAATTGAAATTCACAAACGACGTATAATTAATTAAATACCACAGTATACAACCTTAATTTATAATTGATGTATATTGAAGAATAAAAATTAAATAAGTACAATATACATAAAAACCATATGTAAAATGTATTCCAATTAATCTACATGACCATCTTATAATTACCTCTCACTTTCCTCAATCTACTTTTCCCCATCAGGTACTCCCCTTCAAATTTGTTAATGGAGTTGGGATCCCAAATGCAATCTACATGGATCTTTGCTGTAAACTTAGGAAGTTATTCACTAATGTACACCATGGTCTGGTATACCATATATCCCTCCACCATAGAACCCTCAGGATGTGCTCTTTGTCTAGCCAAAGCCTTCAAAAATTTCAAGTGCCTCTCAACCATCCACATTGACCTTGTGTGTACAAGTCCACACAATTCAATCTCCTCAACTTGGTGTATGAGGTAGTGTTCTTGTGCATTGAAATATGTTGAAGGTAGACACTTTTTCATTTCACACATTAGACGAGGAATTTTTCTCTTCCAATAATTTATATCTTCTTTATGGATTTCTTTAGATGATGGCTATCTACAAGTGATTCAAGGCACAAATATATTAACGAGATTTAACAAAAATATATAGTATATTACATAACAAGTAAAAAAAAATGGCAATTATAAAATGTATACAACGAATTGAATAAATCTCACTACTTACCTCATGTATTTTCCAAGATCATATATAACTTGCTTGAAATTGTTGTCAAAGTTGTCTGGGAGAGATAGAGGTAGAACGTACTGCAACAATTATAAAATGATCTTTTCATTACTTTTCCAAAAGTAGTAAACACAATACAATAAAAAGTACATGCATTATATAAGTGTATATAATATACCAAAATAATTACCTTAATGAAGGTATGCCAATCATGCATTTTCATCCCTGACCCAAATTCACCTTTCTTTGTTATTATATTGTTTATGTTCGCAGCAAATCTTGTGGGAAATCAAATTTTTCGTATGACTTCTTTTATAGCATTGCTTTGTTGCTCTCTTAGTAACCAAGGAATGGCACTTATATTAATTTGGTCTCCATCGCTATTTAATTGAATGACATTTTTTATTGCATGATTGGCTTCCTAAATGTCACTACAAATTTTGACATTTTTTTCTTTGTCATGCCTTCCATTAATATTTTCCATAATGTTTCTATTATATTCTTTCTGATATGCATTGTATCAAAAAAATGGACAATTTGTAGCTTATCATAGTAGGGAAACCTACTAAATTCTCTGGGATAACTTTTCAGTCTTTGTGGAAGCCGACCATTAATGCCTTGATGACCTTCATGAAGAATATAAGTTAAACAAATTAACAACGACAATCATTGTCAATTACAACATGAGTAAACATAACACAATATAAAAATATAAATTCAAAACATATCATATATGGTAGATAAATAATTTGATCTGATGTATAACCTTGATGATTAATTCTATTATATTCCAACTTCCATAGGCGAGGTGTCATTCTTCATGGTTTTGATGTAGTCTCCTCTTTCCCATTGAAAAGATGTTTTTCAGTAGTTCGATACTTATGATTTCTATGGAGGAAGTGCCTATACTCATCAAACACATGCTTTCCTAAACTTGTTGAATGACGAGATTTCATCTTTGGACCACAAATTGGACATGCAAATTTTCCCTTTGTTTGAAGACCTACAAGATCATATATAATTGGATTAAATATGTCAATTTTTTAATTATATATAATGAATAAATTATTTTAAAAACATGCATGATATCTACTTCATCAAATTAAATATTGTTAAAGTGCAGTCAAATGTTATAACATACCACAAAAATGTATTAGCCTTGGGGCATCATGAATTGTCCATACAAGCATTGCATGGAATTGAAATTGTCTTTGTCCTATTGGTCTAGAGACATCATACATAGTGACATCATTCCATAACTTTAGTAACTCATCAATAAGAGGCTCGATATATACATTCATATCTTTAACTTGGTACTTACCTAGTTGAATGAACATAAACATTACATAATTATTATAACCATTTTACTACAATATATATAAATTAATGTACATGAATATTGAATGAAAAAAATATAAGTCATTATGCAACAAATAAGACAAATAAGATGCTACTACGTTAAAAAAAATTGATGTAAACAAATACCTGGAACAATCATTGACAACATTATGTGCTCCCTCTTTATTGACATCCATGGAGGAATGTTATTGTTGATGACAAAAATAGGCCACATTGAGTAAATAGATCTCAGCTCTCCAAATGGATTGACACCATCCGCTCCCAATGAAAGCTTGAGATTATGAGATTCTTCTTTAAAGTGTGGCCATTTTTCCTCCATGTCCCTAAATACAAAACCATTCGTAAGAATTCGAAGAATGCCATCTCCACTTCTATTATATGCATGGTAATCCATAAATTGCGCTAAGATTTCACACCTAAATAATCATTACATACGTGGAATAATGGGAATATAACGAAGAACCTTGCGAGGCACCTTTTTTGTTAGTTGATCTATTCGATATCTACTGATATGACATTCTGGGAATTCTGTTGCAAATTCCTGGTGTTTATGATATATAATATGATATGTGGGACATGCATCTATTGCTTGATACTCCATTCTGATATCTTTCATAATGGCACATAAATCTTAGTATGAGCAAGGTAAAATATTTGATGGTGGTAACAAAAATTCACCAATCAATCTACAACAAAAAATAATTTGTTCATATAAAGAATATTAATGGTACATATTTCATCATTTATTCACTAGTGATGAACTAACAACAATTAAAATAGATGAGAAAAGATGACATATATGACATACCTTAACATCCATGAGATTGTTATGTTTCATAAACCATTCATAATCATCAAGTTCAACTGCAACAATACAGCAGAGAGAAGAGTTTTTTGGGAGCCTTCATAAAGGGGCTTATATGCCTTCTCAAGTATAGGTAAATCACGAACATCATCAAAGTCATCTTGATCATCATGATCAGCACTACCACTAAATGTGTCATGGATTAATGTATTTGTACCATCATCTTCAACTGTGTTTTCTGGAACATGATCATCTTCTTTCATAGGATCATTAACTTCATATTTGATATTCACAGCTCCATGTTCGTCTGCTTGAAAAACCACATTCTTCAGGCCGTGATAATCCATATCATTTGTCCTAGGGTGCCCCACCTTTATAATAATGATAGACACAAATAAACCATGATCATGATCAAGTGATTATATATATATATATATAATGTTAAAATGATATAAACATTTATAAATTCAATCAATATAAACACATATAATGAACAACTTACCAATGGACGATAATCATGCCCCCTTCAACGCGACCATGCTGCCTACAATATTTCTTAGCTGTTGTGATTAAAATTCACCTCGTCTTTAAGCCCTTGCAATTATTGCAAGGACAATAATATTTCACATCACCCTTTCTTTTCAATCCAGCCCACAATCTATCAAGTGTCTCTTCATTTTGTTCTGGACTAATATTATCTGACATAATTTTTCTTTACCAAGCTTGACTATTTAGATCTTCAAAAAATATAAAACTCACACTCCAATAATTTTTATTCATAGACAGGTAACATAATCTAATAATTTTGATATTTTACACCAAAAAAAATTGCCATGCAACCACCCCTGCAAAAGAGAAGATAGTCTGAAGTTAATGACCTGAAAAAACACTTTAAAATTCTAATTCCAAAACTTATTAAATTCTAATTTTACTATGATTTCCAACCGTTAAGACTCCTAAAATTAGAATATTGAACTTGATCACAAACTTCCTACAATGATGGAGGTGGCAAGCTAGTAAGAGCAAGTGACCCATTCCTAAGGAGCAACAAGTTAGAATCATCATTGCTAATGTCAATACAAATTTATCCTTTTAGTTAAAGATGCAATGTGTCACTTCTTATGACAAGCTTATCCCTAGGGCCCTCAACATTGAGAGATCCCTAATAAAAAACAACAAAACCATTGGTAAGAGTATGATTAGGGTACAAACCCTAGGCCCCCTTAGAAACATAAATAATAACTATATCAGATTAGTGAGGTTGTAATACCAAAAAGATTGAGACATTATAGGTAATAACAAAATCTTGCAATCTAAAGATTATAGACAATAACAATCACACTATGTAGCTTAGTGACATTTGTAAACATAATCTACGGTAAGAAGAATAATAGTCACTTGAGATGTGATAGTCAAAAAGAGGTTGAGTAGTGACAAGATAATAAAGCTCAAACCTTGCATAGTAAAGTGGAGATTTTAACAGTGAGTTTCCTTACCCCCTTGCTGACCTTAAGGGTTTTTCAAATGCTTTTGGTAGTGTTAGACAAGGAAAATGCAATCAGGGAATGATGTCCAAATGAAGTAACAGTGGTAATCATAGGTTCAATGTTTCTTCTTAGCCATTAATGTATAATGGAGGTGGTGGATTGCATGTTTGAGCAGTGTTTTGAGACTCATCAAAGATGGGAGAATAGTGAATAATACCTTGTGGACTGTGAAGTAGTGTCAATAACATTGAAGGATCTTAAGAACTACAATACCATGAAACAATGAGTCCCCTGTAGTAAGTAGGCAATCTATAGGGGATAGTTTGATTTTATAAAAGGATGGCCATGAAAGGAATCTTTAAGTGATAGTGAGTGAGTTGTTTGAGATTGTAGCTGAGGGTACAATACCCAGTTTTAAAGGAAGTTAGCAAAGCAGTAAATGTGCAAGAAAATAAAATCGTACAGAACAAACAATTCACAATGTTATCTTGCATAATGCCTTGAGTTTGAAGACAAAAATATCATTGCATCTTCATGATGAAAGTGGTGACCTTAATGGTCAATCACTGACAACCATGATTTTAAAACATGCTATTGTGCTTATGGAGGCAACATTTTAAGCAAGGCAGTGAGTGGTGGTTTGGAACAATGGAAGGTATGAAGGACTTTCTTTATATGCATACTATGCAGTCTAGCTTAAGACACCATTCTTAGAAGAGATTGAAGGTGGATTATGGAACTCAAGGGTTACCATGAAAAGGATTAAAGTAAAGACTGAGATCTATTTAAAAGCCACATCATGAAGATATTAAAGATGTCACATGCAAAACCCTAGTAGCTGGAGTAATGAATATAGTGCCAAAGAGGATAGTGTGCTGGGGCAGATTTAGGAGATCTCCACATTATCTAATTACAGGGAAATACATCATTTATTTATTTTTTTAATTAAAAGAAATCATTCTAAACCCTATATAGGATACATTGATACTTCAAAAGCCTCTGAAGGAATTTGAGATTATGCAAATATATGTCAAGTAACATTCATAAGGTTTAGAAAATTTTGATCACTCTCTAGAATAGCCCATTAAACATGGGTTGTGCTTGAATGCACTACATAATTGATATAACACAACTACTCTACATATCAACCAGAGTTATAAGCTCTTTATTGCAGCAAGAGGTAATCACTCTTCGATCATGCTATAATTACATCCTAACCTGTTAAACTTGAGACAACCTGAATGCACCCAATGATGATTGACACCTACATTATACAACCTGAATTAACTACATTATATGAGTGCCTCCATTTCTATCACAACATAGCCATAGTAAACTTGGGTCACACATGAATGCATCATGTATTTGTTATAGCACAACTATGCCACATGACCAATAGAGTTATGGATCACATAATTATAGTCAGAAGAATATGTTCCTTGGTTGTGATCTTATGGTGATTCCACACAACAAAATATGGACATGAAATTCTCAAAACCCTAAACCTCTAAAAATGAAATTTGATGAGATGTTGCTTTAAAATATGATTTTCAAACCCGGAACTACAAATCTGACTTCACAACTGAATTCTGCAAAAAGACAATGACTACCCTCAACCTGGTGATATCTTCTTGAATTTTTTCTAATTTTTCTCATGAAAATCATCCTTAGTTCTCCACAAACTGTCTGAAGTAGAGCAAAACACTATTGTAATAAATCAAGCGCGAACTCACTTTTCTTTATGTCAGCCACAATTTGATTTTTTTCTATTTTTCATGTTTGTCAAAAATTCAACGAAAATGATAGTTGACATTTCAACGAACCCCAAGTTCGTCAAAATTTCGATGAACGTCGGGGATAAACTTTCAAAAAATTGAAAATTACACATCAAATTTTACAAGCACCCAACGATACATCAAATTATACATATTTTGTTGGACAATTTCATCGGATTTTTTAGTCAAATGAGTTAGTGTAACCATCTTCTTTTCCTAGCATTTAGATTAGGTTGAATGAATAAATACTTCAACTTGTGATGATCATTTTTCATCTCAAAGGATTTCCCCAACAAGTAATTCCTCCACATTTGCAATGCATGAACCACAACTACTAACTCCAAATCATGCAATGCATAATTCTACTCATAAGGTTTAGCTTCCTTGATTTGTAATCAATTACTTTCCCATCTTGTATTAACACACCACCTAAGCCCTCCCTAGATGCATATGTGATAATAGTAAATTTACCTTCAAGATCTGGTACTTTCATGATTGGTGCAGTAGTCAATTTCTCTTTGAGTAGGTCAAAGGCTTCTTGACACTTCTCTTTCCATTCAAATTTCTTCCCTTTTCTTTGCAAGGACGTAATTGAAAGGAAATCTTGGAGAAGCTTGCAACAAACTTTCTATAATACCCTACTAGACCCATAAAACTTCTAACCTCAGATACATTCTTGGGTATTGGCCATTGAAGCACCAACTTGATTTTAGCTAGATCAACTAAGATTCCATTAGCCAAAATCATGTGCCTGAGATAGTGTACTCTTCTTTGAAATAAGGTACACTTAGAGAGTTTACCATACAACTTATGTTCTCTTAAACATTGTAGTACTATCTCTAAATGTCTACAATGATCTTCATCATCCTTAGAGTAAATCAGGATGTCATCTAGAAAAACTAGGACAAAATTATGTAGGAAATCCCTAAATACATTGTTCATTAGGTTCATAAATGTTGCAGGTGCATTCATTAAACCAAAGGGTAGAACTGTAAACTCATAGTGTCCATATTTGGTTTTGAATGTAGTCTTAAAGATGTCTTCACCCTTAATTCTCAATTGGTGGTATCCAGATCTCAAATCTATCTTAGATAATATAGAATCTCCCCTCATTTGATCAAAAATATCATGAATGCGTGGCAATGCATACTTGTTCTTTATTATAGCTTTATTAAGCATGTGATAATCGATGCACAAATACAAAGTACCATCTTTCTTTTTCACAAAGATGAATGGTGCTCACCAAGGTGACACACTTGGTCTTATCAACCCCTTAGACAATAGTTCATCCAACTATGCCTTAAGCTCCATTAGCTCGATTGTTGTCATCCTATATGGCACCTTGGAAATGGGTTCAGACCTTAGAACTATATCTATAGAGAAGTAAAATATCATTTTCTGTGGCAACACTGGTAAATCATCTGGAAACACATCCAAAAAATTTCTTTGTATAGGATATCTCTCCATTTATGGCATTCCTGTCTCATCCATTTCACCCTTTTCCATCTCTTGAAACTTTTGTGACCCAAAGTTATCAAGGTTCTCTTCAAGTTCTTCTATCTTGACTACAAAGAGTTTGCACCCTTTCTTCTTAGCCCTTAATAGTTTCATTTTAGAGATTTGATGAATCTTGACCTCTCTAAGTATCCCTTGAAACTTTGCTTGGTTACCAAGATCATCATTACTATGCCTAAAGGTTTATTTTTATTTATTTTTTTCATCCCTGAGGATATTATTAAAGTCATCATAGGAGGCCCATGGGCCTTTGATAGAGGCTTTAAGAATATTATTTCCTTGTGTAAGTGGAATCCCAACTTTGATGCCTCAATGGACTTGGGTAAGGTGGCCCTAACTTGGGTTAGGCTCCATGGTTTACCCTTGGAATTTTGGCATCATAATGTTTTTAAAGGAATTGTTGATTCCTTTCGTACCTTGGTAATGGTGGATAAAGTGACCCTTCTCAAGTCACGGTTGGTATATGCTAGAATGTGTGTGAATGTTGTTGTTAACATAGTTCTTCCCACCACAATGACCTTAAAATAAAATTTTGGCAGATGGGTTCAACCCTTGGAATATGAAAAGGAAATGATTTATTGTTAGGGACGTAATAAGTTTGGCCATTTACAAGATGTCTATAAAAATCTCCCTCTTGAACCTAAGAAAAACTAGTCAAGAGTGTTGTTGAGTTCTCCTTTGAAAAATGCAACTCTTATGACCTTGTCAAAGGAGCCTATTACACCAATCTCTACCTTGTCTTTGTTGCTTTCTAATAAGGATTTGCTGCCTTCTCATACCTTGGATGAGGATATGGGTTAGTCTCAGAATGAGTGCACCTCCCCAAACATTTTAGAAAAGGTCATTCCAGGGGCAATTCTTGAAGGGTTCATCTCTTCCCCTTCTCTAGAGAAGTACCTTGAACCACAAAATGGGAATGAAATGTTTGATAATTTGTAAAATTTATTGCAAGAAGTGGAGGAAGTTTATTTCAAACTTCAGGAACAAAAGAAGGAAATCCTAGAGGAAGGAGAGTTAGATATCCAAATGGAATGGTTTTTGACTTCTTCCCTAAGCTCTCTTAGGTTAGTCTGGGATTGGAGGTGGTTCAAACACTAGAAGCAAAACAAGAGAAGGACAATAATGATGAAGATAAAAAGAGATTTTTGATTTCCTCTCCCCCAAAAATATGGTGTTGTCGATGAGGATTGGAATCAAATAAATAAAAAATCAAGGAAGAAGAAGAAATCAGATGTGGGAGGAAATAACAAAGTGGGTAGGCCACCCTTAAAATAATCAAGGAACAAAGATACAACTAGAGATGTGGCTTCTGGAAAATAGAGAACTCTTGACTCCCTTGTTGGGATTAAATCTAGAAAGAAGTATAGGGAGATCCTCTCCCATAATTTAGTAGTATCAAGGTGATACTACTACTCCTTTTTGCTCCTATTTGTTTGTTGTCTTGGAATTTTAGGGGACTTAATGGCCCCTAAAAACAACACTTGTCAAAATCCTATTTGGCAGATGTAAAACCGAATGTTCTCTTAATCTAGGAAACTAAAATGAAAAGAGATCATTTTGAAAAAGTGATCAAAATGCTTTGGCCTAGTGCTAATTTTGAAGTGAGTGATGTTGATGGAGCCTCGGGTGGGATTGTGACTTGTTGGAACCTTGCTAGGCTTTCTAGAGAGCTAAATTTTTGCAACAAAAATTGTCTGATAGTTTCTATGGAAGATATGACTACCTCAATTAAGTGGAATCTTGTTAATATTTATGGTCCTAACTTGTGCCTTCATAGACTAAATCTCTAGAACTTTCTTGAGGGTATTATTATCAACAGAAAGGAGGAGTATCAAATGTTGAGAGGGGATTTTAATTCCCCTTTGTATCCTCAAAAAAAATGTGGAGGCCTTATTGACTTCTCAAATAGCATGATGGATTTGTCGGGTTTCTTCAACTTTGTGGGGCTAATGGATATTCCTTTGAATGGATCACTTTTTACATGGACTAATAGAAAATAGGGTATTCATTTAATCCAAGTTAAACTATACTAATTTCTTGTCTCTTTGAATTGGAACATTTTGTAGGACCTCACTCTTACTGCTCTCCCCAGGATTGGCTCATATCATAGTGCTCTTCTCCTTGGGTGGGAGGATAAATTTGCTAAAGGAATTTTTCTGTTTAGATACAAAATTATGTGGTATCTTCATTCGAACTTCAAATAATTGGTTGAAGAGTGGTGGAATGCTCCTTGTGATGGTACTCCCATGTATTGATTAACTCAGAAGCTGATGAATGTAAAAGAAAATTTTAAGGGTTGGAATAAATATTCATTTGGGAATATATTCTCCACAAAAAAATCTCTAATCTTAAAAATTAAGAAGATTCAAGATTTGATGGAGGTGGGAAATAATGATGAAAATACCTATAACCAAGAAAGGGACCTTAGATCTCAATGGTATAAAATAAATAAAAAACAAGAGATTTTTTGGAAACAAAAATCAAGAATTCAATGGTTGAAGGAAGGATATAGAAATACTAATTTTTTTCATTAGTTCACCTTAAAACATAGATGTAGAAACAAGATTAGATTCTTAAATACAACTAATGGGATAAGATTGAACAAGGAGGAAGATTTTTCTAAGGAAGTTGTTTCTTTCTTTTTAAAATTTCCAAAAATGCATGTGGTGGATAATTTTGATTTGGAGGATATTTTTGCAGGTTATTCAACAAGTCATCTTGGAATAGGATTTAAAAGATATGTCTAGATCTATTTCTCTGCAAGAAGTTAAGGAGGAAATTTTCTCTTTTGGTGCCTATAAATCCTTGGGGCCTGATGGCTTTCATCTTAGTTTTTTTCAAGATTTTTTGGACATTGTCTCAATTGAACTTTTCAATGCTATTAGGGATTTCTTCAAATCTAGAAGGATTTTAAATCATATGAATACCACTTTTAAATCAATGGACCTTAATAAAAACTAAGGCTTCTTTTCTTGTGGCTATGGTTTGAGACAAGGTGACCCTCTGTCTCCTTACCTTTTTGTTATCATTGTTGAAGCTTTAGGCCATAATATTTAGAGACAACTAGTAAACAAAAATATGAAAGGATTTTATGTTGCTTCCTCCCTCCCCTTGCCTCACACCAACAATTTTTTGATGACACTATCCTTATTGTGGAGGATTCTATCCTAGAACCCAGACAATGAAAAGAGGTTCTTGATAAATATACTAGATTTTTAGGCCAATATATTAATTACCAAAAGAGAAAGATCTATTTCTTTATCACTAGCCTGAAAATAAAAGAGAAAGTAATAAACATTATTGGCTACTAGGAAGCTGATCTATCGGCTACCTATATTGGTTTACCTTTAATTTCAAGAAAACCTCATAGTAGTTAGTGGAATTATATTGTTGAAAAGATCCAAAAGAAGTTGGCTGGTTAGAAAGGCAAGTTGCTAAGCTTTGCTAGGAAAGTTCAACTTTCAAAAGAATCTTTATAAAACATCCATGTTTACTATCTCTCTCTCTCTTTAACATTTTTTCCTTCATTGTTGATAAGATTGAAATGATACAAAGGAGATTTTTATGGTCCAGTGTGGAAGAAAGGAAAATATTGGTGCTTGTTAGATGGGATATTGTCTACACTCCAAAGAGAAATGGTGGTTTGGGCATAAGAAGAATAAAAGTTTTCAATAAAGCTCTTGTGGAAAAATTGTGATGGTTTTTTTTGGAAGGAGATAAGGACTGGGTTCAAATTCTATGGGCTAAGTAATTGGGAAATAAAGATGTTTGTTGCTTTCTCAGGAAAAAGGATCTCCCCTATGGTTTAGTTTTTTAGAATAACTTGTTAAATATCATAGGTACTTTAACACAAGGAACAAAACTAAGACTTGGAAATGGTCAAAGAATTGACTTCTAGTATGACAGTTGGACTACTTGTGCTCCTTTTTCAACCAATAGTAGACTCCAAAAAATTAGAATCAGAATGAAAAGAACAATTTTGAAAGAAGGTTTCCAATTATATAAATTGGGATGGTCTAAGGCCAAAAGGGATATAATTTAAGAACTATTTAAATATTTTTGTTCTTAGGGGAGGTAGACAACAAAATTAGGATGCTGCTTTGGGATCCCTCCCGTGACAAATTGGTGTTTCTGAGCTACTCTCAATGAATAGGGATGATGAGTGGATCTAGAAAAAAAGCTCTTTTGGGAGATTTTCTGTCAAATCTATATATGATATTATGGAATCCCAGTTATTCCAAAAAGGGGTTTTTAACTGGAAAATGGTGTGGAGCAAGAATTTAATTCCTAAGATAAATTGTTTTAGTTAGATTGTGACACATGGAAAGATCCTAACAATTAATAATATTAAGATAAAGGGATGGTATTTGGTGAATAAATGTTATATTTTTAATGAAGCAGAGGAAACCATTATGCACCTATTGTTTCAATTCCCTTATGCTTAAGAAATGTGGTCTTTTTTCTTAAAGAATTTGATTGTTGAATGGCTCTTTCCTTCATCAGTAAAAATGTTTATTGATAGTTGGAGTATTTGTCCCTTTTCCCACAATATTATTATTGATCTTTGGAGGAAATTTCCCTCATTCCTCACTTGGGGACTATGGAAAGAAAGGAACAATAGAGTTTTTTGGGATACTGCAAAGAATAGTAAAGAGCTATGCATTTTTATTAGGAAACAGATTCAAGAAAACATTAAAATTTGTAAGTATGTTCCTTCAAAGAAAATGCCATCATACCAAGAGATACGAATCAAGAAAATATGGGGAATATCTCATGATCTAACTAATGTCAATTAGGTTAAACAACTTATTATAAAAAGAACTATTTGGATTCTCCTGGACCTAAGATAGATTAAATGTAACTTTGATGGGTGTTCTAAAGGGAATCCTGGCTTATCGAAGGCGGGTGGAACAGTAAAAAATCATCAAGGTAACTATGTTGTTGCATACAGTAAAGGCCTGGGTGTAGCAACTAACAGCTTAGTTGAGGCCTATGTGGAATGGGCAGGAATAATTTATTTAAAAGATAAAGGATAAGCTAAAGTTATGATGGAAGGTGATTCCAAGCTAATTATTGACTATTTGAAAAATAAGGTTGATGTTCCATGGGAGTTAAAAGACATCTTGGATGATTGCAAACAAATGATACAATCCTTTTAGTATTGCAAGATTAGTCATATTTATAGGGAAGGCAACATGGCCACCGATGCTATGGAAAAATTTGGCCTTCAACATTTGGATTGGAAATATTAGGACTTTTCCCAATTGTCAATTCAAATTAAGGAAATAATATCTAGTTATAAATTTGGGTGTTTAATTAATTCATCATGGAGAGAAAAAACCTAATATAGATGAAGGGTCGGCAGTGTTGTCCAACTGTCATGTTATTCACTTTCCCTCTCATGTGGCAGTTGGGTAAGTTGAAAAGACAAAATTTGATGTACTCTATTTATGGTAGTTGTATGCTAAATATCAAATATTTAAAAAGAGAGGGAATGAAAGGACCAGTTTGTTTAGAAGCCTCGTGTGATAGTGAAAAAAGAGTGAAGGAGGTTATGATGATCATCACCCACATTCGTAAAAATCTTATGAAGGATTTGAGAAAATAAATTTTAGCATGTGTTATCACAGGTGAAAGGGAAGATAATCAAAAATGTGTAATCATGTACCTTAAAGGTGGTGGAGTTGTCATTTCCATTAAAGGAAGGTTTTGAAGACATGAGGTTATGCTTTGTAAACAACATTATCATTTTGAATATATCACCAAAAGGTTCGAGTCAATGTCCTTTCAAATAAAATCCACCAAGTTTCCATTAAAGCTAAAAAAATTGAATTACCAATCGCTTCTATTGTAAATGAGGAATGCCTAAGAGTAGAGTATTTACTTCTTTGAAAGGATTATCTAACTAAAGAAAAAAATATGGGAGTCCCTAGAAAGA
Source organism: Sequoia sempervirens (assembly GCA_007258455.2). NCBI lineage: Eukaryota > Viridiplantae > Streptophyta > Pinopsida > Cupressales > Cupressaceae > Sequoia > Sequoia sempervirens. The sequence continues at coordinate 306,809,276 of VDFB02000015.1, read as the reverse complement.
TGACATAAGCGAGAAAATGCAATTCCCTACAGAAGAATTTGAAATTATGGGGTTTGTTTGAACATGCTGATTTTACTTTGTACTTCATGGCCATGGAGGGTGGTGCAGGGCACCATGGCTCTTAAATGTTGCAAATGTTAGTTTTGTAATGAGAAGTCAAGTTTTTGGTTTGTAGTTGTGTCACAAAAAAATGTATACTTGGACATTTTTACGCTCATTTGAGTCTTCCCTATGGATGTTTGCCTAATTTTTCCTAGATTTAATGTAGTAATGTGGTCAACACATTCACATTAGGTCTTGGAACCTTGAGAATCATTAAGAATTCTATGATGTCTTGTAAAATTTTTGTGAAGTGTTGTAACCCACTTTCACACTTTTCTAAGACCCTTTCATTATAATTCACTCAAATAACTTATTTTTATCACTTACCAAGTCTTATTTCAAAGTGTTGTAAAGAGTTATAACAAAATTTTACACTTTTCTAGGCTTTTCATTACTAATTTGACCCTTTCTCATGTCTAAATGGCCCCTTAATGCACTTTCCAACCCTACTTAAGTGTTTTTCAAAGAATAATCCCATTAAACATCATTAAATACACTTTAACTCCCAACACCCACTAAAATTGCCCTAGTGGGATCAAGGCGCTGCCTAGGGTGACTTAGTCCCACTGGGCACAAAAATCAAAATTATTTTAATTTTTTGGCAGGATATTATTCTCTTAACCTTGAGCTCAACCTGTGATGTAAATTATTTTTGGAAAATTTTGCAAAATCAAATATAAATAAAGAGTTTTCCCCTCATTTTTCATCTTTGAATCTTCTAATTCCAAATAATTCATTAGCATTCATTAATTAATCATTCTCAAGCATTCTAGGCATTATAAAGCATACATTGGAGCATCTAGTTGCATATCTTCATATTTCTACATCAAGGGTTTGGTGAGTTGTAGCATAACATGTTCATTCATCATACTCTTTCTATTTCATTTCATTTTCAAGGGTTTGATTACCAAATTGGGGTTTGACCAAGGAAAACCCCTATTCTCTAACCCTTAACCCCTTTTCCCCTCTTTGCATGTGTGTTTTGTAGATCTTGTATGCATATTTGTCAAAGAGAAAGGTGTTCAAAGGTGTCATCATTCCTTCAAAGTCATTCAAATCAAAAAATCCCTAAGAGAAGCTTGGAGACCTCCTACAACCCAATTTTTGCATAATCATATCCAAACACCTGTCAAGAAGAGAAGTGCAGACCAAGAGCTATAGATTCCTATCCTAAAATTCATGAAAGCTAAAGGTCGACTAAGTCACCATCAGTGGAAAATTAATCCCATTGCCAGGCTTGAAAAATGATTTTTGTATTTTTGGATACCCATTTGGTTGAAACTCATTCCGACAGAATCTCCCTGAAACAAGACTAAGTCATCCAGCTTGGCATAAGTGTTCCAGTTGGCCTCAACAACAAATTTTGCAAGATTCTAGAGCCTCTCCACATCACATTCCAATTTCTAGGTGCACTTTTTTAGTTTTATTTATTTTTGTTATTCTTTACTTGCATTCTTAGGTCATTTTGCATAAAACACTGTGTTTTCAAAAAACTTGCATTTCTTAGATTTTGCATTAATAATGAACATATTTTATTAGTTTATTGCACTTAGGACATTAAATCTAGGAATATTTCATTCATACTTCATTAGTTTTGAGTGGGGACATTGTGCATTTTGGCCTACCTCTCTCCTTTTAGGTGAAAAACCCTAGAAGTGTTAGACAACAATGGGTACCAAAATTGATGTCCATAGTAATAAGGTCTTAAAGACCACTTGTGATGTTTTGAAGTCAATTTATGTGGTTAGGATTTGGTTTGGAGTCCATTTAATCAAGTTTGTAAAAGTTGCACAAAAGTTGTAAAGTTGTCAAGCAACTTTTGCACTTTTTATTTTTCTTGGAAGTTGGATGGTTGGGTCCTCAAGAGTCAGTTGGATTGAGTTGTTTTGGGTTGTTAAAGGCTTAAAAATAATTTGTGAACATTGGGGCAGGTTGTTGATGATGTAAGTTTGAAATTTTAATAAAAGAACTCCATCTTTTCTATGTTTTTGAAGCAAACTTGCTACTACAGACCTTAGTACGGCCTTGCACGGCCTGTAGGTGATCTCTCAAGCATTGTAATTGATGAACCAGTGAATACTCTAATATTTTCAATTGGTTTTAATTGTTTCATTAAGTTTAAAGGATTTGAGCGCATTTTTACCCAAAACTATTTGAAACCTTGGTTTTAAGGGTTTGAGTGCAAAAAAAAAATGATTTGTGACCCATTCCATTAATGAAAATGCTTGATAATTGGTGGAATAGGTGTAGGTAGGCCTTTTTTTGTGTTTTTGAAGTTGGCAGGATTAGGGATGAGGATTTGGGAAATTTTGGCTGATGCCCTAGTGGATTAAACTCAAGTTTTTAGGCAAAAATGATACATAGATGTTAGGGTTTGAATAAAAAATCTTGGGAATTTATTGGAAAAGGTTGGGATTGATTGGGAAGACCCAATTTTTCATGTTGGAGGTGTTATATTGAAGTTTAGAACCCTAGAGTGGAGAAACTCTATTGAGACCTAGTTGATTCAGCCTAATTAGGCCTTATTCAAGCGTAGCAATAGAATTTAGAGGGTTATGTTCCAAAGCAAGCCTATCTACAATTTTGATATGCTTTGAAACTCCATAAAGGGTATCCTAAATGGTGGTTGGTTTTTTGGGTTTGAGGCCTAGTTTGCATATTATGATAGAAGAGAGGTGTTTGTTGTGCTACAAGGAAATGTGTCAATTTGTGAAGGAAATCAATTTGTTTTAAGTGTAAATGATTTGGAAAAGATTTGATTGGTTGAGTTTTCAATTTTACACCCTACTCTATATCAAATTGATATCAGAGCATAGGTATAATCTAAAAAAGGGAGAAAAAGTGTGAAACAAGAAGGAAAGTGTGAAGCAAAAAGTGAACAAAATGCCTCCAAAAGGGAAAACCATTGCTAGCGAAGTGAATGAGTTGAAGTAAAAGCATGCTAGGGAGATGAGAGAGTTGAAGGAGAGGCTTTTTTCCCTTGAAACAAGACAAAAGAGAGGTATTATCATGGGTGATGAGAGCAACTCCGAAGAAGAGGAGGAGGAAGAGAATGAAGAAGAAAAGGAAGAGGAATTGGATCTTGATGATCAGAGGATGGCTAAGTTACTAAGAGTAGTCAAGGAAGATAAAACCAAGGTGAAAATTGATGTGGCTAAGCATGGAGGTGATTTGAATGATGAAGAACTCTTAGATTGGATTCCAACACTTGAAAATTACTTTGAATGTGAAGATGTTCCTAAGGAAAAAAAGGTGAAGATAGCAAAAGAAAAGTTGAAGGGCCATGCTTTATTATAGTGGGATTATGAGTAGACTAGAAGGAGGAAGAGATGTAAGTCAAAAATATTTTCTTGGGACAAAATGGTGGAAATTTTGAAAAGTAAGTTTTTACCATCTGATTATGCAATTCAAATGTTTAAGAAACTTAAACGTGTGAAGAAAAAAGAAATGGATGTCAAAGCCTATACTGAAGAATTTTATAAGTTGAGAATAAGGGTAGGTAACATGGAGGATGAAGTGGAGAAGGTTTCTAGATATATGAGTGGGTTAAGGTTCAACATTCAAGATGAGTTAACATTGGAAAATCAGAGGATGGTTCAGGAGTGCTATCAAATGACAATTAGGGCTGCAAAAAAGGTAAAGAGAAGGAAAGACAAACAAACCAGAGGTAGAGGCATCAATTCAAGAGGAAGAGGTTCATTTTCTAGTTCAATACAATCATATGAAATCCAAGAAGATGCAAGAAATATTCAAGGCCAATTTGTTGATCAAATAGGTGGATTTAGAGGTGGTAGATCATGTTTTAGAGGCAGATTTGGAGGACAAGGAAGAGGGTCACAAGGATTCATAGGAAGGTGCTATCAATGCAACAAGTTTGGACATCAAGCATGGAAATTCAATGAAGTTCAATCCTCTAGTTCACATGTAGGTGAAAAAAGACCTCAATTGGTGCAAGAAGAGGATACTAAGAGTGTAAACTCTCCATCACAACATGCTGCTCCTGAAATTGGAGAATCACTAATGGTATGAAGAACACTCATAAAAGCATAAATGGAAAAGGAGCCATCACAAATAAGGACACTCTTCAAAACCACCTATAGGTGCATGGGTAAGGTATGTAAGGTTTTAATTGATTCAAGAAGCATAGATAACATAGTTTCTAATGAGATGGTTGAGAAACTTTGATTGCCTAGAATACTGCATTCTACTCCTTATAAATTTTATTGGCTAAATGATGGTCAATTTGTTTTGGTTAATGAGAAAATTTGGGTGGAGTTCAATAGAGGAGGATATAAGGATAAAATTCTATGTGATTTGTTACTTGTGGATGTATGTCATTTGCTGCTAGGGAGGCCTTGACAATTTGATAGACATGCTAAGTATGATGGTAGAAGAAATACCTATGAGATAGAAAAGGATGGAATCTCTTTTACGTTGATACCCTTGAAAGAAGATGATAAAGGAAAAAACTATGGGAAATGTGATGATGGTTGGTAGAAAAGAGTTCATAAAGGTAGATGAATAATAGAAAATGAACCTTGCAGCCAATTCAAAACTTGGCAGTAGTATGAGAACAAACATGAAGAGTGATCAGATTTTGGAGGGAAATGATATTGAGTTGGTGTCAACATTTGTTCTGTTGAAGGTCAAGGATGAATTGATCTTGGAGATTCAAGAATCACTTAAGAAGTGTGTTGATATGAGGATAGAAGAGGTGATTCATTCATTGCTTTCAAAGGTGGATAGTGGTCATTCAATTTCTATCAAATCAAAGGTTAGTGAACCTAATAAAGTAGCAGTCAAAGGGGTAGAGCATCATATGAAAGAGGTGAAAAATAGAGGCAAAGAGCTCAAAGCTAAACAAGAAGGGAAAAAGAGAAAAAAAAAGCACACAATTGGAGTGAAGAAGAAGGTAGTTCATTACAAAAGTGGAGGAGGTTTAGTAACATGTAAAGAGGCAGGTTTAACAACATCTCCAAGTGAGGAACAGGTCAAGGAGCATCTACCAAACAAACTTATGTAGTTGAAGCATGACTTGGGTTCCAAAGAGTTCAACAAGACAAAGGATGGAGCATGCTTTTAGTTTTTGGCTCATTGGAAGGGATTTCCTGATGGAGTAAGCACTTGGAGATCAGAGAATGATGGAATCAAGCATGGTTTTTGTGTTGCAGCATTGTCCTCAAGGGGACTTGAGTTCCTTTTTCCCAAGGAGAATGGTGTCGGGCACCATGTCTCTTAAATTTTAGTTTTGTAATGATAAGTCATGTTTTTGGTTTGTAATAAGGTCTTAAAGACAACTTGTGATGTTTTGAAGTCAATTTAGGTGGTTAGGAGTCAGTTTGGAGTCCATTTGATCAAGTTTGTAAAAGTTGCAAAGTTGTCAAACAACTTTTGCACTTTTCCTTTTTCTTGGAAGTTGAATGGTTGGGTCCTTAAGATTCAATTGGATTTTGTTTTTCTAAGTTGGTAAAGGCTCAAAAATCATGTTTGAATGTTGGGTTAGGTTGTTGATGATGGAAGTCTGAAATTTGACTAAAAAGACTTCATCTTTTCTACGTTTTTGAAGACAACTTGTTGCTACAAACCTTAGTATGGAATTTTATGCCATGTAGGTGATCTCTCATGCATTGGAATTGAACCACTAAATCCTATAAAAATTTCAATTGGTTTGACTCATTTTCATTAAATTTAAAGGATTTTAGAGCATTTCTACCCAAAACTATTTGAAACCCTAGTTTTGAGGATTTGAGTGCAAAAAAAAGGATTTGTGACCCATTCCACCAATGAAAATGCTTGATAATTGGTGGAATAGGTGTAGGTAGGTATTTTTTTGTGTTTTTGAAGTTGGAAAGAGAAGGGATGATGATTTGGGAAAATTTGGTTGATGCCCTAGTGGATTGAACTCAAGTTTTAGGCAAAAATGATGCATAGATGTTAGGGTTTGAATAAAAACTCATGGGAATTGGTTGGAAGAGGTTGGGATTGATTGGGTAGACCCAATTTGGCATGTTGGAGGTGTTATATTGAATTTTATAACCTTGGAGTGGAGAATCCCTATTGAGACCTAGTTGATTTAGCCTAATTAGGTCTTATTCAAGCGTAGCAGCAAAATTTAGAGGGTTATGTTCCAAAGCAACCCTATCTAGAATTTTGATATATTTTGAAACTCCAAAAAGGGTATCCTGAATGGTGGTTTGATTTTTGGGTTTGAGGCCTAGTTTGCATATTATGACAGAAAAGATGTGTTTGTTGTACTACAAGGAAATGTGTCAATTTGTGAAGGAAATCAATTTGTTCGAAGTGTAAATGATTTGGTAAAGAGTTGATTGGTTGAGTTTTGAATTTGAAACCCTAATCTATATCAAATTGGTATCAGAGCATAGGTTTTATCTAAAGAAGGGAGAGAAAGTGTGAAACAAGAAGGAAAGTGTGAAGCAAAAAGTGAACAAAATGCCTCCAAAATGGAAAACTATCGCTATGGAAGTGAATGAGTTGAAGGAAAAGAATGATAGGGAGATGAGAGAGTTGAAGGAGAGGCTTGCAGCCCTAGAAAAAATTTAGAAGAGAGGTATGATCATGGGTGATAAGAGTGACTCTGAATAAAAGGAGGAAGAAGAGAATGAAGAAGAAGAGGAAGAGGAATTGGATCCTGATGATCAGAGGATGGGTAAGTTACTCAGAACAATCAAGGAAAATAAACCCAAGGTGAAAATTGATGTGCCTAAGTATGGAGGTGATTTGAATGATAAAGAAATTTTAGATTGGATTGTAGCACTTGACAATTACTTTGAATGTGAAGATGTTCCTAAAGAACAAAAGGTGAAGATAGCAAAAACAAAGTTGAAGGGTCATGCTTTATTAAGGTGGGATTATGTGAAAATTGGAAGGAGGAAAAGAGGTAAGTCAAAAATAGTTTCTTGGGATAGAATGGTGGCAAAGTTGAAAAGTAAGTTCTTACCATTTGATTATGCAATTCAAATGTTTAAGAAACTTCAAAGTTTGAAGCAAAAAAAAATGGATGTCAAAGCCTATACTGAAGAATTTTATAAGTTGAGCATAAGGGAAGGTCACATGGAGGATGAAGTGGAGAAGGTTGCTAGATATCTGAGTGGGTTAAGGTACAACATTCAAGATGAGTTAACTTTGGAAAATCCAAGGATGGTTGAGGAGTGTTATCAAATGCCAATTAGAGCTAAAGAAAAGGTAAAGAGAAGGAAAGACAAAAAAATAGAGGCAAAAGAAACAATTAAAGATAAAGAGGTTCATTTTCTAGTTCAATATAGTCATATGAAAGCCAATAAAATGAAAGAAAAATTCAAGACCAAGTTGTTGATTAGAGAGGTGGATTTAGAGGTGGTAGTTCATGTTTTAGAGGAAAATTTGGATGACAAGGAAGAGGATCGCAAGGATTCATAGGAAGGTGCTATCAATGCAACAATTTTGGACATCAAGCATGGCAATGCAATGAAGGTCAAGCCTCTAGTTCAAATGGAGGTGAAATAAGAGCTCAATTGGTATGAGAAGAGGATACTAAGAGTGTAAACTCTCCATCACAATATGCTTCTCCTAAAGTTGGAGAATCACTAATGGTAAGGTGAACACTCATAAAATAATCAATGGAAAAGGATCCATCACAAAGGACACTCTTCAAAACTACATGTAAGTGCATGGGTAAGGTATGTAAGGTTGTAATTGATGAAAGAAGCACATATAACATGGTTTCTCATGAGATGGTTGAGAAACTTAGATTGCCTAGAATACCACATTCTACTCCTTATAAATTATCTTGGTTGAATGAGGGTCAATTTGTTTTGGTTAATGAGAAAACTTGGGTGGAGTTCAATATAGGAGGATATAAGGATAAAATTCTATGTGATGTGTTACCTATGGATGTGTGTTATTTGTTGCTAAGGAGGCCTTGGAAATTTGATAGACATGTTAAGTATGATGGTAGAATAAATACCTATGAGATAGAAAAGGATGGAATCTCTTTTATGTTGACACCCTTGAAAGGAGATGATAAAGGAAAAACTATGGGAAATGTGATGATGGTTGGTAGAAAAGAGTTCATAAAGGTAGATGAAGAAGAGCAGATGAACCTTGCATCCAATTCAAAACTTGGAAATAGTATCATAATAGACATGAAGAGTGATCAAATTTTGGAGGGAAATGATATTGAGTTGGTGTCAACATCTATTTTGTTGAAGGTCAAGGATGAATTGATCTTGGGGATTCAAGAAGGACTTAATAAGTGTGTTGATATGAGAATAGAAGAGGTGATTCATTCATTTATTTTAGAGGTGGATAGAGTTCATTCAGTTTCTGTCAAATTAGAGGTTAGTGAACTTGATAAAGCAATATTCATAGGGGTAGAGCATCTTATGAAAGAGGTGAAAAACAGAGGCGAAGAGCTCAAAGCTAAACTAGAAGGGAAAAAGAGAAAAATCAAGCACACAATGGGAGTGAGGAAGAAGGTAGTTCATTACAAAAGTGGAGGAGGTTTGCTAACAAGTAAAGAGGTAGGTTTAACAACATTTGCAAGTAAGGAATAGGTCAGGGAGCATCTACCAGATCGACTTATGCAATTGAAGCATGACTTGGGTGCCAAAGAGTTCAACAAGAAAAAGGATGAAGCATGTGTTTAGTTTTTGGCTCATTGGAAGGGATTTCCTGATAGAGTAAGCACTTGGAGATCAGAGAATGATGGAATCAAGCATGGATTTTTTGTTACAGCACTGTCCTCAAGGGGACTTGAGTTCTTTTTGCCCAAGGAGTATGCGGCAAGGCACCATGGCTCTTAAATGTTGAAAATGTTAGATTTGTAATGAGAAGTCATTTTTTTGGTTTGTAGTAAGTTCTTACAGATCACTTGTGATATTTTGAAGTCAATTTAGGTTGTTAAGAGTTGGTTTGGAGTCCATTTGATCAATTTTATAAACGTTGCACAAAAGTTGCAAAGTTGTCAAGCAACTTTTGCACTTTTTATTTTTCTTGGAAGTTGAACAGTTGGGTCCTCAAGAGTCAATTGGATTTGGTTTTTTGGGGTGGGTAAAGGCTTAAAAATTATGTGTGAACATTAGGGTAGGTTTTTGATGATTAAGTTTGAAATTTGAATAAAAAGACTCCATCTTTTCTATGATTTTGAAGCAAACTTGCTGCTACATACCTTAGTACGGCCTTGTACAGCCTGTAGGTGATATCTCATGCATTGGAATTGATGAAAAAGTGAATCTTCTAACATTTTTGATTGGTTTAACTCATTTTCATTAAGTTTAAAGGATTTGAGAGCAATTTTACCCAAAACTATTTGAAACCCTGGTTTTGAGGGTTTGAGTGCAAATAAAATTATTTGTGACCCATTCCACCAATGAAAATCCTTGATAATTGGTGGAATAGGTGTAGGTAGGTTGTTTGTTTTTTTTTGAAGTTGGCAAGAGAAGGGATGAGAATTTGGGAAATTTTGGCTAATGCCCTAGTGGATTGAACTCAAGTTTTTAGGCAAAAATGATGTATAGATGTTAGGGTTTGAATAAAAACTCATGGGAATTGGTTGGAAGAGGTTGGTATTGATTGGGAAAACCTAATTTGGAATGTTTGAGGTGTTACATTGAATTTTATAACCTTGGAGTGGAGAAACCCTATTGAGACCTAGTTGATTTAGCCTAATTAGGCCTTCTTCAAGCGTAGCAACAAAATTTAGAGGGTTATGTTCCAAAGCAACCCTATCTATAATTTTGATATGTTTTGAAACTCTAAAAAGGGTATCCTAAATGGTGGTTTTTTTTCAGGTTTGATGCCTAGTTTGCATATTACGACAGAAAAGAGGTGTTTGTTGTACTACAAGGAAATGTGTCAATTTTTGTAGGAAATCAGTTTGTTTGAAGTGTAAATTCTTTGGTAAAGATTTGATTGGTTGAGTTTTGAATTTGAAACCCTACTCTACATCAAAGGGTTACAGTGAACAACTCATCTACAAGTTTTCCAATGCATGGAAAGATGGAGAAATTGAGTTGGATGGTCATTGTTTTATTGTGGATGCTAGGATAATTAGCAGTGTTATGATTCTTGTGTATGATGGAAAGAAGATAGCCAAGGTTATCATGGGTAACTATCAGACTTATATTGAATTTTTTTTAAGCTGGGGAGAAGGTACAAATATTTTAGAATGGCTATTCTAGGTTGTTGCTCTCGCCCCCTTACCATAATGTTTGTTATTTTGTCATAAAATATTTTATTGTAGAGGATCATTTTTAGTTGTTGCATGGATATCATTTCCCCATCTTTAACCATATTAATAACTTGGAGAAAATAAACTTACCCTTTTTCCTCCTATCCTCTCTAAAACAAAGCCTTACCAATGGTGCTAATCCTCCTTTGGACCGGGGCTTGATTAGAGCCATATGCAAGTACGTCCTTGCCACCACCCTACAAACAAATGCTTTACATAACCTGATTGAGAATCCCACCCCTAAAAGCTCTGTAAAAATTGAACTAATTGAAATTCAACCCCACTCCCCTATCAAAGAATCTCTTAACCCTTCCCCTAATGTTGTGGACCCCTCTTGTTTGGCACTCTTGAAAATAACCCCTAAAAAATGTGGTGTTGCTCCTCTCTCTTTTGTTGCTAATAAGAAAATAAAATTGTTGATTGGAGAGTTGGGTTCTAACCCTCACACTATAAAAATTTTATATGATAATGATAATAGCCTTGAATGTGGTTCTACTACCCTGGTGGGCTAAAGGCCTACTCATCTAGCTCTGGCTGCAGCTAAGGGGTCGGATAATAGCAAAAAAATTAAAAGTTTTGATGATAAGAACTTGGAGGAGCCTCCAGAAAATAAAAAATAGAAGAATGTAGCTAGGGAGGAAAAGGATTCCTCCTCTAAAGAATGTGTGCCTGACAATCTGGGAGAAGCTAGGTTTTCCAAAGAAGAGGTGTCGGGATCTAAGGACATGGAAGATTCGAGTCAGGAGGAGGAAGAAAGAATTAATCAGTAGGAGGATGAGCAGGATGTGGAGGAGGATATTGGTATGTTCGAAGAAAAAGTAAAGGCTACTACTGACCTAGAGGACATGGATATTAATATAGTTACCCCTAGTAATGAAGAATGCTTGAAATATAAGAAAATGGTCAAGGAGAAAACAAGAGTAGAAAGGTTGGAAGAAAGGATGGAGATTCTTGAGAAAATGATGTAGAAAGAAGATAATTCTAATAGGTTTTAGATTGTTGAGAATGTTGTGTTGAACGTGTGCAAGGTTATGGACATGGTGATAAAAAGAGTGGTAATGTCTACTATCTTAGGACAAGGTAAAGTCAAGAAACAATAGAGGAAAAAAGAGAATAAGGATGAAGCTGACCAGTCCAAGAAAATGGAGATCAAGGACAACCTTGAAGATATAGTCGAGGACCTAATAAAGGCTTGGAGCCTTATTGAGGATGCTTAATCCTCGGTTCTTGCTTTTATATTCTCTCTAATGCTTGTTGTTATTAGGTTTTTTGGCTCTTCAATTAGGGTTTTTTGTGGTAAAGGCTTGATATGTCTGAATTGTATAGTTTTGAGCTTTATTTCTAGTTTGAACTTCATGAACTTACTAGGTACTTTTAATAGGTTATTCCTATATAACCTTATTTTTTGGGTCAATGATTATATGGAATGTTTAAATATTTATAGGATTCTAGATAGGTTTCTATCTTTTGATGTGGTTGGTGTAGGTTGATGTATTTTTTTGGTTGGTTGGGTGAGGGGAAGTGGTTCTTCTTTTAGTTTTGATCTCTCCTCTATTTTGTTGTTCTATTTGGTTGCTATTTCTCTAGACTATTTTACTACTTTTGTAAGAGATCAAAGCCCTTTCCCTACTTAATCAATCAAAAACATCCCAATATTAATTTCAAAAATGAAATTAAATAAATCCTTGAGGCAAAAAGTAAAATTTCAAAATTCAATTAATCGAATAACTTTAAGAATGTCAACACTACTAGCTTAATATTTATTGAGGGATGGTCTGGCCCCCTTCAACACCCTCTCCCTATTGAGATTTCGTGTAAAACTCATCCCATCATTTTTGGGTGTTTATGGAGAGAGAGAGGAACAATCAAATCTTCAAAGATCTATAGAAAAGTCCCAAGGAGGTCTTTGGCATTGGTTTCAGACTTATTTCAGAGAGTGTCTCCACTAACTCTTGGAAACCCCTAAACAAAGCCCCCACAGAGTGGGAGATCAAGATGGAAAACTCATGGAACAAAAATTTGGAGATCGACTCCTTTGATAACTCTAAATCTTTGGTTAGACATAATACAGTTTGGAAACCCCTGAATACTATTTGGTACAAACTTAATTTTGACGAGATGACAAAGGCGAACCCAGGTATGGCTAGTATTGGTGGCATTATCAGGGACTGAAAGGGAAACTTTGTAGTCAATTATGTTGATGGTATTGGTATATATACTTCTATGGTAGTAGTGTCGATGGGTGTTTTAGCACTTCTCAACACAGGTAATGCATAAATGCACTACCTCTCTTGAAAGGAAACTTCCTACAAACAAGTTGCAGAAAATTACCCCAATATCTCTCGGGTGTCAGGTCATGACTTGCTTGGAATGTCTCAGTTGGTTCATGTAATTTTCTAGTAATCATAAGGAAGCCTTACATATGTTAATTTGAAGGGAGATTGGGTCCTTAGTTGGAGTTCCTAAGATCTTGAAGATAATGTGCAATTGATGCAAGTTCAAAACAATCTAAAACTCCACTTTTATAATCAAATTTGGATTTACAATGATGTTGGAACTTTTCCTAAACTACTATTTCAAAGAAAGGTCAAAAGGGAAGGGAAGGGTAAGAGTTCCTAGACCTGCAACTACCAATGAACAGTGATAATGGAGGATGCTATAGTGGACAACCTTCATGAAACTAAGTTCCACTTAACCAAATCAACTAACAGTATCATGAAACTAGTGTTATCTTCTAAGGTCTATAGATTTTCAATTTTTCATTCACCATAAAGCATGAATAAAATATGAAATTTAAGTGTAGTAATGAATTTATGTTTAGACTAGCTTTGCACTGCTATTTATCATCAACAAAAAACAAAAATCATGAACAAGGAAGGGCATCAACATAGCAGTATTCTTCATCATCAATGAACAACATTCACTAAACTACTAAGAGCATGCAAAACACATAGAAAAAAAAATTAAATCTACTCAAATCTATAAATTATGAGGAGATGAATCATGAAAAATGAGAGAAACTCAAGAATCCACCATTTAAGCAATGAATTTCTATTGAAATTTCAGCAACATGTCATTACAACAACTCAACTCTCTCTTTAAAAATGAGAAGAGACCCCCTATTTATAGTTTTCCAAAAGAAAAATGAATGGCCAATATTTAATCTCATTGTGTGGCCAAGATTCATTACAAATTAGGGTTTCACCTACCCCCAATATATAGCAATTTAAAATACATCTCTTGTCTTTTTCCCTATTTTGTCTTCTAGTAGCTTGACACTGTATCACTTTTGTCTTGTAGTGATTTTCCCTTTTAGCTACAACTACACTATGAGGAACTCATCATCAATTATAGGCTTTCCTTGATTCTTCTGGATAGTGGGATATTCCACAAATTTACCCATCAACGCCTGAAATTTATTCTACTCTATGATATCTGATTGGAGCACTTGGAAGGATAACTACTTTAATCTGCCAATGATCAGCTCCCAATTCTCTATACACTTAGGTGTGTGCTTCATCACCTTCTCTAACTAGGCAAAGGCTCAGGTAGTAAAATCCATAAAGGCTGGCATTAACAAATCTATGGCCCCATTCTCCATTTTCTTATGGAAATACGACCTAATCTTCTCGGGATCTACCTTGATAGTGGGCATGTCATAATTTGTCATGAGCTTTAGATAGTCCTCATAGTTAATCCTATGTTCCTTGACCCATTCAAGGTCAAGCTCTACCTCATGGAGCATTCTTTATAGGACCTCTCTTTTGTGATCTAGGCCCATCTTCCATATCTCCACCATCTAATGATTGTCCTTCACCAGGGCCAACTCCTTCTCCCAGGTCTTCTCAGGCATCTTGAGGATGGCCTTGAGCTTAGGATATGTAATCCCATATAATTCAAGGAAGTTATTACAAATTCTCTCTATTCCCTCAAATTGCTTTTGTACTTCCCAAAACTTGTTGGTCATTAAGACGGCATGGCCAATGCCCATATCACCATTGTAGAGCACTCGTTAGAACCACTCTACAGTAGCCTTGGTCTAGTTCTTTATATTTTCTATCTTGCTTATATGCTCTTTGGAGAGAAGTAGGGGCAGGGTCAAAGACGTCACTAGTACCTCCTTAGTGGATGACCACTGTTGAATGTACGTGGTGAGATCTGCCACTTGTGCCTTTAGTTCTTAGAGGATTGATCCTTTCTCATCTAATGGACAATTGTAGCAACCAATCCCTAGAGTTGATCAATATTTTTCTCTCTCATAATGGTACCCAATTCGATGGTAGAGATATTATAGTTGACCCCCTCTCTTTTTTATATTATTGGGGTAGTAATTTGCACCGTTCTTGATCCAAATGCATCCATTGAGATGTGGAATCAGACTCTTGACTTCTTCTCCTTCTTTTTTCCTATTTGAGCTCATGCCAAGATAGCCTCTAGTATTTCCTTAGGATCCATGAGAATAGGGATCTTTGTTTGTAGCTTGAGCTTGTTGGATCTCCCTTTCCTCATGGCTCGAGGCTTCTTGCTCTATTTTCTCTTCTTCTTCATCTGAGTCTCAGATCAATATGGTCTTTTCCTCATTTGGCCTGGTAGTAGCTACATTTTATTTAGGGTTTTCCTCCCCTTTAGATCCTTTAGATACCCTTTCTTCTTCTTGCTTGAGCTTTGTATGGTGTTCTGGCTCAAGGCTCTTTTTCATTTCAATTTCCTCTTCAAGCTTATCCTCTTCTTTAGCTCCAACTTCTCTCTTTCCCTCCTCCTTCTCATGAGGTATTTCTTTCTCTTGATCTTTACCCTTGTCTACTGGATGCTCTATAGATATGTCCATGTCATCATCATTTTCCCCCTTTTCTCCAAAAGGTTGCCTCTCAAATTCTTCCCCAACATCCTTGGGTTACTTGGACAACTCCTCCTCAAGCTCCTAGTCAAAATACTCTACAATATACTTGGCACTGGGGTCTTCAACATCTTCTAAGGACTATGACCCTTCCTCTTCATATGCCACCTCATTGATGGTCACATTCTAATGCTCTAGGTGCTCATGGTAGTCATCATTAAAGGGATCCTCTAGTTCCTCATCTACTCCTTTAGTAGCCTCCCTTTATCCTCTCTCCATTTTTTTTGAGATTTGGATTGTTTCTTCCTTCTTTGGTGGTTCTATCAAAGGAGGGATAGGGAGACCAACCACAGCTTGGGCCATCACAACTTGTACTATAGGATTCATTAATACCCTAGAGAGTTTCTTGGGTATATTTTGTATATGTCTACCAAAGGCCTCTAATAGGGTGAGAGTAGGAATTGTAGTTGTGGTTGTCAGAGGGACTACAATTGAGGGAGACATCAAGGAGGAATCTCGCACCATAATTGGAGCGATTGGCAAGGTGGAGGCAAGGTGTACCAAGATTTCCACCTCATGAAGAGAGGAAATGGGTAGTGCCTGAAATGTGGGAAGGGGAGTAGTAGCAGTGGCAATGACAGTGATGGCAAGAGCAGAGACGGCAGGTGGTGACTTTGGTTGATCAACCTCTTCTTCTTCATGTAGTGGGTCTTCTTGAATTGTCAGCATCTTAGAGAATCCACTTGAATTCTTGTCCTTCTTCAAGGTCTCACCCTCTAAGGCCTTCCATGAATAAACCTTATGCTTGGGCTAGTGTCTAGTTACCTCTTTTATCTTTCTCAACCTCATGGTTGGAGGAGATTTGGGGGCTTCGTCAGTTGGGGCAGTGGCAGCTTCGCTATTTGTTTCACTCTCGAGCTCATCCTCAAGATTGCCATATGTCAAGGTGGCCCCTTGGAGCTTCAATTGAGTGATCTAAGCATCAATCCATTGCCTCATTCTATGCTCTTTAATTTTCCATAGGGGTCCATTCTTGGTCTAGCCGTGTGGAGATCTAGATTATGTTCCGTGATTTTCTTTTCTAAATATTGTGCACATTGGCCAGCTATGAGGGCATGCATTCCCTACCCAAATGTGAGGGGATATGGTATCCCTACCCGATGCTTGCCACTGAGGAGAGCATGTGCATTCTGCAATTGCCTAGAGACTTCCAGCAAGACCAATTGGTCATTTAGGTACCGAGGAAACTTGTATGGCCTTTCGAAGAAGCCCTTTGTTCTGATGTATGTAAATTTTGGGAATTGTATAAATAGAAACCTGAACCTATGAATGAATGCACAAGTACTATTTGTGACTCTCCTCTTGAAGTCCTCTCCAAGGAGCCTGATAATATTCCCAATGAAGGCATTATTCACCCTGTAGTAATCCTTCTTGAAATTTTGATATTGTAGCTATGGGTGCCTATCATATATTTACAATTCCCTTCCTAGGGTTGGGCTCTATGCAACAAATAAACCTCTATAGGGGAATGGCTCGGACAGGAGATACACAAAATAAGAGGTCATATAGAATTGAGAAGTCTTCTTGACTACCAAGAATTGTTGATGCAAGTTGTCATTGATCATTTTGGCCCAGTGAAACTTGACTTTCCCCCTAATAATCTCCTCAATGAAATAAAACATCCAATCTTGAAAGTAAGCAGCAGTGGGAAATCCCATGACTCTACTTAGCAAGGCTACCAAGTCATGATAATCTTCATAAAAGTCACTTTTGAACAATTCTTGGGGCACCTTGTTAGTGTTTCCCTTCTCCTTTCACCAGTATTGGTTAATTGTAAAGACCCACACTTCCTTGAACCAAAAATTTCACTATTTTTTTATTTTATTTTTTTAATGTCTTGCTAAATTAGTTGTATACTCAGGAACTTCTATCCATACGAGATAGGCATCTATCCATCCGAGATAGGCATCTAACCATATGGGTTAGGATAATGTCTATACGGGACGAAGACTCATCTATCCATCCGGGATAGGCATCTAACCTTTCGGGTTAGGTTAATGTCCACTTGGGACCAATATCTATCTATCTAAATAAGATAGACATCTAACCACATGGGTTAGAAAATGCTCTGGCCAGAGACTTAGACTCATCGGGACCATCTGGGTCCTGAGTCACTCTCTAAAGACTACACTCCTCTACTAGGAGTGCACCAAGGTCAATGTCCTTAGGAGTATGTGAGATAATAATAAAATCTTGAGTCTCGCCTCAGAATTTGGCTTAAAGCCTCGAGGAATCAAGCGAATCCATCTGAGATTCCTTCTAAGTATAACAAGTAATTTCTAACTTTAATTTTATTATTTATTTATCTTTCTTTATCTTAAGGTATCTTAACAAGGTCAATAAGGTAAACACCCTTAACCAATCCTAAATCCCCACCTCAAGCGCCTACATACTAGGGACAACTCTGTCCCTAGACTACCTACATACACCGTTTCAGCACAGGATCAAGGCGTATAATATGTAGTTCTGTTTTCTAATCTATTGTTGGATGTAAACTGTTTTGTGGGTATGTGACCCTTTCTAGGGCCATTGCCCCAGACAGTTTCTCTTCGGTTACTACCTGCATAAGGGAGCATATAAAGCATAAATATTCATGGTGATTTTTTTCTTGTTTCCTAATTCATCTATGTCCTAAGTTCCTATAAGTCACGTCACCCTTGCCCGTTAAATAAAATATAAAAGAACTAAAAATTCAATTCACATGCCCAAACCCTATTGGAGTTTTCTATGATCTTCACTAGCAGATGTAAGTCCATTATAGTACTATCCTTTTTTATATTATCGATCCAAGAGGGATTTCCCGCCCCTTGGATTTTAACTCCAAAATGATCCTTATTACTCCCCGGCGATTTATAGGGATGATGCCACAGACGTCGTTGTTGTAGCTTTATTAGGCTATAAGTGCAGTAACTCAAGCATGACGGCATTACCCGTAAACATGAGTCAGAGGCACCGTTAATACCGAACATTGTTGGTTTTTATGTTTTCCTCCTCTTATTTAAGTTTTCTATCTAAGAAGAAATTAAATGCATTATCAATAATAAGAAAAGTAGCTTGTGCACATAAACCAAATGGAATATAAAAGCTTTATACCTTCTTGCTGAGGAAGTAAAATTAAATGAACTTACTAAATAAAAAAACTATTTATTCAAGTATATTTGCTAGAAAGAAGTATTACATCTACTTACATCCTATGAAAGTAAAAATTTTTGTAACAATGAATTGAATAGTCAAATCCATTTATGAAATAAAAATATTTAAACATAAAGTTAAATTCTTCAAGATGGGTGATCTAATTCATAGATGGTATGAATCTAATTATTTTGCAATGTTAGTATTTCCTAGGAAAGAAATTTGAATCTATTTGCATAATCTATGTTATAGAGTAAGTAGTTTTTTATTTAAATTGCATAATATTTTTGAGATAAATATCCCTCTATGATAGCATAAATAATTTTCAACTCAATGGCATAATCTATTGTTTCAAGAAAAAGGTTTATTAATTTTGATTGAATTGCATGACTAAAGAAGACTTGATTTTAATTGCATAAGTTATTGCACTAATATCTTAGATAGATAAATCAATACAATGACTTAATAAGAGCCTTGATTTTAATTGTATAATTTATATTACTAATGCCTCAAGATTGATGATCTATCTAAAGTAGGTTTGCATTAATTTGCATAATATTCTAATGATTACATATTCACTATGACCTTGTTGTAATTAAATGAATCAACCTTGTTTTAAAAAAAATTGAATCTACTTGCATATTTAAAGAATAACCATGATGTTGAAGAATTAAGTTTATTACAAATTTATTAAATCATAACTATGATGTTGTGCTATAAGCCTTGAATCTCAAGAAGATAAATTTATTGCATGGAGAGAAAGTTTATTTGAAGAATAACAATAAATCTAAGAGTTAAGTTTATGGCATAATAAGAAAGAACTTTTATTAAAGAGATATTAATTCCTTAAGTTAGATTGTATTTTGTTTGCATGAATTCAATTTTACTACTTACCATTTGGTAAAACAATAAACATCTCATTTAATGAAACATAAATTTAAATTTAAAATTTAATGTCTAATAGTCATAATTGTTATTATAGAATTGTAATTATTGTCATAAAGCTATAGTGTTGTCATAAGATATAAAAGTTATCATTCCTCTATTTTAAAATCTTCTATAACCATACTCATAGTTTATCCTCATTTTATGAAGAAGAGAAGTATATTCTAAGTTCATTTGTTATATTCAATAATAGTTAGTAATCATTTCCATTTTTTTAATTTTTTTTAATTTTTTTTAAATAAAATTAAATACTATCTCATAGAACCATGGTTTGGACCAAATCTTCATCAATCATAGATTTTAGTTAATTTGTTGTCTTACTAATTTAGGGTAACATTATTAAAATTAAGAAGTTCATGGAATAACTTGAATTTATTTAGTGTATGAGTCAATTTTTTTTTTTAATTTTTCTTTTCTTTTTTTTAATTAAAGAGGGTAAAAACTTTATTGAATCATAACAACATTACAAAGTCAGAATAAAAGAAGCCACAAGGGGCCCAACAAAAAAAGAATTAATTCACGCCCAAGAAGCATCTCATATCCTCTGCAACCCACTCCTCAAGAACAGGGGCCATGTTATTTGGAAGATTGCCCCAACCATCCACATACCAAGAATCGGTCCTCTCCGACGCCCATCTAGCCAGTCCATCAACTACCCTATTCCACTCTCACAGAATATGGTGGAAAACAATGGACTCCAAAGAAGAGCACATAGAAATAATCTGCTTGACAACCACAACAAGTTGCCAATTCATATCCTCCAACTGTCACTTATGCAACATATCAATAACCACCTGAGAATCAGACTCACAAACAATCTGCCGCCCACACGCTCAATCGCCATAAGGATAGCACTAGCCTCCATAAGATTATTGGTATGCAAACCACGATACATAGAAAAGAAAAACACCACCGCTCCCAAGTTGTCTCTACCAATACCACCAACTCCAACATGCCCAGGATTACCCCTAGATGACCCATCTATATTATTTTTAGCTCCCCTAGAGCAGGCAGACACCAAAAGCCATCACGATCCACCCTCTCTCGCCCACGCCTATGATGCACACTGTCCAAATTTCTCCTATCCCCAACAACAAGACCCAAGGAATTAACAACACCCAAGTCCCTAGGATCAACTGGCATAGACAAATCACACTTTGCAGACAAAGTCTCCTACAGAACCCCAAGAATTCACCTCCAAAGTTGCTCCAAGATCAATTTTTTATCCAAGAAAATCTGTATGTTGCGCTCCAACCAAAGATTCCAAACAATCAAACTAGGGCCAATCCTCCAAGCAATTTTAAGAAAAGAGGTTTTGGCAAGAGATGATCCATGTCTCCTCCAAAAATCATCCAAGGCAAAGACATGGCAACATGGTAAGCTCCAGAGATTCCACCAGTGATGTCAGATATCCTTAGCCAAGGAACACTAAAGAAAGAGATGTGAGAGGCATTCTTCATGCTAACCACACAAAACACACATGGAAGGGCCCTGGAACCCCCGTTTCCCAAGATTGTCCCAAGTAAGAAACTTACCTTGGACAACAAGCCAAGAGAAAAAATTACACTTAAGCCAAGCAAATTTATTCCAAACATGCTTCCACCAAGGAACCTCAGAGCTCCCAAAGACCTGTTTATCCAAAACCTGATAACCAGAGGCAACTAAAAATTTACCCTACAAATCTGGACCCCAAGCAAGCACATCTCTCCCAAGAAGAGAGTTGTAGGTGCAATCCGAAAGAATCTTAGCAAGCACTTGACAATCCTCCAAAACCCCCCCAGGAGGCCAATCCTGAGGGTCCTTCCACCTGGACATAGTAATCTGACTCAAAGAATGTTGAGATTTGAAGTCGGCCACATGACACCAACCCGCCTCCTCAAAAATCTAGCACAAGTCCTGAAGGTGGGGATGAGAAGACAAAATAGGGGGATGTCCATCCCAAGAGTCATGCCAGAAGAGAGCTTCCCGACCCCGATTACAAATCCAAAAAAGAGCTTGTTTCACAAGCTTGGCACCCCGTTTGAGGGTACTCCAGATCATAGAACCTTTTCCCTCTAGACTGAATCTTACAACCTCCATGCTTTCCACCGTACCCAAATATTTGAGGGTAAGAATTTTATCCCACCACATATGTTGTTGTGAACACCAACACCAATACAGCTTAGCATCCAAGGCCTACCCATTCAAATCAGTTCATCATAGACCAAGACCCCCTTCCTACTTCGGCCTATAGACAACATCCCATTTCACCAAGCTCCACTTTCTATGAAGAAGGTTGCTAGACCACAAGAACTTACGAGATAGTCTCTCGAAATCTTGAATAAAACTTGATGGAGCATAAAGAACAAAGCACTTATAAAGTGGGTGAGGCTGGATCATAGACTTAAGAAGAGTCACTCTTCCAGCTGAAGAAAGCCACCTACAAGTCCAATGGCTGACCAAACTTCGAAACTTGTCAAGAGTCTCTTGCCAAAACCTTTTAGGGAGAGAATGAATGGCAAGAGGGATTCCAAGATAGAGAAAAGGAAGCAAATTGATCTGTGAATGAAGAATACCTGTTAATCTCCTTTGGATACCCTTAGGAGTATGGAAGAAGTAAATGAGAGACTTTACCTCATTAATGCGCTGCTTAGAGGCTGCCAAATAGCTATCCAAAACATTGTGCCAGTTCAAAGCCTCCTCAACCCTTGCCCTACCCATCAAGGCAGTATCATCAACAAACTAAAGATGAGTCTAAGGGGGAAGTTCATTTCCTCAATTCCAACCCTGAATCAAGCCACTTGCAACCTGAGCATGAATAAGCCTTCCCAATCCTTCCACAAGTAGGATGAATAAGTAGGGCAACAAAGGATCTCCTTGTCTGAGGCCTCTAGAAGCACCAAACAACTCAATGGGCTCACCATTGAGAAGCACTGAGAAGGAGGAAGAAGTAACACAACTCCTAACCCATTCAATCCAATCACTATCAAAGCCAAAAGCTCCAAGAATCTTGAATAGAAAGCTCCATTTAACGTGATCATACGCTTTTTCCATGTCCAGCTTGATAAACATAGATTTTTATTTTGAGGATTCCATAGAATGGATGGTCTCAGCTGCAATCACAACACCATCCATGATCTGTCTGCTAGCAACAAAACCCCCCTGCTCCTTAGAGATTAACTCACCAAGCCAAGGTTTCAGCCTTTCAGCAATCAACTTAGTAATAATCTTATAAACAACATTACATAATGCAATAGGCTGAAAAGGATCCAAAGAATTAGCCCCCTCCTTCTTTAGAATGAGAGCTAAAAAAGTTGCATTCAGAGACTTCAACATTTGTCTATTCATGAAAGATTCCTTAACAACCTCTAAGAGGTCCAAATTAACTACCTCCCAAAACTCCTAGAAGAATTCAATAGGGAATCCATCAGGCCCCGGTGCTTTACCTTTCTTCATTTGGAACACAACGTTCTCAAGCTCCAACAAGGAAATAGGAGAAAGCAATGATTCATTCATTTCATTAGACACTAGCTACGGGATACAATTCAAAATCCTTGTTTCAGCCTCCTTAACTGGAGGTGAATCCTTAGAAAATAATGAAGAGAAATACCGAATGCATTCCGTAGAGATAGAAACAAAAAAGGAAAAAATTTCCCCATCAGACAACACAAGAGAAGAAATAACATTACCTTGCCTCCAGTCTTTAACTGAGTTGTGAAAAAAAGAAGTATTCCTATCACCAACCTGGATCCATTCAATATGAGACTTTTGTTTCCAAAAAAAATCTTCTCTTAACTCCCATTCCTCTACCTCTTTTGTTGCAGCAATCTCTGACAAACTCAACTCTTCTGTTAGGCCTTGATCGCGAATCTGCCTGGTTATTAAGTCCAAGTTATCCCGAGCCTTTTGTTTTTCATGAAACAAATTCTCAAAATGTTGCCTATTCCATCTTTTCAACTTGTATTTGATGTACTGTAACCTCTTTGAGAATGAGTACATAGCAGTGCCATAAGCTGGCTTCCCAAGATCCCACCAGCCAGAAATCATATCATGAAGAGACTCATCCTGGAGCCACATGAGTTGGAACTTGAAATTTTGTTAATCACATTGTTGAGGCACATCAACCACAAGCTTAATTGGCCAATGGTCAGAGCCTCGACAATCCAATATTTCAGAGCTAATCATCCACCTATCCCCCATCCAAAAACTAGACACCAAAAATCTATCTAGTCTTTCAGAAATAGC
Organism: Sequoia sempervirens; assembly: GCA_007258455.2. Lineage (NCBI taxonomy): Eukaryota > Viridiplantae > Streptophyta > Pinopsida > Cupressales > Cupressaceae > Sequoia > Sequoia sempervirens. The sequence continues at coordinate 306,785,748 of VDFB02000015.1, read as the reverse complement.
AGCATCTTCAATTCTCCTATTATTCCGTGTGAAGACTCCATTAGTTGGTTTGACATCAACTAACCTCAAAAGAGCCATATTATCTTGCAAGAGCCTAGAGGAAGGCTCCAAATGAGCACTACCTCCTCTCTTCTCTTCTAAAGAAATGACAGCATTAAAATCACCAGCCAGGATCCAAGGCAAGTAAGGATCCAAAGACCTCACATGTCTAACATGATCCCACAGTTGTGCTTTACCTTGGAAATCAGTCGAGCATATATATTAGAGAAAATAACTTTCTCCCCTGACTCTAAATGAGAAGCAACACAAGAAATCGAACTCTTACAGGAGATCCACCAAATTGGACTAACCTTTCAGGGATCCCAAAAACAAGCCACTCCACCAGAATTACCAAAAGCACCCACACATTGACATTGGCCACGACCCCAAATCTTAGGAGCCACACTTAACATACTATCCACTAATAACTTAGTTTCCTGCAAAAAAATCACATCCGGAGAATGAATTCGAATCAAATCTCGAATAGCTTTTTGTCGAGGGATGTTATTCATACCCCTCACATTCCAAGAAAGAACTATCATCGTTAGGGTTGGGAAAAGTGAGCATCAATAGTCTTCACCGAACTAGCCTCAACCAATGTCTCTCCAGCAAGCTTCACCTTTTCTTGGTCTTTTTTGTGACCAACCTTAACTAATTTCTCAGGAATCCCTTTCTTAAAATATTTTTGCTGCACACCCAAAATAGAGGAAGAAGGTTTAAACTTACCTAAATTATGGCTATCACGAGCCTCCAAGTAGACCTTACCAGCACCAGAGGGGCCACTAGAATCAACAACCCCCCCATCCCCTGCACCAAGAGCTAGAGCGGAAGGACCTAGACCAGACACTATCTGAGGATCCTAGTCACCAAGCTAATCCACTCCAGGGATCACCGAAGGTTGTACCTCAACCAACTCCTTAGAACCAGAGCCATCCATCATTTGCATGTCATTTGTAAACCCTTCCTCTTGAACTAACTCATCCAAAGCCTCAAATCTATTGAAAGTCTCCCCTTCCTGTCTATCCTGGAAAGGCCTCTTTTGGCCCCATCCATGATTATGAGGTTTAACTAGAATAAAACCATCTTTGTCCACTGCCATTCCCTACATAGGATCCTTACCCTTTTCCACCCTCAGATTAGATTGGGAACCCACATTATTTGCACCTCCCGCACCAAAATCCCAAGGACACCTCTGCTGCAGATGCCCATATTCATGGCATAACTGACAGCGAAAAGGAAACATTTCATAATCCGAAGGCTGAGTCCAGGAATTAGAGCCAATAGTCAAATCAATAGAATCGGGAAGAGGTTGACTCAGATCAATCTTGACACAAACCCTCGCATAAGAAAAGATCATCTTATCTAAAGTATGTTGAGAAGGACCAATAGGCTTACCCAATAATAAAGCAATTTATTGTAATATATCAATTCTCCAACATTCAAGTGGCAGTCAAGGAAGGCGAACCCAAACCGGAACCCTAGAAGGCAACTCTTCCGCCGAATTAAAGCTAGCATGCCATGGTTTTATGAAAAGACCTACTTGATTATAAAAATAAGGCCCCCCTTCAAATGCCCTATTTTGATCAGCAATGCATGAGAAATCTACCAAAAAGAAATTGTTTGCAACCAACAGAACATCAAAGTCACCTTCTGGAGACCATGTCTTGCGGATCCAAGTGTCCAAGAAAGAAAGAGAAACCCTCATCCCCATAAACTTACAAATCAAAACATGCTTACTGTAGTAATCCAGATCTTCAACTACCGCCTCTGATTGAATCACCAACACAGGATGAACTTGTGCCCTCTCTAGACATCCATTTACCTTATGCATTTTAAAGGTACTAGATTTTGTCAAACCCTCTCCAGACGAAGCCCCACCACCAACCTCCGCCATAGGAATATCTCCCTTCCTCCTTTGATTGTTAATTAGATCAAATAATTTATTATTTAATCTACCCAATTGATACCCCTTTGAAAATTCTTTCAATTTATTTATACTAAAAAAAAAACTATTTTATTTATGACTTAGCTAAATTAAAAGAATAAATGTTTTAAAGAACTTAAATATAAAAACCCATATTATAAAACATATGTATTTAGACAATAATAAAACAATAATTTAATTTAAAGAAATAATATTTCTTTATAAGTAAAAATAGATGAAAATGAATTTATTGATTTAAAGAAATTAATTTTTATCCTAGATTTAGTTTAGAAAAACAACGAATGGTAAGAAAAATAATAATAGATTGATTATAATTTATATAAATATATTTTTTTTTCAGAAACAAAGATAGAAAAGAGTAATAGTTTGATCCTAGCAAATTTTCTAGATTTGATTAGTTATTCTAAAAAGAAATCAAAATAAAGGAAACCTGGATGTTGATGGAGTTGCAACAATTTTCTTCCAAATCTTCTCTTTGTTCCTTCTTCAATTTGATTCTCCTTCCTTCAATCCTATCTTTCTTCAAAGTGATAGCATAAGATACCCTTCATGTGTTGTTGATGAGAGAAGAAATGGCCTCAATTTATAGACTTGAGGGGAGGTAAATGGAGGGCCAAGATTGGAGATTGATTCAACGGCTAGGATTGTTTGAGAAGGTGGGGTTACAAGTGTCACATGAAGAAGGCTTTAAAAATAGGACCACATGGCATGGGGAGAGGAGTCAAGGGTGCTCACACATGTGTGAGCACACTTTGGGAGAGGTGGATATGACAAGTCCCCACACCTTTCCCAAGACCATAAAACTCGTCACTCCTTTTTAAGTGACTTTTTAGGGGTTCATAATTTGCCCAAAAGGTCATATTATGTTTTCAATAAGCTTCCACCCCATAGGTACTTACCCTAGGGGTTCATTTTTACCCTAAAGTCAATAAAACAAGTCCAAATAACCATATGCAAGAGAATTCAAATTTTAAAATACAAATTTTGATTTGTGAGCACACCTTGTGTAGATGGGATGTTGACATGTCTATGACATATAAGAGAGAGGGTGGCTTGATAATGACATGTAAGGGAGAGGGGTTTGACCATGTGTGCTCACATGTGTGAGCACACATGGGGAAGCCAAATGGCTAAAAGAGGAAAGGTCACATGCATGGTGTGAACTCCCACATAAGGGTGAGTGAGGATGAGTTGTAAGGTGATAGTGACTTGTGCATGCAAGTTACATGTGAGTGAGATTAGAATGAATTTTTAAATTTGAAAAAAATGATAATGAAGATTAATTAATCAATTAATTTAGGATTAACTAATTAATGGATTATGAAGGATAGTGACATCTCCCTAATCATGATTAATTAGATTAAATGATGTATTATATTAATTAATGTGACTTATAAAAGTGGTTAATTTTATTTATTAAGTATAATAATAGATTATTCTAATCAATATTGTTTAGGATAGGATAAGAACACTTGTCACATAATGACTTAATATTTTTTTTATTCAAAATTATTTTATTCCTTATTTTTTTTTCCCATTTTTACAACACCATGTGCTAAAATTGTTAATGAAACACTTATTTATTAATATTGTTAACTTTTATTTGTTCCTATGTATTTAATAATTTAATTTTTTTTTTTATTCATTTAATCTCTACCTTCTCCACACATAAATTAATTGTATAAAACCACTTACATAATATTACCACACAAAATTATAGTATGTCTAAAGTTTTAACATAAAGAAGGTTATGACATTAATCAACATTTTGCATTTTAGAGGGTCAACCTTCCATGTGTTCTCAGCATATTACTTCATCATTTCCTCCATAGGATCAAATGTAGGGATGTGGAATGTTTCTCCTATGGACCTAGCAAATAATTCAGTCATCACCCTGCCCTCATGATCAATGATCCTTCTACTTTCTGCTTGATAGGCTTCCCTGCAATCCATTACCACTTCCGGTGCTACAAGAGTGGGCAGGAAACCAGTTGCCTTGGCCAAACCATTCTTTCTGATTTTCCCTGCATTTTCTATAGTGGGGTTGACAATGACCCTTTGTCTTAATTCATCTATGTCAACCTATCTGAGGTTGGTATCTGTCATCGTGTCCCAAGCAGTAGTGACCTTGGAGGTGACTTCTACTCCACGTAACTGATACTTCATCTAATCTTTATCTTCTTTTCCTCTTGGGACCTTGGTAGATTTCTTCCCTTTTTCTTTCTCCATGGACGCTCCTGATGGTCCTACAATTGATTCCATAAATCCTACAAATAGAGACATAGTAAGCACATTCACATAAAAAGCAAGGGGAGCATTAGTGAAATCTTGCAAAACAGATGTTAGATCAAATAGATCATTACAAGAGATCATAATTTTCATTAAAATTCATCGTTGGATGTTCATTTGGGAAGAATAGAGCAATGCGGGTCTAGGGATGTGGGTTTCCCTAGACTGGCAGCCGTTTTGGATAAGGCAGCAAGGAGATAGTGTAGAGGGCATGGTAACCCACAAGCAGCCACCTACATCAAGATTTTTGCACCTCTGATTCAGGGCCCACCAAGGTGTGAAGGTATGTGGGCACGTGGGTCCACCATTCATGAAATTTCAAAGGTGGTAATTCAATCATTTCTCATGTGGGTCAAGAGGGTGTGAAATTCAGGGTCGTTAAGGTCATTTTGTAACTCTTTCATTTCGAACGGCACTGGCATGGAGGAAATTTGAAAATGGAGTCCCACATTGTGGGACCCATAGGTAGAAAGGGTGGCTCAGTGCTAGCTTTAAAATTCAAACCATTCAGAATGATGTGGGTGGGGCCCTACAGGAGGATGCCAAGTAATAGTCATTTAGATCAGCCAAGACGGGACAGTGGCCTATAGACGGTGGTCCACACCACCAAGCCTGCATTGGTATTTACTTAGTTATTTTCACTCTCGAGGACCAAAGGCGAAATGGATGGTCTGGGGTCTACAACACAGATGGATGGGGCTTCATGGTCATTTACAAATAGCAGAGGGAAGGCAGCACCCCACAACAGGCGACCCGCATAGGCAGGTTCATAGAGGACCTAAGCATTGATTGTTTGCTCTCAAAGGACTAGACGACAAATACGCGTTTGGGTTCCGCCATGCAGAATGATGGTAGGGCATGACCATTTTTTGAATGACATTCACACAAAGGTGAGCCACAAGTGGCAGCCCACAAAGAACTAGTCACAAGGTACTTAGGGATTTTTATTATGAAGGCTCAGGGGGAAAGTCACCACCGCGGTCCACAAGGTAGAAAGGTGAATTTCATCAATTGTTTTGCAGTGATGAGGAGGGCACTACCTATAGATGGACCCTCGCTGGGTCCCACCCACAAGGAAGTTTTAACTTGAGCTTTTCTTGGGTGATCCTTAATGAAAAAAGAGTTGGCGGGTTCCACAGTTTGGGATGATGGATTGGATTGGCTACTGGTGATGGTGCTAGAAACGGTGGCAACGAGGATGAGGTCCGCCAAGGATTACCCACAAACGGGTTCCAATGTGAAGGGCATGTATCAAATGGTAGTTTTCAGGCAGTGGATAGCGTAGAGTCACCCGCATGTGGAAATCTACAAAAGTGGACCTGTAAGGGCCTAAGGATCTCCAGTTCTACTTAGGTTTCAAGTTTTAATGCATCATGACGAAGGGACGGTGTTTTTCCACATGTGCAAACCTGCTAAGGGAAAAGGCCTCATATCTTATGTTTAAAGTTTGGAAATTTGCACAATGGTGAAGGGAAGCTTGTGAGCCATAAGGGCATAAATGCCCAGTGAAGAATGGCATCCAAAGATTCAAGTCCCGCACAGCCCTAGATGGTTGATTTCAAAGGATTTTCAAATATTCAAAATATGGGTTTTATGCAAAATTTGGGGCTCTAACTGATTCAAGGATTTCCTCTTAAGATTTTAACAACTTTAAAAGAAAACTATTAAAAACATAACTAGGGAAGCAACAGCGGAAAACCCACCTAAATATCCCGCTGAAACTAGCAAAGAATCCAATGGTTGCAATGCTTGAATGGTGACAAGATCTGGCGAGCATGAAGGCGACGATGGATGACAAAGCTCTGGAAATTTTATGACCAAAGAAATGAAAATGGTAGGTCGATTGGGCTATTTACAGGAAATTATTCATTAATGACCAACATTTATTACCCATACGATGGCAAGTGAGGTAGATGGACGGAGTTTTCTAAAATTCCTACAACGGGAAGGTTGGAGCTTGCGATGCGGGTAGTAGCCAAGAATTTACCATTTTATGGTGCAACAACGGGGCGATGATGGACGATGTAGGCGGTAGACCCGGGTTAGCTACCAGAGAAATGGCTAAGAGGGGATAGAAACCCATGAGGGTAAACACACATAGGTGGACCCGCGCAACATAAAAGGTACTAGTTTAAAAGACCTAAGGAAAACAGTCAAAGGACCTCTGCAAAGGAAAAAGACATGAAAATCTCCAAGGTGGTGAAGCCTGGTCAACTCAAGATGATAAATTTATGACTCCTTGACCAACTAGGACTCAAAACAAGGGGCACGCAAAATGAGATGAAGGTGGAAGTGACCTGGAAAAGGCAAAAAAGAGAGTGTCCCCATTCTGAATGGGGTGTGTGTGCTATAGGCACAACAAATGGTGACTCTACTGGGAGAACTCTCTCAAGCATTCTAAGGATAAAGATTCATTCTAAACCTAGAATCTATGGTTTTGCTGACTAGGAGTCAGTTTTCATAAGTGAACTAAGGAACTCAAAGGAGAATGGGGATCCTCAATTGAATCAGATCACAGAAACCTATTAGAAGTGTGTGTATGGTGAGTTTATTCCCTTTCTTCAGAAACTAGAACAAATGACCATTAATCAGGTAAAGCAAGCTACATAAATTTCCTAACCCTAAAGGTAACCTGGACATTGCTTCGCTGTCAGTCATGCATCCATAGCCTCGATGGAGTTGTCATTGTGACCACGTGAACATTTCTCTACTGCCAATCAAGCGTCTATAGCCCCAATAGAGTTGTTCTCACACCCACACAGTTGCTTTATTTTCATTACTTTCTTTCTTTCCTTCCTTTTCAAATATTTTCTCTTTGGTGATCTTTCTTTTTCTCAACCGTGTAAGCATCGAAGCTTATTGTGGGTTTGGAATCATAGTGATCACTAGAGAAAACTTAATATTTTTCACTTTCTAGGCCCTCATAACAACCACTATATATTTCTTCAAAAATAATTTCATGTGTTTTTTTGTGCAAGGTCTGAGACGAGTGTGAAAGGATTCAACCAAGGGTCATGTTCTAGGTCTAGTCGGAGCTCAAATAAGGAAACTACTCTAAAGAAGTGATTAGAGATCAATAGCTGGGATTGAATATTTATCCAAAGAACACACAAGAGTGGGTAGCAAAGTGAATTGTTCATCAAATTGAGCATGACCATCACAAAAATAGAACACTCTCAACAAAACAAAGCAGTTGGGACAACAAGCAAAACAAAAGCAAAGCGTGATAGCAAAACAAAGGAAACCTAAACTAACTTATATACAGGTATTTACAAACATGAACTCAGAAGAGCTCAAGAAAGGAAGTAATGATTGAGGTGCTTCCTATTGATAGGAAACAAGACATCTTCACCAGTTAGCGTCTTGAGGTGGAAGGCATTATCTCCTAAAATTTTAGAGATTTGAAAGGGTCCAAGCTAGAGCTTGTCGAATTTTTCATGTCCCCCTTTCTTTTCATGGGCCTTGTCATTGCCTTGGGGATAGTAATTGGAGGAAAACTTGAGGGTGGTGTCATAATCAAAGGTCCAACTGGCTAATTTGAGTGAGGAAAAGGTAGGGCCATTATCTCAGATGAGAGCATAGGGGCAACCAAAATTATTCAAAATAAAGCTTTCAAGAAAATTAATAACCACCTTAGTAGTACATTTCCTGCATGCAATTACTTTTGTCCATCTTGTACAGTAATCAGAAGCAGATAGAATGTACCTATGACCCACAAAGGATCATGGACTTATGGACAGATGAAGTTGAGACCCCATTGAGTGAACGGTCTTACCTCCAGGACTAGTTACAGTGGGACAATAGCATTTTGTTCTCTGGTTGCAACATTCTGGCACACGTGGCAGGTTCGAACATGATTATGAGCATCCTTAAACACCATTGGCCAATAGTTCCTAGACCGCAATATTTGATGAGTAGTGGAAGGGCCAGATCTATGGCTTGTACCAAATTTATCATCAAACTCTTTCAACATTCATGTGGCCTCTTCTTTCCCAAGGCATCTAAGGTAGACCCATTCATGATTCCTCTTGTATAGTATTGAGCCCTACAGCATGTGGTTGTTACTTTTCAGTTGGAGAGAATGTTTTTGGACTCCCTGCAAGCAAGGTAGGAACTTGTTATTCAACAAGTAGTAGAAAATGTCATCATACCACTCTTTGGGGAGACATCTTCAAGTTGATATTGCTAGAAAATGAGCTCGGGTCTAGCCTCGGCCAGTGTTTTGGCTATCGTACGGGTGAGGGCCTACCCTCCTACCAACTTCATGGGCTAAATCTCCATGTCATATTCCTATAGCAAGGTGACCCATTTTTCCCTTCTTTCTCCCAAATCATTTTGCATCAGTAATGTTTTGACTATTGGGTCAGGCACTATGGAAAACATTTTGTTCTGCAAGATGTAGTGTCTAAATTTCTTGACTCCCCTAACTAAGGCATATTCTTGCTTCTCCACATTGTGGTATCTTAGTTCTACATCTTTTAATGGAGCACTCATGAAAGCAATTGGGTGTTCATTTCCTTCACCATCCTTTTGAGTCAATATGCTGGCACAGGAATGGTCTAAAGCAAATGAGTAGATGTAAAACAACTTCAAGTAATCTGGGCTAACCAATATTGGCACCTCAACAATTTCTTTCTTGATTTCCTCAAAGGTCTACTTTGCCTCTAGTGTCCATTCAACTTTGGAATCTTGCTTCAACATAGCATTCAATGGCTTGACTATTTTGGCAAAGCCAGTAATGAATTTTCTGACATAATTTATCTTTCTAAAGAAAGACTTCAACTCCTTGTTTCCTAGCAGCTGAATTTTTAGAATATTTTGAATGTGTTCGGGGTATATTGAGATTCATTTCTATGTGATCACATTCTCGAGCAACTTTCCCTCTATGACTCTGAAAATGCACTTTTTTGGATTCAAGGAAATCCCAAATTCCCTACATTTCTAAAAAAATATTCATAAATCAGAAACATGACCCCCTCACTTCTTGGAAAACACCGTGAGATCTTCCATGTAGATGATAATGCACTTACCAATTAGGTCCTTGAAGGCGATATCCATTGCACGCTACAAAGTGGTGCCAACGTTGACGAGCCCAAATGACATCCTCTTGTATGAAAAGGTTCCACACTTGGTGGTGAAAGTTGTCTTGTTCCTATCCTCGTATTGTACAATTACTTGATTGTACCTGAAGTATCTATTTAAGAAAGACATCATCTAAGATCTGTTGACTATCTATAGAACCTCATCCAATGAGGGCACTAGATAATTGTCCTTCTCCAAAGCTCTATTCAAGTTGTGGAAGTCTACGCACAATCTAATTTCTCTGTTCTTTTTCCTGACTTGAACCAAATTAGCCACCCACGTGGAGTGTCTAACTGGGAATATAATTTAGGCAAATAGAAACTTCTAAACTTCCTTGTAGATGATGGGTTCCAGCAATGCATTGATAGGACGTTGTCATTGCCGAAAGGGCCTCACATCTGACTTGAGAGAGATAGTGTGCATAATGATTAAGGTGTCATATGTTTTCAAATCTTCATAGCTCCAAGCAACCACATCATGATACTTGCATAAGGAATCAAGGATCCATTTCTTTTCTTTTGGCATGTAAACCTTTCCAATGAACACATTCTTAATTTCCTCATTTGTCCCTAGATTGTGAGCATCACACTGGTTATCAATAGAATCTTTCTTTGCTTGCTGATCTTGATCTCTGATCTAGTCTAAGTTAAATATTCATTAAAGTTGAACCTTTCCCCTAGGAATCACATTGGTCTTGAGGTTGATCACCCCTTCTATATCCAATTCATCCTCTTTACACTCAACCTCATTAGTTATTTTGGTTACAAATACATCAAAGCTAGTAATGAAATCTAAGATCTGCTTGTCATCATTGAACACTTGGAAGTTTGTGACGTTATCTGGCACTGAAGGGGTGGAGGTAAGCTCAACAATGAATTTCTTCAAGCTAGACAAAGAGAGGGGATGCAACATGTTGGCCGCTTGGGCCAAGACATCAGTAGTATGATTCTTACTTTGAGAGATTAGCTGAATATTAAATGCATCTAAAATCTCTAAAAGATCCCAAACCCTATGCCTGTAATTGGCTAGCCTTCTATCATGGCAGGAATACAACTTCCTAAATTGTTTTTCCACTAACTCTAAGTCACCAAAGACTTGTAGCATTTTGACCCTTTTCCTTAGAGCCATCAAAATACCATGGACCGGTGCTTTGTACTCTGATATGTTATTCATACAATAAAATTGAAGCCTATGAGTAGCAAAATAGGTCTTACCTATGGGGCTAATGAGTTTGAACCCAGCTCCCGCTCCTTGCTTGGACTTAGACCTGTCAAAGCATAATGTCCAAAACATGGAGGTCTCTTTAACCCCAATTTTGATCATACGTTCATCTTTATTTAGTTGCACACTTGCATCTACAACTTCTGGAAAAGGCACAAATTCATCATTGCTATGGTCAAGCTGTCCTATTCAGGGTTCCTTGGTGAAATTTGGTCATTGATATGAGCAATCATTGATTGAAAAAGGAAACATTCAAATTCTAAATGGGCAACGTTGTGGACCCTGCACTAACTAGGCAATAGGAGCTCTTGGAAATCCGTCCTCACTCCTAAGCTAAGCTGATCTTGCACACATTTTTCAATAAATTCCTAGAATCCATCCAATAATCCTAAATTGCCATTATCATTAGATTCCTCATCATCTGACTCAACCAAAATTTTTGTGCTTTGAGGTGTGTAAGTTAAATCAACAGGGGGGCTACACAACACAAGGATAACTTCTTTAGTCTCCTCCCCTTCTTGAGATTCTAATTCTTCTTGATAGGCCATGGGAGAATAATTGCCAAGTTCTGTTTCAAAAAACAACACCTCATTGGTGTTGTTATACTCTATAATCATAAACATCATATGAGGCTCTTGTTCAATACAGATATGGTTGAGTAGCCCTTTCCATGGTAGCCATAGGTGAGAAAATTCAATTGCAGCATATCCATTCAATGCCCTGGTGAAGTCCCTTCCCAGTATTATGCAATATGTGTCAAGAATATCAGCAACTTGAATATCAATGACTTGTTGCACCCTTGGGTCTACAACAATTTGCATAGGGATTCGATAGATTTTTCAAACTATTTCCACCTCAATTTTATCCAATTAGGTCACCTTTCATTAAGAAGGAGTGGGAACAATTCCCAATGCCTTGCATACAATGAGCAACATAACATTGGTCAATTCTCCTTAATCAAGCAAGCAATTGTGTAGGTTCTTTCCAAATATCCTACTAGTGGTGAGGAAGGAAAATTTTTCTAACTTCCCTTGGAACAAACCCATGAGTTTTTCCACCTGGGCTACTTGATTTTTATCCTTATCATTGGTCTTGTCCTTAGTTGGCACTTCATTTTGTTCTTTCACTGGTTGTTTTCCTGTTTGTTGATTTGAAGGTGCATCCATTTTCCTACCTAAGATTTCTTTAATTATGGGTTCACTTTGTGAGTCATCAAAGGAGACCCTTTTGGTCGGTACCTCTTGTGTTAACTTGAAAGAGTTAGTCCCATTAATCATTCTAAAGAAATAATTCCTAACTACTAGGACTTTGAGAAATTCAAAGGCTAACAAACTAATTTTAACCTTCTTAAATTCTTCAACTACATGTTTTCCCATTTGTTCAATTTCAGTGTCAATGGATTTGGCTCAAGAAGAGCTAGTAGACTGGTTTTGCATTTGATTTGGCTAGTTTTTTTTATTAAAATATTGAATGGGCACATGGGGGTAACCTAGATTTTTTCTAGCATTCGAGTTAGGTGGAGTGCCAAAGTTATTAGATGGAATAGAGGTCGTGAAAGGCCCTCCTGCTTTCCTATTTCTTAAGTTATATAGCATCACCCTTTGGTGAAACATATAGAATTCATCCTCAGATGACTCCTCTTCATCTAGTGGACCATTATCTATTGAAGTAAAGAGCTGAGATAGAGTGTCTTCGTTACTTACCTCTTTTGTTTCCTCATCTTTTGAGGCAGCGATCTCCTTTTCAAGTGCATTGCTTTGGCTTTGTGAAAAGGGGGCTTGATTAACCACGAGGACTGAAGAGTCATAAGGCTCGAATAGGACTGTCTTTGTAGCTTGTACCATCCACGATGTTTTGGAATTATCCTTGGAAGATCTCTGCAGCTATCTGGAACTCAGGGAAATCCAGTTCATAGTGCCTGTTTGTTTTATGAATCCGGCACCATCGAGACAAAGCTGCCTCAGCTAGGTACACCCCACTGGTTGTCTTCTCTGTACCTGCAAGCTGATCAAGAGGGGTAGAAACACCTCTGTTATTTGGCCTTGTATTCCATGTCTGATTTTTTCTCTATGAAAAAATCCTTTCGAACTTTTGATTGGAATTTTTCCCCCTCATAGTTCTATCCAGAAGAGGCATCCACATCACAGTTATCTTTGTTGTCGTAGTTAAGGTTGGCCTGAATGCTCCATTGAGAAGATTGCAACTAGTTGTTTTGATTTCATAAGTGTTTCATTTCCATTAACATTTTCTTGATCATCTATGTCAATTCGTCTATTCAATCCTTCTTTGTGTTGTTTAGTTGCGATGCTTGGTTTTGGAGAAAGACCAGCTGCACTGCTGGTTGGTTTTGTTGAATGGGTAGGAACTCAGGCCCTTGCAAATATACGAGTACTTGAGTTTGTTGAGAATAGACTTGTTGTTGCAGTGGTTGTAAGTAATGAGGTACTGGGGGTGCTTGATTCAGTGGTTGTCCTGGATGAGGGATCATGGGAAGTTATGGAACTTGGTTCATAATGAGCATCTGATGTGCCAAGGCTTCGGTGAGCCCTTGAATCTGCATTGGGTGAGTGGTCAGCCCCAAAGATGGCAATAGACCAGCAACATTTTGTCCCAAGTTTGTACTTGTTGTGACCACTTAAGCATAAGCTTCCACCAAACAGGTGGGATATGGGCGCATTCTCTTTACCAATGCGGATGTGAGGTTATCCAAGGCAATGTAATATACCAATCAAGCTAAAGGATCATCAACCATGTAGGGAGCTTGCAATCTCACATATGCATGGTGAAATTGATCACTGAAGGATTTGATTGGTTCATTGACTTCCCTCTGAATAGCCATGAATTGTTGATATAGCTTAGAAGGGCTTATTCGAATCTTGTATTTTTGTAGGAAGGCATTCTTCAACAAATACCAAGTGGTGATGGACCCCATTGGCAAGTTGATGTACCAATAAAAAGCCTCTTCAACCAACAAATAAGGAAAGAACCAACAAGCCACATCTTCCTGATCTATTTGCATGTCTTTCAATGTTATTTGGAATATTTTAATATGCTCCTCTGCTATCCTCTACGGATCACAAGGATAGAACTTCGTGCAAAATCCTTCCAGATTCTTTGGCATATCATGGTAGACTTGGAAGGATAGTGGAGAAGGATTATTGCCTAGCCAAGCCATGATGGGAGCTGGAGTTTGTGCTTGTTGTGTGACAGTAACTTGGGGCTATGTAGGGGCAACAACAGTTGGGACTTGGCCTTGGAATTGAAGGGATGGGTCAAGGGAAATGCCCTAGCCATGGGAAGTGAGCAGCTAGAAGGTAGCTTGGGGCAGTTGAGAAGAAGAAGTGGATGCTAAAAAGGAAGAATGAGTGTGATGTGGATGGATGGAAAGAAGAGGTGAGGATGCAAGTGAAGTGGATGGAGCAAATGAGGTCGATGAAGTTGCTTCACCTCTTTTAGCTCTCTTAGCCTTGGTAGGGGGTGGTAGCTCTTCAAATTCCCCTTTGTTAGGTTTAGATCTTAGTATTCTTTGGAATCTTTCAGGGGACAATGAACCAATTTGATCCAGCTTAAGAAAAGGGATGCCCTCCTTCTAGCACCAATTCTATTGATGGGTGTTTTAGCACTTCTCAACATAGGTAATGCATAAATGCACTACCTCTCTTGAAAGTAAACTTCCTACAAACAAGTTACAAAAAATTACCCCAAGGTCTCCTAGGTGTTAGGTCATGACTTGCTTTGAATTTCTTAGTTGGTTCATGTGATATGTTGGTAATTATAGGGAAGCTTTACATATGTTAATTTGAAGGGAGATTTGACCCTTAGATGGAGTTCCTAATGTCTTGAAGATAATCTGTAATTTTTGCAAGTTCAAAATAGCAATCTAAAACTCTACTTTTATCATCAGATTTGGCTTTACAATGATGTTGGAACTTTTCTTAAACTACTATTTCAAAGAAAGTTCAAAAGGGAAGGGGAGGGTAAGAGTTCCTAGATCTGCAAATACCAATGAGCAGTGATAATGGAGGATGCTATAGTGGAAAACCTCCCTGAAACTAAGTTCCAATTAACCAAATCAGCTAACAGTATCATGAAACTAATGCTATCTTCTAAGGTCTGCAAATTTTTGACTGTTCACTCACTATAAAGCATGAATAGAAGATGAAATATAAGTGCAGCAATGAATTTATGTTCAAACTAGCTTTGCACTATTGTTTATCATCAACAAACAATAAAAAGCATGAACAAGGAAGGGCATCAACACAGCAGTATTCTTCAGCATCAATGAACAACATTCACTAAACTACTAAGAGCATGCAAAACACATAGAACAACAAATTAAATCTACTCAAATCTATCAATTATGAGGAGATGAATCATGAAACATGATAGAAACTCAAGAATCCACCATTTAAGTAATGAATTTCTATTGAAATTTCAGTAGCATGTCATTACAACAACTCAACTCTCTCTTTCAAAATGACAAGAGACCCCCTATTTATAGTTTTACAAAAGAAAAAAAAATGGTCAAGATTTAATCTCATTATGTGGCAAAGATTCATTAAAAATTAGGGTTTCACCTACCCCCAATATATCGCAATTTAAAATACATCTCTTGTACTTTTCCCTATTTTGTCTTCTAGTAGCTTGGCACTATAGCACTTTTGTCTTGTAGTGATTTTCCCATTTGGCTATAGCTACACTGTGAGGAACTCATCATCAATTATAGGGTTTCCTTGATTCTTCTAGATAGTGGCATACTCCATGAATTTACCCATCAATGCCTAAAGTTTATTCCACTCTATTATATTTGATTGGAGCACTTGGAAGGATAGCTTCTTTGATCTTCCAGTGATCAACTCCCAATTCTTTGTACACTTAGGTGTGTGCTTAATCACCTGCTCTGACTAGGCAAAGGCTCGGGCAGAAAAATCCATAAAGTCCAGTAGTAATGAATCTGTGGCTCCATTCTCCATTTTCTTGTGAAAATACAGCCTGATCTTCTCAGGATCTAGCTCAGTAGCGGCCATGTCATAATTTTCCATGAGCTTTAGATACTCCTCACAATCCATCCTATGTTCCTTGACCCATTCAAGGTCAAGCTCTACCTCATGGAGCACTCTTTCTAGGACATCTCTTTTGTGATCCAGGCCCATCTTCCATGTCTCCACCAACCAATTATCATCCTTCACCAGGGCCAACTCCTTCTCCTAGGTCTTCTCGAGTATCTTGAGGATGGTCTCAAGCTTAGGATATGTAATCCTATATAATTTGGGGAAGTTATTACAAATTCTCTCAGTGGGCCCTCAAGCTTCTTTTGTACTTCCTAGAACTTGTTGGTCATTTTAACGGCATGGCCAATGCCCATATCACCATTGTAGAGCACTCACTGGAACCACTTTGTTGTAGCCTTGGTCCAGTTCTTTATCTTTTCTAACTTGCTTATGTTCTCTTTGGAGAGAAGCAAAGGTGGGGTCAAAGACATCATTGGTGCCTCCTCAATGGATGACCACTATTGAATGTAGGTGGTGAGATCTGCCACTTGTGCCTTTAGTTCTTCTGTAGAGGATTGATCCTTGCTCATCTGATGGAAAATCGTAGCAACTGATCCCTAGAGCTGATCAATCTTTTGCTCTCTTGTAGTGGTACCCAAGTCAATGATAGAGATATTACAGTTGACCCCCTCTCCTTTACCTATTACTGGGGTAGCACTTTGCACCATTCTTGATCTAGATGCATCTATAGTGATGTGGGATCAAACCCTTAGCTTCTTTTTCTTCTTTTTTCCTATTTGAGCTCATTCCAAGATAGCCTCCAATCTTTCCTTAGGATCCATGAGAATAGGGGTCTTCATTTGTAGCTACTTTTCCAACCAATCAGGCATTTGAGATCCCTCCTTTGGTGATTCATGATTACCTTCTTCTCTTTGAGTGTGTTGGATCTCACTTTCTTCGTGGCCTGAGGATTCTTTCTCTATTTTCTCTTCTTCTTCTTCATCTAAGTCCCAAATCAATATGGTATTTTCCTCGTTTGGCCTAGTAGTAGCTACATTTTCTTTAGGGTTGTCCTCCCCTTAAAATACCATTTCTTCTTCTTGCTTAAGCTTTGTATGGTGTTCTGGTTCAGGGCTCTTTTTCATTTTAATCTCTTCTTCAGGCTTATCCTCTTCTTCAACTCCAAGATCGTTCTTTCCCTCCTCCTTCTCGGGAGGTATTTCTTTATCTCGATCAAGACCCTTTTCTACTAGATGCTCTATAGATATGTCCATGTCATCATCAGTTTCCTTCTTTTCTCTAGAAGGTTGCCTCTCAAATTCTTCCCTGACGTCCTTGGGTTGCTTGGACAACTCCTCCTCAAGCTCCTAGTCAAAAGACTCTACAATATACCTGGCACCAGGCTCTTCAACATCTTCTTCTGAGGACTATGACCCTTCCTCTTCATATGCCACCTCATCGATGGTCATGTTCTGATGCTCTAGGTGCTTATTGTAGTCATCATTGAAGGGATCCTCGAGTTCCTCATCAACTCCTTTAGCAACCTCCCTCTGTCATCTCTCCTATTTTTTTGAGATTTGCATGGTTTCTTCCATCTTTGGTGGTTCTCTTTGAGGAGGAACAGGGAGACTAGCCACAACTTGGGCCATAACATCTTTTACTACAGGATTAATTAATACCCTAGAGAGTTTCATGGGTATATTTTGTACATGTCTTCCAAAGGCCTCTAGTGGAGTGAGAGTAGGAATTGTAGTTGTGGCTTTTAGAGGGACTACAATCAAGAGGGACATCATGGAGGATGAGAGTGGAGAGATTGTGGAAAAGGAGGAATCCTACACCATAATTGTAGTGGTTGGTGAGGTGGAGACAAGGTATACTGATATGTTCACCATAGGCGAAGAGGAAATGGGAAGTGCCTAAAATGTTGGAGGGGGAGTAGTAGTAGTGGCAGTGACAGTGATGGAAAGAGAAAAGGTGGCAAGTGGTGACTTTGGTTTCTTGACCTCTTCTTCTCCTTCATGCAATGGGTCTTCTTGGATTCTCAACATCTCAGAGAATCTACCTGACTTCTTGGCCATCTTCAAGGTCTAACCCTCAAAGGCCTTCCATCAATAAAACTTATACTTGGGTTGGCATTCAGTTACCTCTTTTCTCTTTCTCGGCCTCATGGTTTTTAGGAGATTTGGTGGCTTCCTTGACTAGGGCAGTGGTAGCTCTACTATCCATTTCACTCTCGAGCTCATCCTCGAGTTCGCCATATGTCAAGGTGACCCACTAGAGCTTCAATTGAGCAATTTGAGCATCAATCATTTTCCTCATTCTATGATCCACTGGCTTGGTCACAATGTCAAGGTCATTAACCTCTTCTTCATTCCAGTCTATCAAGGGCAATGGCATGTTGGCAATAGTATCATACCTCAAGTCCACAATGGTGTTTTCATCTTCTACAATTTGATCTGGTACTAAGAACAAATTGATTGTCTTGAAAAAGTAAGTGGTCATATGCATATAATGCCTCATGCATACCTCATTTTCATCTAGAAAGTTCACCCAAAAATCTTCAATGTGGTGCAAGTGAATGTATTATCTTCCAACAAACTTCTTTAATTTTTTGTAGGGGTCCATTCTTGGTCTAGCCATGTGGAGATCCATATTATATTCCATGATTTCCTTTTCTAAATATTTTGCACATTGGGCAACTGCTAGGGCATACATTCCCTGCCCAAATGTGAGGGGATATGGTATCCCTACCCGATGCTTTCCACTAAGGAGAGTGTGTGCACTCTACAATTTCCTAGAGACTTCCACCAAGACCAACCGGTCATTTGGGTACTAGGGTAGCTTGTATGGCCTTTCGAAGAAGCCCTTCATTCTGATGTACATAAATTTTGGGAACTATATAAATAGAAACCTGAACCTGCGAATGAATGCATGGGAACTGTGCGTGACTCTCCTCTCAAAGTCCCCTCCAAGGAGCCTAATAATATGCCCAATAAAGGAATCATTCACTCTACAGTAATCCTTCTTTAAATTTTGATATTGTAGTTGTGGGTACTTGTCATATAATTTCAAGTCCCTTCATGGGGTTGGGCTCTATCCAACAAATAAACCTTTATAATGGAATGGCTCGGCTAGGCGATACACCAAATAAGATGTCATATAGAATTGAGAAGTCTTTTGACTACTAGGAATTGTTGATGCAAGTTGTGACTGATCATTTTAGCCCAATGAAACTTGGCTTTCCCACTGATAATCTCCTCAATGAAATAAAACATCCAATCCTAAAAGTAAGCAACAATGGGAATTCCCATGACTCTACTCAACAATGTTACCAAGTAATGATAATCTTCATAAAATTCACTTCTGAACAATTCTTGGGGCACCTTGTTAGTGTTGCCCCTCTTCTCCTTTAACCAGTATTGGTTAATGAACTTTTTGCATTTCAGAGGGTCAACCTTCCATGTGTTCTCAGTGTATTCCTTTTTCATTTCCTCAATAGGGTCAAATGTAGGGATGTGGAATGTTTCTCCTATGGACCTGGTAGATAGGTCGGCCACCACCCTTCCCTCATGGTCAATTATCCTTCTGCTTTCTGCCTAAAAGGATTCCTTGCAAGCCATTACCAGTTCTGGGGTTACAAGAGCGGGTGGGAAACTGGCTACCTTGGCCAAACCACTCTTTCTAATTTTACTGGCATTTTCTATAGTGGGGTTGATGATGACCCTCTATTTGAATTCATCTATGTCAACCTGTCTGAGGTTGGTATTTGTGATTTTGTCCCAAGTGATAGTGACCTTAGAGGTGACTTCTACTCCCTGGAACTAAAACTTCATCTAGTCTTTTTCTTTTCCTCTTGGGACCTTGGTAGATTTCTTCCCTTTATCATTTTTCGCAGACACTCCCGATGGTCTTGCAACTGATTCTATAAATCCTACAAATATAGATGCATTAAGCACATTCACATAAAAAAGCGAGGGGAGCGATAGAAAAATCTTGCAAAAAAAATGTTAGATCAAGTAGATCATTACAAGAGATCATAATTTTCATTAAAATTAATTATTGAACATTCATTTGGGAAGAATAGAGCAATGCGGGTCTAGGGATATGGGTTTTTGGGATGCAGGTTTCCATGGACTGGTAGTCGTTTTGGAGAAGGCAGTAGGGAGACAACGTAGAGGGCACAACGACCTGCATTTGGCCACCCGCATCAAGATTTCTACACCTCTAATTCAGGTCCCACCAAGGTGTTAAGGTATTTGGGCACGTGGTCCACCATTCATGAAATTTTAGAGGTGGTAACTCAATCATTTTTCATGCGGGTCAAGAGGGTGCAGAAGTTGGGGTCGTTAAGGCCGTTTTGTTGCTCTACCATTTGGAACAACATTCGCCTAGCAGAAATCTACAAACAGAGTCCCGCATTGTGGGACCTACAGGTAGAAAGGTTAGCTCACTGTTATCTTTAAAGTTTAAACCATTCAAAATGAAGTGGATGGATCCCTGTAGGAGATTTCTAGGTAACGGCCATTTGGATAGACCAAGATGGGACAGCAGCCTGTAAACAACAGTCCACACTGTGAAGCCCACATTGGTATTTACTTAGTCATTTTCACTCTCAAGGATCGAAGGGGAAATGGATGGTGTGGGGTCCACAACACGAATGGATGGGGCTTCACGGTCATTTACAAACAATAGAGGGAAGGCGGTGCCCCACAATAGGCGACTTGCATAGGCAGGTCCACAGAGGACCTAAGCATTGATCATTTGCTCTCAGAGGTTTGGACGGCAAAGGAAAATTCAAGTTCTGCCACACAGAATGATGGAAGGGCATGACCATTTTTTAATAGTGTCAACACAAAGGAAATTCGTCGGTAGTGGCCCACAAAGAACCACCTACAAGGTACTTTACATAGAGATTTTTTTATTAAGGTTCGGGGACAAAGTCACCACCGAGGTCCGCAAGGCAGATGGGAAAATTTCATCAGTCATTTTGCAGAGATGAGGAGGGGGTGACCTGTAGATGGATCCCCACTAGGTCCCACCCACAAAGAAGTTTTAACTTGAGCTTTGCTTGGGTGAGCCTTAATGACAAAAGATTTGGTGGGGTCTACAGTCTAGGCTAATAGATTGACTTGGCTACTAGTGATGGTGCTAGAAACGATGGCGACGAGGATGAGGTCCATCGAGGATGACCCACAGATAGGTTCTAATGTAGAGGGAATGTATCAAATGGTATATTTTAGGTGGTGGATAATGAAGAGCCACCCGCATGTGAAAGTCCACAAAAGCCGACTAGCAAGGGCCTAGGGATCTCCAGTTCTACTTAGTTTTCAAGTTTCAACACATCAAGGTGAAGGGACGGCATCCGTCCGCATGTGCAGACCCGTTAAGGGAAAAGGCCTTGGATCCTCTATTTAAAGTTTTTAAATTCACACAATGGCAAAGGGAAGCTTGCAAGCCACAAGGGCATGAATTCCTTGGTGAAGAATGGTGGCCAAAGAGTCAAGTCCGGCATGGCCCTAGACAGTCGATTTCAAAGGATTTTCAAATTTTCAAAAGATGGGTTTTATGTGGAATTCGAGGCTCTAACTGATTCAAGGTTTTCCTCTTAAAATTTTAACAACTTTAAAAGAAAACTATTAAAAACATAACCAAGGTGGTGGTAGTGGAAAACCCACCTAAATATCCCATAGAAACCAGCGAAGAATCTGACGACTGCAATGCTTGAATGTTGACAATATCACACATGTGTGAAGGCGGCAATGGATGACAGAGCTCTAAAAAATTTCTGACCAAAGGAATGAAAATGACAAGTTGACTAGGCTATTTATAGGAAATTATTCATTAATGACCCACATTTATTACCCATATGGTGATAGGCAAGGTAGATGGACATGGTTTTTGAAAATGTTGGTAGTGGAAATGATGGAGCCCACAATGCGAGCAGCATCCAAGAGTTTTTTTTTATGGTTCCACAATGGGGCGGCGATGGAAGATGCAGGACCCATGATGCAGGCGACAGGCTCGAGTCAGCCACCACAGAAATGGCTAAGAGGGGGTGGAAACCCGTGAGTGGAAACCTACATAGGTGGACCCACGTAGTGCAAAACGCGCCAGTTTAAAAGACCTAAGGAAAATTTCTAGAGGACCTCCTCAAAGGAAAAACACATGAAAATCTCCAAGGTGGTGAAACCTAGTCAACTCAAGATGATAAATTTATGACTCCTTGACCAACTGGGACTCAAAACAGGGGGCACATAAAATGAGACAAAGGCAGAAGCAACCTAGAAAAGGAAAAAAAGAGAGGGTCCCCATTCCAAATGGGGCATGTGTGTTATAGGCACAACAAATGGTGACTTTGCTAGGAGAATGATCTCAAGCATTCTAAGGATAAAGATTCATTTTGAACCCAGAATCTCTAGTTTCATAGACTAGGAGTTAGTTTCCATAATTGAACTAAGGAACTCAAAGGAGAATGGGGATCCTTAACTGAATCAGATCACAAAAACCTCTCAGAAGTGTGTGTATGGTGATTTTATTCCCTTTCTTTAGAAACTAGAACAAACGACCATTAATCAAGCAAAGCAAGCTATGTAAATCGCCTAACCCCAAAAGTAACTTGGAAATTGATTCACTACCAGTGAAGCATCCATAGCCCTGATGGAGTTGTCTTTGTGACCCCATGAAGAGGTTTTCATGGGGAGTTGGGTGGTGTTTTGAATTTATGATGATGTATGGTAGAGTTCTCTAAAACTCATTCAGACAATCTTGTCAAATGTATCATAATAGTTTTCACATTTTCAAGAACGTGTATTTGTTAATGTTTATCTTCACTTTACTAGCTAATTATTATTTGCCCACATTTATCATAGCTCTAAGCTTTGATGTGTTGTACTTAAGGAAATTTAATTATGGCCTCGTGACCATTTTTCTTTGAATTATGTACTAGACCAAAGTTATATCTAGACATTTGTCTTATAATATCATGATCAAATTTATCATGGCTTTTGGCTTACGTATGTTGTACTTAAGAATGCCTCATTATGGCCCCATGGTGATCAATTTCTTGGAAATGACCATCGGCTCATGCAATCTATCAGATTCCTTAATTAGGCATGATCTTCCTTGGTTTGGGAATGATGATATTGGGGTGGGTCATTTCACTAATTGTCATTTCAATAATTTGTAAACCTTGTTGGTTTGGGGAAGCTTTTGGATTCAATGTGAAGAGATGGGAGGTGATAGAGTTAGGATTGAGTCTTACTTCTGTGATGAATTTTGTAGGAACCCTATTTTCTAGAATATATGCATTGAGGGTGGATTTGTGCCTCTCATGGAGTATCTGGTGGGTCACGATAAGAATTTGTTGGCTCAATTTGTTGCCTCCTAGAATGACAAGATAGTTACAGTGGGAGGAATTTTGTTTAAATTTAATGAAGATGTTATTGGAAAAGTGACAGGTCTTTCTTGTAATGATAGGAAACTTAAGAAGGACACCAAATTCTAGGACTTAGAGGACCTTAATTCCTTCTTCAAAGAGAATGAGAATCTAGTCAATAAGCAAGCAAGTTTCAAAAGGGAGGCACTTCCTAAACCGTGGGATCGGGTTTGTCTTTCTCTCATGAAGTATGTCACTCTTGAGGGAAGATTTAAGGTCTTTTACTTCTATCATTTTTCATTACTCAATCACCTTAGGCACAAAATAGTCTTATTTTTTCCTTTTTTCTGCTAATTTCCCTAGAAAGATCAGTAAAAGAAACCCTTGAAGCTGCTACCAAAAACCAAAACAAGCCACCTTTGTTGTCTTTGCACCAGGTCCTAATTCTAACTCTACCATTTCCATTTGGCCCTCTATCCTCCTAAACCCATTTCTATTGTTCATGTTGAAGAGCTAGAATTTCCTGACCACTCCCCTGATAAACCCTCCTTTGCTGCTTCTATTGGTCCCAAGAGGAAAACCCCCCTTATGAAATGTCATCCCAAAAATGCTCCTAGACCTAAACCCCCTACAAAAAAGAAGAAAGGCAGTGTGTCTTTAGCCTAGTCTAAGGTGGTTTTTGAGTTGTGTGAGTTGAAAAATGACCCTACCAAGAAGGACAACAAACCATTAGCAAAGACTAAAGGTAAGAAGGAGACTCCATGCTAGGTGGAGATGTCAACTTCGGACAATGAGGGAAAGAGCACTGAGGACCATGATTCTAAAGGGGATACTATCGTGACAACTACTGTGGATGTGGGGATGGAGCATATCAGTGTCATTAGGTCCCATAGGTTGGCTAAAAAAAATAATGGAGGTGTCGGTGGACAATATATCTAATAGATTAGAGACTGGCGGCATTGAGGGATGGACTAGTGGCAAAGAGGAGTGCAATAAGGACACTGTTGAGGAGAGGGAGGAATTTGTTGAAGGACCCAACCACTTCTCGAATTTGAACAAAATGATCAATTCAAAATCCACTACCCAGTCCTTAGACTTGATCACTAGTGAGGAGGAGAATATTAAGAGAAAAATAACATGATGGAGGATTTCAACAAGCTACAGGTGCAAGTGGAAAAACTGGAACATAATTAAGTTCACTCGACTGACATGATTCACCATTAAGATCATTCACAAGTCTACGACCACTCTCTCAAAGGTTCTCAAGGAAGAGGTGGAGAAGGGAAATGTGGGAGAAGGACCTAATTGGGTGGGTGATGATGTACTAAATCTTCTCTTTGAGAAGTTGGATGGGATTACTATGTAATGTGTGGGTCTGTGTTTTGGGATGTTGTTTCTTTGTCTGTTGTCGATCTGTTGTTCCTGTTTCTTTTATTTTCTAATATTATTGGTATTTTGATGTAATTGTGGACTTTCTCTCTTTTTGGCCCCTTGGGCTTGTTGTGTAAAGGGTATTGCACCTTGTAAATGTATTTTACCTTATCAAAAACACTATTTTCTTAATCAATTAAATAAAAATTCTCAATAATAATAAATAAATAAATAAACCATGTGTCCAAACACAAATTTCACATCACAATCACCATGTGACTTTGAATAAGTCACCTAATGGGGAGGAGGGGAACAATGGTCTCAAACCATGAAATATAATAACATGTTGAAAAATGGTGGTCTCTAACCACAGTGGTTGCAAACCACATAGAGCTCATGTAATAACTAAATCATCAATAATAAATCTCCAAAGGTACACTTAGGTCCATCCTCTACCCATAGTTAAACATAAAGGAATTCGGATTGTACAATGAATCAACTAGTGTGATCCAAGAGTGTGGGGGAGACTTATGGGAACTAAGGTCCATTCAAAATCCTAAGATTTCGATGGAGTTTCCCCATCTCTCATCCCCTAATTACATTGGCAGGATCTTAATCCCATAGTTGATCCATACACTAGGGGTGCACATTTAATATAAGAACAAGACTTACACAAAGGAGATATCACATTTCATTTAGTATGCACATGTACACACACATAACATGATTACTTTATTTCATAATTGACTAGCTTACACAAACTAAAATCCCAAAGGGTACACATAAGAGATCATGCTTGATGTCCACCAACCCTTACCCCAAGTTGGACACCTTGGTATCACACACTTGAGACATACACATCAATTATTGGTTTCCCCATGTCAAATCACATTAACTATCAATAATTTTATCACTACATTCCATATGCATCAAATATACATTACTCACACTTACTCTTACAACTTCATCTATCCACAAAACTTTCCACGATACACAACATAAGTGACATTATGGGATATTCACATCCACATAGAATACAACATAAATTAATTTTTCCAAATTTTACCTTTTAATGCAATAGAATTTTTTCCTTACACATAATTAACCATTCTTCCATAACCCTTTCAAGAAACATCCACTAGGGTTACTCTTTCCAAGATATGAATAAAATCAATCCATAGATGTAAAATTGCAAGCATTACAACATAATACATTTTATCTCAATAATGGTGTATCACAACACACACAAACACATACCCTTACATAATACATTACCTATTATATCAACATCCCATTAATTTCTAACAAGATAGCATAGTTCTTATTTATTAACAATGAATTTTATTAACTAATGACACTTTTCAAAAATATTTTATTAAACAAGGCTACAATGTTCAAAACATGTCAAGAAAAATAAAATAAAAAATAGTCCAATTTATTCACACTACAATATCAATATTATTTTCATGCATTTAATAATTGTATCTCAAATATAGATATAATGAGTTAACATTTACATTTCAAGCATATCATACAATGATAGGAGAACATAGATTTAAAAATTAACAATGCTAATTTTACTAATGCATTCACTCCCTTACCACTATTACTATTTATTTACTATGCGCATGATTTCGCATTCCCCTTTTATCTCTAAGCTTTACTTAAATCTAATTGGGACTAAGATCTTTTACCCAAAAATTTATCCTAATCCAACATCTTTATATCTACAAGATAATTTAAGCAAAACATGCATTCAATCAATTTCAATATGTAATGTGCACTTAAGAAATACTTAATTTATTTACACACTAGGAAATAATTGCATTTTCAAACCAACACAAAGCACATAGAGCAAGATCTCATTATACAATCATAGTTAAAGCACAAAATCATAAGATTATACTTCTAAGAAATCATTGTCACTTCACTACTCTTTGTCCACTTCAAGTATATGAGCATAATATCATTTCTTTCATAAGAAGAAGCATCATTCACATAAGGTACATAATATTGAATCAAATATAACAACATAGTTATTCCCTTTTTAATTGGTATTTTAAGAATCACAATTATCAAATAATGACGAAAGCAAGGCCAAGACCTCCTAAGGTCATTTTGACAATCAATCGCAACAAGGAGATAAGCATGAAAGGTAAATTCACACAACCAACACACATAGGAAACACTAACCAAAGATCCCAATGTTGCAACCTAGCTCTGATACCAAAATGTGTTGGTGTAAATAAAGTCTTGTACCTAGTTAATTCATTACTAGGGGACTTATTTACACATGTTAAGTTTACTTAGGTCCTAGGAAGGAATCTTTCTAGAAGGTGTTAGTTGTCAGTAGTTGTTATCTTATCTTTTGACAACTACTACATGTGAACCTAGCTAAGTGTGATTATTTGTCTCATGTCATATGATTAAGACACTTTTCATAATCCTATGACATCTTGCATCTCACCTTGGCTATATAACCAAGGGGTCTCTCATTGTAATCACAATCATCTCATATCATTGGCATTGAATACAGTTTATTCTTGTCATATTCATCTCTCTCTTCTTGTGCTTTCCATTTGGTCCATAGATCTTGGAATCCATAGCCAATTCTAACATGGTATCAGAGTGGGTTGGGTGCCATTGGAGAGTCTTTTTTTGAAGAGAGGTACCAGATTTGGGGGTGTTCCATTTTTGGCTCTTTATTGCAGGTTCATATCGAACCTTGTTGGTGCAAATCTAAGATCACCATTGCATCTGGAAGGTTTGAGGAAGTCAATTTTTCCTTTTCTTTTGTCCAAATCAGACATACGAGGCCAAATCTATGAGGGTTTGAAGCTGAAGTGTGGTTGCCAAAACCATAAGGTAGTTGCAATTTTGGAGCTTTTTGGGTCAAATCCGACCGTGCCATCACATCTAGAAGGGCCAAAAACCCTAAGATCAACTGCCAAATCATCCAAATCAGAGTATTTGTCCAGTGACGCAAAAAAAAATTGCTCAAGGAGTCGTACGGCCCCCAGGTCGCCATAATTAAGTCGACGATATGATTTTTCAGAAAATAAATAAATAAATAATTGAAATTTTTTGAAATTTTTTTTTGAAAAATCAATTCTGGGTGATTTAAATTTTCATTGTAATTTTTTTATTAAAAATCAAAAAAATCTTTGCAAACTTTAAGTCTGTGGTCGATACTGTAGAGTACCATTGTGCACAGGTACAATAGTACCCGTGGGTCCCAAAGCTGCCACGCAGCCTCACCATATTGGAAGCAGCAGACCCATCAACTCTGGCGGGTGCAATAAAAATCCAGCAACCATAAAGCAAACCAATGGCTGATGAAATCTTAGAATCTGACATACAGTATTATGAGAATATTCTATCAGGAATATTCCTTGCAGATTCTTCCAAGTGGGCCGACCAGCGACGGGCTAGAGGCTGTCATTTTAAGCCACAAGGGAGGAGTATATTCTTTTTTATTGTGGATGGCCATCAAATTTAAGCCTATGGATTGCTGATGACAGTAGTTGCATTTAAAAAAAAAATTCCCCCCTCACAGATGAGCTTTTCATTTTTGTAGTCAGACTTCAAAGGTTCATAACTCACTCAATTTGACTCCTTTTTTCAAGCAATTTTTTTTTATTTGGGATAATTTTTCATGCTCTTAGCATTGATGCAATCATTTTTTGGTTTTGGTGTCTAGTTTTTCTATAAACTTCAGATTCTCACAATTGTTGTTGCTTTGTCCTCATTTTGGGAACTTCGAGAGCTCATATCTTGCTCCTACGGTAACATTTTTGGGTGCAATTTTTTTTTAAAGTGCATAATTTTTCATGTAATTTTCAATGGTATGATCAGATTGATCTCATTTTGTACCAAAAATTTTACTTTATTTTGTGGCCTATTTTGGCATTTGCATGTACCAAGATCAAAGACCACTTTGTTGTTTTTGGCAGTGGAAACTATAAACACACTAAATATAAAGTGCCAAATTAGATATTTCTTGGGGGGTTTCTTGATTGAGTGATTTGGGGGTAATCTTGCAGTGTTGGTTGCATTATTTTGCTTGATTTGTGTTCTTGCAATGGGGAAATCTCAAATTGAACTCCTAACTCCACATAACTATGCTACATGGAGAAAATTAGTATAGAAATATCTCATGATGAAAGGTCTAATAGGTCATCTAAAGGACACTATTCAAAAACCTATTGATGCTGAAGAATTGGCAAGGTGGGAGATTGATCGTGAAAAAACACTTGGATGCATATATTCATTAGTCTCATTTGATTTGCAATTTCATAGTGAATCATGCAATACACCTAAAGAAGCATGGGAGACTTTTGAAAAATTATATGGTAAAACAGATAAGATTAGGGGATATCAGATTGATAATTATTTGATGAATCTTGATCCTAAATGTTTTGACCACATCCAAGACTACATCTCCAAAATCAAGAAATTAAGAACACAGTTGAAGGAATGTAGTATTGAAAAAGAGGATTTACAGTTGATTTTGAATGTGTTATCCAAGCTTGGTCCTGAGTATTCAATATTTGTTTATGGCTTTCATACCCATCAACTTTCTATGGGAGCATCATATGTTGATCCTAAGTTTGATGACTTTGCAAATCTCCTAATTCAAGAGGAAGCTTAGTGAACATGGGTCTAATTAAGTCTTCCAAACCACAAGCATTGGTGGCTAATGAGTCTAAGGTATAGAAAGAATCGGGGAATCTTAATAAGAAGCAAAAGAAGAAAAAGAACAAGCCACATAAAGAATCAAAATCATCATCCTCAAAAGGAGAATCATCTAAGAAGGAGAGGCCTTTTTGTGCATATTGCAAGAAAGATGGACATGAAGAACACTATTGTTATAAGAAGGATATTGATGAGTTGAAAAATATTCTCAAAAAGAACCACATTGATTTTCCTTCTAAAATGTCTAAATCTCCTTCTCCTTCTACTTCAAAACAGTCTAAAAAGGACAAAGGTCAAGCATCTACATTAGGATATAAAGGACAAGCTCTTTGTGCTCTTTCAGGTCCAAGATTAGGGAGATGGCTTCTAGATTCAAGAGCTTCTCATCACATGGCATCTTCACAAACTATCTTCTCTTCATTTCAGCCTTGTACTATGTCTCCTATCTTGATGGGAAACAATACATACATGAGTGTAACAGGGAAGGGATCTATTATTTTTGGGGACAACACTTTTCAAGATGTTTTGTGTGTTCCTCATTTCACAAATAATCTTCTTTCCATATATCAAATTGCACATGGTGGAGATGGGATAACTATGGAGTTCACACCTGATTTTGTCATCATTCGAGACTTGGAGACTCGAGAGATCATTGCTATTGGGGTGGTTGATCATTCATCTCAGTTGTATACCTTTGCACAATTTGCTTCTGATGGTGACATTGTTCCTTCGACTATTGATCACATACACCATGATTCAAAGGAGACATTTGGTTTCTTGAACTTGGGGGTTCTCACATCAAATCCAGTACTTGAGCCATGCATTTTATCTCCTCTGCCTACTATTGCAGTTGATGATGCTTGTGATTCCACAATTGGGCTCCTAGTGATTTAGTGCAGTAGGATATTCATAGTCTTCCAGATATGGCTACTTTGGATGACTTCTTGACAGGTATTTCAAACTTGTTTGTGGAGTATCATATTGCAGATTTGGAGGACACTATTGATAGCATTCATCTTCTCTTTGATGAAGATGCTTCATCTTCAATTGTTGTGAGGGAACACCTTGACCCTCTTGTTCATTCTCTACATGATCATTCTTCATAGATTGGCGTGAGTATGGATTCTTTTGGACAACATTTGGAGGAGGCTTCTTTATCTTAAGAGGGGATATCCTTGTCTTTGGATCATCTTCTACATTCATCTCTACTAGATGTTGGATTGTCCTCTTCAGCAGTGTGGCCTAGAACACCTGTTTGGAGTGTGAACTTTCAACATCAACATGGAGACACTTGAACATGCTTCAAAGACATCATCGTACACCATCCATCTTCTTGATATCTTGCATACATCCATGGTTTTGTTTCTTCTTAAGGGGAGGAATGTTGTTCAATGGGATTGGATCATCTTCAGCATTCAATGTCGAGCTTCTACCATCATTGCAGGAGACTCAACATTGAGGGGGGGCTACCTTGTCTCTCTTCTACTTCTCTTTTATGGGGGGTATTTTTCCTCAAATGGGGTTTTACCTTCTCATTCATCATTGAGAGCATTTCTTTTTTGTATTTCATCTCTCTTTTGGGGAGGAGTTTTGTCCTATTGGGTTTTCTCATTTTCTCTGTTTGTGAGAGATTTCATTTGCATTGCATGTACATGGGTACCTAACATGGCCTAGTAGTCGAGACCTATTCTTGTGTCTTTGTGTCATTTTCATAATAATCTACAACTCCCTAAGTTGCACTTAAGGGGGGGTGTTGGTGTAAATAAAGTCTTGTACCTAGTTAATTCATTACTAGGGGACTTATTTACACATGTTAAGTTTACTTAGGTCCTAGGAAGGAATCTTTCTAGAAGGTGTTAGTTTTCATTAGTTGTTATCTTATCTTTTGACAACTACTACATGTGAACCTAGGTAAGTGTGATTAGTTGTATCATGTCATATGATTAAGACACTTGTCATAATCTTCTGACATCTTGCATCTCACCTTGGCTATATAACCAAGGGGTCTCTCATTGTAATCACAATCATCTCATATTATTGGCATTGAATACATTTTATTCTTGTCATAGTCATCTCTTTCTTCTTGTGCTTTACATTTGGTCCATAGATCTTGGCATCCATAGCCAATCCTAACAAAATATAATGCCCAAAACTATACAACAAAAATATAGCTAAAGACAAGACACAAACCCCAAATTTTTCAATCACAACACAAGACCAACCCACATAAGTTTGCTTTCAAGAAAGTATGGGGGAACCTAAGGTGTCAGACCTAATTCCTCAGGGGCTCATCTTTTATGTCCTTTCCTACGTGACACACAAAGGAATCATAGTTTGACAACTGGGACTTTAACCGACACAAACAATATATACTATCTAGGTTCAAATCTTGAGGTAATAATTGACAACAGTTCAATCATATCCCCAATGTCACTAGACCACTCTATGGTAAAAGGAAACAATAGCTCAAGGTCAAAATATTATATTTAGACACACATTTAGGATCTCCCAAGCTTTCTTCTAAACCAACTAGATGACTCACACAATCCTTATGTGTAACAAGGTTAATTTTCCAAAAATTAGCTTGACTCTATGCATGCATGGTACCAAAAAAATAATCCAACACATTCAAGAATGGATTAAGACTTGCTGGGAGTAGTGATCACTAGATACTCCTAGCACATATTCTTAATAATAAGAAAGAAAGAAAAAAACAAAGTAAGAAAACTAATTACATCATATAAATCAATTCATGTCATTAAATCTACAATTTGTAGTAAAAAGGGGCAGCATTGAAATTTACATCTCTTAGCCAAAATTAAAAATTTAATATGTTTTGAAAAGGGGAAAGAATAGCCAGTATTGGCATGGTGTGATGGTTTAATGGTGGCATCGTTGATCTTGCCACCAAGGTTCAAACCCCGCTGGGTTGGTATTGTTGAACGGTTGTATTCCGGTTCATAGCTCCGGTTCAAAAGCATTTACCCCTTGAATAAAAAAAAAAAAAGGGGGAAAGAATGACCAATAAAACCTAGAAAATATTTGTCAAATTTCAAAAACACGTGTGAGCAGTTCTTTCTACAACTTAGTCCACTAGTTTCTTATGGTATGTTGATTTCAATAGAACATATTTCAAAATTAGATAGGAATGATTTCACAAAATAATAATTTAATTTGTTTGAACATGGATGTGATAAAATCTAAAATTGTTTCAATAAAAAAAAGTGGTTGTAATTGAATATCAAATTATTCTTATAATTGAACTTCACGAACAACATAAACCATTTCTAATTGAATAATAACTATTCAAATGTAAAAATTTGTTATCATTCATTACCAAAGAATTACTATAGAAAGGATAATAATTAAATCCTAACTTGATATCTAAAATGTTATTGATTAACCAAGTTAAACAAATACTTCACTTTACAAATGAATAATAGCTAGTAGCTATAAAATTATAATATCATAATATTGATAAGTAAAATTTTATTGAAATAGTAACAAAACATGATATTATCAATTCTCATAAAAGCAATAACCTATGTTAATTTAATTAATCATTGATAGACAAATTTACCATATTACCATTTCTTTCTACATAAGATACTTGAATTGATAACATAAATAACCATTCATGAAAATCTTTTATTATTCATCAACAAAATCTCAGTTAAGTACGAATTATGTTGAAAACTTAACAATACTATATTCCAACTAAATTTCAAACAAATTCTTAGTTATATTTAAAGAAACATATAATAAATGATTGTTTCCTAATTTTTATTCTAAAATAATTCTATTGTTATCTATTAAATGAATACATTGGTTATGTGGTTTTATTTGTAGTTGTTTTCATCTTAAAAGAATGTTGTTATCTGTTAAATGAAAACATCGATTATGTGGTTTTATATATGGTTAAGATGGTAATTTTTTTGCTAAATTATAAAGAATATCTTGAACCTGTTAAATTAGAACCTTCCAGTCTGCCTGCCAATAATATCTTACAAACAGATCACCCTTAATAAAGGCATGGAAATTTACATGGAAGTAAGTCTAATTTACAGTGAGTTTAGAACTAATTGTACTAGAAAATTTTCTTATCTCCCTAAGTCAATAAAGGAAGGAGGCATAAAATAATATAGTGTAACTCATTACTAAATCTAACCTCATTCTTCAAGCAATCCTCAATTACATGTTGTGACTTGGGATATGGTTAACCATTAGTCATTAATTGGTTCAGAATGCATTCCATGATTTAAGCTATCAAACTATGAGAGGTGGCCAAGAAAAAAACTTTATTGGTAGCTATGGAGATGACTAACATGCATGCTTGATGGATTAATAAAACATAATCTAGTTTGAGTGATTTGTATAGTTAGTAGCAGTTTGAAAACTTATCATTAGTTTTCTTATTGAATTTATTGAATTTTTTATTTTTATTTTTACAAAGCTTTGATGTATATTTTATTAAATAATTCAAAATACATATTTTAAGGTAATAAATTAATAGTTTAAATAAAACAACAATAAGGAGGTCATGAAAAATCTCTTAAATACTTTATACTCCAAGTTAAATAATTGAAGGTATTATTACATTCAACCATAACTTCATCATATATCATTTATTTATAAAATGTTTTGATAAATTACTAATCACATTAAGTAATGTCGCACATAACTATTCTTAAAGGTATATGGGTTCATTATCTCAATGGACGTAAAAGTAATCTATAAGTAACAAGTAAAACTACCATAACTATATGAACTCTATGCCATGAGGTACGTTGCTACCATATATTTGAAAATCCTTACCTACATTATGGGGAACTCACCAGATGGCCTTACAGATTGTAATAACCTCACCAACTCATCAATGACAACCAATGCCAAACATACAACAATCTTAGGTGTGACATCAATGACAACTATTGCCAACATTATTGCCATAACCCAATTTTGTTTCATATTTATTTGAATATGGAAAATTGAATTATTGATGAGATTCAATTAAATATTAAATAGAGATTCTTGAATATTCAAAAAATAATAATTTTGAATATAAAAAGTTGACTGATAATTGATTTTTGTGAATTACTAAAAAAAAAATTATGTCATCAAGAATTTTACTGATCAATTTGCAAGGGCAAGTGTGTGTAGTTGCAAGGTGACAGGTTGAAGGACGAGAACATGGTTGAAGTAGGATTGTTTAGCCAGATCAAACAATAAGCTAGTTGGAATCTGGGTACGCACACCACAAAAAGGCATAATGACTTGAATTTGAAACAAATATCGCATATCAGAAAATGAAACCTTCTAATCTAAATTGTTTCAGTGTTTGAAAATATATGGCTTGTGGATACAAATTTTTCTATTTAAAACTTTGTATTTGAAGAAACAAAAGAAAAATCCTTATATGTATGTATGTATGTATGTATGTATATATATATAGATATATATATATGTATATATATATGTATATGTATATGTATATATATATATGTATGTATATATATGAGTATATATGTGTATATATATAGATACATATATATATATATGTATGTATGTATATCATATGTATATCTATATAATATATGAATGATATATATATATACATATATACATATATATGACATATATATATACATAATATATATATATATATATAGATACATATATATAAATAGATATTATATATATTTATATATATATATAGATACATATATATATAGATACATACATATTACATATATTAGTGTATGTGTGTGTGTGTATATACCATGTATATATATATATACATATACATATATATAAATATATATTTGAATGCATATTTATATTTATATGTGTCGAATTTAATTCAAAAACCGATAGAATTCTAATATTAGACTATTAATTAAATCAAATAAGAGTATGGAAATATGGACTGACATGAAATTAATAAGCAATATTTGAATGTGTAGTGGGGTGGCAAAAGCCATAACACCTCCATCAAAGGCATGCAAAAGGGGGAATTGTTGTTTCCATATGAACACAAGTAGGTAGGCAGAAAAAAAGCAAAGAAAGAAGTGGTCACTGGAAAAGGAAAAAAGCAGAGAAGTTCATGGGAAAAATCCAAAGACAACTTAATTGATTTCTACATTTGAGGTAACCCGTACCTTGCAAAATTACAAGGCTTCATTCTCTATTTTCTTTCCTTGGTATCAAATGATTTTTCTATCATTCTCTATGTCAATTTTTCTATTATTCTTCACTGAGTGCATAGAGATAAATGTTGTGTCCTTAGGCCATATGGCATGGTGACAACCACTATGGGTCGTTCATCTTGCATTTTTAAGTATGAGTTTTTCTCATTTTAAAAAACATGCGGTAGCTCTTTGAGCTAAGCTGAACTTGGAATGACAAGCTTTCTATAAATCACACCCATGTGCAAGCTATGTAAAGGCCATCAGAATTTCTAATTTTGATGCTCTGTATATTATAAGGATGATACCTTCTTATGGATTGTGTTGTGATCCCATGAAGGGGAGGGTATTATATCCCCTATGTCTTATTTTCCTTAAAGTTTGTTACCTTTGTAGTGGCTGGCCAAGGCACGAAAAGCCTCAAAAGCTTGAACATTAACTTATTTATCCTTCAAAAATGTATAGCTAGTATGGCTATCGAATTTAATCTGATGACGGTGTAAATGTTGACATCATTTCTTTGTGTAGGATCGATTTCGATTTGATAAGACCCCTCCAAATAGTGCATTTTCTTGTATTTTGTTTAAACCATGTTATCGAATGGGATGATAATTGCAAGGGGATTGTGTCAAATGTTCTTATTAAATTCTTGCAATATATAAAGGTTATCATTTGGTAAGATCCAACCCCATTCTATGAGAATGGTGGCATGAAAACCATAATTTAATACATATATGGTCGACATGTAGGACATCTTTGCATGCATGACATAAAACATTAGTTACATGGGTAAATATCAAATTAATATTTATGATGTTTTGGGGAAAAGAGGATGTCGACCATTGGGGATTCGTTGAATCAGAACAACCATAGTTGTTGATGCAGCCTATAGGGCATGTATTTTTTTTTCTGAACATTGGTAATACTGTCCATATGTATGAAACAAGGAAAATTTTGACTTGTTTATTTTCTTTATAATATGAAAGAACCATTGTTTCTTATGTTTAATAATGAACACTTGCTTGTAAAGTGATTGTTTTTCATGCAAATAGCTAGAAATTTGTGATAGAGCGAATGACAAATATTTAATTTTATACATATAACTAAGTTGTTAAAAGAGGTGTGAATCTTCTTTTGCATACAACTTTGTTGGGTTTAAAATTTATCTTTAGAGCAGAAATAGCATGGTTTATAATTGTTTAAAGCATGAATGTACATATGTGAGCAACTTGTTTATAACTATTTAGTAGGAAACAACATTCTTTCTACTCCAACAATGAATGTACATATGCAAACAACTATTTTTGCAACTATTTAGTAGGAAACGACATTCTTTTTGTTCAAACAATGAATGAACATATGTACACAACTATTTTTTCAACTATTTACTAGGAAATAGCACTTGATTTTCTTAAATAGTGAATGTTCTTAAGAAAAAAACAAATAATATAGAAAACACAGTAGTGAAAATGCTTAAACAATATGTGTGAAGTTGTTAGCATAAGACTTGTTATGTTTTCTTTATTGGAAAATGTAACATCACCTGGAACACTATCTAAGATTTCAAGATGAATTATTGATTATTTTAGAATGTATGCACAAACTTAAACATTAGTAGGTGCATATATGTGTATGCACATAGACTTCATCTATGTACATACACATACTTGTGACATACCTTATTTTGTTTTCTTTTGTACAATTAAAGAAAAATGCTTAAGTTGTAAGTAGAAACTAGTCATAAGAATGATATGACTGAATATTGAAGTACTCTAGAAATCATCAATTCTGATTTTTTGTTTTAAGAATAAATTTGTATTCTATCTTCTTGAGGACATTATGAATGAATTGTTGAATCTTGAATAGAATAGTGATACCTCAGTTGACTAGAGCACCTATGGGTACTTGTTGCTAGAGGGTAGAAATCTATTAAGTAGAGATTTACCTTTCGGAACAGGTGTCGAAATGGAGTCAGAGAGTATGGGATTGCTTTACCAAAACCTATTGTTTGTTGTTGTTGCAACACATTTATCATGCTTGGCCAAGAAATTTTGTTCATTATGTATGCATGAATGAACTCTATGATTTCACTCTCTGCCATTCCTAGCATAGATATTGTACTTTCTTTTCTAGCATACAAATAGAATTTCATGTTGATGTATGGGCACGTACCAAATTCCACCTTGCAAGTTGTTCTCTTGCTAAAATTTTCATGCAAGGTCAAGCATTCTTCAAGTCAGAAGAATATCGAGGAAGCACAAGCTTCATGGTTGGGCAGTAAAGTGCTTCAACCATGTTCTCTTCCACTAGTAGAGGTGAGCATTGAAGAGGAACCATAGTTGCTCACCAAAATACTAGAGTCTATGATGTAACTTGATGTAAAATCATTTATGTACGTGATAGAAAATATACTATGAAATGACATTGTGGCCTTAGGAGCCAAGCGAAACTTGATATTGTAATTTGAATTTTGACGTGAATATAAGAATATTTGACTCATCTTAAATGGACATGTGTAGCTATGATTGACTTTAGCCACTAGTTATGTATTTTTAATTTGGAGCATATTCATGTGTCATTTACAATAATGTTAATTAAGTAATAATTTGAAATGGGTTATTACTTTTGGTTTCAAAGCATAGAGCTCAACTGTAGGCCTTTTTGAGTCTACCATAGTTGATTAGGGTAGTTGACCCTTGACCAAAATTGGAAGTCCTAAGGATTGACCAAACCTAATTCAGTGCAAGAATGGGTACGTCAAAGGCAAGATGAAGGAAAGGGGAAACTATTAGAACCCCACGCAATAATGACATAAAGGAAGGAAATGCCAAGGAGGAGGTTCCACCAAAAATTCCTGATGATGAAACTCTAGCTCAAGCTCTTATTCGACTCAAGCTAGAGAGAGACTTGAAGATTGAAGAGAAACGAACATCTAAAATCAAGAAGCCTTTTGCAATCCGAGATTGGCCTCTAAGGTGTGGATCCAATGCACCCTTGTTGTCTAAAGAGGAAAAAGAGAGCCTACGTGCTCAACCATCCTATTATGTTAAGTTTTATGTAAACTTGGATGATGACCCTAAGGAATGTCATTTATCTAACATCGAGAAATCAGAGTGATGTAACTATAATCCTATTGTAAATAAGGGACTATTGACTCACCTTAAATATAAATAAAATCAAATGATATTTTGATGTGTTCAATAAGAGACTCTGAAATGTGTGTATGATGAATGAATGTGTATGTCTTCTATGTTGAAGAGTGTATGCATATGAAAATTATGTGATTTATTAAAGAACATTTATTCGTAGAACCTTGTGTTGAGATGCGATAAATGTGACTGTGATGAGGATAAGTGTGTGACATCATGGTGACCACCAAAAAAGATGAGGGTGGTAGTGGATCCAATAATAGACCAAATAAGAGAGTAGAGAAAATTCTAGAGCTTATAAATCGACAAGAGTCTCGCATGGATCTTATTGAGCAAGAAGTTTGAGTGGCACAAGAGGACTAGGACTACAAGAATGCAGAAGGAAATCAAGGAAACAGTTGTCTAGGGGTAGGTCCACAAGGACAAATTTAGAGAGGAGCATATTATTGATGGAACCCTTGAGGAGAGAAGAAAGAGAGAGTAGGTAATCAAAGAAAAAGGGAAGAAATGGGTGTAGTCCAATCAAAGGGGCCACATTCAAGGACAATGGGGAGCAAAAAGAAATATTTCAAAGAGGAAAAGAATGAGTTACTGGACTTGGTTGACCTTCATTAAAACTTCTATAACTAGGAGCTAGAGGTGCAAGATACTCTTAATAATATGAAATAATCCTATGGTTTTTTTTTCATTGTTAGTTTATTATTGGTAGGTTGCTATTTGGTTGTGTTTTATTCTCTTGGAAATATTTTTCTTGTAAGGGTTTCAAGTCCCTTTAAAACTTGTTTTTCCTATTAATAAAAAAATTTCAAGACACTTAGAGAATTTATATGCATGATATCCTAAGGGATAAAATATTTAGACATCAATTACATTTTTTACACAAGGAGTTTTAAATCACATCAAATCCCAATAATAAAGGTGGCACTAGTTAGCTCGAACAAGTAGCTCAGTTGGCTTGAGTCTTGGGTTTGCTCCCTGAGGTCTTGGGTTCGACTCCACTCCTGGGTTTATAAGGTGTTATGCAGTTGTGGGCTCCATAGTAACACCCTCAGGGACTAAGCTCGCCTACCTGTTCGCCTCTAGGTGTCACTGGGCGAGGGGTCGTGGGGATACCTTATGTATCAAAAATAAAATAAAATAAAGATAACACTAGTTTAAAACATATTCATGTCTAATCACCTGATGAGATAGAGTATGATACTATAAATAAATATCCATATCATCGCTCTCTATTTAAATTATTGACTTATACATGCTTCTTGCACAATTGATGCATACATCAAATATACTTTACTATAAATAGCTAAATTAATAGTATGATAAATCAATGATTATACATAGTCACACAAGACATATCACATCTCATAAGATTACATGAGTTCAATATTATAAATAATGATTTTTTGATAATAAAAATAAAGGAACATATATAAGAGACATGATTAATAAATATCCAATCAATAATAGTCAAATAAATGAATAGTTATTAAAAATAACACAACTACCAATAATATCTTAGCACCAAAAATCCTATCTCTATCATCTCATAGAATATATATAAAATAAGTAAGTTCAAATTTCATAACTAATATAATCATGAAATAATATCAAGATGTCATATATCAAATTAATATCAAGTATTGTAAAGAAAGGTTAGATAACATCTATTTAATCCCTCTACAAAAATTTGATAAAGTAGTTAATCTTATAACTCTCTAGCAATCATGTAGGACATTAGCTTATTAATCTTATTAGTGAGATTTATTTAGTTATTTTCATTTTTTTATTTTTCTTTGAGCTTCATATTTTGATATGGAAACTTTCAAATCATATAATAAGTAGAATATTAGGAAATCCCCTCTTTATATATATAGTTAGGTAGTTAAAATTGAGTAAAATTTAAGGTACTCAACTTATTGATCTAATATATATATGCCTTTTAACCATCAAGATGCTAACTCTAATTTCAAAATTATTATCTTTCTTTGCATATCAACTATCAATTTGTTCAACAATCTAGTAAGATAGTGATTCATGTAGTTAGGGAGATAAAAATTCATAACCCTCGTCATATTATTTAGACAAATTCACATGTATTCTTTCATTTTTGTATCATGTATTAAACATGTTATTCCTTCATGTACATTTTGACACCACCAACACATTGATTTTCTATTCTATTTCTTATAGTTTTTTAATTTTAATTATTATTGAATTAGTCACTATTTTATGAAGCTTCACCTTGATCATTTTGTTGAACTTGCATAAATAAATAGTCACATGCAAATAGACAACTATAAATCACATATGTATATTAAATTTAAATTATCCACAACTATCAACACAACTTATTTGGTTGAAGTATACCTCAATAAAATAAATTCTCCTTCAAAGAATGGATATTTAAAAGAATAGGTGTATTCATGGTTTCACCTTTGTCTCCCATAGTATTCAATATATTTATGGATTCCTTTGAAAGAAGACCCTTAATAATTTTTTTCTAAAGACAACATGGTGGCAATGTTTTGTCAATAGCATGAACCTTAACTAACCCCATGACTTCAATAATTTGGAAAAAATCCATTGAAATTTAAATAACATCTTAAAATAGACAATATTGATCATAGATATTTGGAAATTTATGACAACTTGTTCCTTGACATCCTCCTTTAGAGAAAGGAAAATTGTTTCTTGTCTCAAACTTTATAGTAAATTTTATCATATTGACCTTTATCTCATTTCTTTGTTTCAACACCACCTAGTGCAAATGGAAATTTCATCCTTAAAAATATCACTACTAGATCCATTCCTGTCTAAAATAACAAATGCATTAACCATTTAAAGATTGGTCACTTAAAATACATCTTAAAGAAGAAGAATTATGTGTAGAGAGTTTCCAATAAATATAAAATGAGGTTCATCCACTATCATAAGGATTAAATCTCTTCAAGGACCCTAGAAGTCTTACTTCCACACACTGAAGGCTTATCCAATAAATTTTTTAAATTATTAAAAAAAAGAAAGGAATTGTTTGTTTTTTACAACACAACAAATTTGAGAGACTGTTCATATCCTCTAAATATTTTAAAGAATATCTTCATAATTCAAACATCTATAAAGTGGTTTTATTGTGTATCATATTTTATATCTGTGAAACTAGATGCTCCCTAAGAACTAGAATAAGAGAACACATATAGGACATTAAACATGAAAATATTAACAAATAATTCATAATTGAGCATTCAAATAAGATAAAGCATCACCTATATAGTGAAGATACTAAATTTTTAGCAGGTAAGGGTAAATAATAAAAATATACTTATGGGAAGTTGTTGAGATAAAAAAAAAATTATAAAATAAAATCAATAAGGATAAAGGTTAGAGAGTTAGCCATTGTTTACAAGCCATAATAAATTTCCTATATAAAATTAGGGAATGGTTACACAAATCTCTTTATACCCTTAATATAGATTGAAAAAAAAAAAACAAAAAACACTGGATATATAACTGTTCATCCCTTCAAAATCCATCTCAACTACCATTTTGAAATCATGATACTGTACCTACAAAACACAAAGCACATTGATAGCATAAAATCTGCCCTCTGCTGACGCCACCCCTAGATGCTTGAGTGTGTAGCCTATACTACTTTGTACCACCAATGCCACATATAAAGGTTCTGCAACAATATCGACGAGACCTATAACTGTAACAATGTGAGGATTGGCCTGACTATTCATTATCAGTGAGACCTTATACACTGTCCCCTTGATGGATCAATATTTCTTTATGGTAGGGAGTTAAGTCTTCTATCGATGGGAGATGGTAACTTTGGCAGGAGTCTCATAGATGTCTCTTTGACAGCCTAATACAAAGTCTGGACCCTTTATCGGTGTG
This sequence comes from Sequoia sempervirens, assembly GCA_007258455.2. Classification (NCBI taxonomy): domain Eukaryota; kingdom Viridiplantae; phylum Streptophyta; class Pinopsida; order Cupressales; family Cupressaceae; genus Sequoia; species Sequoia sempervirens. Next base: position 306,743,509 of record VDFB02000015.1, on the reverse strand, counting down.
ACAGGATGGTGTTGAAGGGATTCATCTTAGAGTCTCCTCGATGCTCCAATAGACTATCTGAGATTCATTGTCGGTGAGAGTTGGTCACTTCAATGGGAGTCTTCTTTGTGTCTCTTCGATACACGAATGAAAGGGTATCAAGGTGACTTTGTGTTGTCATTGAGACTTTGAGTCATGTCTCATCAACATACTAATGGAAGGATGGGGACTCTTGTTGATGGGAATGGTAGTCTTTGCCAAGACTAAATATGAAATCTCTTCAAAAATACAATTGAAGCCTCGTCAACAAGACAAGTAGTGGTTGGTGAGACTCAGAGTGAAGTCTCCTCGATAATTTGATGTAGGTATCTTCGTTGGTGGGACCTTGTGACATCAGCGGGACTCTAAAGCCTATCTCCTCGATGGGCCATTAGTGTTGATCAATGCAACTCACTACCCCATGGTGCCTTGGTCTAGACCCTTCATCAATGTGATAGGGTGGTGTCAATGGGATTCATCATAGAGTCTCCTCTATGCCTCGATAGACTGTCTGAGTTTTGTTGTCAACGAGAGTTAGTCACTTCGACGGGAGTCTTCTTTGTGTCTCTTCAATACTCTGATGAAAGTGTATCAGGGTGACTTTTTTTTTTCGAGACTTTGAGTCATGTCTCTTTGAAATTCCAATGGAAGGATGGGGGCTCTTGTTGATGGGAGTGGTAGTCTTCACTAGGACTAAATATGCAATCTCTTCAACAAGCTGATTGAAGGCTCATCGGTGAGACAAGTAGCGGTCAATGGGACTCGAAGTGAGGTCTCCTTGATAGTATGATTGTATGTATCTTGATTGATGGGACCTTGTGACTTCTGTGAGACTCTAAATCCTATCTCCTTGATGGGTCAATAGTGTTGATCAATGCAGCTCATTGCCCCGCAGTTCCTTGGTGGGACTTGTTGGTGTATGTTAAACACATGGCGATCTTTTGTTCACTTCACATCATCATTGTGAAGTGGATGGATTGATTGCTTTTCAGAGTGACAAAGTGGATTCAGAGGGATGTGACTTGAAACAACTGGCTACATTCCAATTTTAGAACCAAACTAACTTCCCCTTGTACAATCCCTTTAAATTTTTACTTTATCCAAAAAGCTAAAGTGTCGCATCAAGTCTTGCTAATTTTAAAATTTATGGATATGCTTGCATTTGAATTTTATCCAAAATCTCAACTTCATTACCCTAAAAACCCATACTTTCCAATTTATCTGCCATCCTATTCCCCTCCCAATAAGTGTGTGTTATTATTAAAGACTGAAATTTATAAAATAATGCCCAAACTCTCTACAAGATATATTTCAAATGCCAAAATTGAACTTTCTTTTCCTTACAAGAATTCACAATTATTAATGAGTCGCCTTCAATGTGTAATTTCAAAATTCTTAGTTTCAAGGCAACTTCCAGACCTAGCAAAATTGCCTGAGCTTCAACTACATTATTCATTCCTACTGGAAGTTGGTATGATCTTGCTACAACTAATTTCCCAACTAAGCTTTGAATACAAATGACAGCTCCTAAAACTCCCAAATTCTTGCTACAATTACTTTCCCCAGTGAGTTTCAAATTGCCTCATGTCTTAATTTATTGGTATTTAACCTTCTTTCTCTTTTCTACAATTAATCATTTGGTTGCACAAGAAAACCTCTATATTTTTCTCATTCTTGTAAGATTATCTACTTTCTATTAGCCTAGGGATTTTTTAGGTTTAATTTGAACACTAACCTTTCTCTCATTCTCACCTACTATGTTTTCTCCCTTCTTCAATTTTAACCTTCTTCATTTTATCATGTCTCTAATTTAAGTTGGTTAGATTCTAAATTATTCAATTTTTATTTCTTTTATTATCCTAATGATGAATCATAGATTTTAATCTAAAATGTTTATTAAAAAATATTATACAATTTTATCCAAAAAATTACCATCTTCATTTTTTTATTTGTAAAAATGTAAAGGTTATATTTTAGAAGGAAATAATTAAACCTAAAGGTATTAATATGGAGACATGGGTATACACCAACATATGTTGTCTCCTAGTTCTATTTTAAAATGGTATTAATTTAAATAATCATCAGAATGGAAGACTTTTTACTTTGTTGCAAAGAAAAATTCCTTACGTAAATGCTTAAATTTGTGTCTTCCTTCATATTCTAATACTATATGTCAAGAACTATACTAATTTTTCTCAAAACTTCCATAGCTTAAATAGAAATAAATGTGAATCCATGCTCAAGTTATTGCATGAAAGTTCAATTATTTTTGTTGCAAATCAAATATTTAAAGAGAATGTGATTACTCTTAACTAACCAAGTCTTCTCCATATATATTTGTAAGGTCATCTCTAATTTGGAGTGTAGCAAGATCGTGTGTATCACCTTGAAGAAGCTCCTCTCCTCAACAAGGTTTCTTGTTCAAGATAAAATAGAAAATATGGGCCTTTATCTCAAGGTGATGGGTCATCTTCTAAATAATTTTGTCTTTCTTTACACATTGATCTAAAAGTCACAAGTATGGAAGAAATCAATCTATTTTGATTTCTCCTCTATAAGTATCCCATCTATCGAAAGATATTTGATACTGAAATAATTAATAATGATGAAAACTATTATCCTACAATAAAATTGTTGGCACTCCATCATTTTCATAATGTGATGATCAATATCTCCTTACTATATGTTGGCATAAATTCTTGTTGTTAATCAAGTTACTTCTTTGAAAACATATGGAGTATCCATCCTATGAAAACACCACACAAATCACATACCTAATAGAATCACACTCAAGGATAAAATTCATACAAAATATTAGGGGTAGTAAAATTGAAGTACATAAATAAGGGATTTCTTGAGACTTATATAGTATTTATATACCCCAATATTCCAATCATAAAGCATCATTCTTGGTAATTCAACCCAAGGCTATTTATCTATAAATTCCTAAAAATATGTATCATTTAGGTTAGCTAATCTTAAAAATTTATAAAGTATCTTAAAGAGTCTTAACATGGATAGTCATATATTATAGAGGAAAAAATGTATACTTTGCACTTTTCCCAATCATTTTAATGTCTATAAATAATAAATGTGACTTCGACTAATTTGAACCTATTAGAGCACAAATTAACCCTAAAACATTTCATCAAAATTGAGCATGAACCTCACACCAAAAACACCACATTTTGTCATTGTTCACACCCTCATTCCATTTGAGACAACAATATGTGTGTTTTCGTCCTCTTGGATAAAATTGTGTATGGTAATGTCTTTGGAATTCAAAAAATCCTCATGAATGTCCACCTTTCCCCTATACCCTAACCTTAATTCATTCCTAATAGTCATATAAGCCCTAATCATGCTTATTTAAGTGGTTTACCAAAAATGAAAAGCATCATTTATCACTTACACCTACCTTCTCACACGCATATTCTCTACAACCACATAAGACATCCACTATTATTGCACATACCAAACTCCATTACTATAGTTGCATACATCAACACCATAGGACCATGCACTTTCAACTACTTCATGTTGAAACATGCTACTAAGGGATTGGCCAAGGCAAGCTCCTACATTTGCTATAGGCACCTTGTTTTCCCCTTTCCTATACTTGATCTAGAAATTACAAAAACCAATATAAATATTAAAAATAATATATACTTTACATCAATAATATTAGAGGACACATCAATGAGGTTGCAAGATGTTAGTGCATCATTTGAGACACTATTATGACCTTCAATAAACTAACTCATTATTTATAACACTATTGAAGTTACATAGAAATATGAACTTATAATACTTGATTTGAACTATTTACAACGACCTTGTCTACTTCTAAATCATCTATCACTTTTACAACATCCAAAATCAATAAACTTCCTTGTTCTTTTCTCCAATACTAATACAATATCAACCCCACATCTATTCATTTAATTAAATTTGAAATATAACTATTATTTTCATTACAACCATTAGCAATTAAACAATAAACACTAAACAACTATATTTTACCTTCATAGAAAAAATGTGGCCAAACTATATGAACATATAAAATATTCTCTTTTGTAGCATGGTGTTAGCCATGATTCACATATGTAAAAGTAGAGACATGACAAGAGCAACACATGGAACATATAGTTTCATTATGTATTTGTTTGTTTGTGATTTGTTCATGCTACTAAGTACATTTTCCTCCATGCTCACTTTTTAGTACTATTGATAGCCATGTTAGGAGTGAGGAAAACAATAAGGGCCCATAGAATGTTAAAGTTTGTTTCCTCCAGGTAGAGACTACTCATTAGCTTGTATAGAGACTATTCATATGAATGTTTTTGTTTTATCCTAAGAAAAATTATTTTGTTTTGGACACTTCTTTTTGTATTCCCCATAATGGGTGCTAAAATACAAACGTTTACTTGTTTCTATTCTCTATAACAGATATTAGAATATAAGTATTTACTTGTTTTGTACTTCTCATATGCATACTAGAATACAAACATATTTTTTATTATATGGGCACTCACTTGATTGAGGGTACTTTTGGTAAAGAAAAGAAACGAGGTTGGTGAAAGTAAGAATATAAGAGGCCTTAGTAGCCGTTCAACTGAAGTTTCATTTCTCTGAAAGTAGAATATCAAACTATCAAACGATGTATAAAGTTCAGCTAGAGAGTAGGTATGACTATCTCCTATTTCCTAAATGGTTCTTTTTTATGTTTCTCTAAGTCGACTTAGCTGAGCTATTATATTTTAGGTGGATTCTTGAATGCTTATTCTTTATAAACCAGATAAGAGTTTAATTACTCATAATTTTTTTGCCTTGTTTGGGTATATGAATACGACCTCAAGGAGAATGTGAGGCTCTTTTATTGTTAGTGAAAATAGTTTGAATTTTGTGGCAGATTGCGAGTTCTTAATTGTATGAAAATGATTTATTTTTAACAAGATCTTGATTGAGTACGTGAACAAAAAAAGTTGAATCATTGTTACTTGAAGGTTTGAACTAAGAGTGTTAAACCGATAGTAAAGAAGAAGCATTACAATATAAGTATATCTAGGTGCTGGAATTGTTAAGTTTAATTAATTGATAAAGGGATATATTCCTTGCTTCCCCTTGAGGAAAGATTGTGAATGGTTATGGGTTCCTTGAATTGATGATTTACCTTTGTCTTGCACTCCTAAACCCTTCTAGGGTTAAATAATTAGTTGATAACCATCCAAATGAGGGTAAATGTGTATGAAGTTTGTATATTACTTCATGACAAGTTGGGTCTAGTTAATTAATTGTGTCAACAGGAGAATGCCAAGAAAAATGAGTAGATACTCTCTTGCACTATTTATACTTTCAACTAGTGGTAGTTTCCAAGACCCGGTAGTTATTTTGAGTAACACGAAGGTTCAAGGAAAGTTTAAGACTATACCAACTCAATAGAGTTATGACTAGAAAGTCAGGGCATGTTGTGTAATAGTTCTATGTGATTATTCAGTGGTTTGAACAATAAGTTTGTCAGAAAGGTTACTCCAAGTCAAGTAGGGTGTGTGACCAAACAACTTTACTCTTTAGAAGTGAATGTATATACAATACAAATACTTTGGCCAAAGTGAGTGCAGTTGTCTCTACATGCACTTGTCGGTTCACGCTGACCTAGATTGCTTAACTAATCAAAGTTATCTCACATAGTTGGAAGATATTCATAGTTGTAGGATGATATTGGTTAAGTAGGGCACAACGCCATAGCTCAAATGGCAGAACTAAGAGGGTTCTTAACTGAACCCTTCGTTGAAGGGCAGGGCCACTTCTAGTTAGGAAGGTGCGTGGGGGACCGTTGGTTTGTGGTTGGAGGTAAAGCACCTAGGTGATGCTCTCCCTCTTGCAGATGACATGTCAAATCTTGGAAGACAAAAAGTATGCAATTATGGGATCTCTAACCTTGTTTCTCTTTGTCATTGCTTTATCTTATTAAAATAAAATCATTAAAGTTAAAATGCAAAAAGTAAAAGAGGTTACTCTTTTTAATTTGAAAAGAATGATTAGATGATTTGTTATATCCTTGTAAAATTAGTTATGCAAATGCACATTCCTTTCTGAAAGAAAAAATTTATACCTCATTTTACCTATGATGTTAGTTATTAACTACTTGGTAAATAATTCATGGTAATTTATTGTATGAAGGAGATGGTTGTTACGAGAATGAAATAATTTCTACTTTGTTGTAAGGAAAAATTCCTTATTTAAATGCATAAATATGTCTTCCTTCATAAATTCTAATAATAGATTTCAAGATCTATACTCATTTTTTTCTCAAAAAGTGCATACCTTATAGAAATAAATGTTTATCTAGATGCTCAAGTTCTTGCATGAAAGTTCAATTATTTTTGTTGCAAATCAAATCTTTAAAGAGAATGTGACTACTCTTAACTAACAAAGTCTTCTCCATATATTTGTAAGGTCATATCTAATTTGGAGTGTAGCAAGATCATGTTTATCATCTTGAAAACATAGAAAACATGGGTCTTTATCTCGAGGTGATGAGGCATCTTCTAAATAATTTTATATTTCTTGACATATTGATCTCAAAGTCATAAGTATGTAAGTGTAGTGTCGAAAAATGTATTCCTTTACAATTTCACACTATGGTTGGGTCCCTTGATAAATTGCACTTAATTAAGCCTCTAATTACCTAAATTTTTCATTTACAAGCCTAATTAATTGCAATTTTTGAAAGGGGAATATGATTTAATTAATGCAATTATCATTTTTAAACACCTAAAATGAATAGGTCATGATTATTTAGGTCAAGACCCATTCACTCTTGGGCGAATGGGTTCCCTTAAGATCACAATTTCAAATTTTGAACATGCTTTTGGTGGCCTTTTTATGATCCCAAATTCAAATTCAAATGTCGGCTTGTAATGTTTAATTTTTGGGAAAGTAGAAAATTGCCTCTAAAAGCAAGGTCCTTTTATCAATTCAAATCCTGGATTTTCAAGAGATCAATTACAAGAGCTAAGATTACTGTCAAAGGTGTTCAAGAGCATATTTCTCAAGTATTTTTTGCAGCAATCAATATCTCAAGCATCATGTCAAAGTTATCAAGCATTATGCATGTTTTTGGAGCTAACATTGTGATGTAGGTTTCAAGCATTCAAGTCAAGATTCAAGCATTAAGATCAACATCCAATCAAGCCATTTCATGAAAGATCAAGACTTTGAAGAGATGTATTAGATTTTAGTCCTTCAAGGGTTTTGTGAGTTGCAACATAACATTTTTTCATTCATTATTCCTTTCATGTTTCATTTCAATTCAAGGTTTAATTACTAAAACAGGGTTTGACCAAGGCAAACCCCCATTCACCAAAAACAAACAATTTTTCCCTCTTGTGCACGTGTTTTGTAGATCTTAGGTTGAAGAAGGATTAAAGATCTATCAAAGATAAAAGTTGTCAAAGTTGTCGTCAAGCCACGTGAAAACTCACTTTTAGAATTTATTTCTGACTTTTTGATTGTGAAATATGGAGAATTCAGGAGTGCAGACATAGGAACAGAGGACCTAGAAAGTGATTTCAAAAATCCCTACAAAGACCCATTCACCCTTGCGCAAATGAGTCCCAAAGGACACTCACCAACAACATTTTGATGACAAGTGCAAAAATACTAAACCTTCTCAAATCTTTCTAAAAGCTATAGGTTCCATTAAATTAAGGTTCAATCTTTTGATTTCAAGTGTTACTTTGTATTTTTGGGCTTATTTACTATTTTTAATCTTTCTCCCAAAAGTGTTATTTCAATAGATATGCCTCATCCTAGATCATAAGGAAAACAACAAGATCTCCTTCAAGGTTGACTCACCTAAGGGCTGAGATTCAACCTTGGCTTAAGGGATCTCTTTTTCCTAATGAGATAGAGGGAGATTGGTGTGTGATACCCCAATTTTTTCCTTCCTATTTATAGAAAATTATTGGTGAACCCCCATTAGAACAAATCCAACCAATTTCCCTTTATTTCATTTTGGTGAACTTGACATTCTTGCACTATAAACTTTTTGAATTTGGAGTCCATTCAAACCCTAGATCTAGGATTTGCATTGCATTTCATTGATTTGCATCTCATTTAGAGTTGTTAATTTTCATTAGTTTGCATTTCATTTAGGGTTTTAGGTTTTCATTTTGCATGCTTTAAAATCTAGGTAATTCAAAAATTTGCATTAATTTTGCATGGTACTTGCATATTAGTGTATGTTCAATCATTCATATTCAAAAATTGAGTCAAAGTTATATTTCAAAAAATGTTTTATTTTTCATCATTTTTCTTTCATTTCACTTGCATTTAGACATCAAATTCTGGAAAAAATAACCATTGAAAGCAGTTTATAACTTGAAATAGGAAACCCTAGATTTGAACTTCAAACTCAAATTTAAATTTTTGCAACCCCTGTGCTAGGACCCATTTGCCCTAAGGAAAATCTCTCCCTGTACAAGTCATGTTTTAGACTTTTGGGTAGTGATTTGTCTTTGTTTACATTCTTTGAATCTGCTGTTAAATATGGGTTTTAGTTTCAAAAATAAAATAAAAATTGTAATATTTTGCATTAAGTTTAATTGGTCAAACTGAGTGCATGGTTTGTACATCAAAATTGGAATTAAAATACATCATTTTTAGGTTGTTGCATAGCATAATCAACAAATTATCTTGTTTAAAATATGAAAATTTCTATTTTGTTTACATTCTTGCATTGCACTTCACATTATAAGGTGTTTGATTGCATCTATCTAGTTCCTATTCTCCATTTTGGGTGCACTTAGGTTTGGTGAAACTTGTATGAGATTCACAACCCAGTGTCCTATTACCAATACTATAGTGAGATGTAGTTTGAGACTCATGCCATCTTGCATTCTTACACTCGTTGTGGACTTTGAGTTTTCCAACTCTTTCACTCATAGTGTTGATACTAGTCAACCCACTATGGACCATAGCTTTGATACCTCTTTTCCATTGACCACCCTACCACAACTAATGTGAGTGATGTTGACACAATGATCAAGCTAATGTCCCTCAAGAAGAACTAAGACAAATGGATGAATATTTAGAGAAATTGCAAAACTTTGTGTGTTTTGAATACATCATTGGTATTGCAATTCCTATCATAGATAACATGAGGAAAATGCTTGATAATGAACAAGGAATAGAGATTGTTTGTATCCTGCCTCACATTATTGATAAACATGTTCTTACCACATCTAGTTGTTCTCAAACTTTGGGGTATACTCAAAGTCAAGGTGGAAATCCCATTCCTCCTTCCACAACTATAGTCTATGACCTCTATTCCGACATACACTAATCCAATTGTTACAACATATAAACAACCTATTGTAATGTCAATAACACCTTAGGAATTCCCACTAGGAATCCCTTTAGCTTTGTGCATTTGAATCTCATATCTCATAATCTATCTCCCCTCACAAACATACAATTCACTTGTCCTCTAAATACATATACACCTCCATCTCACAACACAAATAATGATCCCATCCTTAACTAAATCCTACAAAATATTTCATCCCTCCAACAATAAATTGCCACATTGAACCAAAGTCAAAATGGCCAACCTTCACAATATGTCAAAAGAAACCCTTTATCATTGGAGATATTGAGAGCACAAATGCCACAAGGCATAGAGATTCCTAGATTTTTTATATGGTGAAAAGGATACCCTAGTAACCATGTCTCAGCATACACAACCTTATATAGTGACTTCATTTTTTGACGATAAACTCTTGGCTAAACTTTTCCCTAGATCCTTGAAAGACACTACCTTGGAGTGGTTTTGTTATTTATTGAATAACTCAATTAGTTCATTCAATGAAATTTTTGATGCCTTTCTTAACCATTTCAAGTGCACATGGGTACCAAAATTACCTTAGCTAATTTAATGCACTGTAAACTAAATAAAGATGAAAAGGTCACTGATTTCATAGCACGATACCAATTGATTTACTCACAAATAAACATTAATATCCCTGATTCTGACTCAAATAATTTTTATATCCAACTTGCATAAAAATATTCAAGGTAAACTTTAGATGTTAAAGTTTCCCTCCTTTACACACTTATGCATGACCCTTCGTGATTATCAAAATTCGATTAGTCATTGTGAAGCAAAAACTCCTAAAAATTTCTAAGAAATTTGAAGTTGTGCCCCAAAACAATTTTGAACCTTTCAAGAAACAAAATAAAGGATTTTTACAATTAAATACACCTCAAACAAATCAACATGTTAACTCCCAAGTGGCTACTATAAAAATGACAAATCCATATCCATTTAAGGAGAGTAGACAATTTACCCCTTTGCTAGATACCCTTCACTCCATCATGTTGCAACTTATAGGTAAGAACTCAGTTACCTTACCTAGATTGTTAGAGCCATTGAATTAACTAAGCCCTTACCTCCAAAATTTAACTTGAATGCCTTTTTCCATTATCACTGACAAAATGGACACAATACAAAATAATGTAAGCATCTTAAACATGTTGTGCAAGAACTCATTCATTCTAATCACATCTAGATTGGTGGCGTTAATGATCAAGGAAATAAATTTGTTTCCCCACCCAACCAAAATTTGCAAATCTTTACCAACCCAATGCCAAATCATAATGTCTCTTTTGTGAAAGCTAATGATGCCAAGAATTATGTGATGAATGTTGATAAACTTGAAGATGACAATAATGACAATATAAATGAAAATGAAGGAGAATTCAAATGTGTGGTCGGCTTCATTACTATTCAAACTCATAAGGGACAAACCAAAATACTCCTTGACATTGCTTTCTCACAAAATGAAATAATTAGATGTGCACTAGATGGTCCTCTTTACATAGTTGGAAGAATCAATGACGCCTACTAATGGGATATTAATTGATCTCATGTGTGTAGAGAATGTGATCACCAAGGAATTCTTATTTGTGCATAAACTTTATCAAGATTCTTATGAGCAACCGAAAGCATGGATCAAAATGCATAATAGTTTTTCTTTCCCTATGATAGGCTCGATCACTCTTCCTTTACAAGTTGGATCAAAAAATTCTCCATCATCCCATCATCGGATCAATTCAATGTGAATATTGGTTACTCATGGTTGTGTTCCATGGATGTCGTCCCATTGGTAGTACATAAATGCTTAAAGTTTCCATTTGGAAATGATATATTTACTATGCACCATAGTGGCTTTAATTTCATGTCTTCTCATGGGAATTTCTCATTACATTTCTTTTGGACTGAACCTATGGAACCTATTAAGCCTCATGAGGACTTCTTTTTTCAAATCTTATCAAAAGTTTAAGGCAAAGTGCATAGCAGAATTATCCTTTAGAAATATGCCTCAACCCATGATTGAGCCTCCTATCATTGATGAAAGCATGATTGAACCAAAAGCTCTTCCAAGTAACCAGGACCAACCCATGATAAATCCTTTCCCTATTTCGGGAACCAAGGGCTGGTATATTTCCCAAAAGGGAATTTCTCCTTGCAAGACTCTCTCAATCTTGTTCAGGAATGTTAGACATCCCAATTCGTTATGCCTGGGAGTGCAATGGATCCAACATCTATCTGCCAATGTGAATTGTTGCAATGGATTCTTCAGCCTCTTGTTCAAATCTGCATGTAGCTGAGTGATGTCAATCCGTACATGCTACTCCATTTCGACTCAGCTTCTAATTGCCTTCAGAATTTTCTGATTTTTAGCATTAAAAGAGATCTCCTTATCTCAGATTTCTTCTTTGACAATGCTCTTTTCAACTTCCAACTTTCAAATTTTTGGCCTCAACATGTCATGCCCTCCTTCTAGCACCAATTTTTTTGATGTGTTTTTTATGCACTTCTCAACACAGGAAATGCATAGATGCACTACCTCTCTTGAAAGACAATCTTCCACAATCAGATTGCAGAACACTATCCCAAGGTCTCTAATGTCAGGTCTTGACAGTGCTTGGAATACCTCAGTTGTTACATGTGATTTGTTGGAATCACAAGGCGGACTTATGGATGAGTTACAAAGTGTGGGAAGTTGGGCCTGCAAATGCAATTTTAAAGTGTTAGAAGTGAATGAACATGGTTGCTCACTCAAAACAACAAGCTAAAACCCACCAAATTCATCTATTTTAGCTTCATGGTGATGCTTGCAATCCTACTCTAACCAAGGACTAAAATAAATAGCAAAAGGGGAAGGGTTAAGAAATTTGTTCTAATCCTAAGCTATGAATGAATAGTAACAGTTGTAACACCCCTCCATTTTACTCATAGATCGAACAGTGTCTTCTATGATATGTTTTATTTCTGTTGCATTGTGACTATGGAACTTATTTATTTTAACCGCTATCTGTTAAGCGATGTAAACATTATGTTTTGATGTGATGGTACTTTATTCAGATGTTATTATTATTTCATGTTATGGATTAAATTAGCATGTTTGTGAATTTCTAACGCTTTATGTTTTGATTATATCATTGATGATTAAATGCGTCGGTTAGTGATATTGTATTGGTGAAGGGGACGGGATCACATCACTTGCATGTGAGTGCCCTGGGATTCCGTGATTTCCTCTTCACGGTGTGTCTTAATATATTATATGCATGTTTCGACACTCGTATTGTGTGCAGGATGCAGGTACAGGACATCGACTCCACCTGGTTTCACAGGTCTAAGTGTGTCCCTTGACCAACGGTATTGATTGGGAGATAGTAACTAGGTTTTATGTGTCAACCATCACCCTAGTTATTGTGTGTCATCGAGTTTGTAGTCGGGATCAGTTATTTTATGTTGTAGTTTCCTCCTTAGCTTTGTATTTAAAATTGCAAGTTAAAAGTGATTAAATGGCTTTTGAAATTTATAAATGATTATTGTTTTGTCTTATTGAAATGTTGGGAAATTAGTGATTAATTAATTAATTTAATTTAATTAATAAAATAATCTAATTTTGAATTAGATTTATTTTATTGACTAATTAAATTAATAGTGATAAATTAAACCAATTTGGTTGGGTTGGCACCTTTAGATTTTTGGATTAAGTCAAAAATTAGAATTATGCTTTATATTTTACTTTTAGAAATAAAAGTTGAAAATAATTTTATTTGTGAATTGTTAAATTCATTTGGTTAAATAAATTTAATTACCTTTTTGGTTGAAAATGAATTTTATTTAAAATGAAAATTATGCAAAATGCATTTGGGGAAAGCAAATTGTTTTAAAATTGAAAAATAGAAAATATCTCCATTTTGGCAATAAATTTAGTGGGTGAGTCAATTTTAGGGCTTTGACAAATTTGGAGAAGGAATTGCATAAGGTAATTCATGTTTATTTTGAATTTTGGGGAATTTGGAATTTGTGGAGACAAAGAAAGAGAAGAAGAAAGGATTTGCTGTGATTTTTGTGGAATTTTGAGGAAGCAAGGGGATTTCTTGGTGGAGCTAGAATCTAAACAGGGATTGGAAAACTCCATTGGCAATCTTCAAGCTTTGGGAGAAAAAAAAAATCCAGGTTTTCTTTTCTTGTTTTGTTTTCATTTTGAAAAAAAAAAATTACAAATGTTTACATGTTATTGGAAAAGATTTATATCTTAATCTGGTTGCAAAATTTGAAATGAAACCACTGTTAAGATCTTAGGAAAGATTTGAAATGGTTTAGAAAACTCAAACCCTTTCACAGAAATTTGTTTTGGCAAATTATTTGTTTTAGAAATCAAGAATTGGTATGTTGATTATGTGAGAAAAGTTTCTTCAATTTGTCTGTAAGTAAAGAAACTTGTATATATAATATATATATGTATGTATATTTGAGAAAAATATACATATATATATAAAGTATATATGTATTTATATATATTTGTTTCAGTTTTAAATCTGGTAATTTTTTCTATTTTTGTTTTAAATCCGCCCAAGGCATGGCGTTTTCATTTTTCTTTCCAAACAAATTTTCTTCGAACTTTTGTTTTGGGCATGGGAATGGGGGTTCGCAGCCACGGTCGTCCCCCTGTGGAGGACGTTGTTGTGGCCACGCCCCCCACACAGTGGGGGAGGCGCTGCCACAAGCAACGGCCTCCACACAGGGAGGCAGGGTTGTGTCCCTCCCCTGTGTAGGGTTGAAACCCCTGCCGACCGCACTTGGTCATTTCATTTTATTTTATTTTATTTATTTATAAATATAAGTTATATTATATATGTATAATATTATATATATTATAATGTATGTATTATATATATATATATATTGTATATCTATATTTATAATTTGTAAATTTTTTTAATATTTTTTTTTATATATTATTTAATTATATAATATATAATATATATATTATATTTTAAATAATTGGGTTTTTAATTTAAATTAGATGGAAATTAAAAAAAAAAAGTTTTATTTTAAATATTTGGATTTAAATAATGTTGTCATTATTTAAATAATATATTTAAATATATTGTTGGTCATTTTATTGCTTTAGAGATGCAAATACTGATTTTAAAATGAAAACGTTTTTACTTATTTATCTATTGGAGAATTGATTTTAGTATTGGTTGTAATCAGGGTTTAGAGATGAATATTTAGATTTACATTTCTTATTGCTTGGAAATGAAATTGTGACAAGATTAGTTATTTTCAAGTAAAGTATAATTGATGTACATTAGAGTTAAACAATTTGTCATGAGTGGATCTTTCCCTATGAATTAAATTGTTTAAAATTAGAAGTAATTGTGCAACGTGTGATTGACTTATTTGGATTTAAGAAATCCTTATGTTAGATTTATTTTCCTAAATTGCTTATTGGTTGTGTTTCCATCGATGCATTGATGGGAAAATGGGGTGTTTGGTTTTGTAAGTCTTCCAAGGGAATTCGTTTTGTGGGGTCCTTTGTTATGTTGGTTCAACTCTTGGGATTTGTTTTGGGTAGTGCACGAGGTTGTAGTTGACTAAATCACCCAGTTACCATGAATGGGTTAGGCGATATGTTATGGTTCCCCGAGTACTACGATCGGGTTGTGTGACCTTATGTGTTAAGGTTGGATTTGGTTTTTAGTTTTGTGCATCTTGTCTACCCAAAGTTTGGTGGTTTTGAAACCTTGTGTTGTCAATAGGAGAGTGGCTCTTTGTGGGGGTCCGACACACAAAGTGGTGTCAGGGTAACTCACTTAGAGTTTAATCAAGTGATAATCTAAAAGAATTAATGGGGAACTTCACAATAATAAAGTTAATGAATGCCTCTCTCATGAAGTATGCGTTATTAAGGCTCGAGATGAGATGAGACGCATAGTTTTGCATGAGGGTCTGGCGGTCGGTAGAGGCAAGCCAGGGTAACCCATGATGGGGGTCTGGTAGCCTAGGAAGGGTGAGCTAGGGTAACTCATGGCAATTTATGTATGGCACTCTCCCTATGTCAACAGTTAGTCAGTTATTGTGTGTTGTACAATGGTGTACTTGTCCTATGTAACCTAGAAGAAATGTATTGTTTTGTGAGTCTTCGTACTGTGTTAAGTGATGTTGTTGGTATTTGAGTCGGTTTAGTTATGTTTAGCCTTTGACTATAGGTAGTTGGTCTTGACCAGAAATCCTTGTTACTATCTCCTAGTACAAGGGATGAGCCTTTGGGTTTCACTTGGTTGGGTGGAACGTGCACCTTACACTGTTGGCTTTGATCGTGATCTTGTGGACGAGACTTTCATGTTGGGGATCTCGTTGATTCCTGTTACTCTTCTAGTTCTTTCCTTCCAGTTATTCTTGTATTTCATTACCCCTCTTTTGTATCGAGGTGGAAATTGTAATATATTATCATGCTTATTTGATTTACCTCATTCGGGGAATGAGTGTTGTAATTATATTGTAAACAATCATTATTGGATATCATGTTCTATCTATTAGTCTTTGATGTAATTATCCTGTATGGAATGTATGTACTTTAATTCCTTAATTGAATGATGTTATGTTTTCATTCCTTGGTTGTTTAATTCGGGTTTAAGTAATCTTTGTCTCGTAGCCTTAGGGAATGTTGGAAATGTGTAGCAAACTTGTACGTTATTGCACTTTAACAAAAAAAAAATTGTTGTGTTTGGTTAGTGAATTGCAACTTCCCCTAGGGTTGCGTGGCGGGGCATTACACATGGTGGCTACTACAGTAGACAAACTCCCTAAAACTAAGTTTTGCTTGACCAAGAGAACCTATAGCTACACAAAACTAGTGCAATCTTCTAAGGACTATATATTTTCAGATTACACATACATCATGCACATATAATTGAACTAAGTTACAGCAATGAAGTAAAGAGCTCAGACTAGCTTTGCAAAGTAACCCATCATCAATGAACCACAAAAAGCATGAGCTACAAATTCATCAAATACTGAAACAACAATCACCATCACCACTTCCATTCAAGAAACTAACACCTAAACTAATAGGGAATTTAAACCATGCATACATAAATAGAAAACTCAAAAGGAACAAGCTCTCCAACCCCCTTACAAATGAGGGGCAAGCCCCTATTTATAGTTTTCCAAAGCCCAAATGAATGGCTAGGATTGAATTACAATGAATGGCCCAGATTTGTTTACATTAGGGCTTCACCTACCCCCCAATATTCAGCAATTTAAAATACATATTTTGTCCTCTTCCTGTTTTGTCTTGTAGTGGCCAGTCACTATAGCAATTTTGTCATATAGCTTATTTCCCTTTTACTGTAGCTGAAACTGCATGAAAGCCGCCTTCTTACTTGATGTGTTTGCAATGTTATTCCTTGGATCAAAAAGGGCCATCGACAACTAGCCTCAATGGATTGGTTGTCCCTGATTTGGGGGACAAATCATAATCAACCGGTGAAAGTAGGACAGCTCCCTCATGCCTTCTTCAAGGCCACCCCCTTGTATTTTTGTCATTGACTTCCTTGGCATAGGCCTTCTTCTAACGCTAACCCTCTTGATAGGTGCTAGGGGGAGAGGCGAACATGAAATGAATGGTGATAGGAGCTATGCACTTTTCCTTTTTTAGCTTTATCAATGGGTCTCCCTGACGGACCCGCGGTAGGCTCCTTGAATCCTGCATACATGAAGCACTGTAAGTGCTTTCATAAATAAATCAAGGCAAACATTAGTCAAATCCTGCAAACTCCTTGTTAGATCCATCCATGCATCATCAAACAATCATAATATTCATATTTGGAGCTCATTTGGACCATAAACATTAATGTGGGCCCAAGGGGGCGAGCAGCGAACGGGGGACAGCAAACCGGAAGGGAAGTTCTCGAACCTCACAAAACTTAGCAAAAGCAAGATTATTCAATTATAGCGCATGGGAAAAGGGGAAGAAAGAGTGCCAAGAAAAACTTCCTCAACATTGGACTCATTTTGGAAAAAGCAGAAGTTTGGAAAGGGGAAAGCCGAAGGGTCACTGCTTTTTTGAAACGGCAATGAGCACACAGCGGACCGGAAGGAAAGTCTTGCATGGTGACAGAGGGGCAGAGTCTCAGAAATGGCCATGGAGGGGCCAAGTTCTAGAGGGCGGGTCGCTGGGGGCCAATGGATGTTCAAAATGACCAAGGAGGGACGGAGTCCCGGAAACGGCCACGGAGGGGCCAGGTTCCGGAGGCCGAGTCGCTGGGGGCCAGCGGATGTTCAAAATGACCACGAAGGAGCGGAGTCCCAGAAATGGCCACAGAGAGGCTAAGTTATGGAGGCCAGGTCACCGAGGGCCGGTGGATGTTCAAAATAGCCAAGGAGGGGCGGAGTCCTAGAAACAACCATGGAGGGGTCGGGTTCCGGAGGCCAGGTCGGTGGGGCCCAGCGGATGTTCAAAACGGCCACGGAGGGGCCAGGTTCCAGAGGCTGGGTCGTCGGGGGCTAGAAAATGTTCAAAACAACCAAGGAGGGACAGAGCCCTAGAAATGGCCACGGAGGGGCCGGGTTCCAGAGGTAGGGTCATTAGGGGCGAGCGGATGTTCAAAACAACCATGGAGGGGTCGAGTCTCAGAATGAAATTTTTGCAACTTCCTGAAACTTAACAAAACCTTGGCAGTTCACTTAGGCACCACAAAAACATCCCAAATCCATAGGAAACTTTTCCCCAAAGTCAAAAATAAAGGAAAAAGCGAATCAAGCGAGCAGGGAAATCTGGCCAAGGAAATCTGGTAGGGCGGACCCGAAGGACTCGAAGGACTCAAAAAATTTTGTGGGGTGAAACATGGTCGACTTGAAATGATACTATGAGGCTCGTTGACCATTTTAGAAGCCAAAATTAGGGGCACGCAAAATAAGGAAATGACACAAAATGACCCAACAAGGCAACAGGAAGAGAGGGTCCCCGTTCCGAAAGGGGCTGTGTGCAAAACATGCACAACAAATGGCGACTCGCTAGGAAAATGCTCCAAAGCATTTTGATGACAAATTAGAATCATGAACCCAAAATCTCTGGTTCTGACCTTCATGCCAGGGCAAACAAACCAGATGCTCAACCAAAGGATCAAAACCACTGGCCAACCCAACCTTCAGTATCTTGAAAATCCAAGTACGTATAATTGTGTTAATTCCCATCCTTTAGTTGCTATAGGAACCCAAGCTCCATCAAGTTAAGCTACATAGTTTATTCTAACTCCAAAAGCATCTGGGACATTTCCTCGCTTCCAGTCAAACATCCATAGCCCTGATGAGGTTGTCATTGTGATTCTCCCAAACATTGCTCTACCACCAATCGGGCGTCCATAGCCCTGGTAGAGTTCCTCTAATACCCCTGAAAAGTTGAATTTTCTCTTTCTTTTATTTTTTAATGTTTCTCTTTCTTTCTTTCATTTTTCTTTTCAGCTCTTTTATTTCAACCCGCAAGCATTGAAGTTCACACTCAGGGTTGAGAATCACAGTGGCACTAAAACAGAATTTTAGATTTTTCACTTAACTAGAGTTCACAAAGGACCAACAACGACTGTCAGATTCTTAAGATGTGAGAGATATAAGATTCCAAAATACATCAAAATCAGACCAACCAATGACTTATCCTCTTTGAATCAAACACCCAGATCACTTGACACCAACAAAAGATCCTCACCATCCACTCTAAAAACTTGATTAGAGTTTGACAAATAAATACGTAGAACAACCCCAAGCAATAAGTATGGTTGTTGTGCACACAGATGTGCCCAACTAAAAGAAGAGGGACCCCGAGCAAAGCAACAACAAAGTGAAAGCAAACAAAAAGCAAATAACTCCAAAGAAAGCAACCTACATCAAACCAACTAACCTAAGGAAAGCAGGAAAGCAGAGTATTTATAGGAAACCTACACTACTCAAAATAGGCTATGTGCAAAGATATTTACAAAGCACTATGTTTAGGAAGGGCAAGCTAACATTAATGTTCATTGGATTTCGTAGTGCATGCACAAGAAAATGGGCGATTGTTGTAGTTCTCAACCATGCAGATTTATCCTTATATTTAGAAAAAGGAAGTTCAACATTGCAACATTCAAACTTAATCATATAATCCTGAAAGATCAGCAATTGAGGTGATTCGTTGAACCCATGGTTGATCCATAAGCATGTGTTCCTTCCCTTGTTACCATAATCAAAATGAAACACATAGCTATAAGTATTCATAGGATTAAGGAAGGATAGAACCTAGATGTCATCATGTAGAGGTGGCAGTGTTGGGTAGTCGAGAGCAAGCACAACATAGTCAACAAGTGCATTGGCCACCTCGGATGGAGGCATCGGGTGGTGCAACATTTCATGCATCAAGCCTACATAAGGTAGGGAGAACAGGGTAGAAAACATTTCTTCCACGTCTTGTGCGGGATTGGCAATCCCTATCAGTTGTTCTTCGAGAAGACAGACTTCATCTAGTTGATCTTTCGCAAACCTGGTGTCCACTTGATTGTTGTCCTCAAAAGGCAGCATGTTGTCCCACTTCCTTTCCCAAGTGTTGTCCTTATTTATGTTGTGTTTTATGTGGTGGGACAATGACATGCACAAATTTTTCCTATTGCAGCTCCCTAAATGTGAAAGAGGATCAACAATGATGATGGCGGAACGACTCCAAGTTGCATCTTGTAGTTGGTCGGGTGCTTAATCTCCGTTGGTAGCTATCTTAGCACCTCCGCCTTTGTCTTCTTCTTTTTTCTATTCATGCATCTCATCATGACATTCGCTCATTTCCCCTTATTCACTATTGCTATAGATGGAGAAGGAACCCCTCTCCCAATCTGGAGACTCTAGTGCATCACCATTCAAAGGCTCAAGGAGTATGTATTCATCGCTATCACCTTCTGGGATGTGCTCTTTCTCGGCATGATCATACCTCTGCAATACAATTCCCAATTAAAAGAAGTCATTAATTGACAACACCTCATCAAGGGGACCAAAATCTACTGTGCAATTTTCCTCCAAGGGCTCACCAAAAATCCTATCGTTCATGGTGTGTAAATGCTCGTCAAGAGGAAGAAATTCTTGATGACTAGTGGACAACATTCCTATTTGATCTAATTCATCGCTCGAAAGTCTGAGACTGTATTGTTGTCCTTCTTCTATTGTTGTCCCAACATCCTCTTGAGGCCTTCCTTTAGCTGAGTCATCACTCAGTTCAAGCTCTTGGTCTTCTACTTCGATCCAGGCAGCAAGTAGAGGAGGTCGGGAACTTGGTTGCTCCACTTGTACTCTAACTTGTTTGATAGCCTCTTTGCACAGTATGCATGTGAAATTTGAGTGTGATGAATCTTGAAGTTTGCACCAATTTGGTAGCAACAGCACCTCCAAATCCACTTGACATTTTAGCTCAAACCAATCCCTTGCTAATCTTGACACTAGTTGGTCATATATTTCCACTACTGGGTCCTCATCATCACTTAAAAAGGAATCTTGATGGTAGACAGCCATGGTGAGTGGTTGTTCCCACTCCAAACTTTCATTTTTAGATTCTCAATCATTGTCATTGACAAAGGAGAGGTCTTCTATATAATTTCACTTATGCTCTCATCATCATTTTCTATTGTTCTGAAGTTGTCAACCTCTTTCTCTCTCTGATTTTCAACATTTTCATTGGCTACTCCAGCATACACTGTTGCAAAATTTGTTGATCCATCCTCAACCACCAATAGTTCTTCTTCTGGAGTGGAGGATTGCTCTTTGTTGATAGAGGAAAGGCTTTCCAACTCCCATCTGATTGAATTTTCATCACAACATTTTGCTGTCCTACAAAAATCAACTCCTTCCTTTTCATTTTCAACCTCAATGTTCATTATCCCAGCACTAGTTTGTGTTGAATCCCTTGGTTCCTCTTCAATGTGTTGTCCTTCGGATGTTGATATCTCTTTGGCCTCATGGGGTGACTCATCCTCCTTGATAGTTGACCACTCCAACTTGTCTGAACAACCCTTGACTTGAGTGATGACGTTGTCACATGATGGACACGTAAATTCTGAATGTGGTGCATTATGAAATCTACACCAACTTGCCATTAGTACTTCTTCCAATCTTGGTCCATCCTTGTTGCTCAAATGTTCATGTATCAACTCCTTGAACACTTTGGTGGCCATGGTTGTCAACTCTTCCTCTAGGTCTTTGGGAGCCAAGGGCTGGTATATTTCTCAAAAGGGAATTTCTCCTTGCAAGACTCTCTCAATCCTATTCAGGAATGTTAGACATCCCAATTCGTTATGCTTGTGAGTGCAATGAATCTGACATCTATCTTCCAACGTGAATTGTTGCAATGGATTCTTCAATCTCTTGTTCAAATCTGCATGTAGTTGAGTGATGTCAATCCATATGTGCTACTCCATTTCGACTCAACTTCTACTTGCCTTCAGAATTTTTTGATTTTTAGCATTAAAAGAGATCTCCTTATCTCAGATTTCTTCTTTGACTGTGCTCTTTTCAACTTCCAACCTTTGACTTTGTGGCCTCAACATGTCATGCCCTCCTTCTAGCACCAGTTATGTTGATGTATTTTTTATGCACTTCTCAACACGGGAAATGCATAGATGCACTACCTCTCTTGAAAGACAATCTTCCACAACCGGGCTGCAGAACACTATTCCAAGGTCTCTAATGTCAAGTCTTGACAGTGCTTGGAATACCTCAGTTGTTACATGTGATTTGTTGGAATCACAAGGCGGACTTACGGATGAGTTACAAAGTGTGGGAAGTTGGTCTTGCAAATGCAATTTTAAAGTGTTGGAAGTGAATGAACAGTGGTTGCTCACTCAAAACAACAAGCTAAAACCCACCAAATTCATTTGATTTAGCTTCATGGTGATGCTTGAGATCCTACTCTAACCAAGGACTAAAAGAAATAGCAAAAGGGGAAGGGTTAAGAAAGTTGTTCTCATCCTAAGCTACGAATGAATAGTAACAATGGTGGTTGCTACAATAGACAAACTCCCTAAAACTAAGTTTTGCTTGACCAAGAGAACCTATAGCTACACAAAACTAGTGCAATCTTCTAAGGATTGCAGATTTTTATATTATGCACACTCATCATGCACATGTAATTGAACTAAGTTGCAGCAATGAAGTAAAGAGTTCATACTAGCTTTGCAAAGTGACCCATCATCAATGAACCAAAAAAAGCATGAGCTACAAATTCATCAAATACTGAAACAACAATCACCATCACCACTTCCATTCAAGAAACTAACACCTAAACTAATAGGGAATTTGAACCATGCATACATAAAGAGCAAACTCAAAAGGAACACCCATAAATCATGCAATGTGGCTTTCTATTGCTGCAGAATGTTTTTACACTAGCTCTCCAACCCCCTTACAAATGAGGGGCAAGCCCCTATTTATAGTTTTCCAAAGCCCAAATGAATGGCTAGGATTGAATTACAATGAATGGCCTAGATTTGCTTACATTAGGGCTTCACCTACCCCCTAATATTCAGCAATTTAAAATAC
Source organism: Sequoia sempervirens (assembly GCA_007258455.2). Lineage (NCBI taxonomy): Eukaryota > Viridiplantae > Streptophyta > Pinopsida > Cupressales > Cupressaceae > Sequoia > Sequoia sempervirens. Next base: position 306,720,573 of record VDFB02000015.1, on the reverse strand, counting down.
ATCTTTTGTCTTTTTCCTGTTTTGTCTTGTAGTGGCCAATCACTATAGCAATTCTGTCATTTAGCTGATTTTCGTTTTACTGTAGCTGAAACTGCCTGAAAGCCACCTTCTTACTTGATGTGTTTGTATTGTTCTTCCATGGATCAAACGGGCCCGTCGACGACTGGCCTCAATGGATTGGTTGTCCCTGATTTGGGGGATAGGTCACAATCATTCGGTGAAAAGTAGGATAGCTCCCTCATTCCTTCTTCAAGGCCACCCCCTTGCATTTTTTTCATTGACTTCCTTGGCATAGGCCTTCTTCTAACACCAACCCTATTGATAGGTGCTAGGGGGAGAGGTGAACATGAAATGAATGGTAACAGGAGCTATGCGCTTTTCTTTGTTTAGCTTTCTCAATGGGTCTTCCCAACGGACCCACGGTGGGCTCCTTGAATCCTACATACATGAAGCATTGTAAGTGCTTTCATAAATAAATCAAGGCAAACGTCAGTCAAATACTACAAACTCCTTGTTATATCCATCCATGCATCATCAAAAGATCATAATATTCATATTTGGAGCTCATTTGGACCATAAACATTAATGCAGGCCCAAGGGGGCGGGCAGCGAATGTGGGACAACAAACCAGAAGGGAATTTCCCAGACCTCAAAAAACTTAGCAAAAGCAAGATTTTTCAATTATAGTGCATGGGAAAAGGGGAAGAAAGAGCACCAAGAAAAACTTCCTCAAGATTGGAATCATTTTGGGAAAAGCGAAAGTTTGGAAGGGGAAAGCCGGAGCGTCACCACCTTTTGAAATGACAATGAGCACATCGCAGCCCAGAAGGAAAGTCCTGGACGTCCATGAAGGGGCGGACTCCTGGAAATGGCCATGGAGGGGCCGGGTTCCGGAGGTTGGGTCCCCAGGGGCTGACGGATGTTCAAAACAGCCAAGGAGGGACAGAGTCCCAGAAATGGCCATGGAGGGGTTGAGTTCTGGAAGTTGTGTCACCTGGGGCCGGTGGATGTTCAAAACAGACACAGAGGGGTGGAGTCCTGGAAATGGCCACGGAGGGGCCAGGTTCTGGAGGTCGGGTCGCGGGGGGCGGCAGATGTTCAAAACGACTACGGAGGGGTCGAGTTCTAGAGATCAATTCGTCGGGGCCCGGCGGATGTTCAAAATAGCCAAGGAGGGATGGAGCCCCAGAAATGGCCATGGAGGGGTTGGGTTCCGAAGGCCAGGTCACGGGGGGCCAACGGATGTTTAAAACGACCACGGAGGGGTCGGGTCCCGGAATGAAATTTTTGAAACTTCCCAAAACTTAACGAAACCTTGGCAGTTCACTTAGGCGCCACAAAAACATCCCAAATCCATAGGAAACTTATCCCCAAAGTCAAAAATAAAGGAAAAAGTGAATCGAGCGAGCAGGGAAATCTGGCTAAGGATATTCGGTAGGGTGGGCCCGGAGGACCCGAAGGACACAAAAAAAATTGCATGGTGAAACATGGTCGAATTGAAATGATACTATGAGGCTCATTGACCATTTTAGATGCCAAAATTGGGGGCACGCAAAATGAGGCAATGACACAAAACGAGTTGGCAAGGCAACAAGAAGAGAGGGTCCCCGTTTCGAACGGGGTGTGTGTGCAAAACATGCACAGCAGGACCTCCTAACAAGAGTGACTCACCATGTGTTGAACCTAGTGATGCTCCTAATACAATACTTGTCATTGTCCCTTTGCTAGTTGTTTTCCTTCCACATATGGTGAACATGATTGGGATGTGGATGACCTGTTATAGGTTGACTCGCATGTGCAATACTAGTCTTCTCTTTGTGTTCTTTGTGATTACATGTGTGTGATGTGATCCCTCGTACTATGTTGCTTGGCATGTCTTTATATGTTTGTGAGCCTACTTTGGATGACCCTTGTCACTTCATTGGTGCAAGAACACAAAGGAAGTGAATCTATTGGGACATTCTTCTATTTGTATCTATATTCTTCTATTTGTCATAACCTTTATGTTTTATCTTGTGTTTTCCTTTTGGGGATGATGTAAGGTGTCGAAACATCTAGGTCTCTTCCATGTTGACCCAAAAAAAAAAAAAAAATCTCTCTATTTTTCATTCTTCCTTTGTGCTTGTTCTTCCATGAGTCATTTGGGGAATGATGTCATTTTCAAGCTCGATTATATCACTGCAGCAATGAAAATTGCTGACCCCAAATCCTTGAATCCCTTATGTGTTATCTTAGGATTGCATATGGGGGGCAACCCTCCTTTCCATGACGTAGCTCTACTTGGAAACATAAGTTTTTCATAGGGATTTATGAATAAAGCTCTCATGTATTGGCATTTATTGTGTTCTACTTTAAAATAATTGCTCACAACATGGTGTTTAACAATTTCTTTAAAGTGGGGGCATATACGTCCTTGCTCATTATTTTCTTCAAAGTGTGGCATTCTTACTTCACGTGATATGTATTCTTGGTGTTGTCATTGGGATTGATGTCCTTCAAGATTGTGACCTTTCTTGGCATATGACATTCCTCTTAGTGGTGATGCTATGGATTGCATTCCCTAAGTTGTGAATCTTTTATCCTTGACTAGTCCTCTTTTGGAGATATTAAGCACGATGTTCCCTAAGGTGAGACCTTTCATGAAATAAGAAAAAACCCTTTGAATATCCTATTGCATTTTTCAAGACCACAAAGCAAAAGAAAACATGCTTTTCAGTGGATCCTTTATGTTTTTCAAGGCCACCAACCATAACACAACGTGCTTGCCAATGGAGCCTTTTTCATGAGTGCTTAGCATAATGCAGCATGCTAGCCTTGTGACCATTTTTGTGGCACCTTATCAAATTTATCAAGAGGTATAACTTTGGTATGGTTAGTACAATGGGAGCCTAGATGTGGCACGACTTCCCATTATCCACTTTTTGGGGCTAACCTAGTGGACAACGAATTTCCACTAGCACATGTCAACACATTTGGTTTGCATAGTGGACAATGGGTTTCCACTTGTAAACATTTTTGGATAAACAACTAAGGCTTGATCCATACTATTTGGATAAATAGTTGAGGCTTGATCCACCCCTTTCTCTTTCGTCTTTAATTTTGACATTGTATGCTTGTGTATCTTGTCTTGTTGTAGCATATTTAACAAAGTTATGTGTCTCTTTGTGCCTTTGTTGGTTTGTCATGAGATCTTAGATCTTGGGGGCTTCATCATCCTCCTTTACCTTTGTTGTCTTATCTTTCCAATTGTTTTACAATTAGACCTCTCTTGACGCATGTTTGACTACTTTAGTTTAAGCGTAGGCTCATCCTCTCACTAAAGTGGGGGCTAAATGTAGTGTCATAAAATGTAATCCTTTACATTTTCACACTATGTTTGGGTCCCTTAATAAATTAGACTTAATTAAGCCTATAATTTCCTAAATTTTACATTTACAAGCCTAATTAATTACAATTTTTGAAAGGGGAATTATGATTTAATCAATGTAATTATCATTTTAACACCCTTAAATGAATAGGTCCTAATTATTTAGGTCAAGACCCATTCGCCCTTGGGCTAATGGGTCCCCCTTAAGATCACAATTTTAAATTTTAAACATGTTTTTGGCGGCCTTTTTATGATCCCAAATTCAAATTCAAATGTCGGCTTGTAATGTTTAATTTTTAGGAAATTAGAGAATTGGCTATAAAGCAAGGTCTTTTTATCAATTCAAATCCTATGTTTTCAAGAGATCAATTACAAGAGCTAAGATTATTATAAAAGGTGTTCAAGAGCATATTTCTCAAGTATTTGTCACAACAATCAAGATCTCAAGCATCATGTCAAAGTTATCAAGCGTCATGCATTTTTTTGGAGCTAACATTGTGATGTAGGTTTCAAGAATTCAAGTCAAGATTCAAGCATTAAGATCAACATCCAATCAATCTATTTCATGCAAGATCAAAACCTTGGAGAGATGTATTAGATCTTAGTCCTTCAATGGTTTCATTCAAGGGTTTGGTACGAGTTGCAACATACAACTTGTTCATTCATCATTTCTTTCATGTTTCATTTCAATTCAAGGTTTAATTACCAAAATAGGGTTTGACCAAGGAAAACCCCCATTCACCAAAAACAAATAATTTTTTCCTCTTGTGTGTGTTTTGTAGATCTTAGGTTGAAGAAGGATTGAAGATCTATCAAAGAGAAAAATTGGAAAAGCTGTCAAAGTTTTCGTCAAGCCATAGAATTCAGAATTTATTTCTAACTTTTTTACTGTGAAATTCAAAGAATTCAAGAGTGCGGAGATAGGAGCAAAGGACCCAGGAAGTGATTTTAGAAAGACCTACAAAGACCCATTTTCCCTTGGGTGAATGAGTCCTAGAGGACACTCAGCAACAACATTTTGATGACAAGTACAAAAATACTAAACCTTCTCAAATCTTTCTAAAAGTTGTAGGTTCCATTAGATTAAGGTTTAATCTTTTGATTTCAAGTGTTACTTTGCATTTTTTGGGTTTATTTACTATTTTTAGTCTTTCTCCCAAAAGTTTTATTTTAGAAAATCTTCCCCGCCCTAGATCATAAGGAAAACAACAAGATCTCCTTCAAGGTTGACTCACCTAAGGGTTGAAAGTCAACCTTGGCATAAGGGATCTCTTTTTCCTAATGAGATAGAGGGAGATTGGTGCATGCTACCCCATTTTGTCCTTTCTATTTATAGCAAATTATTGGTGAACCCCCATTTAAACAAATCCCACCATTTCCCTCTATTTCAGTAAGAAAATAATCTATTTTGATTTCTCCTCTATAACTATCCCATCTATCAAAATATATAAATGAGATTGAAATAATTAATAATGAAGAAAAATATTGTCCTACAATAAAATTGATGCCACTCCATTTTCATAATGTGGTGATCAACATCTCCTTACTATATATTGGCTTAAATTCTTGTTGTTGATCAAATTACTTCTTTGAAAATATATGGAGTACTCATTCTATGAAAAAATACAAAAATCACATACCTAATGGAATCACACTCAAGGATAAAATCCATACAAAACAAATTAGGAGTAGTAAAATTGAAGTAGAAATAAGGATTTTTTGAGACTTATATAGCATTTACATACCTCAATATTCCAACCATAAAGCACCATTCTTGGTAATTCAATCCAAGGCTATTTATCTACAAGTTCCTAAAATATGTATCATTTAGTTTGGCTAATCTTAAAATTTTATAAAGTTTCTTAAAGAGTCTTGCACAATGGATAGTCATATATTATAGAGGCGAAATTATATACTTTGCACTTCTCCTAATCATTTTAGTGTCTATAAATAATAAATGTGACTTGGACTAATTTGACCCTATTAGAGCATAAATTATCCCTAAAACATTTCATCAAAATTGAGCATGACCCTCACACCAAAAACACTGTATTTTATCCTTGTTCACACTCTCATTCCATTTGAGACACCAATATGTGTGTCTTTGATAAAATTGTGTATGGTAGTGTCTTTGGAATTCAAAAAGTTTTCTCATGAATTCCCACATTTCCCCTAGACCCTAACCTTACTTCATTCCTAATATTCATATAAGCCCTAATCATGCTTATTTAAGTGGGTTTACCAAAAATGAAAAGCATCATTTATCACTTACATCTACCTTCTCACACACATATTCTCTACAACCACATAAGATATCTACCATTGTTGCACATACCAAACTCCATTACTATTGCCGCATACATCAACACTATAGGACCATACACTTTCAACTACTTCATGTTGAAACATGCTACTAAGGGCTTGGCCAAGGCAAGCTCCTACATGTACTATAGGTACCTTGTTTTCCCTTTTTCTATACTTGATGAGAATTACAACAAAAAATATAAATATTGAAATCATAGAAATTTTACATCAATAATTATAGAGGACATGCCAATGAGGTTGCAAGATGTTAGTGCATCATTTGAGACACTATTATGACCTTCAATAAACTAACTCATTATTTATAACACTACTAACTGACATAAAAAAAATGAATTTGTAATACTTGATTTAAACTATTTACAACCACCGTATATCTACTTCTAAATCATTTAACACTTTCACAACATCCAAAATCAATAAAATTCATCTTTCTTTTCTCCAATACTAATGCAATATCAACTCCCACATCTATTCATTTAATTAAATTTGAAATATAACTATTATTTTCATTACAACCACCATTAATAATTAAACAATAAACACTAAACACCTATCTTTTACCTTCATAGAAAAAATGTGGCCAAACTATAAGAACAAATAAAATGTTCTCATGGTGTTAGCCATGATTCACATATGTAAAAGTAGAGGCATGACAAGAACAACACATGGAACATATAGTCTCATTATGTATTTGTCTGTTTGTGATTTTTTCAGGCTACTAAGTACATTTCCCTCCATGCTCACTTTTTAGTACTATTGATAGCCATGTTAGGAGTGAGGAAAACAATAAGGGCCCATAGAATGTTAAAGTTTGTTTCCTCCGGGTAGAGACTACTCATTAGCTTGTATAGAGACCATTCATATGAATGTTTTTGTTTTATCCTAAGAAAAATTATTTTGTTTTGGACACTTCTTTTTGTATTCCCCATAATGGGTGCTAAAATACAAACGTTTACTTGTTTCTATTCTCTATAACAGATATTAGAATATAAGTATTTACTTGTTTTGTACTTCTCATATGCATAGTAGAATATAAACATTTTTTTTTATTATATTTAAAATAGGTCATATAATATAATGGGTGGGTAAGAGAGTAAACTTGTATTACTATCAAATTTTTCTTTGTCTATAGATAAGATTTTATTTTTTATTTTTTGGGAATATAGATAAGATTTTATAGGTTTTCATTTATCATTTGGAAACAAAATGTTAGTGAGAATATATATATATATAAGTTAAAAGTCATATTGTTAAAAGTCATATTTTTTTTTAAGTTTTAATGAGCAAGGGATTCAATCTGTGAATTTTATTTATGAATTAAAAATATTTTAATCTTATTTTTTAAGAATTTGAACTTTTCAAAAATTTAAACTTACGTGAATAGCATAATTAATAAACATTCATGATTGTCACTAATTATACTTAGCTAATTAAATTATAACCTTTCAAAATTAAATTAAAAAAATTGAATGTCATATTTATATAATATTTAAAATAGTATAATATGAACTTGCCTATCTTTCAAAAAAATGTAAAATATATTGAAATATATCATTCTCCAAACACTTATTTTTAATCAAACTTTTATTCAATTGAAATAAACATTACAATATACTTAAAATGAATGTTTTTTAAATTACTATTGACTAAGCTATATAATGATTATACATATAATCATTCTTAAATAATTCTTAAAAAAAAATACTCCACTAAATAAAATATTTTTTTAATATTTTCTAAATATAAAAAATAAAACAATTCAAGTAATTATTTAAGTATTAAAAAATTTATACTGATAATTTTTTAATGGTTGTTAAAGTGTACTTAAATTTTTATGCTTACATTTCTTGCATATATCATTTTATTCTATTTTTTTAATTACTTTTGGTATTGAAGAGTTATCAAATATATACATAAAGAGTCGTCATATTAAAAAATAATAAAACAATAAAAAAGAATAGTCAACAAACTAAATATTGTGTGTATATGTTGGCACTTTATTTGATTTTGTTAACACCCCAATGACAATTATACTCCACCCCTTATTACTACTAGAGGAAAGACCCCAGCCCATTTCCCAATTGCCATTCATTAGTACATACTAACTAAAAGCCCACTAAAAAATTCTAAATGTACCAATGTTGTTCACTTTATACCCAGTAGAACTACAAAAAAAAAAACTTTATTAGAGGAGTTGTGCAACTTTATTGGTACCAATAGTGCACGATTACTAGGGCATTTGTGCATATGTTTTGGATCAATTGTGCAAATTTTGTGGTGGTCAAAGCAAACAATTATTGAAGCACTAGAGAATATGTATTGGACATCAACTTGAAATGACCACTTTTTGACCTTTGTGTACATAATCATCGTAACTACCAAGAAGTCGAAACAATAGCTATAAGCTCTCAAGTCGCATACAAACAAACCCAAAAAAAAATTGACGAAATTTGACATACCATTTAAAGACTTAGGGTGCGTGAAGTTAGCTATAATGACTACTGGTACTCTTCCCCTATATATTACACCTCTTGATATATAACGAAAAATCAATTCAACTTTTATATTTACATTTGAAAAAACTTTTAAAATTCTTACACTTTAACTTGCAAGTATTTTATATTGATAGTATTTTCTTAAAATTTTGAAGTTACAATCATTATTTATGTCTTGTACTAAGTATCCCCCCAAAGAAGTCAATTCGAAGAAAGTTGACTTGTGAAATACGCTTTGTTCCCTTGTAAATGGTTGCCGACCAAAGGGGATTAACCAATGGACATTGATTTTAATGCCTCACAACTATGTGAAAGGGACACTGTGGGGCTATGACGTAGGTACATGTGATGAAGTCATATGCAAATCTTAGTTGATTTTTTAAGATAAAGGTTGGTTTCAATCACTTAAATCACCTAATATCTTAACACTACTTCACTTCACTTGCACGCACTTGTTACAATTGGCATTTGGATTGAGATCTTGTTTATTTAGACAAAGACACTCCATTTGTCTTTTTAGAATGTTTATTTTAGTTTTTTTTTTTTTTTGGGTTATGTAGTAGTAAATTTAACTTTTATGTCTTTTAAACATGGTTAAATGGTAATATGATGTGATAATTTTGTTTGATAGTTTTAATGTATGTATGTTTGTCGAGGAAAATCAGTAATGTTTTAAAATATTAAGATGAAATGAAATGACTAAATGTTAATTAATCTTATCGATGACGCTTGGTCTAATAGTAATGTCATTGTTGTAGGGATCTAAAGGGTCTTGAGTCCAAAGCTTCTTTAATAAAAAAAAAATGTTAATTAATTAGGAGGAGTTGAGTATGATTAATTAATTAGCATAAGTTAAAGAGGGAAAATAGTAAAATATTTATCAAAATAGAAATAAAAAGGGTTAGAGTTCATATCTTAAATGTGACTTTTGATTAGTAATATGGTAACATAGAATTAAAAATAGAATATAAGAAGATGAGAGTTTAGAACAAAATATAAGTATGATTATGTGTGAGGCCACAAGACTGAATAGGACTCATAATCAACAAATGTATATATATTTAATAAATCATAGTAATCCCAAATGTAATGTTAAGATATGCAAATCAAACTTGGTATCACTAATTTAAACAATAGGTGAACCTCAATAAGAAGAGGCCACAAGGTCTCTATTGTGGCAATGCTTTAAGCATGGAAGACAACCTAAGACAAAAGTGAATACCCAAAATAGAGATGTTAAGAAGCATGGTCTAATATGATGTTGGGAAAACTAGTGGATATTTTGAAGGATAACGCCAAAAAAACTAACCAATATGAGAATAAAAGGACTAATAAGGTCTCTAAGATAACATGATAAGAGACATTGGCCATGTCTAACTTTGGGTGACAAGTGTTAGGACTTATATGAGAATAAAAGGACTAATAAGGTCTCCAAGATAACATGATAAGAGACATTGGCCATGTCTAACTTAGGATGACAAGTGTTAGGACTTTACATAAAAATTTATGAAATTTTATCGAGATCTAATAACCTCATGCCAAATATATTTTATTGTCTCCTCATGATATCGGGGATGGATTTGCCTCCATCCCTAATTCTCATGGTATGCATGTATGTGATTTCCTGATGACTCGATATACACATATATTGAGGTTGAAGGTGGTATGTAGCTAGTCTTTATGGAAGGTGGCAAGATCATGATACATATGTACTTGTTTCAAACTCTCCACATACCTATACAAAAGTGTAAAGTCAAAACTCTATTTTCATCAAACATATAATTTTTGTAATGTTGTGCTACCTCACGTCTTTGGCAAGTGCCTTGAGGTTGATATGTTAAGAGGTGGGCTCAACAAGGGAATAAGTGATAAAAACATTTTGGAGCCATCTTTGTTCCATGGAGAAGTACCAATGACAAATGATGCAAAATAAAAAATGTTCTAAACAGAAAGTAATTTATGCATAAGGGTGTTCATTTATTGAAACATGCAAATTTTTATATGGCATTAAATTTGAATAGGGAAGTTTGATGGTGAGAAGGGATCTATTAAATGCTTAGGACACAAATGAAGTGCCACAATTTTTTTCTCACCTTTTTACCAATATTCAATTTTTATGTTCTCTCTACCTACTATAGTAAAAATCTCCATGTTGGAATCAAGGAACACTAAGAGGGGGGGTGAACCAGTGTTCTACAAAATTTAACTTTATTAACTTAATATTTAAACCACTTGTAGCATTGAACCAAAAGAAAGATGCAAGAACACAAGATAATCAACCACAACACCATAACACAAGGATTTTTACGTGGAAACCTTGTTAGGGGAAAAACCACGGTAGAGATTAATCCACAATTTGAGTATACTCAAAATAAGTGTTTACAAATGGAATGCACATGCATTCAAGGACACTTCCTACAACTCATTGCTCAAATACAAAAAGGCTTACTGCCCAAAATAAGACTCACTATCTTACAGTCACAGTTGGAAGATAATTGGAGTGGATGAAATATGAAATAGCATCTGCTAATGCTTGATTATAGTTTCGGTTAAGCACATTGATTGTTTTCTTCACATTCTATATGATTTTGCACTTGAAACTCTATCTACTTAAATTTAGATCACCAATCTCTATTCTACACAAGTGAAACTATGCACAATCGATCTATATTTATTCTAACTTTCGCATCATATCACGACACACATCAAAATGATATGAATAATCGATTATATATATCGGTAACTAGAGATTACTTCAACTGCATGTCGGCTTTTACAAAATATAAAACATGTACAAACTGTCGGCCCAATCTATAAATAATTATCAATGTGAATCAACCATTGTCGGCCAAAACATGGTGAGGACCCAAAACAACATCCTTGAATATGAAACACCTTAAACAATTATGCCTCAAAGATCCACAACATGCTATACTCACTTAGTCGGCCTTTCTACACTATTAGACTAAAAAATCAATAAATTGGATCTTCTAACTTGCACACCAATCAATACAAGGCCCTATGATTCAAAGATAAGATATTTCATACATCAAAAGACCTTCCCTGAGATCCACAACATAAAATGATAACAGGAATTTACACATGAATTGATGTACACAACTTTGTCGGATGCCCTGTTTTAGCTTTGACAATTAACACATATCTTCAATCTAACTTTAGGTACGAGAAAATACTGAAGTGTGGATAGGATTACTAACTAGGGTTGCAATCAATGACAACACTAGATGACTTGTGCAATGTCTCTTTCCAATAATCTCCCCCTTTGGCATTGATGGCAACACTTAGTGAAAAATGACTAAGTGTCAGAATCAGTACCAACATGAATACACTACAATCCTCAAAAATTCAAAAAACTTTTAATGACAACTCCCCCTAAGATGAATATGACATTTTCATTTTCCTACACTCCCCCTTTGACATCAATGGAAAAGATAGGAATCCGCATACCAAAAAATCATACAAAATCTCTATGAACAAACTAAATATGTACATATATGCTTCAACAACTTACATGAACTTGAATATATCTGCAAAATTGTTCTTCAACAGGCTTAAAGTAGTGTCCCATCTCTTTTTGAGACTCTCCAAAATAGTCATGTGACCATAGAACAAATAGGATTACATCTCTATTGACTCAGGATTTGCTAGATCACTGGCAGCCATAGCATCTTGTGCTTCCTTCAATGCACTAAGCATTGTCTCCATTTTAGAACCAATTAGTCCTCTCAGCTCACATACCCTTTCAAAAATTCTATCTTTTTCATGCTTCAAATTTTTAATTTTGTCAAGAAACGATATGACTTGACCTTCTTGCTTACTAATAGAAATGGTTAGAAGAATCAAAGGCTTGAGAATTATCTGCTAAATGTTTCTCATATTCCTTAATTTTCTTCTCAGTGGCCTTAGTGAACTTTGACAATGATAAGCATGACTTTTAGATATTGCCACCCTCAGATAATGCACCTTGAATGTTCTTCTCATAGGTAACTAATAAGGATTTATCATTAGCAATCATACTCTTCAATCTACTGAACCTGTTTGCATCAAATTTTGTATGGACCTTATCCTCAGCTGACCTTTCAAGAGACTCAAAGTGAGTACTTACAAAGTTGATAAGTTTCTTCAACTGACCAGATGGAGAATTAGATGAGTCCTTGACATGTGTGGGAATGATCTTCTCCAAGATACTGGATGCAAGACTTAGCAACTCACTGTCCTCAATGCGAGATTTCAATATCTCCTCCCTTGCCTTGGCCTAAGAAAAAGATGCTACCTTTAGCTTTTGAATAGGAGATAGAGTGGCCAAGTTGATAGGACTTTCAAGCAGTGCAGGGTCAAACTCCTTATGTTGTTCTTCTAAAAACTTCTTTACTACCTTTGCAGTGTCTCTTGCTTCCATAGCAACCTCCTTTTCCCCAACCTTCTTTTCTTCAAACATAGATTCTTGCTTGGCTTTGGGAATCTCTATTTCTTCAACTTTAGGAGCTTTAGTCTCCATGGAAATTTTAGTATCTTGCATATCTAGAGGATTCAGAGTGTCCTCATTTTTGTCCTCTTCAATTTCTAAATCAGATGGAACATCTTCATCATGAGTTTCTTTAGAAACAACATTATATATGTTCTTCAACAGAACTTCCTTAAGAATTTTGTCTATCTTTTGCTACATCCTCAATCTACCCAATCATAAGCTTATTCACCCTTAATTTTCTCTTAAAATCCTTTTTAGCATCATTAAGGATCTTCTTCATTTCTTTTATTACAATTACCAGACATAGATCGATAGGTATGCATTCTCTCATTTGTTCATCTTTAGTTCTTGCATTTACTCTCCTCATTTCTAAGACTTCATATAACTCTTTAGGTAACTCCGAAATTATTTCTATGAGAGTCATATTGAAAATATTCAAATATTTTATTGTGGTTTCTTCAAGGGTTCTCCAACCAACACTATCAAAAGTGTCATACCATTCAAAAATTGGTTTGAGATTACCATCCTTAATCAAAGATTTCTCCACTTCCTCTATAGTCATACTTGATCTATCAGTTTTCACCTTTTTATTTGCTTTTTCTTCACCAAAGGGATTTTCCTTATAGGCTTTTGATGTCTTTGCCCCCTTATGCTTGATTTCTCTTACTTCTTCATCAGATTCAGTTTCTTCATCTTCTTTGACAACAACATAGACTCTTGTGCTTTTATCCATCTTCCTCTTTCCTTCTCTTCCGGATGTATTGACTTGAGCTTTCACTAGGCTTGCTTTCTTTGTAGGAATAGATGAGAGTGCAAAGATCCTTGTAGATCTAGATCTGGAAGAGGATGTTGTCAAACTAGCTGACTCAGTTCTAGCAGGCTCCCCTTCTTCAGCTTGTTCTCTTTTCTTCCTAGCTTCCCTCACTGCTTCAACTAATATATTTATGCTCTCTGCAAAAGCTTCAACTTCCTTTCTCACCTTCTGAACTATCATAGGCTTCTTCAGTTCTACATGCACTTGCATATTTTTCTCTTCAAAGGTACCAAACCTTTCTTCTATAGGATCCTGAGGTTTACTCAACAAGTGTTGGACATACAACTCCAAAATGTGTTCTTCAACCTCATATCCCATAGGCATTATCCAGACTGTTCTAGGTTATGTTGCTTCCATCAAACACTGATCAATGTCTACCATGAAGTAAATAGTGTCCTTATATTTTTCCATAACATATTTAGGAATCCTTTCCCTTGCTTGCATTTCATTCTAAAAGATTTTGAAATAACCCTAGATAGCAATTTTCCTTGCTTTTCTATCACCAATTTTGTATAAGATGTCTCTGATTTGAACAACTATAGGTCTGTCACCTTCCCATTGCACTTTACTGACTCTTGGAACTTCATTCATGAAGTAGAAGAATAGGAATAGAAGCAGATTGCCATTCTTGAAAGAGTTCTTTTTGTCCTTGATTTTTCCAAGATTTTCAATTAGTTGGCTCTGGAGTAACTCACATAAGTCGTATTTTGCATTTTCCTTGACCATTTGATAAGTTGCATAGATTGCAGTACTAGATACAAATTTATCCCGGCTGGAGTGATAGATTTTATATCCAATAACCATAGAGGAAAATCTCACATCCAATTCAATGATGTCACTAATTTCCATGGCTCTCTTGTCAAAAACGAAACTGATTGCCTCAGTAAATGTTTCGTTCTTCATAGCTTTCAATGTGGGCAACCCACCAAATGAATTCAGACTAGTAACAATGCTTATAGATTCTCTTGTGATATTTAAGGGCTAACTTAACCACATGAACTCGGCATGCACTCGACTCAATATGTATTAGACCCATTCATTTTCATCGAACATGGGAAACTTCACAATCTATGTGAACTTCTTCTCCACCAAAGCCTTAAATTCAAGCTTTACACAAAGATCTTCTCCAACAATGTGATTTATGTACAAATTTAACAACTGGGAGCTTCCTAATTCCTCAACATTCACATGAACATATGCCTAATATCTTCAATGTGCAAAACACCATATGGAACAAAAGAAAATGCACCTAATTTGGTTTTGTCTCAATGGATTTGAACAGGTTCCATTTAAATTTTGGGCAGGGTCTATCCTTAATTTCAACAACCAATGGAGCAACCATTTCCAAAAATTTCAAGTTCACAAGTTTTGTAGATAAATACCTTTTGTCGTATTAGGGTTTGATCGCCGAATCACCTTTAGACTTGTATCTTGCCAAAATTCACTTCCAGAGCTCTCCAAAATTCTTCTTGAAATGTAATGTGACAAATGAAGAATAGAAGTAACTTTTTACCATTCATATACCTAACTTTTTATTGCAAAAAATGCTTTTTCCCTAGGTCTTCTAGATACCTGTTTTCATAGTCTGTGAAAGAAAATTCTTCTTCGAACCTTCAATTTTACATAAATTTCCTCCACAAGTGTTCCTAAAACATTTATAGATCACTAATGTAGTCAATGCAATTTTCCATGATTCTGGTACCAATTATCGGTAGGGGGTAAAATATTTTCTTGAGAGCTCCCCCTAGGCTAGAGGCCTTAAACTAATTCCTGAAGGAATTTCCAGGACCAAATTTTGGTGCGAGCTCATTTCCTGCATCAGAAGCACTCTTCTCCATCCATGTCTTCTTCATTTGATTCATGATCTCATCCACAGTAACTTTTCCTTTTCCCTTATCATCCCTTTGCATATTTTTCCTTTTGTTTACTGGACCCTTCCTGCTTCTACAAAATCTTACAATGTGACCAGATTTGTTACAATTATAGCACACAACATTTCTTTGTCCAAACCAATTATTCCATTTATTTTCTCTTGACCTGCACTGGTTAGCAATATGGCCAAATCTATTGCAGGCATAACATCTGACATTTCTATTGAAAAAGTTGTTTGTCATATTTTTGCATTCAACTGACTTATGACCATACTTATTGCAATTGTAACACTGACCTGAGAATGATGGACCACTTGAATTCATTTTGCTTCTACATTGAGCAGCCATATGACCAAATTTATTGCAAACAAAATAGTATCCATTGAAATTTTGAGCATTGGGTTGTCTTACTAGATACCTTCTAGCTTTGTTCGCCTAATTTCCTTTTTCTAGATCCAAAGCTTTATCCTTTCTCATATCCAAGACCTTGCTTGTCATTTCCAATCTTCTTACTTTGAATTAGTTCATCAATCTTGGTTGAGCTAATCTTGAACTTCTCCTTGTATTCATTTGTAGTAGCAAGCTCATCCCTGAGAGTAACAATCTATCTTTCAAGCTCTTCTTCATTGTTTCTAGATTGTTGTAATTCAAGCTCCAACTGATTGAATCCATCATTAATTCTACTGCATTCATCTGATCTTTCTTTTAAGGACTAAGAAAAATTCTCTTCATTCTTCTTTTTCTCTTCAATCTCCTTGGTCATCCTCATCACAATAGATTCAATCTCATGCTTTAGGACAACATTATCTCTGGTGAGATTTTCTCATTCTTTTGTCTTTTCCTTCAAGGCTCGACTTAGGTGTTCATCTTCCATGCTTTTACTCTCTTTCTGCTTGAGTTGATCACAGAGTTCATTTCTCTTTTCTCTAGACTTATTGATTTTGTCTTTCAATGATTGAATGAATTTCTTAGCATTCATGAGGCTTGCTTGCAATTCCTGCACTTCATATTTGGACTAATCAAGATCATCTAGTTCCACCAAAAGTTGTTGATAAAGACTGCTAGAATCCATTGAATCACCTTTCTAGATCTTCCCCAAGCTTTTAAACTTCTTCCAAGGAACTAGGCTTGATACCAATTGTTGGAATCAAGGAACACTAAGAGGGGGGTGAATTAGTGTTCTGCAAAATTTAACTTTATTAACTTGATCTTTAAACCACTTATAGCATTGAACCAAAAGAAAGATGCAAGAACACAAGGAAATCAACCACAACACCATAACACAAGGATTTTTACATGGAAACCCTGTTAGGAGAAAAACCACAGTGGAGATTAATCCACAATTTGAGTATACTCAAAATAAGTGTTTACAAATGGAATGCACATGCATTCAAGCACAGTGCCTAGAGCTCACTGCTCAACTACAAAAAGGCTTACTACCCAAAAGAAGACTCACTATCTTATAGTCATAGTTGGAAGACAACTGGAATGGATGAACTATGAAATAGCATCTGCTAATGTCTGATTATAGTTTCGCTTAAGCACATTGATCTCACTCTTCACATTCTATTTGATTTTGCACTTGAAACTATGTCTGCTTAAATTTAGATCACCAATCTTTGTTCTATGCAAGTGAAACTACACACAATCGATCTATATTCTTTTTGACTTTTTCATCATATCACAACACACATAAAAATTATATGAATAATCGATTATATATATTTGCAACTAGAGATTACTTCAACTGCATGTCAACTTTTACAAAATATAAAACATGTACAAACTGTCAACCCAATCCATAAATTATTATCAATGCGAATCAACCATTGTCATCCAAAACATAGTGAGGACCCAAAACAACATCCTTGAATATGAAACACCTTAAACAATTATGCCTTGAAGATCCACAACACGCTATACTCACTTAGTTTGCCTTTCTACGTTGTTAGACTAAAAATCAATAAACTAGATCTTCTAACTTCCACACCAATCAATACGAGACCCTGTGATTTAAAGATAAGATAGTTCATACATCAAAATACCTTCCCTAAGATCCAAAACATAAAATGATAACAAGAATTTTCCTTTCGGTACGAGCAAATACTGAAGTGCGGATAGGATTACTAACTAGGGTTGCCATCAATGACAACACCAGATGACTTGTGCAGTGTCTCTTTCCAACACTTCGTTCTAGGAATCTATTTTGAGTAGGAGTGTATTGGACCACTAATTTTCATGGTCTTAGAGTGCCATGGGCTAGGGTTATTTCCTATGGTGTATATGGAAAAAATTTTGAGGTCATTTATAGAGGTTAATTTTGGTAGTGGTGGTTGGAGACTCTACAAATGCAGGTTTTTGTTTAATGTTTCAACCATGTCATGTCTAGTTGTAAAAAGGTAGTAAATTTGTCTAAAGCACATGAATGAAATAATGAAATGGGTATGGTGTAGATAGTTTCTCCATAATATTATGAATACTTTCAAGGGAGCATCATTTTTCTCTAAATTTTCCTCTTATCACACTTGTTGAGAAGATTATATTGGACATTTGAAAATGTAACAACATTTTAAAATATTATAAGCAATGTAATTTAATCATAAGTTATCTTCATATAAAATTACATGTAA
Organism: Sequoia sempervirens; assembly: GCA_007258455.2. Classification (NCBI taxonomy): domain Eukaryota; kingdom Viridiplantae; phylum Streptophyta; class Pinopsida; order Cupressales; family Cupressaceae; genus Sequoia; species Sequoia sempervirens. Next base: position 306,702,582 of record VDFB02000015.1, on the reverse strand, counting down.
TTATTTTATAGATTATTAAGTATGTTTTATGCATAATACCTATAAATTGTGATGCAATATATGCATAGATAAATCCTTCAGTGTCCCATTTCATTGTTTCCCTTTCTATTATATGTGACTTTGTAGCCCAATAGATAGGCACTAATCTTTAGTTTGCTTGATCAATATCAAATCATTTTAAATAAAATCATAAATATTTACCATTAGTTTAGAAATAAAATAGTCAGTCTATGCATTCATAACCTCATAATATAACTAGTGATTAATCATCAAGAGGGCTATGTAATGAATTTATCTCATATGGGTTATGCATGTACATTTTCATCAGCTATATAGGGGTTTTATGTAACCATTATTTCTTGACCTAGTAATAGTATTTGGGATCAAATATTCAATTTGGTTTGGTTGTCCATTTTGTTTAATCCTATTGGTGATTGAAATTGTTAGTCCCAAATCCCTAAGATCAGATAACCTTCCAAGTGCCTATGGTGTCAAACTTGGAAAATTACTACAAACCTATATTTAGTTTAGGTAGCTAAGGACCAATGATTGAGGTGGGTAAGACCTCCTTCACTTTTTCCTTTGCAAGACCAAGGGGGTTTCCCTAAGATGCTAACTTGATGATTTGAAACACTACAAAATACCTTACAACAAGCTATACCCATTGCACAGTGTATCCCAATACTGGTGCACAATATACCTATGTGCTAGCTTGGAGAGGTAAGGTTGATAATATTACTAACAAATAACCTACCATATAAATGTTTGAGAATGAGTTTATGATACACCCTTGTATTGTTGCTTTCATTTAGACATGGTAGTAAAACACATAAAGTAAAACTTTAAAAGATTCTTTAATTTGATGTGTTTGGAGTGTGTTCAAGATGATAGGAGATAAAACAAATTATAGACTGATACCTTTATCCATTGGGCTACAAAGTCTTTAGATTTAACCATAGATGCAATAGCTGAAACAAGGTGATGACTTAATCAAGTCATCCCAAAATATTATGCCTTTGAAATGCATAGGAAATCTAGGCTCTACAGATGCACTTAGAAAGACAATAGATGGTTATAGAATATTAAGAAAATCTACCTAGTAATCCTCAAGCATACCCACACATTTTTTTTATTATATTGAAAAGATATTATGAAAAATATTTGCATAGATTTTACAAACTTCTGGCTGAAAAACTAATCAATGATACATCAAAAAATGTATACTACACATGAAGGAGACACTCTTCTAAGGTTGATTCTTCATTTAAACACACAATCCTAAATGTTTATAATTGTTATTACAAGCATATGATCCAATCAAGATCATTAGAATACAAAATATCTATACCTAGAAATGAATATTGAAACCTAATTTTTCTAGTGAATACTTTCTTTTGTTGGCTCTACAATTGCTTCTCTCTAGAACAAAGTTTGAACAAAAATCTCCAACCCTTAGAATGAGTACAAAAGTGCAATTTATACTTCTACAAGTTGTGATGAAAGAAGGATCGAGGAAAAGGCCTAAAACACTAGAAAATAATATGTAGATATGTGGAAATCCAAGTTTGAGCATAATCATGCCACACAGGTTCCCCCCCACACATACCATTCCTCCACATTAATGAGCACACAAATTAGGAACAAAATCCCCATAAAATTTGTAACAAATCACGACCAAGAGTGGCCCTCTAATAGAAAGGAGGCTTGTAGTACATAAAGAGGCATGGACACCATTTTTTCCCACCTGTAGTTGTTGAGAAATGCCTTATATATTATCCTTGTAGCCCCAAGAATAATATCTAGCAGTTGAAAAAGTTGTTGCAACATTAAAGGTGAAAAACGTGAAAATTTTACAATGTCCAAAATTCCAATCGGGTTCTAAAAACTCAATGGAATTAGAAAGGAAGAAATGATTGGGATTAGGGATCCTAAACAGATTTGGACTCAAGGAATAAAGGTCCAAAAAATCAGTTGGGACCCGAAATCCCGATCGAGCGAAGAAAGAAAAGTAAAAATTAAAAGGAAAAAAAGGAAGAAAATAACTTCATCGAAGTCTGAAGGTGGTTTCAAAACCCCCATTAGAGCCTGATGTGGTTTCGACAACCATGTCAAAATCTGACAAGGTACTTGAAACTTTTCAGATACTCGAAAAAACTTGCACTTCCAAACTTCAAAGTTAAAAACTTAAAGCATCGACTGATAGAGAAGGTTTTGAAACCAATGTTGGGGCTTGACGAGGTTTCAACAACCATGTTGGGGCCCATCAAGGTTGTGAAAACCTTGTAAATTTTTCATAAAATTTACTTAATAGGAAAAGAAAAAAGGTTTTGAAACCTTTTGTCGGGGCCCGAAAAGGCTGTGAAAACCTTGTTAAGTTCCAATAAAGCTTTAGAAACGCAGCTTAGTAAAAAGGTTTTGAAACCATCAGCGGGCCCCAACAAGGTTGTGGAAACCTTGTAAAGTCTCAATGATCTTTACTTAGCCAAAAATTTGAAAAGAGAGTTCAAAGGTTCCATTGGGACTCAAAGTCCCAATGGAATAAAAGGAAGATAGAGGAACAAAGTGGAGGTGAAAACTCAAAAAGGATTCAAACCTTTTGAACTTAGGTCTAAAAATATAATTGAGACCTTAGTTTTGATTATATAAAAAGGAAAAGGAGTCGATTGGGATCAAAAATCTTGATTAGATAGAACAAGAAAAATTGAAAGAGGAGTCAAAGATTGAGGATGGATTTGGACCTAACAACCAAAATTCCAAACATCCCAATGGAACCTGAAAGTATGAAGGATCAAAGAGGAGGCGAGGATGAAAAATAGAAAAGGAATTAGACAAACTAGACATTGATTAGGACCCAATGTTTCAATTGGATGGAAGGAGAAAAAGGAAGAACAAGGGATTCAAAAGAACATGGACATTTGGACTTGATCCAATGTTTGTTTGGGGCATGATTCCTTGAAAGGATGAGAAAGAGAAAAGAAGAAAGGGGGATCAGGAATGGATTTGGACCTTGGTCCAAATGTCTATTAAGGATTCAAAATCTTGATATAACCTAGAGAAGAAAAGAAATAAGGAAAAGGCTAACTCTTGGACACTTTGCATAATGGGTTTTTGACCATAGCCACAAAAATGATAATGCAACCACCTAAGGGACATGAGCATGATACAACAATGGAATTTCTCTAATTAGCCAAATTTGATGGGGAGCACAAAGGGATAATAAAAATAATTATAAATTCATTGAATTTTGTAGGTATTAACAAATCCAAATACAAGTTAAACAATACCCCTAGGAACACTCTCTTGAGTCTAGGTTGATCTCAAATAATAGGAGAGATAATCCACCCTTTTAGAGTTGACATTTAAATCTCCATGTTTTGTTGATGAGTTGATTTCACTTCCATGATGACAACCCTAGCCTTGTGAGTGAAATTTGGTTCTAGGAAGTGGAGTAATGGTTTTGGGACCCAAGAAGAAGGTTATGAGTAGGACTAAAAGGAATACACATCAAGGCAAGGAGGAGATGGTAATATAAACTTTCTATAATATATATGTTTACTCTAAGTGAACAAAGAACAAAGTAAAATAGGTTAGAAACATTTGATTAGTATAATTAACTACCTTTAAATTGTGTGGAAAGGTGTTGTACACCTTGTATAAAATATTTAATGTTTTATAATTTTGTGGTACACCTAGAGTGTGATGTAGGAGCATCCAATTTTTAAGAACAATCTTGCACCAAAAAAATATGTTCTTTGATTTTTTTTACTTTGTAGGTACCTAAGAGTGTCATAGTCATCATATTCTTATTGTAAAGCTTAATTCATAAAAAAAATGGTTCATTATTATTGTAATCAACATTTCAACACATCAAAGTTTTAGACAATATTTCTACTATGTGGTAATACATTTCAATCACAATTCCTTATGATTGATATCAAAGCTTCATCAATTTGTATTATCATTCCATGTGATGTATAAGTATTTTTCTCATTGGTTAATGCAATGTGACTTGTCAAATTCACTCAAGGAAATACCAATTCAATTATTCCCCACATTTGAATTTCATAAGAGGATTATGATGTAAATAAATAGTAACCGCATATATCCTTGTATAATTGGCATTTAAATTCTACTATATTTAGCATAAGTAATGTAAAGCATGTGGTATAAAAAGATTTAAAAATTCCTAGTAGGAAGCAAGAGGGGTGATGGTGGATAGTAAAAGGCATGTAGAGATGTGGTAGATAGAGGAAAAGAAGTGAAAGAGGAAGTAGGTAGAATAGGAATATGGAAACTAGGTGGTAGGTAATAAAAATTTATGTGTAACATAAAATTCAGGTGGATTAGAAACACTGATACACAATATTGGTAGGATTGGATGAAGTGATCATAATTAAATTAGTATATGAAGTAATGTGTCCAAAGTGAGATATAAGGTGAGTACCTATATGTCAAAGGAAGAGAGGGAGGCACTAGAGAGTAAGAAGAAAATTATAGAAAAGGTTTGGAAGAATAAATTTCCATCTATAAATATGGTGGAAAAAATGATTTTAAGGCTGGGAAGGTGGGGAATAGAAGCTTAAGGTTGGTCAACATTAGCAAAAATGGTGGAAGTAGTGGTAATAGCTAAAATAGTAAGATCTTATGGAGATGTTGATGGGGGACTAAATGTGGCAATCTATGCAGGAGTAGAAGATACAATTTAAGATGATAAATCAATGAATGGCTCAACAAGAGGACTAAATATAGTAGAAGAAGGTACATAAGCATGCATGATGTGACCAATGTTTTGAATAATTTATATGCTAGATGGGTTAGTAAGGGTAAGTTTTCCTAAGGGATTTAATATAGTTTGAATCAATAGGGGACACATTTGTATTAGTTGTGTTCTTGAATCTTTGAAGTTGGGTTATAATTTTCATAAAATTTTGGAAGTCGATTTAGTCCTCCTGATCATAGTTGTTTATTGTAAGGAAAATGGAAGAATATTTTTGAAAAAGGAGGAATAGGGACACTAGTAATGATGGGATTTAATCAAGGACTATGGTGAGGAAGAGCTCTAGAAGGAAACTAATTTCAATGTATATAGTTGGTAGGGGGTAGGGAATATGAAATCTAGGATGAAGTGACTAAGATAAAATAAAATATGCAAGGTAAATGAAGGGGTGGTAGGAAAAAGGTGGGGTAGTAAGGGATCCAAAAGGAAAGGTAGAGTAAAGATAGTTAAGGTAAGGACTATGACCATGAAAGAGAAAAATGAGAAGAGTAGGAGATATGCAAGGAGAAGAAACTTAAAAGAAAAGGAAAAACTAAGGATAGCCATCAAAGAGAGAGACTAGTAAAAATTGGATGGTTTAAAAAAAGTTAAATATGGAGAGAGATATCTACTATAAAATAAATCTAATGATGAAAGGTAAGAAGAGAATGATGAGAGTAAAATCTAGGGTTGAAGGTTCAAATAAAAGGAAGGTGACAAGGAAAAACAAGTAGGAGGAAGTGATAAGAAAGAAAAAGAAATGGAAAAAGAAAGAAAAAGGCTATAAGGATTGTTTACACACATAAAAAAGATAGACAGTGGGAATGCATGACCATCTATGTTCACTAAATTAAAGTGCAAGTGGATTTGTAATAATTAAAGAGTTATATACATGCATATCTTTTTAAGTGTTTAATTGAAAGCTATAAATAAAATAAAAACATATTTATAGTAAACAAGCTTATTCTAATCTAAAAAAACCAAATATAATAGTTTGGAATTTGATAATGCAACATAAAACTAGAAATACACTACAAAATACAAATTAAAACATAAAAATAGAATGTATGAACCTAGAAAATGATAAATTTAGGACTAGATCTAGGTTTCTAAAGATATTAACTTTTCTTGTGGTAAAAATATGGGACCTATAAGATGAATATCCTAAAAAATGAAATAGGATTAGCCACATTGGGATGGCATGGTTTATCATAGGGTTTGTGGACCTATTTTTTTGTCAAAATCTACTAATATTTTTATTAAATATTTTCCTTCAATTCTTATGCTTATTTCCAACTACAATCAATAGTTGTAACCTCCAAAAAGTGGTATATGATGATATAATCTATGGGTACATGCAAATTATTAGTGTTGTATGGAAAACCATAATAATTGGTCTCATTGTGGGAATATTTCAAAAAAAAATCACAAAAAACACTATAAGGAGTAGTAAGTGTGTTTATTTAGACCTAAGTGATAGTGAAAGTGATTTATGTAAAGGTGTAGATAGAAAAACCCTATAAGGAATATAGAAAAAAGTAATTGTGTGTAATTGATGGATGTATAATGGATATGGATAGGGATGATCATAAAGGAACAATATAAGAGAGTGAAAGTATAAAAAATTTACAAGTGTTCAAGGGTTATAATTTATAGATTTGGAGGGATAATGGATAACAATTTATATGGCTAAAGATGATGTACAATGGAGAAGGAAGGACAAACATGGTTCAAGGGAAAATGATGGATTCCACATCTTCAAATATTATATTCTTTATCTTCAAATTTCACAAGTGTACTTGCAATTTTTCTTTAATATGGAGAGAGAGAGAGAGAGAGATAAGCTTACATAGGGAAAAATAATTATAGGTAATGAGTGGAAAGTGGAAAATTTGGTGTTAAGTATGGAATTGTACTATTTATATAGGGTTAATGCATGTGGAAACCTAATTATAGTTAGCTCAAATATGCTCAAGGAAATTTTGATGCTATTATTCAATAGGACTAAGGGCAGTAGGGGGCATTGGTGATCATATAGCTAGGGATGATAGGGGCACCCATGGCTCCTTAAGCTACAAAGTCCTAATTTACTTTAGAGGTTTGTGGGGTTTATCTAGGACCTTTAAATCTTGCATTATCTCTATGATCATTAAGAATGGCTAAAAATAGGTGTAAAGTGGAAAAAAATATACTAAAAAGGAGAAAACTAAATTAAGTGCGAAAAACAATAATAAAGTTTTAGGGAATGCAATAACTATTATTACATATAGTTATATATTTATACATGTAAGTCTATAAATATACATAGACATAGGTGTATATACACATATTTTCATCCATGCATATACATGTATGTATGTATGTATGTATGTATGTATGTATGTATGTATGTATGCGCACACAACTTTGTAAATATACATAAAATATATTGCTAGTCATTAGAACAAACTAGTTATTGTGAATAGGTATAAATGCCATTGTTAATGAGTGACCAATAGTATGTTTAAAGACAAAATTACTTGCACGACTTCTCAAACTAAATGCAACACAAAAGGAAAATATATGATTTAATTATGCTAGCATAAAGTGAAAATACAAATCCAAGTGTACAAGCACAAACATTGGCATTGCAACATCACACTTATCCATATGCAAGTAATAGTATTTAGTCACATTATTCTATCCATTACATTCATTGATCAAGCACAAACATTGGCATTGCAACATCACACTTATCCATATGCAAGTAATAGTCTTTAGAGTCACATTATTCTATCCATTGCGTTCATTGATTGCATATTTTAATTCACAGCCTCCATGAAATAAGAAATTGGTGCAAGGTTGACCATAGTAAAATTAAACATAATAAATGGACAAACAAACTTGATAATGTAGATTTTGCATCCATAACAAGTCCAAATGTTTAGAGACTAAAATTAATTTGTCATCTTCATCTAATCAATAAGTTTTTTCCAATTTTTTTAAGATTGAGAGGGAAACAACCTTTAATGTCATTTGAATTATAGGTAGGTCATACATTTTATTGTAAGTTGTTTCTACTTCACTTTTATAATCTTTTCCCATGCACTTGGATTTGTAACTATACTTCATGTTAATATAATCAAATGATAAAGTTGTCTTTTGGAATGTATTTAGTTTGATAGGTTGTACAAGTAGCTTTTTGCTTAAAACATATTATAGTATTGGTTGGGAAAGTTGGTGGTGGATAATGACATGTAAAATTTCATCAATAATTAATTTTTTTGCTAATAATTATTAGTATATTTTATTTTAGTTACTGACTCTTTTAATATTTTAATTAACATCCACTTGTTTGGTACATTCATGATTATTAAACCCCACTCCATAATTCAGTTGTATTCTCTAAATCAAATAAAAATAAGTCTTGTTAGTTCATCCCATGGTATCTTTTGTGATGAATATTTTTTAACAATTTATTGTTATTGGTACACTCCAACCAATTAAAACCCTTGATTTTATTTTATTTACTTTTTATAATTTTAAACAGAGGAATCAATCCTTGGTGGGATCTGAAAAGAAAAATCCTAACATGCACCACTACAACCTTTAGCAACATGATCTATCCTCCACACAAGTAGGAATAAATTCAAGGGAATTGAACCTACAACCATCATCTACACTTTCCAATGGATTGATTTTTTGGTCTACCCTTGAGGCTATTTTAATTTCTTAGTATTGATAAAGTAAAAATTTTATAATAAATAATCGAAAAAGATAAAAATATTATTTATCTCAAAAAATATTATATAAAAAAATTGTGTTATTATTGCAATCTATGTGTACATAACATATCAAGAAAGGAATAACAAGATTAACATATCAAGAAAGGAATTGGCAACTTATTCCACCTCACATTTGTTAGTGTTTGTGAAAAGAAAGGAATAACAACATTTTCAGAGAGACGGTGAACAATGTGGATGGTTTGTTGATAATCCTTAATAAGCTTGTCCTAGATAACATTTCGACCTGTGAATGGAGGACACCTAGTAATCCCCCGATTGCTTGGGATAGAAGCATAGCAACTATTTGGAAATCGCCTAGTGAGTTCCAAAGATTTGATAATTCTAAAATGATCATTCGGAAGAATACTAAATGGAGAACCCCTAAGCCGCCCTGGGTTAAGCTAAAGTTTGATGGGGCAGCTAGGGGAGGTATAGCAGCTGGAGGTGGTATTATCAGGGATCATGTCGATAGCCTAGTGGTTGCCTGTGCTGGGAAACTAAACAATCACACTAGCAATCAAGCTGAAGGTATGGCCATTTTAAGGGGTCTTAGAATTTTGTTGTCACTCAGCGTCAAGACCATGGAAATTGAAGGCGACTCGATGCTAATAGTGGAAGCCACTAAAGGCAAGATGATTGCAGGGTGGTCTTTAAAAGGTATTTTGGAGGAATTTTTCTCCCTCCTAAATGGTCTACAGGACTTTAATATCCTACATGTCTATAGGGAGGGGAATGCGACTGTTGATAGCTTGGCAGTGGTGGGTCTTGATATTGAAGGGCTACGGTGTTGGCGAAAAGTTGATTTTTTCCCCCAATCGATTATGGATTGTTTAAGGGAAGATCTAAACAATTTAAATGATGGGCCCTAGATGGTGTTTTCTCATTTTAGTCGGGCTCCTACTAAATTTGGTTAGTATTTCTGGTGGGAGCATGGTTATGATTAATTGGTCATTATGTGAGGTGATGGATATCATGCGATTTTCCTTTGGCATGTACGACCTCTTTTGGGCCAATGGTAAGGCAAGTCTCTCTACCCCTAGTGGCCAATGGAGTCATCATTTTTTGAACCCCCTAAATTTTTTGTGTTGGGCCTCATATGTTAGTGGATTTTATTAATTTTTTGAGTTGGCTAAATATTACGTTGATATCATGCCTTTACGTGCCTCGGGCGATTTGCACGAGGGAGCTACTACCTTTGCGTGGGTTGTGAGTTGTGGCATTTATTGCCTTCTTTTTCAACTTTTCTTGTCACTTCTCACTGGCGTTTTCCCAGTGGATGTTTCTAGAATTGGATGCCATTACTTTTTCCTTGGTTATCTTTATTGTTCTAGTAGTATACGACTTTTGTGTGGGCTCTATGGGTGGGGACAAAGTGTGTGTGGAGCCAGACAAGTGTGATGAGTGGAAATTAGATGCCACTATTTGGCACATTTGCAAAGAGGGCGACATTGCCCAGTATATGGAGAACATGACTGGGCATGACAAGGGTCTGTCAATTAAGTTTGTCACCTCTTGGAATGATGGTAGGGTTACCATTGACGGAATTTCTTTTGAAGTCTCTAAGGAGGTTATTGCTAGAGCTACGGGACTTCCGAATAGTGGTCGAACCTAGAAGAAAACCATGAAAGTACCAAACTAGATTAGTCTTCACCTGTTCTTCCAAGGTGAGGAGAAACTCGTCAAGCTGCAGGGTGGCTATGACCGAGAGGTGCTTCCAGAACCTTGGGACAAAATTTGTATGGTGATCATGAAGTACTTCACGCTAGAAGGAAGGTATGGGGTTTATTACTATTATCATTTTAACTTCCTCAACCACCTTAGGAATAACCAGTATATTTCCATTATGTTTTTCCTTTTCCATTCTCTGGATAGCACTATTTCAAAGTTTAATGAAGCCTCATTTTCTAGAAAGAATTACACCATCCTACACCAAGGCCTTATGTCTAGGCTTTACCATTTTCATATGGCCCTTTGCCCTACTTGTCCTATCACTGTGCAAGAAGTCCCTTGTCTGCCCACTCTTGACGAAACCCTAGTTTCCTCTACTCCCCCTTCTGCTAGCATTTTGGATGTGTCAGGCCCAAGCAAGAAAACATGCTTAAAAATCCCACTTTGAAAGCCCTTCCCCATGGCATGTCCCCTGCGTTGGCTCTGGGGGAAAAGGGTAAGGATAAAAAATGTGTTGCTCCTACCTCGAGACCTAAGGCCAAAGCTTCTAAGAAAACAAAATTTTGCCTCCACCAAATTGATTCTGATATTGAAATCACTAAAGAAGCTAATACCCCCCACAGATCCAATAGATTGGTCTTTAAGCAGGATAAAGTGGGAAGTCTCAAGGAGGCTTCAGATTCGGATAATGGAAATGGGAGTGACAACAAAAATTTCAAGGAACAGGTGGCAGGAGGGGAGGATCAACCTGTTTCGGTAAGTAGTGCCTCCCATGTGTCTGAAAGCTTGAAGAAGGGCCCTGCTAATATTAATGTGAAGGAAATTAAACCCCGAGCCTCTAATACAGCTAAGGGAAATGCCCCCTTGAAAGAAGAGTATAATAAAAAGGAACAGGCGTGGGATGAGGTTGACAAGCTGAAAGGGAGAATCGAGAGATTGGAAAAAAAGGTTCAAGAAGTGTCACACTTTTCCCTGAAGGTCATGCACAGGTCAGCTACTAGTCTATATCTGTTGCAAAAGGACAAGTCCACGGATGATGGTGAGGAGTACACTAGCTTTAAGGAACTGCTTAAGTTCCTCATGGAGGATTGGGCGACTGCTATTCAAGACAAACCATGCATGGAAGAGAAGAATTAAGCTTCTAGTCCTTTAAGTTTTTTGATAGTTTATCTATGGATTTTAGTATGTATATGTTGTTTTATGGTTGGTTTGACCCCTACAGATCTATGGACTCGACTGCTCTGTATCATGCCTGGATGATGGACTTTTTATTATTTAGTGTTTAGTGTTCTTTTGGTGTTTTTGATATGTTTTGTTGTGGGTGATGGCTTGGTTTACTCTATTGTCATTGTGTTTTTAATGTGTTTTCTCTAGATGGCCTTAGTTGCCTTGTATTGACGGGACAACACCCTTGTTTTTGTTGCTTTTTATATCAAAAACATATCAAGAAAATATTGATAGTGTTTTCTTGTTTATAACTCTTATACATTTTGTTGGTAGCTCTTGTTCTTTGTAATCTACTTTATTCAATATAAAAAAAGAAAATATTAATAATTACTTTTTTATAATACAATACAAAAATAACAAGTTTCTTAAACAACTATTAACTTTAAGGGACGAGACTCATGAAAAATTACATCATTTAAATATTATATTAAATACTATTATATTTTATTTGTTATGATTGACAAGTGCCTAAAATATTTACTATTAGTCTATTTTTAAAAAAATTGATATTAAATTTTAAATCATATTGAAATCATTTTGATTTTATATACTTTAAATATTAAAATGATTAAATGTGTAAATATACATACATATACATAAATGCATATGCATGCACATGTGTATACATATGCATACATATACTTGTTGGAACACGTGTCAAAAAATTGACCTATTAGTGTCTGAAACACACACCAAAGATAAGAGGATCCATGAGAGGCGATTAGTCCATGTCTCAAATCCAAAGGGAGACGTTGGTTATTAGTTCAACAATCCCCCCTCAACGTCACTGGATGGGATTTGAACCTGCAACCCGACTCTAATACCATTTGTTGGAACATGTTTGTCATTGCACCAAAAGATTGACCTATTAACGCCTGATACAAACGTTAGAGATAAATAGATCCATAGGAGACAGTTAGTCCATGTCCCAAATTTGAAGAGAGTCGTTGATGATTAATCCAATACTTACATATACATATATACATATACATATACATTATATATGTGTGAATATATGTATATACATATTCTTAATATTTATATTTTTTAAAAATAAATCATATAAATATTAAGAATTAATATTTTTTAGAATTTATAAATAATTAAAAAAAATAAAATTTAATATATATATTATAAACATTCTAAAATAAAGTGTGTACAAGAAGCTAGGAAAAGAAACATTTTGAAAAAAATCACATTTGTGAGTATATTGCAAAATCATATATGAGACATTTGACTCTATGTAAAGCCAATTAAAAGGTCATCGTTATCCACCAATTACTTTTTAAAGGGATTCTTGTGTTTCACTTTTCCTAGTCTGCCATGAGTCTTCACTTTTCCATACTTTCAAAAAGCCTAAGTTGTCATTTACAATGTGAATGTAATAAATTAATCTTTCTTTATTTTCAAAGGTGGAGTGAGTGGTCTTTTCCTTGAAAATAGTTGAGCCCGTGCAACTCTTTCTATGGACTTTATCCTTACCATAATTGCCCCACATGAAAAATGTACCATTTCAACCATTAAAAATTCTTTTTATTCTCTGTAAAATAATTATTTATTTTAGTATATAGAGTGAAGGGCACTTAGCATGTGGAGGGCACAAAGTTTGATGTATGACATTGCTCTAATTTTGTTCCACACTTAGTGGATTACTCCACACTTCCATAAAGAATCTTAGTATGACCAAATGATAGGGACTTTATGCTATTTTAAAACATAGCTATGAGTCCAAAGCACCATGGAATATGCAAGTTACTTATTGATGAAGACCATCATGACTTTTTATTCTTTTAGTTTAATTTTAATAGTTTTATTCAATTCCCTCTTCTTTATCCTTTGACTTATGTTCTTGGAATCATAAATATCATTCCCTGGAATCATAAATAATATTATAAAATGATAAACAAGTTTAGAGGAGGAAATATAAATAGACATTGAAGAGAAAAATGTGTTGTAAGGTGTGCATCTTTGGTCTCCTTGTGTCGTGCAATGCAGCACTTGGGTTCGTGACATGACTTAACCGCTTCCTGTGGATTCATTAACTTTGGTGGTTGTATTGGACATTAACAGGTCGATCTTTTAGTGCAACGACAATCGTCTGTGTGACAAAATGATATAAAAAGTTGATATCATATTGTTAAAATAAGAAATAATATTATAAAATGATAAATAAATTTATAGAGAAATCATTTAATTTTAATTAGTTAAATTAATAAACAAGTGTTATAGATAGTAAGTATTTACATTTTATTTATTATTGTGGTTTGTAAATGATAATTAATTTTAGAGGAGAAAAATCATGTAATCTTTAATTATGTTAAATTCAATTAACAAGTGGCATAAATAGTTAGTATTAATATTTTATTTAATATTGTGGTTTGAAAATGATACCATGACTAATTTTAGAAAATTCAAATTGTTGAAGATATTATATTTTTTATAAGAATGATTTTTATTAAATGTACAAAATATAATTTGACTTGAATAAAAAAAATTCTAATTCTTTTTGAGAAAAATGTGTATTAAGTGAAGTTTGATGAGGATTTTTTTTTTAATATTTTTTTCAAATATATTTTCAAATTAATTTTTTATTGGTCCTAATTGCTATTTTAGGAAACATAATTTGAACTAAATTAATTATAAAATAATTATTATTTTTCTATTATGTAAATAATGATATTTAAATTGATGACATATAATTTTAAAAAAATTATTAAAAAATACTAATATTGCATTTCAAGCTTATGGATCATTTTCCTTAAAAATCAATTAATAAATAGAAAAAAAAATCAATAATTAAAAAAATTAGATATTTGAAAATTAAACATTGTCATCAATAAGAGTTTTAATTTCATCACAACAAATTGAAAAAATGTTTTCTATCATTACTAAAGTTAAAATTAAAAAAAGTTTCTTGTCATATTACTAAAAAAATATCATGGGTTTGAAATTTCAAAATTTATGAAACACGTACCCACTCAAAAATACGTACTCATTCTAGAAAGGAGTGAGAATATGATGTAGATAAAAATGGGTACCCATTTCATTTAAAAATGTGTACCTATTTTAAAATGACTACCCATTTTATACATGTATAAATATAAGTTTGGGACCTCAATCATAAATGGGTACCCATTCTTGTCGAGATTTTTTTCAAGTCTAACACTTCCACTAAAAGTAGACTCATTAGCTTGTAGCTACCCATTTTTAAGCACATTTTTTATAGATATCTAACATGATAAATAAATTAATAAATACTTATATTGTAATTTATTTATTTTGTAAAAATAAATTTAATACTAAAGACAAAGCAATCATTAAAAATAAAAATAAACAATTTGTAAAATACTTATATAAACACTTAGTTAAGAATTTGTTCCTTTCACATAAATATATATAGCATATGTAATGTTTAATTATTAATCCTTGAAAATAGTTATCATAATGAAACATTGTTTTATATCATTAATAAAATAATATAGTTAATGAGAATAATAACTAAATAATTTGTAAAAAATATTGAAATAATTTAACTTCTTTGTTTTAAATGTTTTTGATTAAATAAGTAGAGAAGGGCCTTAATCCCATACAAAGCTAATAATAGAAAAAAAATAGTCTAACAGAATAGATTGAAAAAACAACAGCCAACCAAAAACAACATAGGACTACACTAGAGTTAGCAAACCAAAAGGACCATCAAGTATGGAAATGCAAGCCAGTATCCATATTATCATCACAGCTCGTAGGCCACTTATCCAAACCAAAAACGATAACATCTAAACTAGTAGGAGGCCAGAGGCCATTAAGTATAATCTAGATAGTTTTAAGAACATACTTAAAAGTCATAGTAAAAACATTAAAATCAAATAAACTAAACTAGTCCAAGACTAAAACATCTAAGCTAATAGCCATACTAAAGAAGGCACTCAGGCCATAATGTTCAAGACAAAACTGAAACATGGAGAAATGTACAAAACATTAAGATTATTTGATAAGACTCCAATTTCCTTGAAGCTCATCGGCATCATCCATCCAACTCTCATTCTTCGCTTTGCTCTCATTCTTTTTTGCTCTTACGTAGAGACTTCCCTTTTTTCTTCTACTGCTTCTTAATTTTTCCTTGCCTCAAAACTATTCCCATCAGAACATTTTTTGTGATTCCTTCAACAACCACACTAATATTTTTGATAGCATCTTCCTTTTCCTTAAACCTTATAGAGTTGGTATCATCACCGAGATGCATTTCCACCTGGGTCATGCGAGGATTAAGGGATTCAATTTTAGAATCAAGGATATTGAAATCCCTATCATTACCATTATCCTACAAAAGGGAGTTTTGCATAATAGTGCCATTCTCTTCCTTAGTTGTAGGGTTCAGATTATTGACTACAACTACCTCATCTTCCTCATAATATTTCTCCTATTTATCCTCATTTCTACCATCTTTGTCTTGAGTGTAGTCCTCCTCCTAAAACTCCTCTTCCTTCATTTAGGGTCACTATCCTCCTCTTCCTATGACTCTTCAATCTCACTAAAACTTTCAGGAATGAATTCTTCCTCAAAGGTTTCCATATCCTACTCCTCAACCGCTTTTTTACCTTTCTTTATGTTCCTTTATCCTTAGAGGCATCCTTTATGAGCGGAATAGACCTTCAGCCTCCAGAAAGAGTGGAACCACATGATGGGTTTCCACTTTTGAGCTAATCTCCTTGAAACAAGGAAAATAGGGGTGTGCTCCACCTATTATGAGATGGAACACACAAAAAGGAGGGGGGCCTATTTTACTCTATTTCATTCAAGGAAAACCTAGAGATCTCAATCCAATGGTCCAAGTGAGAGAAGAGATCTGCTATAAGGTTTCCTAGGGTGTGATAGAAGACTAAAGGGGGTTCACCACTAAGCAAAGGCTTAGAAAGAAAGAAATGTAAATGATATGCAAATGTAACTATGTAACTTAGATTATAAAACTCAAAATCAGAATAATGGATTGAGAATGAACAAAAGGTGCACCTAGAAAGATGAAGATGCTTGAAATAAGATCTTAAATCTCAAAATGCTAACTTTTGATGTACACTTGGACTCATATGCCAGTTGGGGCGATTTAGTCCCAATTTAGAGTTTTGGGCTAATTCTGGAACCTCCAACTACTAAACCAGGATCTACAGAAAATATCAGAAAATTGGTATACTGGGAATCATACGCCACCAGTGATGATTCAGTCACAGTATCAGGGTTGATTTGAAAATCTGATATCCTCTAGTGATTTGCTATAGCTTCTCTCTTTCCAGATCTCCAAGTCTAAAACCTTGAATTACAACATGTAGGTGACTTTCTATGATCTCACAAGAAAGGTGACAACTTTGACAACTTTCTCCAATCTTGCTCTTCAACCTAAATCTACAAATCACACATCAAAGAGAAGGAAAAATATTTTTTTGTTAGTGGATAGGGGTTTTCCTTGGTCAAACCCCATTTTGGTAATCAAAGCTTGAAATTAAATCAAATAGAAGGAAGGAATGATGAATGAACAAATATGTTATGTTGCAATTCACCAAACCCTTGTAACAAAGGATGCAAACTTGTATGAAATGGCTAGCATGAATGTAGATATTGACTCTTGATTGAATGCTATGGATCTTGACTTGAATGCTTGCTTGAATCATAAGAACCTACATCACAAATGTTAGCTCAAAAATACACATGTTGCATGATGACTTTGACATGATGATTGATTCTTGAATATAGCTCCAAAATGCTTGATAATCAACTCTTGAATGCTCTTGAATGCTCTTGAATAATCTTGATCTCATAAAATTTCTAGGATACTTGCTCATAAAAGTTGTTAGGTCTTGTTAGGATAAAATATGTGAAATAAGCTTGTATTTATACTTGTTTATGCTGAATTTCTTGAAATTACAACACTACAAGCCGACATCAAATCTAGGAGAATAAAATCCTACCAATAATTTGAATTTAAAATAGGTCCAAGCTAAGCAGGAATCATACACCAGTTGGGGTGTATGAGTCCTAATAGGCTAAGCTTGGGACACAAATTTCAAGAAATGTTAAGCTCAATGCCAAATTCAAGTTCATGCCCCGAAACTTGGGTGGGACCCATACGCCCAAGGTGGCATATGAGTCCTGTATCAATTAATTTGAGACACACAACCTAAAAACATTAAATTATGATTGGTTATTGGATATGTGTCAGGATTATCCTCAGGAAGATGCATTAAATAAGGCTTGTGGATGCAAAATAGGACCAAATAAGGCATAAAGAAGCCTAATTTTACCGAGGGCCCAAAAAAGTGTCAAAATGTAAAGGGATACATTTTTCTACACTACATTTAGCCCCCACTTTAGTGAGAGGAGGAACTTGCTTCAAACTCACACTAAAGTAGATAAACTTACATCAAGAGGGATCCAAGTGTACCAATGCTAGTAGGATAGGATGACAACGATCAATAAGGTTGCACAAGCCCCCAAGATCAAGATCCTATGGAAAACCAACATAGGAAAAAAAGCACACACATGTAAATAATGTATGAAGCAACAAGGTACAAGCATACATTGCCAAAGACATAAAGATATAGAAAAACAAGAACAAAAGGGGTGGATCAAGCTTTGACCGTTTGTCCCGCATGATGTGGATCAAATCTAAGTTGTTTATTCAAGAATATTTACAAGTGGAACATGATGTCCACTATGTAAACCAAACACACACTCACAAGGGCTAGTGGAACCTCCAGTCATCCTCTAGGTGAGCCCCTAGCGAGACACATATGCACACAACATGTATGTGATCACACAGACAAGCAAGTGGCTATGGGAAAGTCATGTCGAAGTTCACCTCCCATACACTAACCATACCAAAGCTATACCTCCTGATAACTTTGATAAGGTGCCACACAACATGAACAACAAGATTCATGAGGCAAGAAAGCTTTGTATGCTTGACACTCATGAATAAACTGGATGGCTCCATAGGCAAGAAAAGTGTGTTATGCAAGGTGGCCATAAACAATTATTATGAATGCAAAGTAATGTAAGGTTTGTTCAAAGGGATTTTTCTTAGTTCATGTCACCTATCTCTTCTTAGGGAAAATCATGCCTAATGTCTCCAAGAGAGGACAAGTCAAAGAAATATCACACTCTCAAAGGAAATCAAACCCAATGACACCACCAAGAAAAGGACGCATCACAAGAAGTAAGCAAATCACACGGTGAAATAAGAGTGTCGATGTATGCCCCCATTTTAAAGTGGTTGCTAACACCATTGTTGTGAGAAATTATTTTAAACTAGAAGAAGACATGAGAGCTTATTCAAAAAGTGTTATGCCAAGTCATATGTTCCCAGATGAAATCACATAATGAATAAGTATGTCACGTGTGAGCAAACTTAAGGAATTTCATTCACATCCCAAGCTCGCTCTTATATATACATGGAATGCGATCAACTAACCAAAGAGGCAATGCCAAGTGTCATACGAGGACAAGGCTACCTAACCCCCTTGCCCCCACTTAGTGAAAGACAAGGGTGAGCCGAGACGAGTGATAAAAATTAGTATCAATTACAGGATCTAGGTGCTTCAACACAAGGAAGAGAACCATAATCCTTAAGATGTTGAATTTTATCACTTAAAGCTTTACATTCATTAGTATAATGACCATGAAATCTATGATATATGCAAAATGAACTCTTGTAGTAAAATTTCTTTCATGTTCTTGGAGGGAGGGATATCAAACGATCTTGGAGGAGTCTCAACAGGATACTCTCTTGATCAATAGTAGAATATGTTCCTTTATTTTGTGACAAAGATATCTCTTGCTTAGTACAAGGTATCATACTTACACAAGACTCTTTAGATTGCAATATTTTGTAGTCTCGTTTATGGGAGGGTGTAAAATCTATCAAATTTAAATCCTTAGTGTTTTGTGTGATGAAATTGATATAAGCGAAGATTTCTCTATTTCTTTTGTTTCTTTCAAAGGATAATAATCAAGACCACTAGTGTCTATCCATTCAAGATGCACTAATGTTAAAGTTGGCTTAGAAGATTCTTTTGTAAGAGTTTTGATATTAAGTGAAGGCTTGTTTGTTTCTTTCGAGGGACAATAACCAAGACCACTAGTTGTTTATTGAGTGTTAGGCTCTATAGGGACACGAATACCTTGTTCTCTAGTACCACATCCCTTTCCACTATATCCAAGTCGTTTCATAAGTTCATAACCTTTTCCATAAAGCTTTTTCATTTCTTTTGGATTCAGTGGTTGCTCATAATCAACTTCATCAAATTTTGTCATGTAATATGTTGCTTCTTATAAAGTGGTTGAGGTGGATGCTTTTGAAGGTTCATCTAAATTTTTTTTTGACTTCACCACTTTTTCTTTTCCTTTTTCAAACTCTTTTGTTATGATCTTGTATTGTCCCATGAATGTAGGTGTAAAATCCAACGATCCCAAATCATCCACCAATAACATTGTGAAGGGCTTAGGGCATTTATCTTTTTTTTCTTCTTGTATGGGTTCTACTTGTGTAGTTGGTGTCAATGTTTTTAAAGGATTTTCCTTACCTTTGTCTATGTTGAAACAATCATTTGGTTCAAGGTCGGCATTGATTGTATACACTTTTTTATTGTAGACATACTTCATTTTATGATGAAGAGTTGAAGGCACCCCATTCATTGCATGAATCCATGGCCTGTCTAAAAGAAGATTATATGAAAGATCATAAGGCATAACATGGATCAGGGTTTGTAATGTGGCCTTTCCAACTATAATAGGAAAAGTGATCACACCAAGTGGTTGTTTTCCTACATTGTCAAATCCTAAATTGATAAGGAATCAAGTTCAATTCTTGATTTATCCATGCCAAGTCTATCCAAAAGGGTTGTACTATAGACATTAAGAGTTGAGCTATTTCCAACAAGGGTTCATTTTATCCTTGTTCTATTATATTGAGCTATTATCATGAAAGAATCATTTTCTTTTTGCACTTCTAAAGGAGGGAGCTCACTTTGATGGAAAATAGTGTCAACATTCATTCCTTGAATCATGACTGCTATCTCATTCGGTTGCACATTAGGAAGGGTACGAACCTATTGTAAGGCACTTTGAATCATGTTATGATAATGAGGGGAGGCTTGAATAAGATCCCATAATGATATTTTAGCAAGAGTGTTCTTAAGTTGTTCCACAAGATCATACTCCTTTCCACTTTGTGAAGGAAAACAAGGAGGACCAGGTAAGATAGGGTTGGGAAATGGGAGGGATGTTGAAGGTGTTTTTCTTAGTTGCATATTGTTTCAAGTGTTATCTATATGAGCAATGGTGTTATAATTCATTTTTTGTGAAACATTATTCTTAGTTGGTTCAAGGATGGTGACGGGTTTGTTTTGAGTTTGAGGTTTCTGTGAAGGTGGGTAAAGGATGAGTTGAGGTTGAATAATATTAACTTCTCTTAGGGAAGGAGAGTATAATGTCACTTCATCATATTTATCTAAGGAAGCCTCATTACAATTATTTGAAAGAAATGCATTAGTTCCATCATTTTCTTGCACCATGATATCTATCCTAGTAGGATATTTTTTAGGAGAATAACAAACTAGATGTTCATGACATTCCAATGTTGGTTCTTCTAAAATGGCTTCATCACAAGGGAGTTATGAATGGTTGTATTGTCTTTCTTATCAATGATGGTATTCTCTTGTTAATAATTTTTTTTTAGGAGAAGAGAGACAAATAGGACTCTCATAACTCTCATTAGTTTGATCTTCTAACACCAAAATACCTTCTTCACAACTAGGAGAAATACTAGGAGAAGAACAAATGTGATTTTCATGATTATCTATGATTGCATTCCTTTTTCCCATAATTTCTTCCAAAATAGGATAGGTAGGGGAAGAAAAATAAATAGGGTTGTCATAGATCTTAAAGATTTGATCATCTAACACCAACATATCCTCCTCACAAATAACATGATTTTCATGGTTTCGTACAATTTCATCCTCTTTCACTAAATCATTCTCACAAGCAAGGGATGTATGGAGACTAGGTAAGGTGATGTTTAGAAATGTGTCTATGATCTCATTCTCATGTCATAATATCTTCCCAATGGGGATGAGGAGAAGGACAAACAAGAATTTCATGATTCTTAATGATTGCACCTTCTTTCACCAAGATACATTCATCACTAATAGGAGAGGTATCGGGAGAAGAACAACTATGATCGCCATGGTTATCTATGCTTGTATCCTCTTCTATCACATCATTCCCACAAATAGGAGAGATAGGAGGGGGTGTAGATTTAAGGCAAGAGTCAACATTTTCTCTTTCTTGCACTAAGAGACTCTCATAACTAGGGAATGTATTGATTGAATGACTAACATGCTTATTGATGAACTTTTTCTTTGCAAACTTAGAAAATACAGATACTAACATTTGTAAAAAGTAATCTATACAAACTCAAAATGGAAAGAGATTTAAAATGCAATGCAATGACCTGGAATGAAATGTGTAAATGCAATTTTCAGATTCCAAACAAGGTAATTTGTTGATTACACTGTGTAACAATCTGAAAATGAAATGTTTCAAAGGAAAATTTGAAATTAAGCAATGCACTAAATCAACCAAATTAAGCTAGATCAAATGAAATGAATGAAACAGATATCTAATGACAACAAATAGAAGCACAAAAATGATGTTTTAATGTTGTAAAAGGTAGATTTAGGTCTGATCTAGGACTAAATCGCCCAAAGGGGCATATGAGTCCCAATTAGGGTTTTTCAAAGGTTCAAATGCTGAAAAAAGGTAAACACATAATTCTCAAAAATCAAGTAAAACAACCTGCACCGGGACTAAATCGCCCAGAGGGGTGTATGAGTCTCAGATTAGGGTTTTTGCACTAAATTCAGTAAATTCTAAGTGAATGTTAGGTTTTCTAGTTTGTATGATGTCTATACTATGTAAAATTACAGATTTTAAATGAAATTTAATTATGCAAGATGCAAAAATGCAACCTATATGCACTTTCACTAATGCAAGATTTAGAAGCCCTAAATGCCAATTAACTAATGCAAGACCCAATGCTAAGTTAATGTAAGCTAGATATAGGACTGAAATGCACTCCAAATCATAAATAAGGTGTCCAAAGGCTAGGTTCACCAAAATGAAAACAAGAAAATAGGGGTGTGCTCCACCTATTAGGAGATGGAATACACAAAAAGGATCTTCAACAAGAGAATGG
Organism: Sequoia sempervirens; assembly: GCA_007258455.2. Lineage (NCBI taxonomy): Eukaryota > Viridiplantae > Streptophyta > Pinopsida > Cupressales > Cupressaceae > Sequoia > Sequoia sempervirens. The sequence goes on along the minus strand of VDFB02000015.1, from coordinate 306,679,922 downwards.
ATCTTCAACCTAAATCTGAAAAATCACACATCAAAGAGAAGGAAAAAAAAAGTGTTAGTGGATAGGGGTTTGCCTTGGTCAAACCTTGTTTTGGAAATCAAACCTTGAAATGAAATCAAATAGAAGGAATGAATGATGAATGAACAAATATTCTATGTTGCAATTCACCAAACCCTTGTAACAAAGGCTGTAAACTTGTATGAAATGGCTAGCATGAATGTAGATCTTGACTCTTTATTGAATGCTATGGATCTTGACTTGAATTATTGCTTGAATCATAAGAACCTACATCACAAATGTTAGCTCAAAAACACACATGATGCATGATGACTTTGACATGATCCTTGATTCTTGAATATAGCTCCAAAATGCTTGATAATCAACTCTTGAATCCTCTTGAATACTCTTGATCTCATAAACTTTCTAGGATACTTGCTCATAAAATTTGCTAGGTCTTGTTAGGAGAAAATATGTGAAATAAGCTTGTATTTATACTTGTTTATGTTGAATTTCTTGAAAATACAACACTACAAGCCAACATCAAATCTAGGAGAATAAAATCCTGCCAAGAATTTGAATTTAAAATAGGTCCAAGCTAAGAGGGACTCATATGCTAGTTGGGGTGTATGAGTCCCAATAGGCTAAGCTTTTGAGACAAATTTTGAGAAATGTTAAGTTCAATGCCAAATTCAGGTTCATGCCCCAAAACATAGGTGGGACCCATACGCCCAAGGTGGCGTATGAGTAAATCTAAGACACACAACCTAAAATCATCAAATTATGATTGGTTATTAGATATGTGTCAAGATTATCCTCGAGAAGATGCATTAAATAAGGATTGTGGATTCAAAATAGGACCAAATAAGGCATAAAGAAGCCCAATTTTTGTAGGGAGGGACCAAACAAGTGTGAAAATGTAAAGGGATACATTTTTCTAAACTACACTCCTAATCATCAAAAGTTTTGATAGTGAGGCCTTTCTTATTGGCTTCCTTTGAGTCCACCTTAACCTATTTTGATGACCCCAGAAAGAGAGGGGAGATATTTCATTTTTTCTGAGGTGATTTTTAGAAGATCATTAGTGAAAGGGTTGAGGGTGGTAGGGGGAGAATTTTTATTTTTTGTTAGTTTAGGGATTTTGTCAAGGGAGTGGGGTTGGTTGTCAACAAGCTCAAGCCTAACAAAGGAAGTCGGGGAAGGGGTGTTTTCTAAAAGATTTACTGACATGTTTCTTTGAGGGGTGGTAGCCAAAAAAAACTTGTGAAGAGCACTAATCAGACCTTGGTATAAAGGGGGCTTGGCTCCATGCTCAATATTCTATTGAAGGGAGGAAAATAGAAAAAGAAAGATTATCTTATCATTATTCCTTACATTGTTTAAAATAGAGAAGTGATACCCATGAACCATCATATAACACCCATCAAGAGTAAAATATCTCATTATATGTAAACTTACAAGAGCGTAGGGAGGAGGGAGTTTCAATTTGAATTACCCATTTTGAAATATTTTCAGCTTCTCATTTTCTTTGAAGAATTTGTTAATGAAAATTTGATAGTTGTCAGATCTCTTTTTGTCACCTTCTTTCCTTCATACTTCAACCCAGTTGTCTACGTTATCAACTTAGGAGAAACCATAAAATGAAGGTCACCAATCGTAACTTCACCATTGCTCCATGGGTTAGTGAACTTGGTAGTAAGGGCATCATTGTAGCCTTGCATAGCTTGAAAAAGGAAGTAAAGCATGCCTTCTCAAATATCTCCCATAACTCCCCATTCTATTGAAGAGAGTCACAATTAACAAGTTCTGACCTTTTTTGATGGCCCTCTATTAAACCCTCATTAGCCAAATAATTCCTTCATAGAAACAAGGAATCTTCACCAGGACCTTTACCACTCACAAAAAAAATCACTGGAAAAATAATTTCTTCGGTGTCAAAACTAAATATAGCTTCATGAATTTGTAGAAACATTCTATTATGCTCACCAATAACTATGAAACTAAGTAGAGAATTTGAATGATCTAAAAAATAAATAATAGGCATTTCAAAAAACCCCATGAGAGAGGTATTAAAACTCAACACATTAAAAGGGGAGCTTATCATATAATCAGACCATGCCTATGAACTAACAGAAACACTGAGGCAAAGGAACCCCCTAAGAATCAGAAGGTCATTATTTTTATTAACCATAGCATAAGTAATCATTTTTCCACCCACCTTAAGATACATAACTTTTCCTTTAGTAATATTTTTGAAATTATCAACATACTCCATCATCATTATCTTAAACACCATCTTAAGATTTAAAAAATCAAATATTTTAACTCATTTTTGTCATAAATACCTTTCTCCTCATGTATTTCCTTTAAAATTATAGCTTTTATGTGGAATGAGATATTATTTAAATTCCAAGAAGCCCAAAAATGGTAATTGAGAGCTTCATTAGTTGTTGCATCCACAACTCCATTACCTTCTCTATAGGTGTGGACCTCCTTGGACTGAAGAAAGCTCCCAAGGATCAAGATACACTCCATTATATCTCTAATCTCCCATGGTCCTCTAATCTTCCCTTTGAGAATATCAATTGTCAACTTCAAATCTCCTTCCACTCACTCTGGGATACCCCAAATCTTCCAATCTTTTGATACTGCTCTAGACAGCCATAGCTTTTGCATGGTTATTAGAGTTAGTCCCTATATTTTTGGAATAACCTTCAATTATCATCCATTTATGGTCAAGAATCAGTCCCCTAGCACCAACCAGCCTAGGGTTTCCTTTAGAGCAACCATCAAAATTGCATTTGACCCAACTACATTCAGGAGGTAGCCAAGAAGTGTGTTTCTTGTTGAATTTAGTTATCCAATTATTTTTTGTTAAATCCTATTTGATTCCCCTATTCTATTTAATTATAAGCTCCTTGTATGAAGGAAATTGTTTAGAGTAGTCATAAATACCAACATTAACATTCTCCTAAATTTGCTACTTTATGAACAAGAAAATCTCATTGTTGTTTCGCTTGGTGTCTCTAAAAATTATATTATTGTGTTCTTTCCATAGTTCTCAAACAACAAAAGGAGGGATTTGATTCTAGAGATCTATGATAACATTATGAGAGAAAGGACAATATATCCAACTTTGCACAAACTACAAAATAGACCGAAAAACCCAATCTATCTAAAGTAAGGAGAGAACTTGGGACTAGATATCATAAGCATGAGGACAATGAAAAGCAAGTGGTCAATATATTTAGATTCATTGAGGAAAAGCCTGCATATATTTTGAAAACAAAAACCCCTTATGTTAAGGTTGTCAATTGTCAATATACTCCTATGAATAGCTATTCACCAAAAATAGTAAACCTTAGGTATAAGTTTAGGGTTCCAAAAAAATTTCCAATCAAGGTTAGCATTAACAATGAGAGGCCCTTCCAAGACAGAGTAATTTGAATTAACTGAAAGGGTTCCTAAAGAATGAAAAGACCATAACCATTGATCCTCCCTATTTTAACAAAAAAACATAAAATCACCAATTTATTGGTACAGGTTTTGAATAGCCATCTCCCAATTCCACTATATTCCACTTCTCAGTTGCCTTCCCCCATAAACCTATTCTCTAAAAATTTTCCATATTGGCTTATCATTGATCCACAAAAGATAATTATGAAGTTTACTTCTATTAGTTCTAATCAATATTTATTTTATATTATTCAAGTTGTTAATATTGGATAAGGGTGGACCATTCATCCAAACATCATTCCATAAATTTATTTTCCTACCATTTCCCACTCTTCTTCTCACCCCCATTATTAAGATATTTTTTATTCTCAACATGTTATTCCAAATAACCAAGTCATTAGGTAACTGAGTATCGTAAAGGAAGCACCTTTTTTCCCCATTATCGAGGTATTTAGCTTTTTAGAATTTTTACCCAGTCTTTATCTCCTTGAAGGAATTACTAGCCAATTTTTGAAAGGAGGGCCTTATTAAAATTATTTATCTTCCTTAAACCAAGACCTTATTATTTAGGAAGACAAAATTTCTCCCAACCAAAAGAGCAATCCTAGAACGCTCTTTAACACCTATCCAAAGAAACTTCCTTTGGATTTGTTTAATTTTTTCAACTATAAAAGTAGGAATTTTCAGTAGTGAAAGGTAGTTCCAATATTTTTTTGTAAAGAAGCCTTAAGTAACTGAAGCTTACCAACTTGAATTATAATCTTACCTTTCCACCCAACCAATTTCTTTTGAAACCTCTCTATAATCTTATTCTAGTAAGCATTTATTGGGTTCTTAGCGATTAACGAAAGACCAAGATAGGTGGTAGGAAGAACATGTTGACACCCCAGAATCTTTATAACTTTCTCTTTAATATGTTGATCCACATTAAAAAATTAAATATTAATTTTATTGTAATTTATGAATTGAGCAAACACGTTGGCATAATCTTCCAAAATAGTCTTCCATTGTTTGGCTTCAACAACAATAGTAGCACCAAACAAGATAGTGTCATCCACAAATTGTTGATGGGAATCAAGAGGCACATATGAAGTAGCTTTAATCCTCTTATTTAGTTTTTTAAATATTATGTCCAAGGACTTCAACAATGATGATGAATAGGTAATGGGAGAGAGGATCACCCTTTCTTAAACCTATACCACAGAAGAAGTCCCTAGGAACACCATTAACCAAAAAAAAATAGCTAGGGGTGGTAACACAAGCAGTAATCAATTTGAGAAAACACCCTTTAAACCCAATCTTTTGCAAAATAGCCAAGAGGAAATGCCATGACACCCTATCATATGCTTTTGAAATATCTAGCTTAAGGACCATTCCCAGTCTTTTACTTGAATCCATTGAGTGGATGATTTCATGAGTAGTAAGAACAACATCAAGAATGTGTATCCCCTAAACAAAAACTTTTTGTTTGTCATCTATCATTTTATTTAAGATATTTTTTAGTCAATTGACTATAAGCTTAGAGAGAATTCTATACACCATGTTACATAAGATTATGGGGCGGAAGTCCTGCATAGTTGAAATGTTGTCTTTTTTTAAATAAGGGTTATAAAGGTAGAATTGATGTTTTTAGCAACCTTCCTCATCTAAAGAAATTCTTAGCAACATTGAGGAGGTCCTATAACACAAGGTCCCAAAAGTCTTGAAAGAAATTCAGTGGGAATCCGTCCAACCCAAGGGCTTTATAAGCTCCAAAGGAAAAAACAAAATTCTTCACTTCTTGGAGAGAAACAAGTTTTAGTAAGTCAGTGAGATCCTGATCAATGATAACTTCAGGGATTACATCAAGAAATTATCCTAGTCTATAGGTTTGGGAGCCATTATAGTTTTGAAAATTAGAGAAAAAATAAAAAACTTCAACTATCTCTTTATCCTCTGTTACAACAATGTCATCTTCTTTCATTAATATCCTTATTCTATTTCCCACGATGTACAAGTGATGGAAAAAATGTGTGTTTTAATGCCCTTCCTTTAACCAACTTTGCACCACGGACTTATATTTCCAAAAACCTCCTGTTCTTTATTTAATTTGATCCAATGTAATTGGAGGTCCCTTTCATACGGAAAATATTAACACATACATACTCCTTCATTTATATCTTGAATTTCTTTAAAAGGCGTTCATAAATGGTCATTTTTTAGTGAAATAATTTCCAAAAGAAATTTTATTCCAGCCCTTGACCTTGTCTTTTATCCTCTTTAGCTTTTGAGTTAGGCAGTACATAGGAGTACCATTGCAAGGGGAAATCCATTGGTTTTCAATTAAACCCCAAAACTTGGGGTGAAAGGTCCACATGATCTCATATCCTAGGGGGAAGGGACTGGTAACATTTAATCATCCCTAATATAATAGGAGGGCATTGTGATAGAACCTGACCTAGGAAGGGCCAAAGGGAGGCTTAGCCAAAACATCCCAATTTCGAGGAAATTAGAAACTAGTCACAAGCTTGACTTGAATTAAGTGATCTCCTTGTCTTCTATTGAAGGAGGTGCAAACCAACCTCTTTTTATACTAGAAACTCCAACCTTGATTCCCATTTAACAATAAAATATAACAACTTATCTTTCACAAGGAGTGATAATTCACATACCTTCTCAACACCCTATATGTAGATAAATGTATTAGTTGCTTGCCTCGAAGAGGCGAGGAAAAAATCATATAGAGCAATCTTGAACATAAATTCATCCAAGAGATATCATGTACAATGAGAAGTGGGTGAATAGGTCATCCACTTGCTTCTCTTCTCAAACCTAACAAGTTATAATAACACTACAATGAATACAATGATATGGAATTATGAACAAGGGCACATGACTATGGGTTTTACATGGAGTATGCAATTCTATTGAGGGTATAAAGATATTAGGTAATCCAATAGTTGGGTAGTCCTTTCCTTTTTCCCATTCATATCACATCCTAAAGTCAATGTAAATGAAGAAATTAGCAATTTTGAAGATATCTAGAGATCACATCCTCATTTATATGTTTCAAGATTGTAGCCCAAGCTAAGTGACATTCACACTTGCAACAAAAGTGTTGGAAGAGGAGTTAAGAAGAATAAATTAGCATTTTCTCTTATGCTGGGGTTTCATTCATCCTTCAATGTGATTCTCTCAGGATAAAGGAGATAGTGTTAAACATGTCTTTTAAAATTTTAAGGAGATTATTTATGCATGAAACCATGGTTTTAAATTTTGATCCCCCAAATGTATTTCCCTATCTTTTTACTTGTCTATGGGTTTTGGCTGTCATACTACCCTTTTAGAATACCTTATACAGGGTTTATTTATCTTTAATGTAGTTCTCCAAGGATAAGGAATGGTATTTAAACATCTTTAAAATTTTAAGGAGATTATTTATGCATGGAACCATGGTTTCCAAATTTTGATCCCAAATCGATTCCTTATCTTCTACTTGTCTATCGGTTTTGGTTGTCATACCTACCCTTACAATTTTGGGACATAGAAAACCAAGGGCTAATACTAACACAAAATAGGAAAGTATCATATTCCTCAATACAATGGATAATTCCTGGTTGTTCCTAGTCTACCTATGTGTGTATATTACTAGAGATAGATCTCTCCAAGGGGATCCCTAAATTACTCCACCAAAAGAAAAGAAACTTGTTTATGAGTATGGAAATCAATCTTTGAGAGCAAGACCTACTTGGTGGTCTAGAGTTAAGTGTCATCACTATGTTTTTTCCCTTGGTGCTCAACTAGAAATGGATTCTCCCCAAGATATTTTAGGTTGTATCCCTTCATGCAATGCTTCTCCTTATCATGAACAAAAAAATATCATTTGTTTTCCTTGATAAGACTTTATTTGAGCAAGATGTTTCAATAAAGCATGATATTTGATTTAGATTCCAAGACTACAATGTGTTGTTAAGAAAAATTATACACTAAGGATCCAAGGGGAAAGTAGAGAGGCCAAATGTAAATAAAATGTTATCCCCTCATAAAATTAAACATCAAGATAATCAAATTCATCCAAAAAAAGGTAAAAATAGAAAAAACTAGCAATTTTTTTAAAGCTTACAATGCCATGTTAGTATGAATTAAATATAAGAAGAAATTATTGGAAAGAAAATATAAATAATTAAATTAAAAATTTATAGAATATATAAAGCCAATTGTAAAATAAAGATTAATACCACGACTCTCAAGAGATTTAGTGGGTAGAAGCACATGTGTTGGGTTCTCAAATTGTTATCTAGTTTAGTCTACGAATCTTACATTTGACTTAAAGTTAAATTTTTGAATTTGGATCATAATTAATTATTGAAATTTAGAAGTATTTTCAATTCTAATCGTTTGCAAAGTATTAAGGCTACACATTTATTAAATTAAACATTTTAGTTTTTTTTAAATTAAATATCAAAAATTAGGAACATTCTTGTTCTTATGGAAGTTTTCTTGGAGTTCCATAATTTATTTATTTTCAAAATGTAATATGATTAATGATTAGTCATTTTCAAGATTTGGATATTAAATATATAGACATTGTTGGGTATAACTTTCCCAATTCATATATTTTTGACAAATCAATGTATAATTTGTAATATTTTATCTCTAATTAAAATATGAAATATAATTGATTAAAATTAAAATAATGTGTAAAAATATAATATTTATCTCTAAAAATTTAATATATAGATTTTATTTGATATTTTTTTGTAAAATTATAATTTCATATTTATTTTGTGTCCTTCAATTCATCCTAGTTGTGCAACTAATTTGACTAATCAAGCCCTCAACTTTACATAAGTGACTAAATTCAATTTTGGGGTTTGATTATTTGATTAAACCTTTCAGTGATTGGTTCAATTAGGTGTACAATAAAAGGTCAAATAGTCCTAAATTTTATTTTGTAATGAAATTAAATTTACACATAAGACACTCAGAAAAAAAGAAATATTATTATCTCATTAATATGTGTACTTGATTTAGATTTTAAATTATGACTTTTCATTTTAATTCCTTATTTCTTAGAAATCAATCGTAAGTACCACCTAGGAAGTTTGACTAAGTTTTATGTCATTTTTCTGACTACACATGTTGGTCAAAATTAGCTAGTAGAATTCGCGTCAATTTCTTCAATGATATCTTTTTTCTTTAGGGCGGCCACAATATTTCTTATTAATGTTCATGAAGTGACAACAAAATATTTTTCATGAGTGTTTTAAGATTTTTTGAAATCACCTATATCAATAGATAAATAAAAAAAATGCATTTTGTAGTGAAATACATTGAATTCTTATAATAATTGAGAATGCCAAGATTAAAAATGATTTCAACTCCAGCAATATAAAGATTGCTTTTAGAATAAGAAAATTAAAATGAACTTGTTTTATGTCGATATATAAATTCGAAATCCACAAGCCCAAGATTTGCAAATCTTAAATTACATTGGATTCTTTTAATAATTGAAAATGTCAAGATTTTTTTTGGGTAGAAGTTAAAGTTAATCCAGGCTCTAATAATGCAAAGATCACTTTTAAATTAGAAAATGGTAATTTTTGTTAAGAGAACATCATTCCATCTTCACTATAGATTCCAACTTTGAGGCGAAGATTTTGGGAGTCTTAAAGGGATAAATGAGTTTTCATCGGTTTCAATAGTTGGGATGTGAGGGGACTCTTTTGTGTATCCATGTTTGAAAAAGCTAGTGCATGATTGGAAATTAAAGTGGTCACGAGGAAAATTGCACCATTTTAAGATAAGCTTTCGAATTCTCATTATTTGAGGGAGGATATCTTGAGATCAACTTGCAAATGCAACAGTAGACCATTCAGAAGGATTATAATTTGGATCTGGGACATATATATATTCACAAATAGATAAATATATACATACAAATATGTATGTATGTATGTATGTATTTATATCTAGTTTTTTGGAATGCGGTTAGTTTAGTTTTTTAGGTTTTTATGTTTATTCTTTTTGCATGGCTTGCTTAATATATATATATATGGCTTGCTTAATATATATATGATATTTTAGATGGTTATTTTTGTAGTTTGTATGTTTCTTGAACATTCTTTAAGCATTTTTATTTTTAATTATTAAAAGGTTTTATTTATTGATTGAATTTTTATTAGGAAGGCCTTTATTTATTTTTGTATGTTTTGATTTCTATTTGGTTTTGTTTCATGTGGTTGGTTCTATTTTTTGCTTTTTCCACTTTTTAAAATTTGTATTCTTTGTACTTATTTTTTGTTGGTTTTGTAATTTCGTTACCATTTAGAAACCAAGATCACATGTAATCAATCACATACATGCAAAAGACATGCAAAACCAAAGAAGATGTTCTACAAACCTCAAAGTAAAAATGCATTATTGAGAATCAATTATTACAAAGAGATCAATCCTTATGAAGGAGATCAAGAAACCCTAAAAGGGAAACCCTAAATGAAACCCTAGTGTACACACTTAATAATTAATCAATTATTAATGTGCCTAAGTTTAGCTTAAGCAACTAAAGGAATAAGTGACTTAATTAATTAACCAGTATGATATAAATAATTAAGCATAATAAACTATTACTCTAACACCCCCCATTAAGATGAACTTAGGAAGAAGCTAAAACACTAGAATAAGATGCATGAAAGCAAAGATGGGTCCCGGCAACTAGACTTGATCAGGTACCCATTTACAAATGCAAGAATGAGGTAGAGAAGGAAAAACCCAGTGGGACAAAACCTCCCTACAATGAGATGACATGCTACAAAGAAGCACTGGAAGAACTCTGTAGAGTAACATTGGAACCACAATCCGGCAAGCAAGGAAAGATACTTTTGTCTACAAGAAACCATATTAGAATCATAATAATGCAATAGCAGACCCGATGCCACGAAACTCTCAAAAACTCCAAATGGGAACAACCCTAGAATCTATGAAGCAGCAAGAAATTATTGAATGATGTATTACTGAAAACGAAGTGCAAAGATGCAAGGTGCACTCTCCCAATTGCCAAAACATCCAAGTAATCTCCAAAACACCCATCGGGCCAAATATGGATTAACGATAAACCTGGGATAAATACAGAAAAAAGTACATGGACAGCAACATAGAGCTCCTCAATACCTTTCCAACGCTGCAAAGATAGCGAAAATCGGACATCGTGGCAAAAAGTTATGAGCTCGGAAGCATAAAATAAACATCTTACTTCAAACAACAATAAATGCAGTAAAACAGAAAAATATTGTAAAATAAACTACACCACATGAAAGTACTCGGAACCAGCTTTCCGGCGATATCTTGTTTGCCCAATTTTGATACTGTATTACTCTAACAGTTCCTTTAATATTTGCTTGTTTTTGTTTGTTTGTTTGTTGCTGTTTTTTATTTATTTTCTTATTCTATTTTAGTAATTGTATTTATATATTTGTTTTGTTTTCCTTTATAAATTTTTTGTTTCTTTGTTCATTAATTTGTATCTACAACATTCATGTTATATTTTTTTATTGTCTTTCTTTGTGTTGATAGTAATTTATGTATTTTTTGTATCCCCCTTTTTTTCAAAACTTTTTTCAGTTTCTTTGCTTAATATTCTTTCTTCTCTCTTTTTGTAGGTGTTCTCTTTATATGGTTTTTTTACCTTTTGTTTTGTTTTCTTCCTTCTTTGTGTTTTTGATTTTTATGTTTTTGGTGTCTTCTTGGTTTTCTCTTGTTTTTAGTGATTTTTAAATTCTTTTCTTTTCTCCTCCTCTTCTTTCATTTGTCTTGGTATTTTTAATTCCTTTCCCTTGAGATTTGTGCCTCAACCCCCCCTCTCTATCCTTCCTTCTTTCTTCTTTTTAATTTTTTGGGTTTGCAACTAATATTTTCTCATCTTTTTTCAACTCTTCATCCTGATGATGGATCACTGTGTGTGATCTGAAATGTTGATGCAAAAAAACTTACACAATCAAATCCAGAAATAAATTTGTAGCATTTTCTATGGATTGTGGAAATCTGATATCACTATATGGATATTGTCAACGACAAAGGACTTGAATGGGTACCACTCACATTCTAGCCACCAATGCTTCTATACCCAGTGCCACACTAGATAGGGGAGAATAATGAGGAATGTGAGCAAGTTGAGGTTATCTAAATGAACAAACTTGCATGCTATAGAGGATTTTATTTGAAATAGGTTAAAGGAGTGGATTTTTTCATAGATCTTAGGGACATCACTTTGCACTACAACCTCCAACCCTAGTTATTTTACTTGAGGACAAACAAATGGGTAGTTGGGAGAATAACGAGTCTAGTCATTAGATAGTTTTCCGATGTGTTTATGCAAGCTCATCGACATTCTTAGACACTTATTTTATACATATTCCTACACTATACTATATTTTATGCTTATTATGCAAACCTAAACCTAATTTAAAGTATATGGAAATATGGTTATGATGTGATGGTTATTGCATAATTAATGTGTGAATATGTATGAATTGTAATGGATATCTATGCTTAGCTATGGTTTTAGTAAATTGTGTACATGTTTTATGAACTAACTCTTTGTAGCCAAGGAGATAGAGGAAGTAGATTGTAGCTTGTAGCAACTGTGAGGTGTAGCCCATAACCAAAGGAGTTTCCAGATAGAAGAGTAGGGGAGGTTCTAGAATAAACTGAGTGCAACAATTATAGCATGGAGGCACTTAATGAAAATGACTATGTGTCATTATGACATTTAATAAATCTGTTGAAGGAGAAGAACTTTGTTACAGTTAAGAGTCTAGCGTGACTAATTCAAATAGTCCACATTTCAATTCTTGTTGCAACAGAGTCACAATTCTATTTGGACTCTTCTTCCTTTTTCAGTTATATATTATATTGCTTAGTTGTTATCACTCTCTGATATATAGGGAGTGGTGATTTATGATTTCAATTTAAAGTCCTCTTTTTAATAAACTCCCCCATTCCTATATGTATATCTCAATGGTTAAGGCATTAGGAGTTAGTTAGTTGTTCAATAGCAGATATAGCTATCAGATATTTTCAATTAGTTGTTATTCTTACACAAACAATGTTTATTGCTCAATCATGATTTCATGGATAAGATTTTCGAGCATAATCTTATGTGATATTTTGAAGTTTTGTAATGAATGGTTTTGAGTTATTATGATTACATTTTAATCTAAGAAGCTATATTTGGGCTAGATTAGTGGAGACAGTCACTTGAGCAAGGGCCAATCAAGGTAATTGTCCCTCCATTTTTTGTATAATTACTTATGTTATAACAGTTATTTCATAAATGCATGTTGTGTTAATTAGATTCCTTGTGTTATAGTTGTAATTGGATTCATGAACAATTCTTGTTTCACATTTATGCCTTAGTTTTCTTAAGATTTTTGTAATCCGAAGTGTAGGTTTAGTTAACAGTATTACTTAGATTCTAGCATTCATTTCTTGACAGTAAATTAGTCATAGTCTTATACTGTAGGTACCCATAGCAATAGTGCCAACATTACTTCCTTTACTGTTATGCATTTTTTATGATTTCTCAACAAGTGGAAATACTTATGCTAGGATGATTTAGGTAGTATTAAGTCTTTGAAAGCACATATAGTACCAGTACCATCACAAGCTTACTAGCCCTGGTCAATAATTCAATGAAGGTATTTCCAAAGGTTCAAGTGGACTGTTCAATTAGGTTTCCCCTCTGAATTGTGTGATTTTCACCAAGTTTACTAGACATTAGTATGGACTCTAAAAGTATGTTTACCATTTTGTGAAATTATTTTGAGAAGCCAAAGGCTTCTAGAGCCATTATTAAGAAGGGTCATTCTACTCTATCATAAGCCTTCTCAAAATCAAGTAGAAGCTTTCCAATATTTTGGTTGGAACTTTTGAGATTTCTATCACTTCTCAACTCGTTAGTAGGTTCTCAAGGATACAATCTTCCTTTTAAAATAAAACTAGTTTGGGTGTAACTAATAATTAAGAAAAGAATGTCTCACAATCTCAAAACCAATATCTTTGTGAGAATTTTATATGATACATTTAATAGTGCAATTGGCCTCCAATTATTCATTAGTCTTATCCCCATCTTGTGGAATAAGTTTAACTATTCCTTTATTTATTTATTTACCTATAGACCCCTTGTCAATAGCTTCCTTATTTAGTTTACTCAAATCTTCAGTAATCCAATTTATGTTTTTTCTTATACAATTCAATAATTAGCCCATCTCAACCTAGGGGTTTATCATCATTGAAGGACATAATGGTTTGTGCTATTTCTTCCTTTGAAATATCTTTGTTAAGTATTTCCTCATTTCTTCTTGAAATAATTTTTTGGAATTAAATTTTTACATATTTTTCTCTCATTTTATGAGAATGAGATTCATTCCCTTCTGAGGAGAAGAGGTTTCTAAAAAATGAAGGAATTGGTTCGGAATTTCCTTAGGAGTATTTATCAAGGTGTCCTCTCTCCAGAGACACCCAATTTCTTATTTTCTATTTTTTCCTCTTAGGATGTTAATGAAGCATTTTGAACCTTTATAACCATTACTTAAATCCAATTCAATTTAGATACTTTCTTTAATCCTTGATTTTTTCTTGTTTGTAATTTCCTCAATCCATTTTTACAACTAATAAGTTCAATATTTAGATCTTCCTTTGAAGGTTCCTCTTGCACGAAACATTCTAGCATATGATGCTTTTCTTGGAGAGAAAATTTTGCTTTCTTATAGTCTATACCTTTTTTATTTCCTATTGTTTGGAGCAGTAGAGTCCAAATTTCAATGTTTTGTTCCATATTTCAATTGGGATCAGTTATTTTAGTGGCCACTTCTTGATTTCTCTTAGGCTGAAGATAGCATTATTGCCATCTTCACCCTTTAAGAGATTAGAGTTTAAAAAATCTTTCTTTTTGAAAAAATTCCTAAAAATGATTTGCAAAAAGAATTTTAGCCATGATTGGATGACGATCAAATGGGGTTGAAGGGTAAACTTTCACTCTTGCCTCATTTTCTAAGTTATTAAAGAAGAAATAGTCTCTATTTGCATAGAATTTGTCTAAACAATAGTATATTCTTTTGGTACCCTTTTGAGCATTACACCAAGTGTACCAAAGTGATTTGGAAGGATTTTTAACACCTTCAAGTAGGTCATATAGATTGAGTTTATCCTTCATCTTTTCCCAAAATAATTTTTCATTACCTTTCCAGTCTATTTCTACACCTCTAGTTTTTTCCTACTTATCTACGATCATGCTAATATCCCTTCCTAAAATCCAGTGAATACTATCTAGGGTAGCAACCAATTCTATAACTCTATTCTTTCTTTATAGTCATTATAGGCATAGAGAGAAAATCCCAAATATTTTGTTCTATCTTTCTAGGATTATCCAAACATCTCTATTACACAGGGAACAACCTATATTAGAAACATAGCTAGCCCATTTGTTAGGTATCATTATCATTGCACCACCTTTTCCTTTACTATGATTAGTGAAATAATGAGTTGCATCTTGCTAGATAAAAATGAGATTATTTTCTAAAGTAAAATTGGCAGCTTTAAGCTCTTGGAGAAGGACTACATCTAGGTTTTTTTCCATATTTGAATACCTTCTTACAACATATTTTTTGTCAAGGGATTCTAGTCCCTTAATATTCCAACTTGAGAAGTTAAGAATCATCATATTCCATGCTTTGAGACTCTTCCTTATTATTCATAAAGCTCTCAAAGAATTTAGGAATGTTTTCCTCTTTCTTTTTTATTTTACTCTTCCTCTTAGGATAAATATCCCTTTCAAGTTTCCTAGTTTTTCTATTTATTTTTAATTTCTTCTTGATCCCATCTGTTCCTACTAGAAAGTTAAGTTCTTCCATTTGTTCGCCATTTTGAGCTAGGATAGTGGGGGTACCTTCTATAACATTCTCCTGACTGGCTTCTTCACCAAAAGAAATAAATTCAAAGCCACATTTTGTTTTCTCAATTTCAAAGAGTTCCTTAATTCACCTAGGCAAAGTGCTAACAAATTTTTCTTTGTCTAATACTATTCCATACTCATCATCATTCTTTAGCTCTAAACCAATGTTAGATAGGGAAAAGGTATTATCATTGTTCCTTTTTTTTCCAATTAGAGACCCTTCTGTCTTTTTCAAAATTAATCTTTCGAGAGGCCACATTTTTTTTACTCTTTTCCTATATTTATCTCTTAGGTAGCATCAATTTTCCTTGAGTTAACACTAGGCAAAACAATTTGGTTAGAGATGACCTTAATTGGTTCATCAAGATAATTCTTGTCTCCCTTTTCAATTATTATTTTCCATTCATCATTACCCTTGATTTTAATTAGAGGGGAGATTTTAGGGCTAAATACCTTACTCGATTCATAGAGCATTGAATCTCCACCAATTTTGTCTAAATTTTTAGCAAACTCAGTGTCATTTTCATTTTTTTTCTCTTCATTATCTAAAGAGTCTTTGGTCTTATTTTTTGAGCAATTATTTGTCTCATTTTATCCATAATCAACTCTTTTGCCTTTTTTTTGTGCCCTTGAACATAATTTGGTACTGCTGATACAATAGATTTTGGTTTTTATAAAGCGGAATCAATGCTATTATGGAGATTACTAGTGCCAATTTCTCCTAGATTCCACTTATGCTTAACAATTTTAGTAATTTGATCAACATTTTTACTAATAGAATTGGGGACCATTTCTTCTATAATATTAGATTCAGACAAGCTCAAGATTTTACTATTGGTCATATTCCTTTCAATGGTAGGAAAATTGTTTTGGTTTAAGTTCCCTTCAACTTCTTTAGAGCTTGGGTCAAAAGTTACAATTTTTTCTGACTTTGAATTTCCTCCCACCCTAAGGTTAAAAAATTAGGTTTAGGTTTTTGGGCATCAATTTTCCTTTTAATTATGGGGCAATTTATACTAACATGCCCCTCATTCTTACAAAGGAAGCACACATTAAGCCCCCTCATTTTTTCTACTTTGTAGGCTACCCACTTTTCAAGGGTTTTAATTAATATTTTTTTTGAATATCCACACTTGGAGATAAAGCAACTAAGGCTCTGGAATCCATTTTTAGGATGGTCAAATTTGATTCTTCTAGTTTCATAAGATTCCCAAAATGGGAAAAGTATAGGGTAAAAATGTTGGCAATAGGTGTTGTCATTGATGTCAAGCCAATATGGGGTGTCATTGATGTCATTGGCGTTTGGTGTATATGCTAAAATATGTACAAGCTCTAGAGTTAGTTGTTATGATGTGATATTAGTTGGTGCAAGTATACTAAGTTGTATAAGGAATGATAATGTTCAGTATGGAAACTAGGTGTGATGCAGAGGATGATACACATGTCTTGATGAGTCTACAACATATCTACATTGATATTATTTTATTTTGATGCACCACACATTGAAATAAGGTGTAGAAGTTTCACTAAAGTATTCATAGTGTAGAATCTAAGGTAGAGTCATGTTTTTTTGGTTTACATCCTTCCGCTAGGAAATATTCAATCTTGTGGTTCATATGATATGTTCTTCAAGCTATGGAGGTATCATTTCTAATAAATCAAGTCATAACACCTTCTACTACGCGAGTTACAAGTGACAGTATTATGGTATATGCTTTGATAGTACAATGTATTGACATTGGTGTATTTAGAGACTCCACATTCCTCTAGAAGAAAATTATTGGCCTTATGGTTCTATAGACACAATCAATAATGTTAAACTCACACTATTTTGCAACCTTAGGTGTTTTAGTGTTCTACAAGTTTAGTTCTTGAATAACAGTATGTTACAATTTGTTTGAAATGCTTTGTTCCTATTTATGCAATGGGTTTCTCCTCTTGTGCAAGAATATGCAATTTCTTCACGAGAAGGTTGAGGAGATATTGTGCATGGACTAAAATTATCGCATCTTGATCTGCATGATGGTTTTCATCTCTCCCCGGTAGTGTAAAGTTGTACAAATGGAAATTTGGTAGTGTTGTCAATATTTGGGCCAACAAATTTGTTTCCTCAATCAGCAATTGATCTTGATTAAATAATTATATTTTGGAGGATGTGTTATGCTGTGTTTTGGTCCTTAAAATTCCATGTGTTAATTCATAATTATTGTCTTGTAATATTATATACATTTTGGAGTCAACGCATGCAATATCATTTGTTACATCTAAAGGACATCTTGGTGCCAACCTATTTGTGGTGATGAGTTATTACAAAGGATATATAAAGAAGAAGAAAATCATTTTTTTATGGTGATGATGTGCGAAGATAATAAGAATTAAGTAGAATAAAAAGGATGAAGTGTTTGAAGTTAGTGTAAAGGATTAGTTGTGCGAAAAAGTGACTGGAACATTAGCATGTGTTATATTCTTCTTCATAGCAGTTCATAATCAATTTTTTCACTCTAATTTTCATGTATCTTGCTCTAAGATAGTGAGTCTCATCAGGTATTTTTGTATTTTGCTCTAAGTTTGTACATATTAATTACAAGTCCATAGGTAGTGAGCCTTAGCAACATTGTAATTCTTGTTAGCAATGAGATACATATATTGTGAGTTAATCTTTACCGTGATTTTTCCCTCATTAGTTTTTCCTTGTAAAAAATCTTGGTTTCTTTGTGTGTTGCATGATTTATTTTATGCTCTTCTTTTAGTTTATGGTGATATGTTTAAACTACAAATGGGAATGGTTAATTTCAATATATGTTGATTCACCCCCTCTCAACACTACATTATGTTCAACAATGGTATCAAAGGCAAGTACCTTTGAGAAGATTAAAAGTTGAGGTAGATCTTGCACTTGAACACATGGGGTCAACAATAAAGGTCAGTGATATGTTCATTCTAGAACCAGATCTAGAAGCAATGGAAATTGAATTATGGGACATCAATCCAAATTATTGTGAAGTTGATTTTGAAGAAGAACTTTCATTTGCTCTTGAAGATCTAGATGAATCAAGATTGCAAAATATAAAATATGAGTGTATGCTGGAAAAATCAAAAGAGACAATTGATAAATTGAAGGAAAAAGCTAAAGAATCAAAAGAAGAGATTGGAAAAATGAAATCTCAAATAGGAGGAAATGGATGTGAGACTAAAATCAAAGAATTTAAAGTTGTGATCTTTGATTTGAAAGTTAAGGTTGAAGAAGGCAAGAGGATTGAATATTGTTTGAATACCAATCTAAATGATAAAATTTTGAATGTTCGAAGTTGGAGGAAGAGATTGTATCTCCAAGAAAAGAACTTGAAAAAGAAAAAGAGAAAATTGATAAGGGTCTAAAACTAAAAGGAGGGTCTGGAATTCTTAATGAATTGATTAACTCTCAAAAACCATGAAAAGAGCAATTTGGTCTTGGTTTTGAAAAGGGGAAAAGTCTTATATCTAGGGCCTCTTCAAATCTATATGATAACTTCAAAGTAGAAGGGAAGTATGAAAAAAGGGAGGAGAAAGCCTGAACTGAAAATTCTAAGGAGACATCCTCTAGAGATGCAAAGATAAATCATGATAGTAAGAAAAAAATGGATGCATTCTATCTGAAACAAGAAGAAGAATGCAAGAAAATGACTAAGGAAAATGTCACAAGTTTGATGAATGCATAAGGAAAATGACAAGGAGTAGTAATGTTATGACCTCTTAATTCTTCTATGGTTATTGCTACACATGCAACAATTTTTTTCATATGGTTGTTGATTATAGATCTAATGTGAGAAGAAGAAATTTTTCTCCACAATCTAGTATCATCTGTTACAATTGTAATAAACCAAGACACAATGCAAGATTATGCAAGGGAAAAAGTGTAAGATCCTCTACTCCTCAAAAGAAGACTAACATTGATTAGGAAAAGAAGGAAATGAAAAAGGTATGGAAGAAGAAGGAAGAAAGTGAAGTGTTGCATAGCTCTACTCCTTTTCCTAGTGTAGAAGAGTCCTCTAGTAACTAAATGGAAGCATTGAATCAGGGGGAGTTGCAATTTCAGATTTTTCAAACCCCTACAAAACATGAGATGTTGAATTTTTCAGCTTGCTAGTCAATGGTGGCAAGGATATGTCTGGCTAGTGATCTTATGAGATTTGCTCAAGGTTTCAGAGAAAATACTTATTTTGTGGAAGTTTGTGGAATGATATTGAATCCCTGTGATATCATAGAACATTAAAAGTTTCTAAATATCAAGAATTGAAATGCATTTAATGTTGACCAACTAGG
Organism: Sequoia sempervirens; assembly: GCA_007258455.2. Taxonomy (NCBI): domain Eukaryota; kingdom Viridiplantae; phylum Streptophyta; class Pinopsida; order Cupressales; family Cupressaceae; genus Sequoia; species Sequoia sempervirens. Next base: position 306,660,238 of record VDFB02000015.1, on the reverse strand, counting down.
TAGATGTGAAGTGTATTTATGCCATACTTGATTAATTTTGATCTCATTTGAATGACATCAAGCACACGAAAGAGCTAAGGAAGAGAAGAAGGTTTTCAACGACGTCCTTGTGTGCAAAACCTAATGGTAGAATTCTTAGGTATTTCTCAATTTTCTTACAAAACCCTAGTTTTTGAAGGAATTATCATGGATAGGCCAAGGGTTATTGATGTTGTGAAGAATCCAAGACCTAAGCTTAAAAATCACTCATACAAATCTATGAAGAATGATAAGGATGGATCATTTTCCCATGTTCCAATCAATGTGATGCATTCAAAGGATGTCAGCATGTACATTCACTCACCTCTAACAAAGTATAGTCATTTGAAGATGGAGAAGTTCAGGAGCAATTATTATTTTTTGGGTGCTGACTTCCTACTAAAACTAGAATATAGGAATATGCAAGTGAATAGATTAGATACATGGAAGAGTTTTCTAGATTTTAGTCTTGAAGATGAATGGATAAGGATTGTGTTGAGTTGGATTCATGAAGAATTCATCTACCTAGATAGGCCCTATATGATCACAAAGGACGCTATCAAAATTGTAACCAATTTGTGCTCCTCCAAAACTATGCCTTCACTAAAATTTGTCAAGAATGAAGACATTATGAGGCTCACTGGAGCTAAATTTGATAAAAGGGCACTCATTGTGGATGACATATCAGACCTAGGATTTCGCTATGCAACAATGGGCATTACATACAAGATATACTACTCAAATAGAGAAGGCTCTACTACTGCCACCTCAATTCATACAACACATCTGATGGTGAAGGAAGGAAAAGACTTTGATAATATTTGAGCTTATGTGGAAACAACTGTTAGAGAATCTACACAATTATGTTCTCAATTATATTTTCTATCACAATTCAAACAATATCTTCTCCCTTATTACATTGAACCCCCTATTTATAGGAGATTAAAAAAATACTCTATCCTACATGCCAAGATAAAAGAACTAGATATAGAAGTAGGACTAAACATGCATACCTCATGTTATGTGTGATCTATGATTTGAGAAAAAAAATCATTAATTTTTTCCTCTAGAATTGTCTCTACTCACAAGGATAGATTCTAGAATTTCTAAATATAATCCTTAACCAATCATATTTGTTATAGTTTTTCTAACTAGCTAAATTAATTCTCTAATACAATATTTTTATAGTGTAAGTGCATCTCCTCCGTAAAAAATAAACAACGCTAAGATCCTTTTTCATCCTTTGAGCATGTAGTACTAGTAAAAAATGAATTTCTTAAGTTGTAGATATGATGAAGCCATTTTCACTTGATCAAACTGAGAGAGATTTGAACTTCAAAATTTGACCTCCTAAATTATTATTTATTTATTTTTACATTATTAGATGCCAAGATAATGCTTTAATACCACTTGTAATGAAATAATATGCACAAGATAAAAATGCAATAGGGATCATGCTTCAAATCTTTAGAATAATATTGCACTTGTAATAACAAAAAAGATACATTAATAGAGTTGGGAAATAGATTTCTAATTTACTAGAAATTAAAGTATAAAATTGAAAAATTAAATCTATAATTGTAAATAGTAGAATTTATAAGAAAACTAGAGCCAAATGTTAGAGATCTCTAATCAATATTCTTATACGATGAATGAACATTGGTGTAATGTGCTATCATCTATATGGATTTCACTAATTTTCTCACTAAAACTCATTTTAATTTTTATAATCCACATCTAGCTTTACATAGGAAAAATAAGAAAAAACAATAGCAATTTTAGGTATGATAAAGACAAAATAAAACTATTTTTTAATAAATTTTTAAATGAAATAAAATGACAAGAAGAGAAAGGAGTTTTAAAACCCTCATTTTGTGAATATATCTTAATAGAGATGTATGAGTTTAGAATAAAGAATTTTTTGGAACTTCTAAAGAGCTTTCCATGAATGATCAAGTCCCTATTTAGTATTTCAACCTCCACATGTATCCAATTTATGTAGAAAATGATAATTTATTTTTTTTGATACCCTAAGTGTCTCTAGGAATTGAAAGAGTACGGATAGCATAATTTTTAATTAATTTATATAATCAGGTATATATTCATACATACGGTATCTATAAGCTACACACATCCTAATACAATAAAAATATTAAGAAATAATATTTATTATGTTAGTTAATTCATCCTTTTCCTTTCTCAAATTTATATTCTATTTAATACTCATATTTGATTCTTTTCAACCCATATTTATATATAAATAATGTTATGTTTTCTACTATTTTATAATATAAATGATACATATCAATATAATTCTTATTTGATAAAATAATTGGATTAAATAATAAGTCTTAAGGTATATAAAATGTGATATAAATTCACTACAATATTATCTTTTATTATATTGAAATGGAGGAAAATAAATAAATATGATGTTTTTGTTTCCATGTTTCATTTGCAAGGCTAGAATCTACTTGAAGCTATAGTGGTGATAAATTACATGTAGAGATGCCAAGGATGAATAATGTTTTTCAGGCTAAAATGGTGCAAAGTTTATGTATTAAAAAATTTAGTTTTAATATTATACATATGATATAGAATGTGTTGTAAATGTATTTGATTTTTTGAGGGTTTTCTAGGATATTTTATAATAAAAAGAAGCTATATATTCAAATATAATGAAAAATAGTAATTTGTAAAAGAATTAAAGATAATGTAAAGGAACAACTTCAAAAGTTATTATTTTTAATTATAATTATTTTTTAAATATATTTTCTTATAATAAAAATAAAAATAAGTTGAGATAATAGAATATCTTGGGGGAGATAGATGTACTAGGAAGAAAATCTACTATGTTTTTTTAGGATTAAGTGTTATTGGTGTAGTATGTGCTCAATTTTATAGTGATATTGTTATTGAATACAAGAGGATAGATATAATAAAAAAAAGTGACCAATATGTAAGTCAAGAGCAAAGAGAAGGATGAAATAGAGGAATTCAAGGAGGTTCCTAATGGTAAATGGACTCCCTCAAAACCATAAGGGTAATAAGATAAGAATAATCACATATAAAATCTCAAAGGAGCCTTAATGAATTGGTTTCTTACATGGGGTAATGCTAGTGTGAAGAGTGAAAAATTCCATCAAGTGAATGTTGTAAAGATGACTTTATTGAAACTAAGTGAGAAGGTAGAGAAATTTATTAAAACATTTAAATATGAGTCAAATTCCTAGAAAATAACAACAAAATATAGACTAGTAGCCACAAGAGTAATAAAGGAAAATATCATAGTAAGAAAAATGAGAGGAAAAAATAAGAAAAATGTTGGGTTCTATTAACGTATAAAATTGATTGATCAAATGACATAAATTAAACCAAAATAGCTAAACAAATGATCAATTAATTATACAATCCAATGAAATTGTTCACAATACCAAACTAGAATTCAAAAGTAGGAAATATTCAAAGTGAATCAAATTAAATTTTATAACTAGGAAATGCAAACCTTAATCTCATTGTGTAGTAACTTGTGTTGGTTGATATGTCATATTGCTTCAACATAGAGCCTCCATGATAACTTGCAAAATCTTGATGTAAGATGACCTAGATGCTATGATAAATGTTTCACAAATTTTCAAGATAAATGTTCAAATGGACATGACTTAGTTATGAAAAATCTAGGTAATGAATGTGAAGGATGAAGGGTGATTTTATAAGTTTTAGGAAATTAGATCAATGATCTAGATTAAGAGGTACTGATTTGAGATTAAAGACTGAGAATAAATGAGAGGAATTGATTGCCCAATTAACTAACTGCTACTAGTTGTAAGATTACAGTTAATTGGTTGCATGAGATATCGATTGAAGTATTAATTTAATTGATTGATTAGAAGAGTGGTAATTCAATATTAGTTGATTGAGAGAGTGTGTTAGTTAATATTTGAGGGAATGATGCATGATATAATTAATTAATTATTAAAGGAACGTGCAAGATAAGATTGATTAATAAATAAAATGCTTATTTATTAATGGATGATGTTTGATATAAGTTAATTCAAGATATTTTGAAGGAAATTAGGATAATTAAATAATTAAAGATAATGATTTAATTCATGCATTAATGGTAAGTGATTTAATTAAATAATTAATGATAATTATTTAATATTAGAAGGGGGTTTGATATTTAATTAAGACAACTATATTTTTTTATGAATAAGCATGCATCTCTATTAAAATAAAGATAGAAATACATATTCACAAAAAAAAGATGGGTGGTAAAAAGGCACACCCCGAGATTCATATGGGTAGAGCCCAAAATTCCAAAGTCACATGGGTCGAGACCAGAAAGCAATAAACATTACAAACATGAAAATAAAAATGGCCATCATGCGGCCAGAGTAGTGCCAATAAGGGGCAGAGGGTCCCTATCATTCGGTTTCTTCCCCCATACATCAATGGGGTATGGAATGACATCAGGAGGACCCCAACCATCTTCATCTTCTTTTTATTTATCTCTTTTTCCTTGTGTTTGGGTGAGATTGCTAAGTCCAAATGTGGGAGCCATTTCATAGAATCCAGCCAACTAGAGCCACTACTAGGAGCAGTATTAGTGGGCCACCCAAATGTGCCACCACCGCCCCCCACCATCCCTCTAGAGGGCCACCCCAAGTTAGCCCACAGAGGAGGAAAACGCAACCATCGAGGAGGGTATGAGCCATGATGAGGAGGAGCCTGAGAGCGGGAGCAAGTAGAGACACTCCATTGTCAGCCTTGTGGAGGTGACCAGCCATGGGAAGAGGTAGGCGAAGAGGGCACCTGAGCCATAGTGCAAGGGGCATTGCCCCAGTGGTCCAAAAGCACCTAGAGCTAAGAGACTTCAAGTGCAACTTATTTCGCTTACACATGTATCTGCAAAAGAAAATTAAAACAAATAATTGCTTTAGAGTATAGAGAGACATATTTATCAATCTAGTTGTGAGAAAATATGCAAGAATTTCTATGTTTCCAAATACTAAAGAGGATTTCCACCCTGAAAGTGTGTCAAATTTTGGTATAATTAGTGGGAATCCTGGGAGAATCATCCAATAGAATCATATGCCAATAAAATAGCTCTGGCCTGAATGGCCAAAAGAATTTATGAATCCAATTCCACAGTTATTGAGCTCTAGTACAAAACTAGAAAAGATGCTTAAATGACTCAGCATGCCCACAGAATGGGAAACGAGGGTCTTGGACCCCCAAGTGGACAAGCCAAGACCCCACATGTAAGCCTTGGAAAATAATACACCAACCAAAGTGGGTGAGCTTTGCCTCAACACTTGCAGACCAAGTGGCAGAGAATCTTTTACGTCAAACAAACATAGAAGATCAGAAATGTCACTACTGGTTTAAACTGTCAATCATAAGAAAATGAGGTGAAAGCCATAGATAACCAAGCTGAGGCTTATAATTCCTAAAAGGGGTGTCTGGGTACCACTTTCGGTCCTTCCATCAAGGCTTAGTCATACAAATACCCACCTTATGAAGTATATTAATTGGAATGAAATTCACCATGGTCCTAGTTTTAAAGCCTATAATGAGCACAAAAATCCTCCCATGCCATGATACGCATTGTGGATCTGTGAAACATGTATTTCAAGTTCTAAATACTTTTCTTGTGAAATATTAGGGCCTTAAGCCAAGGTGACTTGGCCAACGGCTAACCATTATTGGCAAAAAGAGGTGACCACCACATGTTTTGTCGATTCAGAGAGAGCGCATCACAGAAACCAGAGCTATCCAAATGGAGCCAGGGATTAACAGCCTCCCAAGCTCTACAAATTCTCTTGGCCATGAAATTTCCCATGATCTAGACTGGTTCCCTCATAACTAGAAGGGTTTGAAAGCCAATCCCCTTTTAGGCCAGTCTTTATGTTTAAAATTCAGACTGAATGCAATGCCTAAGGAGAATTTTCTAGGCCTCATCACCAATAAGCACTCTAATAATCCATTTGACACAAAGAGAAATCCCTTGTCATTTAGTTGAAAGCAATCCAAGCCCTCCAGATTCTTTAGGAAAGTTGCAAAACTCCCAGGAAACACAGTGAAACCCTCAGTGTGTCTCAAAAGAGGCCGAAAGAAAGTCACATAGAATATTTTCAAGCTTAGCATAAGTGGCCTTCAAGGGGGCCTAGCAAGAAGAAGAATAAACATGTGTAGTGGCCAACACCTTAGAGAAAATCTAGAATTTACCAGCTAAAGAGAGAGGCTTGTTAATCTAGTAATCCAACTTCTACTCGATTCGAGAAAGAACCGCTTGCAAGAGATCCACGGGAGAAGCCTGGAAGGCTAAAGGAATTCCTAGTAATCGAAAGATTTCACCTAGACCAATCCATTTCTAGATATAGTGTTGAATCCATTGAGGACTGGTCAGGATATACTATCTATAGCATAAAGTTTAATGCCATTGAATGTTAGAGCCGAAAGCAGGCAAAAAGTCTTGTTAAAATAAATATTTGAACAGCTCCCCTCGGGTTTCTTTTTGTATTATGTGTGCGTCGAATTGTTTATCACCGCATTTAGTTGGCTTTCAGTCTGCCACTTTGCGTATCCTCTCTTCGCAACTTTAGGTAGTGACTTCCTTTTCGGGTCCTGAGGAGTTGCGCTGGGCGTCAACGTGTCGCACTGGTGGGAGGTCTTATTTCTTATTTCCTTAAAGTCTCTTCGGGTTGCAAAAGGCTTCTGCGGGGCCGTCTTTTCTAAAAAGTGTCAGAAGGTCCTGCGTCATGCTACGTGGTGGCGGATCGCAGGTTTTTCATGCCGGGATGAAATAAACAACTGCGGGTAGCGAAATGCTACGACGCATCCTTTATGATGAGTTGTTTGACCTTTCCCTCCACCACGGTAAGAATCTCTGCCTATTGGACACGTGTTGCATCTTCGCAATCTCTCAGAAGCAAAGGGAGAAAGTTTCGTGTGGGCAGCGAGAGAATGCCACGTGCCTTACGACTAATATGTAGAGCGGGCGATAGGCTGGCTGAGGGAGATAATGCTATTGGGTGCTGCTCATCATAGTCATTTGCAGTGGTGGATGACACTTGTCGCCTTGAGGCTGGCTGGGACCACCGCCATCATTACGAAGGATGCACTTGCACCTGGGATGACCGGATGTTGTGTTATAGCTCGATGTTGTTGTAACGGCCTTGAGAATCTTCTAATTCAGGCATCATTGTAGGGGATTGCAGGATCTTTTCGATTTTAGTTCTCCACGATGATGGGAGTTTTCTTTTCCTACTATATATACTCTCTCTGTCGAAGAGGGAAAGGTCCAAAAAATTTTGAGAAAAACACACAGGTTTTAGCAGAAGACACCAGGCCTCTTTTACTATTTTATTTGCAAGAAACTTTCAGACTATGCCAATTGTTCGGCCTTTCTGTTTTTCATGCTTTGATTAAACTATAAACTGTGCTTTATACTGTCTTAAACATTTCATTTTAAGGACTTCTATATATGTTGAATACAAACTTGCTTACCTAAATCATGTCTAAAGACTTTTCTTAGTAGTGAGGATGTATGCAATATTATTTTATGTCAATAAATGAATTGTCTATGCTATAGTTTTAAGTCTCTGACGTTTTGGAATGCAATAACACCATTCAGGCCCCTAAATCTATGATTTATCATGCCCATCAGTGAATTTTGGCGCATCGCCTTAGATTAGACTTTGTTTCATTATATCTATTTTCCTTTTCCCTTTCCAAAACCCATTACAGAAGAAGCCAGCTTCTTTAAAAATTCGGAGGTCACTCAGTTTAGTGCAAAAGGTCCCCCTTAAACTGAGTTTCCCATAAGACACTATTACCTCGTCAATTTTTGGTGTCAACAGTTTGTTCTTTTTCTGGCACGCCCGGTGGAACATGAACTTAACAAAATAGCATTCTAGATGGGTGTATAAGCCATCGGCCTATAACTAGATCCCAGACTGTTGATAATCCAAGTTTACTAGTACCTCCGCTAGGGACAGTCTAGGCCACAAATCAACTAGTAACCGTTTCATTTCCACCACATTTTCCTCTCACCATGTTGTCGGCCCCAAATAGAAACTACGTAGCATGGGATGTTGGAAGTCCCCTGGTAGCCCCGGTAGCACCTGCTATTTGGTGCGCTATCCCAGTTTCGGCCCTGAAAGCTATTCCCAAATTTGTTGGATACAACTCAAAAATGCCAGCAGAACATTTGCAGGATGTAGCGGATGTTTGTCTGGTACACGATATTACAACACAGAATGTAGCCCTAAGGCTCCTCGCCGCGTCCTTCAAAGGAAAGGCTCTGGATTGGTACCGAACACTAACTCCTAATTCAATTCGCACCTGGGATGAGCTCGGAGATCCATTTTATGAAAGGTTCTCAAATGACGAAGATCGTTCTTCATTATATTATCAGCTATCCATCATAAGACGAGCCCCCCAGGAGGCTCTGACGGACTTCAATGCCCGATTTCACTCAAATTGGTAGAGGATCCCTATGACTATCCGCCTGACTCTAGAGTTGGCATTCATATTTTATCTGAAGTCCATTAATCCCAACATTTCTGTGATGATCAAGTATTTGGGAGGAGCCACTCTACCAAATGCTTATGCTACCGCTATCAAAGCTGAGAATCATTTGATAGATTACAGAAAATTTCCTCTTCGACCCATTATGCCGATATTTCCTAAAATATCAACTTCTGCACAAGAGGTCGGTTCGACTAGTGCGGCAGCAACTCCCCAGTCGATGTACTCATATGCGGCCGCTCCTGAAAACTTGGCTTCTATATCAAGGTCTTCCAAGGATGAAATAAGCGACCTCAAGGAAATGTTGTGAACTATGGAAAATGACATAACAACTCTCAAGCAGAACCAAGCAACACCCCCGCGGCTCACATATCAAAACTATCAAGGCGGGCGGTCTACTTATCAGCAAAATCAATATCAGAGTGCGCCTCGCACTAATCCACCAGCGCGGACTACAAACCAAATAGTTTCGGTGCCTTCTCCATTAACGAGCGCTTCTTCAAGCTCGAGTAGGGAATTGACCGCGGGTCAAAACAATCTTATTGATGACAGCAATCCATGGTGCTTCCCCTTTAGCAATGCGCATATGCCCCAAAATTGTCTACGTGGCAACTTACAACAGAAAGTGGCGGAGCAACGTAGTTAAGGTACTACAACAGAAAATGGAGGATATGTATATGCCTCGCCAATGGAGAGTGCGGTCCTTACCACGCAAATGCAAGGGATGTCTTTGGAGCAAGAGTCCAATATTGCTCCTGATCATGCACTCTTCTCCTAGATGGACGATGAGGAAATGGTGTTTGCTAATGATGCATTCATATCCGAGACACCGCAGGTGCAATCTGAGTATAACACACGCTCAAAGAGGAGATTCGTCGGTGAGCCTGTTGTTTCACTTCCGGACAGCCCGCAATGCAAAGACGTGTTCGATCAAATTCCTGGCACTTCGACCATCCCTTCACCTTCTCAACCACAGAAGGAAATTATTATAACAAGAACCAAGGAGCAAAAATCTCTGAGTTTGCCACCTTTTAATGTGGTGGAGCAATTGAAGAAATCATCCGCTAATGTGTCTTTATGGGACATTCTAGCTATCCCAGAACAGAAGACTATATTACAAAAGGCGCTTCAACAAGAGATCAACTCAGCACCAACAGAGTTATCTTCCAGTACAGAGGTGGTTTATCAATTACCACTAGCTAAGGTTCTTACAGACAAAGCGAAGGAATCTCCTACCGATGACAGAGGTAGGTTGAAACGTCAACCCTTCTTCTTGACTCTCATTGTAGGAAAAAAACTATTACACAACGCTATGATTGATTCTGGCGCTAGTACAATGGTTATGCCTAAACAAATAGCCAAAGCTTTGGGCCTCACCTATGAACCTATGAAAAAAGGGGTTATGTAGCTTGATGGAAAATAGAGTTGAAACCGTAGGTGTCATCAAAGTGCTTCTGTTAACTCTATTCGCCTGCCCAAGTATCACAGTCCCACAGGACACAGTGATCATAGATGTTCCTCTTATGTTTGGTCTTTGTCTAGCCCGCAAATTTACTTCAAAAGTGGGCGGATACCTATCCTTGGATTGGTCACATTTGATACGTAGAACCAAACATGGCTCAAAAATGAAGATAGAATTGGAGGCTCTACATTCTGAACATGTGGCGAATGAGGCCTTGATCAATTTTGAAGCAGCGCATACCTCTATCACCAAACAAGAAATGTATAGTGTTGATTTGCTAGAAGAAGAGAAGGTGAGCGGAGATCGAAATGATAAAGAAGATGCTCTGTTGAGCGAACACATAAACAATGACCCTTTCAAGAATTATCATGCTACAGGATTGGGCACATATGTGATTTATGACGAAGACCAGGTGCTTCCAAAGATCGCCAAAGAATCTGACGGTAACCAAGCAAATGAGCTATGGACATTGTATTTTGATGGATCAAGAAGCAAAGTAAGTGCTGGAGCAGGGGTATGTCTAATATCCCCACAGAGTGAAAATTTGTTGAGGCCTTTCCGCTTTCTCTTCGCCTATTCAAACAATGAGGTTGAATATGAAGGGTTAGTCCAAGGCCTAAGCCTTGTAGAATGAATGGGTATTAAGCAATTGATTGCATTCGGAGATTCTGAACTGGTAGTTAACTAGGTCCGAGGAATTTCCGCAGCGAAGAATGTCCACATGAGATCCTATCGGCATTGAATCTGGGACCTGATTGAGGGTTTCAAAGCTTTCAACATCTGGACCGTTCCCCAAAGGCAGAATAGTGATGCAGATCGCATGGCGGTGATTGGTGCTCAGTTTGATCCTGTCTCTGACTTGCTTCAGAACGAATATTCAGTATGAGTATTAGTCCGACCAGCGATCCCCGACAATGATCAGAATTGGCAAGTCTTTGAAAGCGATGAACATATCGCTTCATTTATCCAGCACTTAGGGGAATTTGCTAATCGGCTTCAAACAAAGATCGTCGAGGCTTATGAAGGACAAATTATGCAGCTCAAATCAAATAAACTTCCAAAAGGGTTGGTTACTCTCAAAAAAAATTTTGATTGTAATGACGCCCGAAATGATAAGCGAAAGTTTATGGTGGACAAAAGTGATTATGAGGAACTTCTGATCTCCGATGGTAGGAATCTTTGAGTCAAAAAAGATGTCCCACATCGTGATAAAGAAAGGCTCATCGGTTTCTGTGAAAAGTATGGAATAGTGGCCTGGTCCTACGATGATCTGGAGGGTTACGATCCTAGCATCGTTCAGCACACTATTGAGCTAACAGAAGGTGCGAAACCAGTCCGACAGAAACAGAGGCTAGTCAACCCTAAAGTTGAGGCCCTAATGGCATAAGAGCTAACCAAGCTCATTGATTCATGCATTGTCTTCCCAATCAAACATAGTACTTGCGTATCAAATCTGGTTCCAGTCCGAAAGAAAAATGGTGATATCCGCTTATGTGTGGACTTCCGAGACTTGAACAGAGCATCTCTGAAGGACCACTATCCGTTGCCCTCTATGGAGGCAATTCTACAAATGGTGGCAGGATCAGAAATGTTCTCTCTGCTGGATGGTTTCTCTAGCTATAACCAGATTCGTGTTAAAGAAGAAGATCAGCACAAGACTACGTTCACCACAAAGTGGGGAACATTTGCATATGCTAAAATGCCTTTTGGTTTATCCAATGCAGGGGCAACATTCCAGCGGGCAATGGACATCACATTCGGCGAACTGATCAATAAGTTTATTCTAATCTATTTGGATGACCTTACTGTGTTCTCTAAATCTAAAGATGATCATTTTGATCATTTGGAATTAGTTTTTCAAAAGTGCCAGGAGTTCAAGGTTTCCCTGAATCCAAAGAAATGTGTATTTGGAGTACTGCAGGGTAAGTTGTTGGGGCATATTGTGTCTAAAGAAGGTGTTTCAATTGATCCTAAATGAGTAAAGGCTATCAAAGAACTTCCCCTTCCGGTAAATAAGAAAGGTGTCCAGTCTTTCCTGGGCAAAGTGAATTTCGTCAGCAAATTTATTTTCGATTTCACGGGAATGATTAGGCCAATCACCCTAATGCTGAAAAAAGATCAAGTTTTCAAGTGGACAACGGAAGCTCAGGAGGCTTTTGAATGGGTTAAGGAAGCAATCTCCACAGCCCCGGTGCTGTTTAATCTGGATCAATGCAAAGATTTTATAATG
>VDFB02000015.1:306594976-306647893 GCA_007258455.2 Sequoia sempervirens | reverse complement strand
ATTTGGTTAGTATTTCTGGTGGGAGCATGGTTATGATTAATTGGTCATTATGTGAGGTGATGGATATCATGCGATTTTCCTTTGGCATGTACGACCTCTTTTGGGCCAATGGTAAGGCAAGTCTCTCTACCCCTAGTGGCCAATGGAGTCATCATTTTTTGAACCCCCTAAATTTTTTGTGTTGGGCCTCATATGTTAGTGGATTTTATTAATTTTTTGAGTTGGCTAAATATTACGTTGATATCATGCCTTTACGTGCCTCGGGCGATTTGCACGAGGGAGCTACTACCTTTGCGTGGGTTGTGAGTTGTGGCATTTATTGCCTTCTTTTTCAACTTTTCTTGTCACTTCTCACTGGCGTTTTCCCAGTGGATGTTTCTAGAATTGGATGCCATTACTTTTTCCTTGGTTATCTTTATTGTTCTAGTAGTATACGACTTTTGTGTGGGCTCTATGGGTGGGGACAAAGTGTGTGTGGAGCCAGACAAGTGTGATGAGTGGAAATTAGATGCCACTATTTGGCACATTTGCAAAGAGGGCGACATTGCCCAGTATATGGAGAACATGACTGGGCATGACAAGGGTCTGTCAATTAAGTTTGTCACCTCTTGGAATGATGGTAGGGTTACCATTGACGGAATTTCTTTTGAAGTCTCTAAGGAGGTTATTGCTAGAGCTACGGGACTTCCGAATAGTGGTCGAACCTAGAAGAAAACCATGAAAGTACCAAACTAGATTAGTCTTCACCTGTTCTTCCAAGGTGAGGAGAAACTCGTCAAGCTGCAGGGTGGCTATGACCGAGAGGTGCTTCCAGAACCTTGGGACAAAATTTGTATGGTGATCATGAAGTACTTCACGCTAGAAGGAAGGTATGGGGTTTATTACTATTATCATTTTAACTTCCTCAACCACCTTAGGAATAACCAGTATATTTCCATTATGTTTTTCCTTTTCCATTCTCTGGATAGCACTATTTCAAAGTTTAATGAAGCCTCATTTTCTAGAAAGAATTACACCATCCTACACCAAGGCCTTATGTCTAGGCTTTACCATTTTCATATGGCCCTTTGCCCTACTTGTCCTATCACTGTGCAAGAAGTCCCTTGTCTGCCCACTCTTGACGAAACCCTAGTTTCCTCTACTCCCCCTTCTGCTAGCATTTTGGATGTGTCAGGCCCAAGCAAGAAAACATGCTTAAAAATCCCACTTTGAAAGCCCTTCCCCATGGCATGTCCCCTGCGTTGGCTCTGGGGGAAAAGGGTAAGGATAAAAAATGTGTTGCTCCTACCTCGAGACCTAAGGCCAAAGCTTCTAAGAAAACAAAATTTTGCCTCCACCAAATTGATTCTGATATTGAAATCACTAAAGAAGCTAATACCCCCCACAGATCCAATAGATTGGTCTTTAAGCAGGATAAAGTGGGAAGTCTCAAGGAGGCTTCAGATTCGGATAATGGAAATGGGAGTGACAACAAAAATTTCAAGGAACAGGTGGCAGGAGGGGAGGATCAACCTGTTTCGGTAAGTAGTGCCTCCCATGTGTCTGAAAGCTTGAAGAAGGGCCCTGCTAATATTAATGTGAAGGAAATTAAACCCCGAGCCTCTAATACAGCTAAGGGAAATGCCCCCTTGAAAGAAGAGTATAATAAAAAGGAACAGGCGTGGGATGAGGTTGACAAGCTGAAAGGGAGAATCGAGAGATTGGAAAAAAAGGTTCAAGAAGTGTCACACTTTTCCCTGAAGGTCATGCACAGGTCAGCTACTAGTCTATATCTGTTGCAAAAGGACAAGTCCACGGATGATGGTGAGGAGTACACTAGCTTTAAGGAACTGCTTAAGTTCCTCATGGAGGATTGGGCGACTGCTATTCAAGACAAACCATGCATGGAAGAGAAGAATTAAGCTTCTAGTCCTTTAAGTTTTTTGATAGTTTATCTATGGATTTTAGTATGTATATGTTGTTTTATGGTTGGTTTGACCCCTACAGATCTATGGACTCGACTGCTCTGTATCATGCCTGGATGATGGACTTTTTATTATTTAGTGTTTAGTGTTCTTTTGGTGTTTTTGATATGTTTTGTTGTGGGTGATGGCTTGGTTTACTCTATTGTCATTGTGTTTTTAATGTGTTTTCTCTAGATGGCCTTAGTTGCCTTGTATTGACGGGACAACACCCTTGTTTTTGTTGCTTTTTATATCAAAAACATATCAAGAAAATATTGATAGTGTTTTCTTGTTTATAACTCTTATACATTTTGTTGGTAGCTCTTGTTCTTTGTAATCTACTTTATTCAATATAAAAAAAGAAAATATTAATAATTACTTTTTTATAATACAATACAAAAATAACAAGTTTCTTAAACAACTATTAACTTTAAGGGACGAGACTCATGAAAAATTACATCATTTAAATATTATATTAAATACTATTATATTTTATTTGTTATGATTGACAAGTGCCTAAAATATTTACTATTAGTCTATTTTTAAAAAAATTGATATTAAATTTTAAATCATATTGAAATCATTTTGATTTTATATACTTTAAATATTAAAATGATTAAATGTGTAAATATACATACATATACATAAATGCATATGCATGCACATGTGTATACATATGCATACATATACTTGTTGGAACACGTGTCAAAAAATTGACCTATTAGTGTCTGAAACACACACCAAAGATAAGAGGATCCATGAGAGGCGATTAGTCCATGTCTCAAATCCAAAGGGAGACGTTGGTTATTAGTTCAACAATCCCCCCTCAACGTCACTGGATGGGATTTGAACCTGCAACCCGACTCTAATACCATTTGTTGGAACATGTTTGTCATTGCACCAAAAGATTGACCTATTAACGCCTGATACAAACGTTAGAGATAAATAGATCCATAGGAGACAGTTAGTCCATGTCCCAAATTTGAAGAGAGTCGTTGATGATTAATCCAATACTTACATATACATATATACATATACATATACATTATATATGTGTGAATATATGTATATACATATTCTTAATATTTATATTTTTTAAAAATAAATCATATAAATATTAAGAATTAATATTTTTTAGAATTTATAAATAATTAAAAAAAATAAAATTTAATATATATATTATAAACATTCTAAAATAAAGTGTGTACAAGAAGCTAGGAAAAGAAACATTTTGAAAAAAATCACATTTGTGAGTATATTGCAAAATCATATATGAGACATTTGACTCTATGTAAAGCCAATTAAAAGGTCATCGTTATCCACCAATTACTTTTTAAAGGGATTCTTGTGTTTCACTTTTCCTAGTCTGCCATGAGTCTTCACTTTTCCATACTTTCAAAAAGCCTAAGTTGTCATTTACAATGTGAATGTAATAAATTAATCTTTCTTTATTTTCAAAGGTGGAGTGAGTGGTCTTTTCCTTGAAAATAGTTGAGCCCGTGCAACTCTTTCTATGGACTTTATCCTTACCATAATTGCCCCACATGAAAAATGTACCATTTCAACCATTAAAAATTCTTTTTATTCTCTGTAAAATAATTATTTATTTTAGTATATAGAGTGAAGGGCACTTAGCATGTGGAGGGCACAAAGTTTGATGTATGACATTGCTCTAATTTTGTTCCACACTTAGTGGATTACTCCACACTTCCATAAAGAATCTTAGTATGACCAAATGATAGGGACTTTATGCTATTTTAAAACATAGCTATGAGTCCAAAGCACCATGGAATATGCAAGTTACTTATTGATGAAGACCATCATGACTTTTTATTCTTTTAGTTTAATTTTAATAGTTTTATTCAATTCCCTCTTCTTTATCCTTTGACTTATGTTCTTGGAATCATAAATATCATTCCCTGGAATCATAAATAATATTATAAAATGATAAACAAGTTTAGAGGAGGAAATATAAATAGACATTGAAGAGAAAAATGTGTTGTAAGGTGTGCATCTTTGGTCTCCTTGTGTCGTGCAATGCAGCACTTGGGTTCGTGACATGACTTAACCGCTTCCTGTGGATTCATTAACTTTGGTGGTTGTATTGGACATTAACAGGTCGATCTTTTAGTGCAACGACAATCGTCTGTGTGACAAAATGATATAAAAAGTTGATATCATATTGTTAAAATAAGAAATAATATTATAAAATGATAAATAAATTTATAGAGAAATCATTTAATTTTAATTAGTTAAATTAATAAACAAGTGTTATAGATAGTAAGTATTTACATTTTATTTATTATTGTGGTTTGTAAATGATAATTAATTTTAGAGGAGAAAAATCATGTAATCTTTAATTATGTTAAATTCAATTAACAAGTGGCATAAATAGTTAGTATTAATATTTTATTTAATATTGTGGTTTGAAAATGATACCATGACTAATTTTAGAAAATTCAAATTGTTGAAGATATTATATTTTTTATAAGAATGATTTTTATTAAATGTACAAAATATAATTTGACTTGAATAAAAAAAATTCTAATTCTTTTTGAGAAAAATGTGTATTAAGTGAAGTTTGATGAGGATTTTTTTTTTAATATTTTTTTCAAATATATTTTCAAATTAATTTTTTATTGGTCCTAATTGCTATTTTAGGAAACATAATTTGAACTAAATTAATTATAAAATAATTATTATTTTTCTATTATGTAAATAATGATATTTAAATTGATGACATATAATTTTAAAAAAATTATTAAAAAATACTAATATTGCATTTCAAGCTTATGGATCATTTTCCTTAAAAATCAATTAATAAATAGAAAAAAAAATCAATAATTAAAAAAATTAGATATTTGAAAATTAAACATTGTCATCAATAAGAGTTTTAATTTCATCACAACAAATTGAAAAAATGTTTTCTATCATTACTAAAGTTAAAATTAAAAAAAGTTTCTTGTCATATTACTAAAAAAATATCATGGGTTTGAAATTTCAAAATTTATGAAACACGTACCCACTCAAAAATACGTACTCATTCTAGAAAGGAGTGGGAATATGATGTAGATAAAAATGGGTACCCATTTCATTTAAAAATGTGTACCTATTTTAAAATGACTACCCATTTTATACATGTATAAATATAAGTTTGGGACCTCAATCCTAAATGGGTACCCATTCTTGTCGAGATTTTTTTCAAGTCCAACACTTCCACTAAAAGTAGACTCATTAGCTTGTAGCTACCCATTTTTAAGCAAATTTTTATAGATATCTAACATGATAAATAAATTAATAAATACTTATATTGTAATTTATTTATTTTGTAAAAATAAATTTAATACTAAAGACAAAGCAATCATTAAAAATAAAAATAAACAATTTGTAAAATACTTATATAAACACTTAGTTAAGAATTTTTTCCTTTCACATAAATATATATAGCATATGTAATTTTTAATTATTAATCCTTGAAAATAGTTATCATAATGAAACATTGTTTTATATCATTAATAAAATAATATAGTTAATGAGAATAATAACTAAATAATTTTTAAAAAATATTGAAATAATTTAACTTCTTTGTTTTAAATGTTTTTGATTAGATAAGTAGAGAAGGGCCTTAATCCCATACAAAGCTAATAATAGAAAAAAAATAGTCTAACAGAATAGGCTGACAAAACAACAACCAACCAAAAACAACATAGGACTACACTAGAGTTAGCAAACCAAAAGGTCCATCAAGTATGGGCATGCAAGCCAGTATCCATATTATCATCACAGCTTGTAGGCCACTTATCCAAACCAAAAACAATAACAACATCTAAACTAGTAGGAGGCCAGAGGCCATTAAGCATAATCCAAATAGTTTTAAGAACATACTTAAAATTCATAGTAAAAACATTAAAATCAAATAAACTAAACTAGTCCAAGACTAAAACATCTAAGCTAATAGCCATACTAAAGAAGGCACTCAGGCCATAATGTTCAAGACAAAACTGAAACATGAAGAAATGTACAAAACATTAAGATTATTTGATAAGACTCCAATTTCCTTGAAGCTCATCCACAACATCCATCCAACTCTCATTCTTCACTTTGCTCTCATTCTTTGTTGCTTCAGTCTTACGTAGAGACTTCCCTTTTTTCTTCTACTGCTTCTTAATTTTTCCTTGCCTCAAAATTGTTCCCATCAGAACATTTTTTGTGATTCCTTCAACAACCACACTAATATTTTTGATAGCATCTTCCTTTTCCTTAAACCTTTTAGAGTTGGTATCATCACCGAGATGCATTTCCACCTAGGTCATGCAAGGATTAAGGGATTCAATTTTAGAATCAAGGATATTGAAATCACTATCATTACCATTAACCTACAAAAGGGAGTTTTGCATAATAATGTCGTTCTCTTCCTTAGTTGTAGGGTTCAAATTATTGACCGCAACTACCTCATCTTCCTCATAATCTTTCTCCTCTTTATCTTCATTTCTACCATCTTTGTCTTGAGTGTAGTCCTCCTCCTAAAACTCCTCTTCCTTCATTTCAGGGTCACTATCCTCCTCTTCCTATGACTCTTCAATCTCACTAAAACTGTCAAGAATGAATTCTTCCTCAAAGGTTTCCATATCCTACTCCTCAACCACCTTTTTACCTTCTTTTATGTTCCTTTATCCTTAGAGGCATCCTTTACAAGCCAAATAGACCTTCAACCTCTAGAAAGAGCAGAACCACATGATGGATTTCCACTTTTCGAGCTAATCTCCTTGAAACAAAGAAAATAGGGGTGTGCTCCACCTATTATGAGATGGAACACACAAAAAGGAGGGGGGCCTATTTTACTCTATTTCATTCAAGGGAAACCTAGAGATCTCAATCCAATGGTCCAAGTGAGAGAAGAGATCTACTATAAGGTCTCCTAGGGTGTGATTGAAGAATAAAGGGGGTTCACCACTAAGCAAAGGCTTAGAAAGAAAGAAATGTAAATGATATGCAAATGTAACTATGTAGCTTAGAATATAAAACTCAAAATCAGAATAATGGATTGAGAATGAACAAAAGGTGCACCTAGAAAGATGAAGATGCTTGAAATAAGAACTTAAATCTCAAAATGCTAACTTTTGATGTACAATAAGACTCATACGCTAGTTGGGGCGATTTAGTCCCAGTTTAGAGTTTTGGGCTAAATCTGGAACCTCCAACTGCTAAACTAGGATCTACATAAAATATCAAAAAACTAGTATACTGGGAATCATACGCCACAAGTGATGATTTAGTCCCAGTATCAGGGTTGATTTGAAACTATGATATCCTCTAGTGATCTGCTATAGTTTCTCTCTTTCCAAATCTCCAAGTCTAAACCCTTGAATTACAGCATGTAGGTGACTTTCTATGATCTCGCAAGAAAGGTGACAACTTTGACAACTTTCTCCAATCTTGCTCTTCAACCTAAATCTACAAATCACACATCAAAGAGAAGGAAAAATGTTTTTTTGTTAGTGGATAGGGGTTTTCCTTGGTCAAACCCCATTTTGGTAATCAAAACTTGAAATTAAATCAAATAGAAGGAAGGAATGATGAATGAACAAATATGTTATGTTGAAATTCACCAAACCCTTGTAATAGAGGCTACAAACTTGTATGAAATGGCTAGCATGAATGTAGATATTGGCTCTTGATTGAATGCTATGGATCTTGACTTGAATGCTTGCTTGAATCATAAGAACCTACATCACAAATGTTAGCTCAAAAATACACATGATGCATGATGACTTTGACATGATGATTGATTCTTGAATATAGCTCCAAAATGCTTGATAATCAACTCTTGAATGCTCTTGAATAATCTTGATCTCATAAACTTTCTAGGATACTTGCTCATAAAAGTTTATAGGTCTTGTTAGGAGAAAATATGTGAAATAATCTTGTATTTATACTTGTTTATGCTGAATTTCTTGAAATTACAACACTACAAGCCGACATCAAATCTAGGAGAATAAAATCCTACCAAGAATTTCAATTTAAAATAGGTCCAAGCTAAGCAGGAATCATACACCAGTTGGGGTGTATGAGTCCTAATAGGCTAAGCTTGGGACACAAATTTCAAGAAATGTTAAGCTCAATGCCAAATTCAAGTTCATGCCTTGAAACTTGGGTGGGACCCATACGCCCAAGGTGGCATATGAGTCCCAGATCACTTGATTTGAGACACACAACCCAAAAACATTAAATTATGATTGGTTATTGGATATGTGTCAAGATTATCCTTAGGAAGATGCATTAAATAAGGCTTGTGGATGTAAAATAGGACCAAATAAGGCATAAAGAAGCCCAATTTTAGCAAGGAGGGCCCAAAAAAGTGTCAAAATGTAAAGGGATACATTTTTCTACACTACATTTAGCCCCCACTTTAGTGAGAGGAGGAACTTGCTTCAAACTCACACTAAAGTAGATAAACTTACATCAAGAGGGGTCCAAACGTACCAATGCTAGTAGGATAGGATGACAATGATCAATAAGGTTGCACAAGCCCCTAAGATCAAGATCCTATGGAAAGCCAGCATAGGAAAAAAAGAACACACATGTAAATAATGTATGAAGCAACAACAAGGTACAAGCATACATTTCCAAAGACATAAAGATAAAGAAAAACAAGAACAAAAGGGGTGGATCAAGCTTCAACCGTTTGTCCCACATGATGTGGATCAAATCTAAGTTGTTTGTCCAAGAATATTTACAAGCGGAACATGATGTCCACTGTGTAAACCAAACACACACTCACAAGGGCTAGTGGAACCTCTAGTCATCCACTAGGTGAGCCCCTAGCGAGACACATACGCACACAACCGGTATGTGATCACACAGATAAGCAAGTGGCTATAGGAAAGTCATGCCTAAGTTCACCTCCCATACACTAAACATACCAAAGCTATACCTCCTAATAACTTTGATAAGGTGCCACAAAACACGAACAACAAGATTCATGAGGCAAGAAAAGATTTGTATGCTTGACACTCATCAATAAATTGGATGGCTCCATAGGCAAGCAAAGTGTGTTATGCAAGGTGGCCATAAACAATTATTATGAATGCAAAGTAGTGTAAGGTCTATTCAAAGGTATTTTTCTTAGTTCATGTCACCTATCTCTTCTTAGGGAACATCATGCCTAATGTCTCCAAGAGAGGACAAGTCAAAGAAATATCACGCTCTCAAAGGAAATCAAACCCAATGACACCACCAAGAAAAGGACGCATCACAAGAAGTAAGAAAATCACATGGTGAAATAAGAGTGTCGATGTATGCCCCCACTTTAAAGTGGTTGCTAACACCATTATTGTGAGAAATTGTTTTAAACTAGAAGAAGACATGACAACTTATTCAAAAAGTCTTATGCCAATTCATATGTTCCCAGATGAAACCACATAATGAATAAGTATGTCACATGTTAGCCAACTTAAGGCATTTCATTCACATCCCAAGCTCGCTCTTATATATACATGGAATGCGCTCAACTAACCAAAGAGGCAATGCCAAGTGTCATACGAGGACAAGGCTACCAAACCCCCTTGCCCCCACTTAGTGCAAGACAAGGGTGAGCCGAGATGAGTGACAAAAATTAGTATCAATTATAGGATCTAGGTGCTTCAACACAAGGAAGAGAACCATAATCCTTAAGATGTTGAATTTTATCACTTAAAGCCTTACATTCACTAGTATAATGACCATGAACTCTATGATATACACAAAATGAACCCTTGTAGTAAAATTTCTTTCATGTTCTTGGAGGGAGGGATATCAAACGATCTTGGAGGAGTCTCAACAGGATACTCTCTTGATCAATAGTAGAATATGTTCCTTTATTTTGTGACAAAGATATCTCTCACTTAGTACAAGGTGTCATACTTACACAAGACTCTTTAGATTGCAAGATTTTGTAGTCTCCTTTACGGGAGGGTGTAAAATCTATCAAATTTAAATCCTTAGTGCTTTGTGTGATGAAATTGATATAAGCGAAGGTTTCTCTATTTCTTTTGTTTCTTTCAAAGGATTATAATCAAGACCACTAGTGTCTATCCGTTCAATATGCACTAATGTTAAAGTTGGCTTAGAAGAATCTTTTGTAAGAGTTTTGATATTAAGTGAAGGCTTGTTTGTTTCTTTCAAGGGACAATAACCAAGAACACTAGTTGTTTATTGAGTGTTAGGCTCTATAGGGACATGAATACCTTGTTCTCTAGCACCGCATCCTTTTCCACTATATCCAAGTCATTCCATAAGTTCATAACCTTTTCCATAAAGCTTTTTCATTTCTTTTGGATTTGGCGGTTGCTCATAATCAACTTCATCAAATTTTGTCATGTAATTTGTTGCTTCTTGTAAAGTGGTTGAGGTGGATGCTTTTGAAGGTTCATCTAAATTTTTTGTTGACTTTACCACTTTTTCTTTTCCTTTTGCAGACTCTTTTGTTATGATCTTGTATTGTCCCATGAATGTAGGTGCAAAATACAACGATCCCAAATCATCCACCAATAACATTGTGAATGGCTTAGGGCATTTCTCTTGTTGTTGTTCTTGTATGAGTTGTACTTGTGTAGTTGGTGTCAATGTTTTTAAAGGATTTTTCCTTACCTTTGTCTATGTTGAAACAATCATTTGGTTCAAGGTTGGCATTGATTGTATACACTTTTTTGTTGTAGACATACTTCATTTTATGATGAAGAGTTGAAGGCACCCCATTCATTGCATGAATCCATGGCCTATCTAAAAGAAGATTATATGAAAGATCATGAGGCATAACATAGATCAGGGTTTGTAATGTGGCCTTTCCAGCTATAATAGGAAAAATGATCACACCAAGTGGTTGTTTTCCTACATTGTCAAATCCTCAAATTGATAAGGAATCAAGTTCAATTCTTGATTTATCCATGCCAAGTCTATCCAAAATGGTTGTACTACTAACATTAAGAGTTGATCTATTTCCAACAAGGGTTCATTTTATCCATGTTCTATTATATTGAGCTATTATCCTGAAAGCATCATTTTTTTTTGCACTTCTAAAGGAGGGAGCTCACTTTGGTGGAAAACAATGTCAACATTTATTCCTTGAATCATGACTACTATGTCATTCAGTTGCACATTAGGAGGGGTACAAACCTGTTGTAAGGAACTTTGAATCATGTTATGATAATGAGGGGAGGCTTGAATAAGGTCCCATAATGATATTTTAGCAAGAGTGTTCTTCAATTGTTCCACAAGATCATACTCCTTTCCACTTTGTGAAGGAAAACAAGGAGGGCTGGGTAAGATAGGGTTGGGAAATGGGAGGGATGTTGAAGGTGTTTTTCTTAGCTGCAGATTGTTTCTAGTGTGTTATGTATGAGCAACAATGTTATAATTCATTTTTTGTGAAACATTATTCTTAGGTGGTTCGAGGATGGGAACGAGTTTGTTTTGAGTTTGAGGTTTGTGTGAAGGTGGGTAAAGGATGAGTTGAGGTTGAATAATATTAACTTCTCTTAGGGAAGGAGAGTCTAATGTCACTTCATCATCTTTATCTAAGGAAGCCTCATTACAATTATTTGAAAGAAATGCATTAGTTCCATCATTTTATTGCACCATGATATATATCCTACTAGGATATTTTTTAGGAGAATAACAAACTAGATGTTCATGACATTCCAATGTTGGTTCTAAAATGGCTTCATCACAAGGGAGTTATGAATGGTTGTATTATATTTCTTATCAATGATGGTATTCTCTTGTTCAATAATTTTTTTCTTAGGAGAAGACAGACAAATAGGACTCTCATAACTCTCATTAGTTTGATCTTCTAACACCAAAGTACCTCCTCACAACTAGGAGAAATACTCGGAGAAGAAAAAATGTGATTTTCATGATTATCTATGATTGCATTCCTTTTTCCCATAATTTCTTCCAAAATAGGATAGGTAGGGGAAGAAAAATAAATAGGGTTGTCATAGATTCTAAAGATTTTATCATCTAACACCAACATATCCTCCTCAAAAATAACATGATTTTCATGGTTTCCTGCAATTTCATCCTCTTTCACTAAATCATTCTCACAAGCAAGGGATGTATGGAGACTAGGTAAGGTGATGTTTAGAAATGTGTCTATGATCTCATTCTCGTGTCATAATATGTTCCCAATGGGGATGAGGAGAAGGAAAAACAAGAATTTCATGATTCTTAATGATTGCACCTTCTTTCACCAAGATATATTCGTCACTAATAGGAGAGGTATCGGGAGAAGAAAAACTATGATTTCCATGGTTATCTATGCTTGTATCCTCTTCTATCACATCATTCCCACAAATAAGAGAGATGGGAGGGGGTGTAGATTTAAGGCAAGCATCAACATTTTATCTTTCTTGCACTAAGAGACTCTCATAACTAGGGAATGTATTGATTGAATGACTAACATGCTTATTGATGAAATTTTTCTTTGAAAACTTAGAAAATACAGATACTAACATTTGTGAAAAGTAATCTATACAAACTCAAAATGGAAAGAGATTTAAAATGCAATCCAATGACCTGGAATGAAATGTGTAAATGCAATTTTTCGATTCCAAACAAGGTAATTTGTTAATTACACTATGCAACAATCTAAAAATGAAATGTTGCAAATGCAAATTTGAAATTAAGCAATGCACTAAATTAACCAAATTAAGCTAGATCAAATGAAATGAATGAAACAAATATCTAATGACAACAAATAGTAGCACAAAAATGATGTTTTAATGTTGTAAAAGGTAGATTTAGGTCTGATCTAGGACTAAATCGCCCAAAGGGGCATATGAGTCCCAATTAGTGTTTTTCAAAGGTTCAAATGTTGAAAAAAAGTCAACACATAATTCCCAAAAATTAGGTAAAACAACTTGTACTGGGACTAAATCGCCCAGAGGGGTGTATGAGTCTCAGATTAGGGTTTTTGCACTAAATTTAGTAAATTCTAAGTGAATGTTAGGTTTTCTAGTTTGTATGATGTCTATACTATGTGCAATTACAGATTTTAAATGAAATTTAATTATGCAAGATGCAAAAATGCAACCTATATGCACTTTCATTAATGCAATATTTAGAAGCCCTAAATGCCAATTAACTAATTCAAGACCCAATGCTAAGTTAACGTAAGCTAGATATGGGATTGAAATGCACTCCAAACTAGAAATAAGGTGTCCAAAGGCTAGGTTCACCAAAAAATAAAAATAAAAATAAAATAGGATGTGCTCCACCTATTAGGAGATGGAATACACAAAAAGGATCTTCAACAAGAAAATGGATCTTCAACCTAAATCTGCAAATCACACATCAAAGAGAAGGAAACAAAAAGTGTTAGTGGATAGGGGTTTGCCTTGGTCAAACCTTGTTTTGGAAATCAAACCTTGAAATCAAATCAAATAGAAAGAATGAATGATGAATGAACAAATATTCTATGTTGCAATTCACTAAACCCTTGTAACAAAGGCTACAAACTTGTATGAAATGGCTAGCATGAATGTAGATCTTGACTCTTGATTGAATGCTTGCTTGAATCATAAGAACCTACATCACAAATGTTAGCTCAAAAACACACATGATGCATGATGACTTTGACATGATCCTTGATTCTTGAATATAGCTCCAAAATGCTTGATAATCAACTCTTGAATACTCTTGATCTCATAAACTTTCTAGGATACTTGCTCATAAAATTTGCTAGGTCTTGTTAGGAGAAAATATGTGAAATAAGCTTGTATTTATACTTGTTTATGTTGAATTTCTTGAAAATACAACACTACAAGCCAACATAAAATCTAGGAGAATAAAATCCCGCCAAGAATTTGAATTTAAAATAGGTCCAAGCTAAGAGGGACTCATATGCTAGTTGGGGTGTATGAGTCCCAATAGGCTAAGCTTTTGAGACAAATTTCGAGAAATGTTAAGTTCAATGCCAAATTTAGGTTCATGCCTCGAAACATAGGTGGGACCCATACGCCCAAGGTAGTGTATGAGTAAATCTAAGACACACAACCTAAAATCATTAAATTATGATTGGTTATTAGATATGTGTCAAGATTATCCTTGGGAAGATGCATTAAATAAGGACTGTGGATTCAAAATAGGACCAAATAAGGCATAAAGAAGCCCAATTTTAGTAGGGAGGGCCCAAACAAGTGTGAAAATGTAAAGGGATACATTTTTCTAAACTACACTCCTAATCATCAAAAATTGTGATAGTGAGGCCTTTCTTATTGGCCTCCTTTGAGTCCACCTTACCCTATTTTGATGACCTGAGAAAGAGAGGGGAGATATTTCATTTTTTCGAGGTGATTTTTAGATCATTAGTGAAAGGGTTGAGGGTGGCAGGGGGAGAATTTTTATTTTTTGTTAGTTTAGGGATTTTGTCAAGGGAGTGAGGTTGGTTGTCAACAAGCTCAAGCCTAACAAAGGAAGTCAGGGAAGGGGTGTTTTCTAAAAGATTGACTGAAATGTTTCTTTGAGGGGTGGTGGAAAAAAAAAACTTGTAAAAAGAACTAATCAGACCTTGGTACAAAGGGGGCTTGGCTCCATGCTCAATATTCTATTGAAGGGAGGAAAACAGAAAAAGAAAGATTATCTTATCATTATTCCTTACATGGTTTAAAATAGGGAAGTGATACCCATGAACCATCATATAACACCCTTCAAGAGTAAAATATCTCATTATATGTAAACTTACAAGAGCATAGGGAGGAGGAAGTTTCAATTTGAATTACCCATTTTGAAATATTTTCAGCTTCTCATTTTCTTTGAAGAATTTGTTAATGAAAATTTGATAGTTGTTAGAGCTCTTTTTGTCACCTACTTTCCTTCATACTTCAACCCAGTTGTCTATGCTATCAACTTAGGAGAAACCATAAAATGAAGGTCAGCAATCGTAACTTCACCATTGCTCCACGGGTTAGTGAACTTGGCAGTAAGGGCATCATTGTAGCCTTGCATAGCTTGAAAAAGAAAGTAAAGCCTGCCTTCTCAAATATCTCCCATAACTCCCCATTCTATTGAAGAGAGTCACAATTAACAAGTTCTGACCTTTTTTTATGTCCCCCTATTAAACCCTCATTAGCCAAACAATTCCTTCATAGAAACAAAAAATCTTCACCAGGACCTTTAACACTCACAAAAAAAATCACTGGAAAAATAATTTCTTCGGTGTCAAAACTAAATATAGCTTCATGAATTTGTAGAAAAATTCTATTATGCTCACCAATAACTATGAAACTAAGTAGATAATTTGAATGATCTAGAAAATAAATAATAGGCATTTCAAAAAACCCCATGAGAGAGGTATTACAACTCAACACATTAAAAGGGGAGCTTATCATATAATCAGACCACACCCATGAACTAACTAACACACCGAGGCAAAGGAAACCCCTAAGAATCAAAAGGTGATTATTTTTATTAACCATAGCATAAGTAATCATTTTTCCACCCACCTTAAGATACATAACTTTTCCTTTAGTAATATTTTTCAAATTATCAACATACTCCATCATCATTATCTTAAACACCATCTTAAGATTTAAAAAATCAAATATTTTAACTCATTTGTGTCATAAATACCTTTCTCCCCATGTATTTCCTTTAAAATTATAGCTTTTATGTGGAATGAGATATTATTTAAATTCCAAGAAGCCCAAAAATGGTAATTAAGAGCTTCATTAGTTGTTGCATCCACAACTCCATTACCTTCTCTATAGGTGTGGACCACCTTGGACTAAAGAAAGCTCCCAAGGATCAAGATACACTCCATTATATCCCTGATCTCCCATGGTCCTCTAATCTTCCCTTTGAGAATATCAATTGTCAACTTCAAATCTCCTTCCACTCACTCTGAGATACCCCAAATCTTCCAATCTTTTGATACTGCTCCAAACAACCATAGCTTATGCATGGTTATTAGAGTTAGTCCCTATATTTTTGGAATAACCTTCAATTATCATCCATTTATGGTCAAGAATCACTCCCCTAACACCAATCAACCTAGGGTTTCATTTAGAGCAACCATCAAAATTGCATTTGACCCAACTACATTTAGGAGGCAGCCAAGAAGTGTGTTTCTTGTTGAATTTAGTTATCCAATTATTTTTTGTTAAATCCTATCTGATTCCCCTATTCTATTTAATTATAAGCTCCTTGTATGAAGGAAATTATTTAGAGTAGTCATAAATACTAACATTAACATTCTCCTAAAATTGCTACTTTATGAACAGGAAAATCTCATTGTTGTTTCTCTTGGTGTCTCTAAAGATTCTATTATTGTGGTCTTTCCATAGTCCTCAAACAACAAAAGGGTGGATTTGATTCCAGAGATCTATGATAACATTATGAGAGAAAGGACAACATATCCAACTTTGCACAAACTTCAAAATAGACGGAAAAACCCAATCTATCTAAAGTAAGGAGAGAACTTGGGACCAAATATCATAAGCATGAGGACAATGAAAAGCAAGTGGTCAATATCTTTAGATTCATTGAAGAAAAGGCTACATATATTCCAAAAACAAAAACCTCTTACGTTAAGGTTGTCAATTATCAATATACTCCTATGAATAGCTATCCACCAAAAATAGTAAAACTTAGGTATAAGTTTAGGGTTCCAAACTTTCTTCCAATCAAGGTTAGCATTAACAATGAGAGGCCCTTCCAAGATAGAGTAATTTGAATTAACTGAAAGGGTTCCCGAAGAATGAAAATACCACAACCATTGATCCTCCCTATTCCAACAAAAAAACATACAATCACCAATTTATTGGTATAGGTTTTGAATAGCCATCTCCCAATTCCACTATATTCCACTTCTCAGTTGCCTTCCCCCATAAAACTATTCTCTAAAATTTTTCCATATTGGCTTATCATTGATCCACAAAAAATAATTATGAAGTTGACTTCTATTAGTTCTAATCAATCTTTATTTTATATTATTCAAGCTGTTAATATTGGATAAGGGTGGACCATTCATCCAAACATCATTCCATAAATTTATTTTCCTACCATTTCCCACTCTTCTTCTCACCCCCATTCTTAAGATATTTTTGATTCTCAACATGTTATTCCAAATGACCAAGTCATTAGGTAACTCAGTATCGTAAAGGAAGTACCTTTTTCCCCATTATTGAGGTATTTAGCTTTTTAGAATTTTTACCCAGTCTTTATCTCCTTGAAGGAATTACTAGCCATTTTTTGAAAGGAGGGCCTTATTAAAATTATTTATCTTCCTTAAACCAAGACCTTATTATTTAGGAAGACAAAATTTCTCCCAACCCAAAAGAGAAATCCTAGTTCACACTCTTCAACACCTGTCCAAAGAAACTTCCTTTGGATTTGTTTAATTTTTTCAACTATAAAAGTAGGAATTTTCAGTAGTGAAAGGTAGTACCAAGAATTTTTTGTAAAGAAGCCTTAAGTAACTAAAGCTTACCAACTTGAATTAGAATTTTACCTTTCCACCCAACCAATTTCTTTTGAAACCTCTCTATAATTTGATTCTAGTAAGCATTTCTTGGGTTATTAGTGATTAACAAAAGACCAAGATAGGTGGTAGGAAGAACATGTTGACACCCCAAAATCTTTATAACCTTCTCTTTAATCTGTTGATCCACATTAAAAAATTAAATATTACTTTTATTGTAATTTATGAATTGACCAAACACCTTGGCATAATCTTTCAAAATAGTCTTCCATTGTTTGGCTTCAACAACAATAGTAGCACCAAACAAGATAGTGTCATCCACAAATTGTTGATGGGAATCAAGAGGCACAGATGAAGTAGCTTTAATCCTCTTATTTAGTTTTTTAAATATTATGTCCAAGGACTTCAACAATGATGATGAAGAGGTAATGGGAGAGAGGATCACCCTTTCTTAAACCTCTACCATAGGAGAAGTCCCTAGGAACACCATTAACCAAAACAAAATAGCGAGGGGTGGTAACACAAGCAGTAATCAGTTTGAGAAAACACCCTTTAAACCCAATCTTTTGCAAAATAGCCAAGAGGAAATATCATGACACCCTATCATATGCTTTTGAAATATCTAGCTTAAGGACCATTCCCAGTCTTTTACTTGACTCCATTGAGTGGATGATTTCATGAGTAGTAAGAACAACATCAAGAATGTGTCTCCCCTACACAAAACCTTTTTGGTTGTCATCTATCATTTTATTTAAGATATTTTTTTAGTCAATAGACTATAAGCTTAGAGAGAATCCTATACACCATGTTACATAAGATTATGGGGCGAAAGTACTGCATAGTTGAAATGTTGTCTTTTTTGAAATAAGGGTTATAAAGGTAGAATTGATGTTTTTAGCAACCTTTCTCATATGAAGAAATTCTTAGCAACATTGAGGAGGTCCTATAACACAAGGTCCCAAAAGTCTTGAAAGAAAGTCGGTGGGAATCAGTCCGACCCAAGGGCTTTATAAGCTCCAAAGGAAAAAAAACAAAATTCTTCACTTCTTGGAGAGAAAAAGGTTTTAGTAAGTCAGTGAGATCCCGATTAGTGATAACTTCAGGGATTACATCAAGCAATTATCCTAGTCTATAGGTTTGGGAGCCATTATAGTTTTGAAAATTAGAGAAAAAAGAAAAAAATTCAACTATCTCTTTATCCTCCGTTACAACAATGTCATCTTCTTTCATTAATATCCTTATTCTATTTCTTCCACTATGCATCATAGTAGACTGATGAAAGAACTATGTGTTTTTGTCTCCTTCCTTTAACCACTGCACCCTGGACTTATATTTCCAAAAAACCTCCTCTTCTTTATTTAATGTGATCCAATGTAAGTGGAGGTCCCTTTCCTCTTGGAAAATATTAACACCTTTGTCACCTCCTTCATTATATATTGAATTTCTTTAAGACGTTCAAAGATGATCCTTTTTCTGTGAAATAAATTACCAAAAGAAATTTTGTTTCAACCCTTGAACTTGTCTTTTATCCTCTTAAGCTTTTGAGTTAGGCAATACATTGGAGTTCCAAATTGCAAGGGGAATTCCACCAATGTGCAATTAAACCACGAAACTTAAGGTGAAAGGTCCACATGATCTCATATCTGAAAGGGAAGGGACCTTTAATAACATTTAATCATCCTAATATAATAGGAGGGAATTGTGATAAGAACCTAACCTAGGAAGGGCCAAAAGGGAGAGCTGAGCCAAAATATCCCAATTTCTAGAAATTAGAAACCAGTCTACCTTGACTTGAATTAAGTGATCTCCTTGTCTTCTATTGAAGGAGGTGCAATTCAACCTCTTTTTATACTAGAAACTCCAACCTTGATTCCCATTTAACAATAAAATATAACAACTTATATTTCACAAGGAGTGATAATTCACATACCTTCTCAACACCCTGTATGTAGATAAATGTATTAGTTGCTTCAGAGAGATACAAGGAAAAATCATATAGAGCAATCTTGAACATAAATTCATCAAGAGATATGGATGTACAATGAGAAGTGGGTGAATAGGTCATCCACATAGCTTCTCTTCTCAAACCCTAACAAGATTATAATAACACTACAATGAATACAATGATATGGAATTATGAACAAGGGCACATGACTATGGGTTTACATGGATTATGTAATTCTATTGAGGGTATAAAGATATTAGGTAATCAATATTTGGGTAGTCCCCTTTCCCTTTTCCATTCATATCACATCCCTAAAGTCAATATAAATGAAGAAATTAGCAATTTTGAAGATATCTAGAAGATCACATCCTCATTTATATATTTTCAAGATTGTAGCCCAAGCTAGGTGACATTCACACTTGCAACAAAAAGTGTTGGAAAGAGGGATTAGAAGAATAAATTAGAATTTTCTCTTATGCTAGGGGTTTATTCATCCTTCAATGTGATTCTCTCAAGGATAAGGAGATAGTGTTAAACATGTCTTTTAAAATTTTAAGGAGATTATTTATGCATGAAACCATGGTTTCCAAATTTTGATCCCCAAATTTGTTCCTTATCTTCTACTTGTCTATGGGTTTGGCTATCATACCTACCCTTGCAAATTTTTCCTTATGCTAGGGGTTTATTTATCCTTTAATGTGATTCTCTCAAGGATAAGGAGATCGTGTTAAACATGTCTTTTAAAATTTTAAGGAGATTATTTATGCATGGAACCATGGTTTCCAAATTTTTATCCCAAAATTGATTCCTTATCTTCTACTTGTCTATCGGTTTGGTTGTCATACCTACCCTTGCAATTTTGGGAATTAGAAAACCAAAGGGCTAACACTAACAAAATAGGAAAGTATCATTATATTTCAATGGATAATTCTAATTATTCCTAGTCTACCTATGTGTGCATATTACTAGAGATAGATCTCTCCAAGGGGATCCCTAAATTACTCCACCAAAAGAAAAGAAACTTGTTTATGAGTATGGAAATCAATCTTTGAGAGCGAGACCTACTTGGTGGTCTAGAGTTAAGTGTCATCACTATGTTTTTTCCCTTGGTGCTCAACTAGAAATGGATTCTCCCCAAGATATTTTAGGTTGTATCCCTTCATGCAATGCTTCTCCTTATCATGAACAAAAAAATCTCATTTGTTTTCCTTGATAAGACCCTATTTGAGCAAGATGTTTCAATAGAGCATGATATTTGATTAGATTCCAAGACTACAATGTGTTCGTTAGAAAAATTATACACTAAGGGATCAAGGGGGAAAGTAGAGAGGCCAAATGTAAATAAGAAAATGTTATCCCCTCATAAAATTAAACATCAAGATAATTAAATTCGTCCAAAAAAGATGAAAATAGAAAAAACTAGCAATTTTTTAAAAGCTTACAACGCCATGTTAGTATGAATTAAATATAAGAAGAAATTATTGGAAAGAAAATATAAAATAATTAAATTAAAAATTTATAGAATATATAAAGCAATTGTAAAATAAGATTATACACAACTCTCAAGATTTAGTGGCTAGAAGCACATGTGCTAGGTTCTCAAATTATTTATCTAGTTTAGTCTACGAATCTTACATTTGACTTAAAGTTAAATTTTTGAATTTGGATCATAATATATTATTGAAATTTAGAAGTCTTTTTAATTCTAATTGTTTGGAAAGTATTAAGGCTACATATTTATTAAATTAAACATTTTAGTTTTTTTTTAAATTAAATGTCAAAATGTAATATGATTAATGATTAGTCATTTTCAAGATTTTGATATTAAATATATAGACATTGTGGGGTATAACTTTCACAATTCGTATATTTTTGACAAATCAATGTATAATTTGTAATATTTTTTCTCTAATTAAAATATGAAATATAAATTTGGTCAAATTAAAATAATGTGTAAAAAATATGATCTTTATCTCTAAAATTTTATATATAGATTTTCTTTTGATATCTTTTTTATGAAACTATAATTTCATATTTATTTTGTGTCCTTCAATTAGCTCTAGTTGTGCAACTAATTTAGGCTAATCAAGCCTCAACTTACACTAATTTGACTAAATTCAATTTTGGGGTTTGATTAGCCCCAATTAAACACTCAAGTGATTGGTTCAATTAGGTATACAATAAAGGTCAAATGAATCCTAAATTTTATTTTTGTAATGAAATTAAATTTACACATAAGATACTCAAGAAAAAAAGATTCTCATTAATATGTGTACTTGATTTAGATTTTAAATTATGACTTTTCATTTAATTCCTTATTTCTTAGAAATCAATCGTAAGTACCACCTAAGAAGTTTTGACTAAGTTTTATGTCATTTTTTACGACTACACATGTTGGTCAAATTGGCTAGTAAATTGCATCAATTTCTTCAATGATATCTTTTCTTAGGGCCAACACAATATTTCTTATTAATGTTCATGAAGTGACAACAGAATATTTTTCATGAGTGTTAAGATTTTTTGAAATCACCTATATCAATAGATAAATAAATAAAATGCATTTTGTAGTGAAATACATTGAATTCTTATAATGATTGAGAATGCCAAGATTAAAAATGATTTCAACTCCAGCAATATAAAGATTGCTTTTAGAATAAGAAAATTATTAAAATCATTTCATTTTATGTCGACTATAAATAAAACTACAAGCCCAAAGATTTGCAAATCTTAAAGTACATTGGATTCTTTTAATAATTGAGAATGTCAAGATTTTTTTTGTTAGAAGTTAAAGTTAATTCAAGTTCTACCAATGCAAAGATCACTTTTAAATTAGAAAATGGTAATTTTTGTTAAGAGCACATCATTCCATCTTCAATATAAATTAAACTCTGAAGCGAAAAATTTGAGAGTCTTATAAGGGATCAAAGCAATAGTTCCATCCAGTTTCAATGATTTAAAGGATGACAAGGACTCCTTGTGCTTATCCATGTTTTGAAGAAAGACTAGTTGCATGATTGGAAATTAAAAAGTAGTACAGGGAAAATTTTCCTTTTAAGACAAAGCTCGAATTCCCTCATTATTTGAGGGAGGGTTATGCAGATCAACTTGCAAATGCAACAATGGACCATTCAAAAGGATTATAATTTGGATCTAGGACAGATATATACATACAAATAGATATATACATACAAATATATATATGTACGTATGTATGTATGTATGTATGTATGTTAATCTAATTTTTTGGAATGTGGTTAGTTTAGTTTTTTAGGGTTTTTATGTTTATTCTTTTGCATGGCTTGCTTAATATATATATATATATATAGTCTTTGGTGGTTATTTTTTGTAGTTTCCTTATGTTTCTTAAACATTCTTTAAGCATTTTTATTTTTAATTATTAAAGGATTTTTATTTTATTGATTGAATTTTTATTCGAAAGGCCTTTATTTATTTTTTGTATCTTTTGATTTCTATTTGGTTTTGTTTCATGTGATTGGTTCTATTATTTTTGTTTTTTCCACTTTTTTTAAAATTTGTGTTCTCTGTGCTTATTTTTGTTGGTTTTTATTCTTGTTCCTTTAATATTTGCATGTTTTTGTTTGTTTGTTTGTTGGTGTTTTTTATTTATTTTCTTATTTTATTTTATTATTGTATTTATATGTTTGTTTTGTTTTCCTTTATAACTTTTTTGTTTCTTTGTTCATTAATTTGTATCTACAACATTCATGTTATATTTTTTTATTGTCTTTCTTTGTGTTGATAGTAATTTATGTATTTTTTGTATCCCCCTTTTTTTCAAAACTTTTTTCAGTTTCTTTGCTTAATATTCTTTCTTCTCTCTTTTTGTAGGTGTTCTCTTTATATGGTTTTTTTACCTTTTGTTTTGTTTTCTTCCTTCTTTGTGTTTTTGATTTTTATGTTTTTGGTGTCTTCTTGGTTTTCTCTTGTTTTTAGTGATTTTTAAATTCTTTTCTTTTCTCCTCCTCTTCTTTCATTTGTCTTGGTATTTTTAATTCCTTTCCCTTGAGATTTGTGCCTCAACCCCCCCTCTCTATCCTTCCTTCTTTCTTCTTTTTAATTTTTTGGGTTTGCAACTAATATTTTCTCATCTTTTTTCAACTCTTCATCCTGATGATGGATCACTGTGTGTGATCTGAAATGTTGATGCAAAAAAACTTACACAATCAAATCCAGAAATAAATTTGTAGCATTTTCTATGGATTGTGGAAATCTGATATCACTATATGGATATTGTCAACGACAAAGGACTTGAATGGGTACCACTCACATTCTAGCCACCAATGCTTCTATACCCAGTGCCACACTAGATAGGGGAGAATAATGAGGAATGTGAGCAAGTTGAGGTTATCTAAATGAACAAACTTGCATGCTATAGAGGATTTTATTTGAAATAGGTTAAAGGAGTGGATTTTTTCATAGATCTTAGGGACATCACTTTGCACTACAACCTCCAACCCTAGTTATTTTACTTGAGGACAAACAAATGGGTAGTTGGGAGAATAACGAGTCTAGTCATTAGATAGTTTTCCGATGTGTTTATGCAAGCTCATCGACATTCTTAGACACTTATTTTATACATATTCCTACACTATACTATATTTTATGCTTATTATGCAAACCTAAACCTAATTTAAAGTATATGGAAATATGGTTATGATGTGATGGTTATTGCATAATTAATGTGTGAATATGTATGAATTGTAATGGATATCTATGCTTAGCTATGGTTTTAGTAAATTGTGTACATGTTTTATGAACTAACTCTTTGTAGCCAAGGAGATAGAGGAAGTAGATTGTAGCTTGTAGCAACTGTGAGGTGTAGCCCATAACCAAAGGAGTTTCCAGATAGAAGAGTAGGGGAGGTTCTAGAATAAACTGAGTGCAACAATTATAGCATGGAGGCACTTAATGAAAATGACTATGTGTCATTATGACATTTAATAAATCTGTTGAAGGAGAAGAACTTTGTTACAGTTAAGAGTCTAGCGTGACTAATTCAAATAGTCCACATTTCAATTCTTGTTGCAACAGAGTCACAATTCTATTTGGACTCTTCTTCCTTTTTCAGTTATATATTATATTGCTTAGTTGTTATCACTCTCTGATATATAGGGAGTGGTGATTTATGATTTCAATTTAAAGTCCTCTTTTTAATAAACTCCCCCATTCCTATATGTATATCTCAATGGTTAAGGCATTAGGAGTTAGTTAGTTGTTCAATAGCAGATATAGCTATCAGATATTTTCAATTAGTTGTTATTCTTACACAAACAATGTTTATTGCTCAATCATGATTTCATGGATAAGATTTTCGAGCATAATCTTATGTGATATTTTGAAGTTTTGTAATGAATGGTTTTGAGTTATTATGATTACATTTTAATCTAAGAAGCTATATTTGGGCTAGATTAGTGGAGACAGTCACTTGAGCAAGGGCCAATCAAGGTAATTGTCCCTCCATTTTTTGTATAATTACTTATGTTATAACAGTTATTTCATAAATGCATGTTGTGTTAATTAGATTCCTTGTGTTATAGTTGTAATTGGATTCATGAACAATTCTTGTTTCACATTTATGCCTTAGTTTTCTTAAGATTTTTGTAATCCGAAGTGTAGGTTTAGTTAACAGTATTACTTAGATTCTAGCATTCATTTCTTGACAGTAAATTAGTCATAGTCTTATACTGTAGGTACCCATAGCAATAGTGCCAACATTACTTCCTTTACTGTTATGCATTTTTTATGATTTCTCAACAAGTGGAAATACTTATGCTAGGATGATTTAGGTAGTATTAAGTCTTTGAAAGCACATATAGTACCAGTACCATCACAAGCTTACTAGCCCTGGTCAATAATTCAATGAAGGTATTTCCAAAGGTTCAAGTGGACTGTTCAATTAGGTTTCCCCTCTGAATTGTGTGATTTTCACCAAGTTTACTAGACATTAGTATGGACTCTAAAAGTATGTTTACCATTTTGTGAAATTATTTTGAGAAGCCAAAGGCTTCTAGAGCCATTATTAAGAAGGGTCATTCTACTCTATCATAAGCCTTCTCAAAATCAAGTAGAAGCTTTCCAATATTTTGGTTGGAACTTTTGAGATTTCTATCACTTCTCAACTCGTTAGTAGGTTCTCAAGGATACAATCTTCCTTTTAAAATAAAACTAGTTTGGGTGTAACTAATAATTAAGAAAAGAATGTCTCACAATCTCAAAACCAATATCTTTGTGAGAATTTTATATGATACATTTAATAGTGCAATTGGCCTCCAATTATTCATTAGTCTTATCCCCATCTTGTGGAATAAGTTTAACTATTCCTTTATTTATTTATTTACCTATAGACCCCTTGTCAATAGCTTCCTTATTTAGTTTACTCAAATCTTCAGTAATCCAATTTATGTTTTTTCTTATACAATTCAATAATTAGCCCATCTCAACCTAGGGGTTTATCATCATTGAAGGACATAATGGTTTGTGCTATTTCTTCCTTTGAAATATCTTTGTTAAGTATTTCCTCATTTCTTCTTGAAATAATTTTTTGGAATTAAATTTTTACATATTTTTCTCTCATTTTATGAGAATGAGATTCATTCCCTTCTGAGGAGAAGAGGTTTCTAAAAAATGAAGGAATTGGTTCGGAATTTCCTTAGGAGTATTTATCAAGGTGTCCTCTCTCCAGAGACACCCAATTTCTTATTTTCTATTTTTTCCTCTTAGGATGTTAATGAAGCATTTTGAACCTTTATAACCATTACTTAAATCCAATTCAATTTAGATACTTTCTTTACTCCTTTATTTTTTCTTGTTTGTAATTTCCTCAATCCATTTTTACAACTAATAAGTTCAATATTTAGATCTTCCTTTGAAGGTTCCTCTTGCACGAAACATTCTAGCCTATGATGTTTTTTCTTGGAGAGAAAATTTTGCTTTCTTGCAATCTATAGCTTTTTTATTTCCTATTGTTTGGAGCAGTAGAGTCCAAATTTCAATGTTTTTTTCCATATTTCAATTGGGATCAGTTATTTTAGTAGCCACTTATTGATCTCTCTTAGGCTGAAGATAGCATTATTTCCATCTTCACCCTTTAAGAGATTAGAGTTTAAAAAATCTTTCTTTTTGAAAAACTTCCTAAAAATGATTTGCAAAAAGAATTTTAACCATGATTGGATGACAGTCAAATGGGGTTGAAGGGTAAACTTTCACTCTTGCCTCATTTTCTAAGTTAGTAAAGAAGAAATAGTCTCTATTTGCATAGAATTTGTCTAAACAATGGTATATTATTTTGGCACCCTTTTGAGCATTACACCAAGTGTACCAAAGTGATTTGGAAGGATTTTCACACCTTCAAGTAGGTCATATAGATTGAGTTTATCCTTCATCTTTTCCCAAAATATTTTTTCATTACCTTTCTAGTCTATTTCTACACCTCTAGTTTTTTCCTACTTATCTACAATCATGCTAATATCCCCTCCTAAAATCCAATGAATACTATCCAGGGTAGCCAACCAATTCTATAACTCTATTCTTTCTTTATAGTCATTATAGGCATAGAGAGAAAATTCCAAATCTTTTGTTCTATCTTTCTAGGATTATCCAAACATCTCTATTACACAGGGAACAACCTGCATTAGAAACATAGCAAGCCCATTTGTTAGCTATCATTATGGCTGACCACCTTTTCCTTTACCATGATTAGTGAAATAATGAGTTGCATCTTGCTAGATAAAAATGAGATTATTTTCTAAAGTAAAATTGACAGCTTTAAGCTCTTGGAGAAGGACTACATCTAGGTTTTTTTCCATGTTTGAATACCTTCTTACAACATATTTTCTATCAGGGGATTGTAGTCCCTTAATATTCCAACTTGAGCAATTAAGAATCATCATCTTCCATGCTGAGTCTCTTCCTTATTATTCCTAAAGCTCTCAGAGCTTTTAGGAATGTTTTCCTCTTTCTTTTTTATTTTACTCTTCCTCTTAGGATAAATATCCCTTTCACGTTTCCTAGTTTTTTTGTTTATTTTTAATTTCTTCTTGATCCCATTTATTCCTACTAGAAAGTTAAATTCTTCCATTTGTTCACCATTTTGAGCTAGGATAGTGGGGGCACCTTCTATAACATTCGCCTGACTGGATTCTTCACCAAAAGAAATAAATTCAAAGCCACATTTTGGTTTATCAATTTCAAAGAGTTCCTTAATTCATCTGGGCAAAGTGCTAACAAATTTTTCTTTGTCTAATACTATTCCACAGTCATCATCATTCTTTAGCTATAAACCAATGTTAGACAGGGAAAAGGTATTATCATTGTTCCTTTTTAATATTGGTCATATTCCTTTCAATGGTAGGAAAATTGTTTTAGTTTAAGTTCCCTTCAGCTTCTTTAGAGCTTGGGTCCAAAGTTACAATTTTTTCTGACTTTGAATTTCCTCCCGCCCTAAGGTTAAAAAATTAGGTTTAGGTTTTTGGGCATCAATTTTCCTTTTAATTATGGGGCAATTTATACTAACATGCCCATCATTCTTACAAACGAAGCACACATTAAGCCCCCTCATTTTTTCTACTTTGTAGGCTACCCACTTTTCAAGGGTTTTAATTAATATTTTTTTTGAATATCCACACTTGGTGATAAAGCAACTAAGGCTCTGGAATCCATTTTTAGGATGGTCAAATTTGATTCTTATAGTTTCATAAGATTCCCAAAATGGGGAAAGTATGGGGTAAAAATGTTGGCAATAGGTGTTGTCATTGATGTCAAGCCAATATGGGTTGTCATTGATGTCATTGACATTTGGTGTATATGCTAAAATATGTACAAGCTCTAGAGTTAGTTGTTATGATGTGATATTAGTTGGTGCAAGTATACTAAGTTGTATAAGGAATGATAATGTTCAGTATGGAAACTAGGTGTGATGCAGAGGATGATACACATGTCTTGATGATTCTACAACATGTCTACATTGATATTATTTTAGTTTGATGCACCACACACTAAAATAAGGTGTAGAAGTTTCACTAAATTATTCACAGTGTAGAATCTAAGGTAGAGTCGTGTTTTTTTGGTTTGCATCCTTCCGCTAGGAAAGATTCAATCTTGTGGTTCATATGATATGTTCTTCAAGCTATGGAGGTGTCATTTCCAATCAATCAAGTCATCACACCTTCTACTATGCGAGTTACAAGTGACATTATTATGGTCTATGCTTTGATAGTACAATGTATTGACATTGGTGTATTTAGAGACTCCACATTCCTCTAGAAGAAAAGTATTGGCCTTATGGTTCTATAGACACAATCAATAATGTTAAACTCACACTATTGTGCAACCTTAGGTGTTTTAGTGTTCTACAAGTTTAGTTCTTGAATAACAGTATGTTACAATTTATTTGAAATGCTTTGTTCCTATATATGCAATGGGTTTCTCCTCTTGTGCAAGAATATGATGATCAATTTCTTCACAAGAAGGTTGAGGAGATATTGTGCATGGACTAAAATTTTCACATCTTGATCTGCATGATGGTTTTGATCTCTCCCTGGTAGTGTAAAGTTGTACAGATGGCAATTGGGTAGTGTTGTCAATATTTGGGCCAAAAATATTGTTTTCTCAATCAGCAATTGATCTTGATTAAATAATTATATTTTGGAGGATGTGTTATGATGTGTTTTGGTCCTTAAAATGTCATGTGTTAATTCGTAATTATTGTCTTGTAATATTATATACATTTTGGATTCAACTCATGCAATATCATTTGTTACATCTAAAGGACATCTTGGTGCCAACCTATTTGTTGTGATGAGTTATTACAAAGGATATATAAAGAAGAAAAAATCATTTTTTATGGTGATGATGTGTGAAGATAATAAGAATTAAGTAGAATAAAAAGGATGAAGTGTTTGAAGTTAGTGTAAAGGATTAGTTGTGCGAAAAAGTGATTGGAACATTAGCATGTGTTAGATTCTTCTTCATAGTAGTTCATAATCAATTTTGTCATTCTAATTTTCATGTATCTTGCTCTAAGATAGTGAGTCTCATCAGGTCTTTTTGTATCTTGCTCTAAGTTTGTACATATTAATTTACATGTCCATAGGTAGTGAGCCTTAACAACATTGTAATTCTTGTTAGCAGTGAGATACAT
Organism: Sequoia sempervirens; assembly: GCA_007258455.2. Lineage (NCBI taxonomy): Eukaryota > Viridiplantae > Streptophyta > Pinopsida > Cupressales > Cupressaceae > Sequoia > Sequoia sempervirens. The sequence continues at coordinate 306,618,389 of VDFB02000015.1, read as the reverse complement.
ATATTGTGAGTTAATCATTACCGTGATTTTTCCCTCATTAGTTTTTCCATGTAAAAAATCTTGGTTTATTTGTGTGTTGCATGATTTATTTTATGCTCTTCTTTTAGTTTATGATGGTATGTTTAAACTACAAATGGGAATGGTTAATTTCAATATATGTTCATTCACCCCCTCTCAACACTACATTATGTTCAACAATTGGTATCAAAGGCAAGTACCTTTGAGAAGATTAAAAGTTGAGGTAGATCTTGCACTTGAACACATGGGATCAACAATAAAGGTCAATGATATGTTCATTCTAGAACCAGATCTAGAAGCAATGGAACTCGAATTATGGGACATCAATCCAGATGATTGTGAAGTTGATTTTGAAGAAGAACTTCTGTCTACTCTTGAAGATCTAGATGAATCAAGATTGAAAAATATAAAATATGGTGTATGCTGGAAAAATCACAAGAGACAATTGATAAATTCAAGGAAAAAGCTAAAGAATCAAAAGAAGAGATTGGAAAAATGAATTCTCAAATAGGAGGAAATGGATGTGAGGCTAAAATCAAAGAAGTTAAAGTTGTGATCTTTGATTTGAAAGTCAAAGTTGAAGAAGGCAAGATGATTGAATATTGTTTTAATACCAAACTAAATGATAAAATTTTGAATGTTCAAAGTTGGAGGAAGAGATTGTATCTCCAAGAAAAGAACTTGAAAAAGAAAAAGAGAAAATTGATAAGGGTCTAAAACTAAAAGGAGGGTTTTGGAATTCTTAATGAATTGATTAACTCTCAAAAACCATGAAAAGAGAAATTTGGTCTTGGTTTTGAAAAGGGGAAAATTCTTATATCTAGTGCCTCTTCAAATCTGTATGATAACTTCAAAGTAGAAGGGAAGTATGAAAAAAGGGAGGAGAAAGCCTGAACTGAAAATTCTAAGGTGACATCCTCTAGAGATGCAAAGATAAATCATGATAGTAAGAAAAAAATAGATGCATTCTATCTGAAACAAGAAGAAGAAATTTAGGGTACCTGGTCCCAAACAAACTTCTCCTACTAGGTTCAATGTTAATTTCTATGCTTGTAACAAGTTTGTTCATAAGTGGATTTGAATGCAGAAGCAAGATGAGTCAAAACTCTTTTAGGCCTTCAAGGTACAATACTATGAACACTCAATAATTTGATGGTGAGTGCTATATTTACAACAAATTTTGTCACAAGTTTGATGAATGCATAAGAAAAATGACAAGGAGTAGTAATGTTATGACCTCTCAATTCTTCTATGGTCATTGCTACACATGAAACAAGTTTTTTCATAAGGTTGTTGATTATAGATCTAATGTGAGAAGAAGAAATTTTGCTCCACAATCTAGTATCATCTGTTACAATTGCAATAAACCAAGACATAATGAAAGATTATGCAAGGGAAAAAGTGTAAGATCCTCTACTCCTCAAAAGAAGACTAACATTGATTAGCAAAAGAAGGAAATGAAAAAGGTATGGAAGAAGAAGGAAGAAAGTGAAGTGTTGCATAGCTCTACTCCTTTTCCTAGTGTAGAAGAGTTCTCTAGTAACTAAAGGGAAGCATTGAATCAGGAGGAGTTGCAATTACAGATTTTTCAAACTCCTGCAAAACATGAGATGTTGAAATTTTCAGCATGCTAATTAATGGTGGCAAGGATATGTCTAGCTAGTGATCTTATGAAATTTGCTCAAGGTTCCAGAGAAAATACTTATTTTTTGGAAGTTTGTGGAATGATATTGAATCCCTGTGATATCATAGAACATTAAAAGTTGCTAAATATCAAGAATTGAAATGCATTTAATGTTGACCAACTAGGTAGATGTGAAGTGTATTTATGCCATACTTGATTAATTTTGATCTCATTTGAATGACATCAAGTGCACGAAAGAGCTAAGGAAGAGAAGAAGGTTTTCAATGACATATTTGTGTGCAAAACCTAATGGTAGAATTCTTAGGTATTTCTCAATTTTCTTACAAAACCCTAGTTTTTAAAGGAATTATCATGGATATGCCAAGGGTTATTGATGTTGTGAAGAATCCAAGACCTAAGCTTAAAAATCACTCATACAAATCTATGAAGAATGATAAGGATGGATCATTTTCCCATGTTACAATCAATGTGATGCATTCAAAGGATGTCAACATGTACATTCACTCGCCTCTAACAAAGTATAGTCATTTGAAGATGGAGAAGTTCAGGAGCAATTATTATTTTTTTGGGTGTTGACTCCCTACTAAAACTAGAATATAGGAATATGCAAGTGAATAGATTAGATACATGGAAGATTTTTCTAGATTTTAGTCTTGAAGATGAATGGATAAGGATTGTGTTGAGTTGGATTCATGAAGAATTCATCTACCTAGATAAGCCCTATATGATCACAAAGGATGCTATCAAAATTGTAACCAATTTGTGCTCCTCCAAACTATGCCTTCACTGAAATTTGTCAAGAATGAAGACATTATGAGGCTCACTGGAGCTAAATTTGATAAAAGGGCACTCATTGTGGATGACATATCATACCTAGGATTTCGCTATACAACAATGGGCATTACATACAAGATATACTACTCAAATAGAGAAGTCCCTACTACCGCCACCTCAATTCATACAACACATCTGATGGTGAAGGAAGGAAAAGACTTTGATCTATTTGAGCTTATGCGGAAACAACTGTTAGAGAATCTACACAATTATGTTCTCAATTATATTTTCTATCACAATTCAAACAATATATTCTCCCTTATTGCATTGAACCCTTGATTTATAGGAGATTAAAAAAATACTCTATCCTACATGCCAAGATAAAAGAACTAGATATAGAAGTAGGACTAAACATGCATACCTCATGTTATATGTGATCTATGATTTGAGAAAAAAATCATTAATTTTTTCCTCTAGAATTGTCTCCACTCACAAGGATAGATTCTATAATTTCTAAATATAATCCTTAACCAATCATATTTGTTATAGTTTTTCTAACTAGCTAAATTAATTCTCTAATACAATATTTTTATAGTGTAAGTGCATCTCCTCCATAAAAAATAACCAACGCTGAGATCCTTTTTCATCCTTTGAGCATGTAGTACTAGTAAAAAATGAATTTCTTAAGTTCTAGATATGATGAAGCCATTTTCACTTGATCAAACCTCCAAACATTAGAAAAAATCACCAAATTGAGAGAGATTTGAACTTCAAAATTTGACCTCCTAAATATTTATTTTTATTTTTTTTACATTATTAGAGACCAAGATCATGCTTTAATACCACTTGTAATGAAATAATATGCACAAGATAAAAATGTAATAAGGATCATGCTTCAAATCTTGAGAATAATATTGCACTTGTAATAACAAAAAAGATACATTAAACTATTCATATTACAATAATAGAGTTGTGAAATAGATTTCTAATTTACTAGAAATTAAAGTATAAAATTGAAAATTAAATCTATAATTATAAATAGTAGAATTAATAAGAAACCTAGAGCCAGATGTTAGAGATCTCTAATCAATATTCCTATACAATGCATGAACACTGGTGTAATGTGTTATCATCTATATGGATTTCACTAATTTTCTCACTAGAAAACTCATTTTAATTTTTATAACCCACATCTAACTTTACATAGGAAAAATAAGAAAAAACAATAGCAATTTTAGGTATGATAAAGACAAAATAAAACTATATTTTAATAAATTTTTAAATGAAATGAAATGACAAGAAGAGAAAGGAGTTTTAAAACCCTCATTTTGTGAATATATCTTAATAGAGACCTATGCGTTTAGAATAAAGAATTTTTTGGAACTTCTAAAGAGATTTCCACGAATGATCAAGTCCCTATTTAGTATCTCAACCTCCACATGTATCCAATTTATGTAGAAAATGATATTTATTTTTTTTGATACCCTAAGTGTCTCTAGGAATTGAAAGAGTACGGACAATAATAAGACAAAGTATAAATGAGAGTATTAATAAATAAGAAATGAGATTAGTTTTTTTGTTTCTGGATTCGATTGTGTTCTAATTTTTTTCATCAACATTTCGGATCACACTCCGTGATCCATCATCAGGATGGAGAGCTGAAAAAGGATGAGAAAATGATAGTTGCAGACTATCTAGAGACGAAGATAAATAGACAAAAACAGGGGGGAGAGAGGGGAGAGCACAACCCACGAGGGAAAGAATAAAAAATTAAATAAAAAGAAAAGAGTAAAAAAGAGAGAAGACATACATCTAAGAATACTAACCAGCCAAGACAACACAACCCCAATGAAAATTTAAAAATAAAGAGAAAGGAACAAAAGATAAAGGAAAAAAATAAAATAAATAAAAGCACAAGAGGGAGCAAGCCACAATGGCAACGAAGAGGCGAGAATTCAAAAATGGAGAATAAATTACAACAATAACTAACCAAATAAGCAAAAAGAAAAGAGGCAACGTCAATAGAATGCATGCATATGTTAAAGGAAGAGAATAAGCAATCAAGACAATTAGTCATCTATAAGAGCTATATATATTTATGTTTATATATATATGATCAAAAAGCTAACATAAACACATAAATCTAAGTAAGAAAAATTAGAAGCAAATAATAAAAACATAGAAAGAGAACTAAGAAAAACAAGAAAAACCAAAACCACGAAGTAAAAAAATTTTATAGAAAAGGAAAAAAAATGAAAAATAAAAATAATGCAAGGAAGTAGAGATGAGAGAATGAAGACTAAAAATATTTTAAGAAATGAAGCTAAAACAATAAAACAAAGGGATAAGAAAGGAAGAAAGAAAGAAGCGAATGTAAGGAAATAAATCAATAAATGAAATAAGACAATCAAGTGTAACACTAAATTGCCAAAACTAAGAACGCTACAACAAAATTAAGGAAAATTCAAAAAGAGTCCTACCAAGAAAATAAAGAATGTAGAGCAATGCAACAAAGTTAAATAAATATATGAAAGAGAAATATAAGAAAGAGAAAAAAAACATTTATATTTATAAGACGGAGGATAATTACAATTAAGAAAGAAAGAGAAATACATATGACCAAAAGAAACAAACACCAAAATTTATATAAGAAAAGAGATAAATGAAAACATATAGAATACAAAGAAAAAGATCTAAGAAAAAAAGAGTAACAAAACAATGCCAAAAGATAAGAGACTTAGAAAGAGAACCAAGAAAATAAAGAAAGAAGAACAAAGTTAAATATAACTATATATATAGATATATATATAGCGAGAGAGATAAGAAATAAATGACAATAAATCACACAAATCAAAATAAGAAAATAATTAAATAAGAAAAGGGATAAAAGTAAATGAATACAACACGGAAAAAAGAGCCACGGAAATAAAGAACAAAGCAACGACTGCGGAAGGAAGGGAAAAAGAAGTAAATGCAAAGAAATAAATCATTAAGGAAAGAAGAGACAAAGAAAAATAAGTAAGAATATAAATAAAAACCTCAAGAGAGGCAAAGGATTTATTTATATTCTTACTTACTTCATATTAACTAAATGTGAAAAGCAAATACAATTGGAAAAACATGGAGCTTAGATAAACGTTGTGAATCATTTGACAAAATGCCTCAATAGACGTGGTCTCGGGGGGGGACACCATTTGAAGGGCAAGTTACATGAATATGGAAGCAGGGGATACATGTGAACTATTTGACAGTTTGCTTCAAAGAAAATGTGATCTCGTGAGATGCCATGAATGCGTTGAGCATATTTTTAAACATTGCAGAATATGCACAGAATGAATTTGATGGATTATGAATTAATCAGTTTATTATGAATCAATTATGCCATTGTAATAAAAACTATTAATCGCATAAATTAATGGTGCATTTGTTGTGTTTGCAAGTAATTTTAGGATTCGAAGGAGCAAATGGATATCGAATCCATAGAGAGCATTGATTTAAAAGGGGTTTTATAGCATTTCAATTATGTTGATTAAATGATTATTATACATGCAATTAATTGAAATGTCCTAAGATAATTAATTAGTTTTAGAATTAATTAAATATTATGAGCTGATTAATTTTACAAATGAGTTAATGCACTTGATATTCTTACAGGTACTTTTGAAATGTGCAAAGGGTGTGATTTACAAATCAAATGTGCAGACAGGAGAAGTCTTCTAAAAGATCTTTAAGCTAGCTATAAACTGAAGATATGGTGGACTTGTCTAGAGTAATTTCTTGACAAGGATGTTGTTGCTCATTGTGCAAAAGGAGAACTTTGAGTCAAATCAGGAATTGTAATTGTAAACTAAAGTCAGCTAAAGTCAAACATGGCTACAAATAGAAAGTTATCTTTCTAATTGAATTGTGTGCACAAAAAGCTACAACTTTTTGATGTTTCAGTTCTAGAGGAAATTATGGGATTTTGAGCTATTAATTATAAAATAAAGCTCAGTGTAAAGGGTTAGACACTTAGGAAACACTTAGAAGTTTTTACAGCTTAGCTTATTAGAGTTTTGCAGTAGGATAGGTGATGTATTCTTCTGATTTTCTTAGTTTAGATGAGGGTAATATGAAGATATGGGTTTCTGTACACTAGTGATCTTGCCAAATTTGTAAATGTTGCTTATATGTTTCATTGATAGTAGAAGCAACCAGACTAAACCTGCTTTAGGTTATGCTCTGGAATGATGTTTGTTTATTAATCATTTGATTTGGAAGCTTTCAAGGAATGGAATTCTATCTTTTTTTTTGTTTAACTGATGATTTGCAATCTACCATTAATATTTGCATTGTGAATGAATAGTTGTGTATTGATTACAAATTGATTTGTTTTGCAGTTCTAATTTAGGAATTCCTTGGAAAGCAATAGGTCTAATTAGTTGAATGAATCGACATTCTTCTTTCTCTTGTGTCCCTGATCTATATTTTTCCTTTTCTTTATACCCCCCCTGTTAGAGTAGGTTTAAATAAGAATTCGATCTCACAACAATCATGAAGCTCAATGACCAGTAGGCCCCTTGAACATTACAATTACATTGACCATTGAGAAATATCAGCACAGTTGAGAATCAACTACCAGGACCTTGGGAGTTAGATTACTTTATGTTGTCTTTCTTTTTTTCAGGAGAAATAGAATAGAGATATTTTGTTTAAATGTTGATGTTCTATTTTGACCATCAACAATTCCCCTTATTGATAAGATTTCCTAAATTTTTGGAATGAAAAGATTCAAGATAAACCTTATGCAGATCATGCCCAACACAATCCCAAAGGGCTTTGTAAATTTCACATGGGAATCCATCAATTCCTAGGGCTTTGTCATCTACTGTAGTGTGGACAACTTCCTTAAGATCCTTAATTGTGAGAAATTGCTCATAGAAGGCTTTCAAGGTTGAGGATAGCCTATTTGGCACAACAACAAGGCAATCTTAGAGAGCTTTTTGTTACTCCAGTGTGTAATCTTGAGTTGTAAACACTTGTTCATAATGCCTAACAAAGTTTTGAAGAATATCAGGAAACTTGGAGAGTACAATATTGCCTTCTTTGATATTTTTAATACCAGGAGAAGAGTGCTTGGCACAAAGGGCCAAAAAAATTTTTTGGAGGCATGATCTCTGATTTTAAGCTAGTGTAGCCTGGCCTTGATTTGTGCCCCTCTAGCATCATAATTGTTAGCAATTTGTTTTTTTGCCTTAATTCTACCACCTTGACTTGCAAGGAAGTAGAAAAAGGGCTAGCTGTCAAAGCCACAGTGGTAGAACAGAGGTCAGATGTGGTCACCTCATAGGACCTGCAATGAAAGATGGCTAGCTAGCACCTATAAATGTGAACAAACATCACTATGCAAGTGATGGAATCATTCCACCAAGCAATATAGCCTATATTATGAGGAGGCATGCACTCCAAATTCCAAACGGTATGAATGTGGGCCAGTGTGGGATGATGATTCAGCAAGGACGTGTTCAAAAAGAATTGAGTCCTACTAGCACAAGGCTGCCTTAACTCCCATTCAATGCGAAATGAGATGGGAAAATGGTCTAACATCATCACATCCACTAACAGCCTAATCGAAAGTGGAAAAGAGCTGACAAAAGATTAAAAAATATTGAGTTGAGATCATGGCATGATCAAGGTGTTTAAATATCCTCTCAAACCCATCCTGATAGTTGCACCAAGTGTGCCAGTGAGAATGAGAATGGCGGTGGACAATATTGGGATCAAAGAGTGGTGTAGGAGCACCTACACCTCACCCTTAATTTGTGATCATGTGGAAGAAAATAGGGTGGTCAATAGGTAGATGTTAGTGTTTTGGAGATATTTTTTCTTTGATAAGGTCTAACAAGACCATTAAACATGAACTAGGATGATTCTTTAAGTTTAGGGGTCAAAAGGTGGGAAGATGCAATCTTGGTGCTAATGTTGCTTTGTAGCCTATAAAGGAAAAATACTAATTTTGCATATGGATTGGAAAGATTGATGTTATGATAATGTAATAAGGATATTTTCAAGCCTTTGGTATGGTTTTAGGGGTTATAAGTTGCAACCATTGCACAAAGTGTTCAATATACTTGTAAAGGTGACAAATTGTGTAAAGGGGGGTAATTAGTCTTCCAATGGTCATTAGTGGTTCAAAAGTCAGTTGCAAGGTGGTTGGGAATTTTTTGGCCTAGGAGAAAATTTAAATAACATGAGAATCTCATTTTGTATGGTTGGAAGGAATATTTGAAGAAAGAACTCAATAAAACTTTGTTGTTTTCTCAAAATTTCAGTGTTTTTGCTTATTTTACAAACTTTTACGAAACCGTACAAGCTATACATGGTCTGATATTATTATTTTTTCAAGAGTACATGTGTTTACTAATATTTCCCTCTAATTTTAAGCCCTAACTCATCTTCTAGTGTGTGGAATCAGCAAATTCCCTAGACTGCTCTGTTTTGTTGAGACAGGGGTTTGAGTGAGGTATAAGCCATGGAATGACCATCCCACCTACTGTATGACCTGTTACTCAGTGGGATGGCCTAGAGTATGTTAGCATAGGGTTTTCCTTATATTTTAAATATTGAATAATAAGTGTAATGTTGGTAGATAGGAGTTCTTGTTCAAAATCAAGCATTGTTTTATATAAAATTGAAGTGCCAAAGTGTGATTTTGGGAAAGTTTCCAAAAGAATGGTCCATATAATGAACTTTTGACCATATTCAAGGACTATAGAACCTATTTGAAGTTTTCATTTGGTCTGGGAAGGTCGGGGTATAGGAGTTTTAATAAACCCTCAAGAAATTACACTAAAAACAAGGGTTTTCTGATTTGATGGTTACAATTCTGTACAAATGGAATCCAATTGAAAAATATGTGTTTTCTTGGAAATTTGTTTGCTTCCCCAAGTTTTTAGGGGTCTGTGTAATGTTTGATGGTATGTTGCTTTGTATTTTTGGGCTAATTGAGTAGCCTTTTCAAAGGTGAGTGTATAGGAAGTCAACGATGGTCCAAAGGAGTCTATGTTGTTTCTCACATATGTTGTGTAACTTGGAAATGGGTGTTTGAATCAGTCATTTTTTGGTCTAGTGTTTTGGAAAATTGTGGAGTAATTGGACAAAAACTAGTTTCTCACTTTTGCAAGGGTTTAAGGGGGTTAAAGAAGGAAATGTGTTTTCAGTTGCTTATCAAGCTTTAAGGGAGTGTTGGACTATCCAAAGAGGTTAGAATAATCGTGTTAGATGCCTCAAATAGGCAGGTTGTCAAGAGTTTGTGATTGTACCCTTGTGTCTGCATCAAAGAGCCCCAATTTATTACGAATGTAGTACCATGCCTCTCTTTCACTAATTTCCCATCATAATGGAAGAGTACCATACTTTTCATACATCATCTCAACCATATTGAAGTCCCCACACAACAGTGAGGTAACAATTGGTAGTCAATCAGCAATCCAATGCTAGAGAAGAGATCTTCAACATCATTTGAGGCATAAACATTAATAATCCCAAAGGAATGATTATCAATGTTAAGAAGAATCTAGACGAGTCAATGTGTGGGGTCAGACCCATGATCAACCACACAAGTGTGCCACCATGGGGATAGAAGGGTGACTACATTACCACATCCAGCCTCGTGTTTAGTACAAAACATTTTACTGGCTAGCCAAATAGAATGACAAGTCGAAGCAAGCAAAAAACTAGCAACTTTCACTTCTTGAAGTTATAGAACCTCAATACCAGCATACTTCTAAAGATTATCCCTAACAGAATACTTCCTAGAGAGGTCTGTTAGAACTCAAACATTCCATGAGAGGAAATTCATGAATGAAACTCCTCCATATCATCAGAATCTAGATCCTCATCCACAGTGGAGAAGCGATTCTATAAGAATTCTGGTGGAACTGATCCAATTTGCATAGTTGGAGATGAAAATCTTCATTTATCCTAAATAAATTCTCCTTCTACAGGTCGAGAAGGGCTTTGAGGCCTCTTATGAGCTCTCGACATGGGAGGAGATTCAATCAGTTGTTCTATCATGATGGCAACAACCTGGAGCATAGCCTTAGGCCTTGGTCATGCGGAAGTGTTATTAGAGCCAAACTAGACTTCTTTCCCCTTCACAGAAGGGTTTGAAATATTTTTCTAGCTTGGGGACTTTGGAAACCATCCTACATCCATTGGACTTATTTTTTCAGTTGGTAACCATTTTCCACTTTTCCTCTAGTTTAGCAGTAGAAATTTTTGCCTGATGGGGATTTTTAGTATCCCATGGTGGCAAAGGAGTGCGAGGAGTTTCCAGAGGGAAATCCTTAATCTTGTGGTCTGCAAACTGACACCTCTAACAAGTATTTGACAAATTAAAATAGGTTACTTTCTAGGTATGCCAAAGAGTGCCAATTTGAATATCAATGGACTCTTTCAAATCCTATGAAAGGTCCACTTTGACACATACTTTCTTTTGAGGGCAAGCATGAAAGAACCTATCTGGTTCAACACAAATAACCCTCCCCATAGAGGATGCAATATGTTGCAAAAATGGCACACAGGACAACGACAAACCAGGAAACTCAATCCAAACTGGAATCCATAACTTGGTGCCATCTGAGACAACAAAATCCTGGGTCCACGACTAGAAGACCAACAAAGAGGACTAGACATACCAAGGACCATGGTTCAGGATTTCCTGAACATGACTAACCTTTGCAAAGTAGAAAAGAAAAAAAGATTGGTCAAATTTTGGACCATATCAAGGTGGACCCCATGTGGAACCCAAGCCTTATGGACCCATTCTTTAAGCACACTTTCAGGGGGAATCCTCCCAACAAAATAACCAACAAGAGTATGCTGCTCTATCCATTGACATGCAAAATCAAAATCTGGAAAGGGTAAAACCACATTAATTGAGGAGTCAAAAGAGTTACCTCATGGAACACTTTCAAAAAAAAATTCAAGGGATGCTTGTTCAAAGGGGGATTCATTGAGCAGAACCGTTGAACCACCAACACCAACGAGAACTATTGGGTTAGAGCCTATTGAAGGCATAATAAAACCAAGAAAACCATAGTAAATTTTGATGTACACATAGTAAATGAGAATATCCTACTCCTATGGCATGGTATGATGCAAGAGGGGCCAAGGATGACCGTAGACACAAGAAACCATAGCAGAGCTCATTCACCTAATTGATAAGTGTTTAATTAAAATAGAAGAATAAGCTAAGTTAGTGACATTATTAAATAATTAATGTTTATTTAATTAATCAGGAGGAATGAGGAGATTAGTGATAAAATAGTGAATTAATTAAGCAATTCAAGATCATTTAATTAATAGAGGAAAATAGGGTTGAATGATGGAAATAATGTTAAAGGGGATTAATGATGCTAAATGCAATAATGGTAATGAAGATGATGTCAATGATTGAAAAATACAGTTTTGGGATGTGTGATATGCATTAGGAATTTTTACATGTCTACATTTTTCTCCTCTTTGATACAAGGTACTTGCAGCATTGTTTCAAAGAATTCAATGCTTATATCAAGATTGAAAAAATTTAATATGCTCCAATGTGTCTAGGCAGTCAGCAAAAGGATGATAGGATGTTGGGCTGCCCCCTTGAGAGATCAACTAAAAAAATTATTTTTTCAAGTTGAACTCATGAAAAGGTTCAGGAGTAGTTTAGACGTGTAGAGGACAAAAAATTAGGCCCTAGGGATCATGGTTAAGGCTCATGATGATCCAAGGTGCTCAAAATATAAGCTAGGAGGATGGTCAAGGGTAAAAACCTAGGGTTTAGGGGGGTTAAATAGAAAATTAAGGTTCATTCACCCCTCATTTGCATACTCAGCTTTAGGTGATTTTTGCTCTCTAGTTATTTTCTTATACAAATGTGCATTGATGATGGTGAGGGTTAAAGTACACCACATCGAGCATATGTTGTTTGATAGTACACAATGAACAAAAGAATTTTATCCTACTCTAGCGTGCAAAATAACTTAAAATGCAAGTGATTAAAGACCAAGGACACCTCAAGATTAGCCTAAAGAGTGATATAACGAAAAGGAAAATGAATAAAATGAAATACAAACGATTTCACCTTCCTTGCTGTTGATGTCTCTTTGATTGTCCCTTGCTTGGAATGATTTGTGTGCTCCTTAGATGATTGCTTGAGTGACTAAATGCAAGATTAGATGTGCAAAATGATTAAAAGAGATGGCTAAATGATGGCAAAGGATTGAGAATGCAAATTGGCAGCATGTAGTTATGAAAATCCAAAGTGTTCTAAAAATGCCCTTGAGGAGGGGGTATTTATAGAAGAATTTGAATTCTCTAGAGAATTCAACGGTCAAGATTGATCCAACAAGGTCAAGATGAAGGGCTATGGTGGGTTGAGAACCCACAAGCCCTCACATCTTGACATGTGGAGGGTGAAGTGGCCAAGGGGATGAGATGGAGGTGAGTTGTCAAAAAGGTACATGAGGTGGAGGAAGGACAAGCACCTTCCAAGCACCTTGGGGAGTGAGGAGGATTTCCTCAAAAGGGATTCCTTGTCCCCAAGTGGGAGTGAAAGGGACTTTGAGGAATTTTAGAATTCCTCAAAAATCTACATGGGAAAAGGAAAGGTGGTTGGGGAAATAAGTGTGAATTAAAAATTCACATTCTTAGGAAAGTCTAAAAGATAAAAGGTGGGCTCCAAAAAGGTGGGACTTGGTCACATGTGGAGATTGTGACAAGTCCAAGGTTCTAGAAGCCTTGGAAGGACAAAATGTGAATTAAAAATTCACATGGGGAGGAGAGAGACATGGGATGAATAAAAAGGAATTAAAAATTCCTTGGGGGATGGGGAGAGTTGACTAAGGTACTAATTAGGTTTAACTAATTAGTAGTAGGAATTAGAGGTTGTGGGTTAAGAAGCCAACTTGCAAAAGTTGGAGGATGTGACACATCCTAATCAAGGACAGGCATGTGCATATCAATGAAGAGATTAGGAAATGGATTAGGATTAGATGAAAATGACATGTGAGGAATTAAATAAATGTAATATTTATTTAATTCATTTGATGAAAAGGGATTAAGGAGGGTAAGGTATTTAATTATTAATTAAATACCTTAGGGATTTGGCAGAATTAAGGATATTAATTAAATAATAGTAATATTACTTAATTAACTCAAATAAGAGGATGTTTAGACGAAAAGTGATAAATTTGGATAAATTAAGTGTCCAAATTTGGATGTCTCTGAAAACTGACGATTGGTGCAAGGGTTAATATGTAAATGTCTAAATTTTGCTTATGATTTATTTTGTTTCCGTAATTAATGCTCAAAGTTAGGATGAACAATAGCGATAGGATTTAGTCTTAGCGCTATTGACGTGGTTTTAGTGCTATCATATTTCTAGAATAATCATTGTTGTGAAAACCTGATGCTATTTGCTATTGTTAAACAGTAGTGCTATTGTAAGTTTGCTTTTATCAAAACTAGTCATGCGCTATAGTTTCTTCAGGGATTGTTGATATTGTCCAAGAGCAGCACTATTGTAACATTAATATGTTTGATATTATTAAAACTAGTGCTATTTCTAGTAACAGACGCACTATTGTGAAAACCAACTGCAATTGTTCTAAAAGAATCTTGCTATTGTTAAAAAGCACTAATTTAGCTAGTTTAACTACAGATTTAGGTTCCCTGACTTGATTTTTAGCAAAATTTTGACATTTTGGGTTGAATTCTTGTAGGCCACACTATGTCCTCTTTAGTTTAGGGATCGTAGACCACAGATATTGGATCAAATAGCGTAATTTCAAGAGCTAGAGAGAAACTTTCTAGACATTGTTAGATTGAGGCACATTGCATACATGCCTAAGATTTGATCTCATAGAGTGATGATGATAGTGCTTGTAGAGCATTGGAGATCCAAGATAGCCACCTTCCACCTTCCCGTAGGGGAGTGAACCATTAAGCTTGAGGATTTTTGGAGGATACTATGTATCCCTATTCACTATGATCTAGTTGAGTATGATGTAAGGAGAGGTACGTTGGCCATGTAGCAATTATTGGGTGTCCAAAATCTCATTATTGTAGATTCAGAGATCGACTTGACTCTGTTCCTAGATATTGTGGATGATATGGCCATTGTTCTAGCAAGATTGATTATTAGACCCTTCATGCTAGATAGGAAATCATGGATATTTCTCATTGATTGGGGCATTGTCATTGAGATGATGATGGAGGTGGGTATTGTCTATGCATGTGGGCCATGTGTTTTGGCTCATTTGTATTATGATATGCATGAGGAAAATTAGCATGGCAGCAATAACATTTCGATGGGTGTCTCATTACTCCATTTTGGGCATGGGAGTACATTACAATTACTAGGCCAAAGGGGATTGATCAGAGGGATCCAGATGATCCCTATTCATATAGGTACCATGACTAGCTCCATTATCAATAGCCTAGCAGACTTTAGTATTGGAGGTCAATTTTTTATGATGTGACCGAGTTCATATGGAATCCCTATATGGATTGTGAGGCCAAGATAGATGATCATGAGTAGCTCATTTATTGTAGGTAGATCTGATACCTGATTGAGAGAGTGGATATTATCCTTGAGAGGTATCTTCCTGATAGAGTCCTTTGCTAGTTCAAGGAGAGACAGACTAGGCTAGGTGATGATTACCATGCTAGATATGCTCAGATATCTAGAGAGGTAAATACATGGGGACCTCGAGTGGATTAACAGAGGGTATTGATAGAGTTCAGAGTATTGGCACCATTTGGATGGGGATGGGCGATCAAACCCTAGGATGTAGGGATGACACAAGACTTTCATGCATGGTGGGCCCGTAGGAAGCCACTCAGATTCACTATACCCTGGAGGGAGAAAGTTCAAGAGGCCTAGTGATTGGTACAAGGAAGAGAGGCAAAGTAGTTGGGAGTAGGGAGCATCACCAATGATAGAGGATTGGCCTTGAGTAGTAGTAGAGGGAATAACAAGATGGTCAGGATCATAGGCATCAGGACTAGGTTTAGGATGATAGACAGGGATAGGGCCCTGACAATCAGCAGTAGAGGGTATAGGCACAAGTACCACAAGAACCTCCCCTATATGGAGACATGTCTGCATGACTTGCATAGATGACAACAAAGTGGTATTAGGCTCACTTAAAGCGTGATTAGGTGATCCAAGATAGGGATGTCAGAGCGAGGGAGAGAGATACAAAGATAGCACAATGGCAGGCTACAAATGCACAAATAGTGATCCTAATAGCCAAGAGGGACCAAGCTAGGTCTGAGAGGGATGCTCTCACTCAAGAGAGAGATAGAGAGAGGAGCCAAAGGATATAGAAACTATAGACTTTGTCTCTTGAGCACACTACTAGTAGGAGTGTGACCTGTTTATAGCTGAGGTCACATATTACAGGACACTATATGAGGATCAAGTACCTAGAGCTCAAAGACAACCTAGATTTGGAGATCAAAGCATAGCTATAAGTGCAAGATCAAGTAGATTAGTAGGGGGTCAATGCATAGGTCTTCTCATCATACACATCAGCTTTTGGGGCATGATCAACATGATCAAAGGTCTCCTCCAGACGAGCAGTAGGGTTGATTACATGATACTTTCATTTATTTACATGGATTTGTTATAAACATTATTTTTGTATATACATTCATTGGCCAGTTGAGCCTTGTATATATGTATATTTTGATTCAAATGATATTATATCGCACATATTTATTGATGATATTATATTGATATTTCCATTTTTGATGATTTATGAGATATACCTTTTTTTTTTATGCAACATATGATGTATTTATGAGATGCTTTATGATATGCATTATGCTTATGATGATTGATTCATGATATGATATGTGATGATTATGTTATGCATCAATGTTAGTGATTTCCTAATACTATATGGATATGATGATGTTATGACATGCTTATTTTTCATAATTTTTGATGCTTTGACATGATATGCATAATGTGGATGATCTATGATGACGCATGTATGCAATGGATGATATTATGTGATGTATGATTTCCTATGATATGATAGATATTGTATGCACTGATGATTTTGTGGATGTAGGATGCATGTGATACTAGTGATGTTGTGATGCAAGATGGAAATGTTAGTTAGAAGAAATGTTATTAAGATTTAGATTATACAAGAAATTAGATGATTTTAATTGTAGATATGAATGACTACATTGATGGATGATTGATAATGATTTTTTATATAAATGCATGATATGATAAGTTTTATTTTGCTTCATGGAGAGACTAAGTATAGAAATCATTATTAATGTAGCACATAGACATGATACACTAGGGTATTAATGACCAAGGTGGCTTTATATCTATTGCATAAACTTTGACTCCACAAATAAGGAGTATTCTTGCTCATACCATATATACGAAAACCTTGCTATGGGTGAGAAGTTCAGAGCATTTTAGACTAGTGCATAGAGAGGTAGGAGGAATCTAACTTGCAATGTTCAAACGAGTTGCCCAAAATGACCCCCATAGACAAAGCAAGTATTCCCCATGGTAGTATTCCAAAAATATCCAACAAACCAAGCATACAAAATGGATGATCAATGCTCCATTCCTTCTTCTCTAAATCTTTATGGACATCCTTGAGAGATCTCAGGAATGAGACAATAAGATAAATCAAAAGATAAGATCACAAAACATAAAAAAAAATTTAGTATCACTTGCCATAGATGTTTTGATGTTTCAAGATATTATCCGTCGATAGTTTCTATTGTAGGAATGATGTATCCATTAAGACACATGTTAGGATGTTGATGATATTTTAAAAGGTAGGGTAGTTCACACTTAGATATTGTTTCAATCTAATATTGATCAAGTCTTTATGATTTTTGCTTGAATGTTTCTGAGATTTTGATGTTGCTTTTCTCATGGACTTCTTTGTCAAAGGGTTTGGGTGATGATTTTTTTATTATGGATGGATATTTTATTGCAAAGAGGTGATAACGAAAATAGGATTTTTTAGGTTTTTCTAGACTTTTTTATACCTTTTGAAGTTGTTTGAGGCTATTTTTTATGTCTTTCAAGACATTTGGATTTTTTTGGTAGTTTTTGAAAGTTTTTGAGACCAAGAGGGGGACCTAAGGGGAATAACTTAGTGCCTTATGGGCTCATTGATTGATGGCCTTTCCTACATTATACATGTAAAGACATGGTAGTTTGATTTATTGGACTTAAATCAACTCATACGAAGATGACCAATGATATTTTTGTATATGAGACTTGGACTAAGATAAACACTTCATTTTGACGGACCCTAAAGGACATACCTAATGCCTTGAGGGTTCATTGATGATGGCCTTGCCTACATGACGAACATAGAGACATCGTAGCTTGACTAACCATGATTGACACACTATTTTTGAAATTTTCAAAGGATACTTGAATTTTTTTTGTGTTTTGATTTTCTTATGATGTTTTTGTATTTTGAGTTTTTTTTTTATGTTTTTAAATTTTGATAGTTTACACAAATGATGGGATGAACAAGGATCCAAACCATCTACCAGCTTCAAGAGTTTTCCCCCAATTTGGAATGGGATTTGATTTATTATGGATAGGTGGATAATGTGGATATAAGATAGTGTATCAAGGTTCAACATTTAACTAGTTATTGAGCCATGGTTGGGTCACGTTTATTATGTGATGGATGAAATGAAATAGATGCAGTAATATGATAGATAGTTCAAATAGATGATAGTACAAGACTTATTCAAATGTAGCACCTTTTTACTAGGTTTTCACTATGGTACCTATCCTAGAAGCACCACAAGGAGGTCTTGACTTAAAGGACACTTTATTTCTCTTCATTGTTTTTTTTCTTGATTTTTTTGTTTTTTGCTTCTTCTTTTTTTCTTTTTTTTTCCTTTTTATTTATTTTTTGCTTAGGATATTATGATGTGTTAAGTGTAGAACTTCTTGAGATGTCTACTATTGAGTGGTTCTACTAGGGGTTCACCTTCTAGAGTAGCCAACTGATAAGCACCAGATCCATAACTTGTTGTGATGACAAAAGGACCTAGCTAGTTTGGCTCTAACTTAGCTTTCCCATCCTAGTTAAGCTGAATCTTCTGATTTTCTCTCAAGACTAAGCCACCAAACTAAAAGATTCAATTCTTGATTCTCTTGTTATAATTTCATTTGAGATGGTTTTGATATGCTTGGAGATGGTTTAGAGCACTCAAATGTCTTTTGTCTAGCAGTTCAAGTTCTTGTATTTTGGATACTTGGTATTCTTCATTGTTGACAAGATCTTTCAAGGATACCCTTAGGGATGGAATCTTGACCTCTATAGGCAAGATGGCTTTAGATCCATATATAAGGGAAAAGGGTGTCACACCTATGGTTGTACAGATGCTAGCTCTATAGGCCCACAAAGTATGGTTCAACTACATGTACCAATCATAGTCAGCATCATTAATAGTCTTCTTAAGGATCTTGAGGATCATTTTGTTAGATTCTTCCACCTAACCATTTCCCTGGGGTAGTATGGGGTTGAGAAGTGAAGTTGGATGGAGAATCTAGTACAAATCTCACATATATCTTAGTTTTTGAATGGAGTCCCATTGTCGATAATGATAGTTTGTGGGATACCATAACAACAAATCAAATAGTTAAGGATGAACTTTTCTATTTTTTTTCTAGTGGTACAAGTTAGGGGTATAGCCTTTATCCACTTTGTGAAATACTCTATGGAAGTTATGATAAATTTATGTTTGTTAGATGAAGTAGGGGATATCTTTCCTATAGGGTTGAGTCCCCACTATGAGAAGGGCCAAGGTATAGTGATTGGGCGTAGCTCTTGTGCAGGTGAATGAACAAGATCACCATGTTGTTGACACTAAAGGAACTTCTTTGAATAATGTATAGCTTCTTGTTGCATTAACAACCAGTAGTATCCAGTTCTTAGCAACTTATTTACTAGATAATGCCCACTAAAATGAGACCCATGAACACCTTCATGTACCTCTTGTAAGGTAGTTTGAGCTTCTTCTACATTGAGTTATTAGAGTAATGTCTCATCAAGACTTCGACAGTATAAAGTATCTCTGAGGATAGTAAAGTGTCCAGTTTAGTAGATAAGATTTTTCTTTTGGTTACTTGTAAGGTGAGATGGTATGATTTCCTGTTGTATATAGGTGTAGGTGTCTTGGTACCAAGGTGAATCTGGACCAACAACATCACACACAAGTTTGGATTCTAGGATATCAAACATTGGTATAAACAATTGTTCCATGATGAATTCAAACCTAGGAATATTTTGCAGTATATCAAGAAGTGAACCAATGGTTGTTATGGCATCAACAACTTTGTTGTTTATTCTCAGAACCTATTCAAAGAGGATGACTAGAAAGTATTTCTTAAAACTATCAACCATTGTCTTATAATGCATCATATCATCATCCTTTGCTTGAAATTCATTGTTCACTTGTTTGATAACCAATTGTGAATCACCATAAACCTATAGCTCTTTGATTTTACATTCAACAACCATTTTCAGCCCAGTGATTAGTGCTTCATGCTTTATTATTTATGCAAGGAAATTAAATTATGTATGCTTTAAATATACTATCTCCTTGCAGTGTGAGAAAAAGGATATCGGCCCCTGATCCATGTTGAGTATGAGATCCATCAAAGTATAGTGTGCAATGGTTTAGCTGAGTTATCATAAGGTTGCCCTCATTAGGAAATTCTGATATCAATGGTCAATGATCTGCTATAGGTGGTTCAACTAATTGATCTACTATTGCTTGTCCTTTTATTGTTGTTATATTAAAATGTTCTATGTCGAATTCACTATCATGACCCACTTCACCATTCTTCTAGTAAGAGTTGCTTTAGCTAAGAGATATTTCAAGGGATCAACTTTAGATATTAGCTTGATTTGTCAGTTCAACATGAAATTTCTAATCTTCTGGGATGCAAAGAAAACTACTAAACAAGCTTGTTCAATAGGTGTATATTTTAGCTCATAACCAACCAGGGTACGACTGATATAGTACACTACTCTTTCTTTGTTATTCTCATAAATTTGTGCTAACAAAGCTCCTAAAGTTGTTGATGTTATTGATACATACAAGATCATATCTTTATCCTATATAGGAGGCATCAAAATTGGAGGAGTTACCAAATAATCTTTGACCTACTAAAAAACTTGTTCACATATCCCATCCCATTTGAAGGTTACATGCTTATAGAGAAAGTGTGTGAAAGGATAGCATTTATCCGCTAACTAGGTTATGAATCTTCGAATTGATTACAATTTTTCGTATAAGCTATGTTATTGTTTCAACATCTATCAAGTATGCCTGCCATATTACCTAGATGTCCGTGTCTTGTGATATATTTTTCCAAAAGATCATCTACATAGTCTTCCATAGTTATGTGAAACATATCATGAAATATAGTATTCATCACCCTTTGGTATGTTGCTCTAATGTTCTTTAGGCCAAATGGCATGACATTACAACAAAAATTTCCCTAGGGACAAGTGAATGTTGTTTTATGTTAGTCGTCAATTGCTATCTTGATTTAGTTATATCTAGAGAAGTTGTCCATAAGAGAAAGCATTTCATGACCAGCTATCAAATCCACTATCATGTCAATGTTGGGCAAAGGAAAATCATCCTTTGAGAATGCTTTGTTGAGGTCTTTAAAATCAGTGCAGATCCTTATGCCCCCAGTAGGTTTCAAAACTGGTACTAGGTTTGACATCCACTCAAGATGATTAATAATTCTAATGAATACGACATCAAGAAATTTTTGAAGTTCCACTTTGACTAGGAGCACTATCTAAGGGTGCATCTTGTGAAGCTTTTGTTTCACTAGTTTAGCTCTAGGGAAAATTGTGAGATGATGAAATACTAAAGTTGGATCCAAACCAGGTATATTTGCATAAGTCTAGGAAAAATTAGTCTTTATTTCTTGTATGAAAGTTGTGAATTTTGTTCTTTCCTCTAGATCTAGAGTGGTTGCATGATAGGTTATCTTTGGTGCCTCTATTGTTCACACATTTATAGGTTTAGATTCTTCAACGAAAACTGATGATCTTTCCTAATACCTAGTGATAGGGAGATTGAATCCTCCATCCTTAAGTACCTCAGAGAGATTTTCACCCTTAGATATGTCCTTTATTTTGTATTTTTTGTGATTTGATAGTGCTACATTGTGGTTTTCACTAGGGGATCTAATTTTGATGTTTTGATTTTCAATTTTATCTTTGTGACTAGATGATACAATCTCCCTACCAAAATATACTTCTTTTCTTATCTCAATATCAAAGCCAATCTTGTGGTCTCCAAGTGGTATACCATTTTAAATTCCCACAAACTCAACAATAGATTCATCATTTTAGAATATGTCCACAAAAAGTGGTTGATGTTACTAATCCCAATAGATTAATTGTGGGTGAAGGAGTTGGAGTTCATGTGTTTGGGATGTAAGATTAAAGGAAAAGGTGGTAAGGTTGTTTATGCAAGTGTCATCAACTAGGTCTATTATGTATAGATCATCATCAATAGGATCATAATCATCCAATGTCTCAAACATGATAGAAGAAGAGCCTTCCTCACAAGGGGCCTTTTCAGTGTTAAGAGTAACAATGTCTAACAAACCATAGCCTAGTAATTTATTTTTCTTGCATTTTTCCATGATAATAGGCCCTCTTATACTATGTTCATTCAAACCAAGGCCACCTTTTCTAGTGAATCCCATACCTTTAGGAATATTATATCCTTTACTATCTAGATGTACAGGGATTGGAGGTAGTTTTTTAATTCCTCTTCTTCCTCTATATAGAGGTATGTAGAGAGATATTCTTCAAACACTTCTTCATCTTTCATGTCTCCCCATTTAGTGAATACTGTAGGTTTGAACTTTATAGTAACAGTTTTAGCTTTGTTGATTTCCTTCAATCCTCCATAAGTCTGTGGTGATGGAGGAGACTTTCTTATGAAAAAATATTGGTTAAACTGATAGTCTCCACAACCATTGTCAAGTACCTAGATCTTGAGGTCAGACTAAGGTGGATTGGATGATGAAGATGGAGTAGATGATGATGAATTTGTGAAGATGACGTGAGGGATGATGGATCAATGTAGGAGCTTGGATGATTTTCTTGTATTGTTCTTCTAATCCCTTACAGTAATAGAAGGGTTCTAGATCAACATATATTGTAACTTCCTTATCATTATAAGGAAATTTTAGGCATTGATGGAACATAGAGGGGATAGCTTGCATAGCATGGATCCAAGGGCATATCAAGAGAAGATTGTAGGGTAGTTCAAGATCTAGTACTTGACAGGTTGTTTTTGCTAATGCCAGTCCCAAATGAATAGGAAGTCTAATGATACCTTTATAATATCTCGTGTTATCATCATAAGCTCTTATAGTGATGCTTTTTCTTTTCTCAATAATGTCATCAAAATATCCAAGTTGTTTTACCAATTTCAATTAAGCCTGCACCACCATCTATTAGGACTCTTTTGATCTTATGCTTGTGGACACAAACCTCAAGATATAAAGCTTGGTTATGGAATGATTTTTTAGGAAGGTCTCTTTCAGAAAAGAAAAGGTGATGTGTGGAGGTGATGTGCCCAACCATAGCCTAAAACAAATCTACGTTGATATCATTAGGAATGGAAGATTCAAGGAGAGCCTGAACTCCAGAATCTCTTTATGTATGGGGATAGATTGAGAAGCTCAAGGATGTAGATTTGGGTTGGAGTTTTCTTCTATTGATCAACAAGATTATATTCATTTGAATGTTTTATGGAAATTTTTGATTGAAGCAGGCTCCTTGGATGGTAACTTCCCCTCTTCGTGTAGTAACGTTACACCCAGGATTCTTGCCAACTATTGTTACAACATGGATGTTGTTATTAGTGTCTTAGGTGTAAGAAAAT
>VDFB02000015.1:306196340-306594876 GCA_007258455.2 Sequoia sempervirens | reverse complement strand
CACAATGGAATGTGTGATTTTGAAGATATTCATACTATTTTGTAACATTTCATGTTGCAAAACTATAGCTATTAAGAAGCAAGCAACCCACCATGAGACAACTCTTTACATTTAAACAAGGAGATTCAAATAACTAAAACCCAATATTATGTTTTCCAAATTACAATTATTTTGTGCACTTTTTTTTTTCAGTCATACAAAATTTACACACAATGTAATGGAATGTGTGATTTTGAAGACATTCATACTATTTTGTAACATTCCATGTTGCAAAACCATGGGTGTTAAGAAGCAAGCAACCCACCATGAGACAACCCTTTACATTTAAACAAGGAGATGCAAATAACTGAAACCCAACATTATATTTTCCAAATTACAATTATTTTGTGCAATTTTTTTTTTCAATCATGCGAAATTTAAACAAAATGATGTAATGTGTGATTTTGAAGGCATTCATATTGTTTTGTAACATTCCATGTTGCAAAACCATAGATGTTAAGAAGCAAGCAACCCACCATGAGACAACCTTTTACATTTAAACAAGGAGATTCAAATAACTAAAACCCAACATTGTGTTTTCTAAATTGCAATTATTTTGTGCACTTTTTTTTTCAATCATGCAAAATTTAAACACAACAATGTAATGTGTAATTTTGAAGACATTCATACTATTTTGTAACATTCCATGTTGCAAAACCATAGGTGTTCAGAAGCAAGAAACCCACCATGAGACAACCCTTTACATTTAAACAAGGAGATTCAAATAACTGAAACCCAACATTGTGTTTTCCAAATTGCAATTATTTTGTGCACCTTTTTTTTTCAATCATGCAAAATTTAAACACAACAATGGAATGTGTGATTTTGAATACATTCATATTGTTTTGTAACATTTCATGTTACAAAATCATAGGTGTTAAGAAGCAAGCAACCCACCATGAGACAACCCTTTAAATTTAAACAAGGAGATTCAAATAACTAAAACCCAACATTGTGTTTTCCAAATTGCAATTATTTTGTGCACTTTATTTTTCAATCATGCAAAATTTAAATACAACAATGGAATGTATGATTTTGAAGACATTCATATTGTTTTGTAACATTCCATGTTGCAAAACCCTAGGTGTTAAGAAGCAAGCAACCCACCATGAGACAACCCTTTACATTTAAACAAGGAGATTCAAATAACTGAAACCCAACATTGTGTTTTCCGAATTACAATTATTTTGTACACTTTTTTTTCAATCATGTGAAATTTAAAAACAACAATGGAATGTGTAATTTTGAAGACATTCATACTGTTTTGTAACATTCCATGTTGCAAAACCATAGGTGTTAAGAAGCAAGCAACCCACCATGAGACGACCCTTTACATTTAAGTAAGGAGATTCAAATAACTGAAACTCAACATTGTGTTTTCCAAATTACAATTATTTTGTGCACCTTTTTTTTCAATCATGCAAAATTTAAACACAACGGAATGCATGATTTTGAAGACATTCATACAAAACCGTAGGTGTTAAGAAGCAAGCAACCCACCATGAGACAACGCTTTACATTCAAATAACTAAAACCCAACATTATGTTTTCCAAATTGCAATGATTTTGTGCACTTTTTTTTTCAATCATGAAAAATTTAAACACAACAATCGAATGTGTGATTTTGAAAACATTCATACTATTTTGTAACATTCCATGTTGCAAAGCCATAGGTGTTAAGAAGCAAGCAACCCACCATGAGAAAACGCTTTACATTTAAACAAGGAAATTCAAATAACTGAAACCCAACATTGTGTTTTCCAAATTACAATTATTTTGTGCACTTTTTTTCAATCATGCAAAATTTAAACACATCAATGGAATGTGTGTTTTTGAAGACATTCATACTGTTTTGTAACATCCCATGTTACAAAACCATAGGTGCAAGCAACCCACCATGAGACAACCCTTTACATTTAAACAAGGAGATTCAATTAACTGAAACTCAACATTGTGTTTTCCAAATTACAATTATTTTGTGCACTTTTTTTTCAATCATGCAAAATTTAAACACAACAATGGAATGTGTGATTTTGAAGACATTCATACTGTTTTATAACATTTCATGTTGCAAAACCATAGGTGTTAAGAAGCAAGCAACCCGCCATGAGACAACCCTTTACATTTAAATAAGGAGATTCAAATAACTAAAACCCAACATTGTGTTTTCTAAATTATAATTATTTTGTGCACTTTTTTTTTCAATCATGCAAATTTAAACACAACAATGGAATGTGTAATTTTGAAGACATTCATACTATTTTGTAACATTCCATGTTGCAAAACCATAGGTGTTAAGAAGCAAGCAACCCACCATGAGACAACCCTTTATATTTAAACAAGGACATTCAAATAACTAAAACTGAACATTGTGTTTTCCAAATTGCAATTATTTTGTGCACTTTTTTTTTCAATCATGTAAAATTTAAACACAAATAATGGAATGTGTGATTTTGAATATATTCATACTATTTTGTAACATTCCATGTTGCAAAAAACCGTGAGGTGCTAAGTAGAAGCAAGCAACCCACCAATATGAGAGACAACCTTTACATTTAAACAAGGACATTCAAATAACCTAAAACCCAACATTGTGTTTTCCAAATTATAATTATTATTTTGTGTGCACTTTTTTTCAATCATGCAAAAATTTCAACACAACAATGGAATGTGGATTTTGAAGATATTCATATTGTTTTGTAACATTCCATGTTGCAAAACCGTAGGTGTTAAGAAGCAAGAAACCCACCATGAGACAGCCCTTTACATTTAAACAAGGAGATTCAAATAACTGAAACCCAACATTGTGTTTTTTGAATTACAATTATTTTGTGCACTTTTTTTTTTAATCATGCGAGATTTAAACACAACAATGGAATGTGTGATTTTGAATACATTCAGTCTGTTTTGTAACATTACATGTTGCATAACCCTAGGTGTTAAGAAGCAAACAACCCACCATGAGACAACCCTTTACATTTAAACAAGGAGATTCAAATAACTGAAACCCAACATTTTGTTTTCCAAATTACAATTATTTTGTGCACTTTTTTTTTCAATCATATGAAATTTAAACACAACAATGGAAGGTGTGATTTTGAATACATTCATACTATTTTGTAACATTCCATGTTGCAACACCGTAGGTGTTAAGAAGCAAGCAACCCACCATGAGACAACCCTTTACATTTAAACAAGGAGATTCAAATAACTGAAATCCAACATTGTGTTTTCCAAATTACAATTATTCTGTGCACTTTTTTTTTCAATCATGAAAAATTTAAACACAACAATGGAATGTGTGATTTTCAAGATATTCATACATTTAAACAAGGAGATTCAAATAACTGAAATCCCACACATTGTGTTTGCCAAATTACAAATTACAAGGTGTTTTAAAACCCTCTGCAACTGAATTGGTTAGCACCCCTCACCTCGATTTGGTCGGCTTTCTCCTCCAACTCCTCCACATGCACTTCAAACTTCATCTTACAATGTGCAGAATGCCACAAAGCACCTGGATTTGGTCAATTTTCTCCACCAACTCCTACATGTGCACTCAAACCTTCAAATTTTAACGTGCAGATTGGAAACAAATAGTGTTTTTACCTTTCTTTCTCCAAACCAAAAAGGCCCACGTCAGTTCACCTCCAATTTTCTTGCACCAAAAAAAAGCAAATGAAAGAAAAACTTCATGGCCAAGCTAAGGCGCCCGTGTTTTTCGGCTAGTAGGAGGCAGGAAAACTAACCTTTTACAGCGTCGTTAACTCCTACCTACCATTTCCCAGACATTTGCTCTCGTCTATTGATTTCATCACTTTGATCCCCCGTCTGGCGGGCCCTACACTATGATGTCTTGTCATGTTATGCATGTTTCCATGTATGTTTTTATGTATGTTTTTCATGTGTTTTTGTATGTACATAGGTGCTTTTTGTCTAGGAGCGGATCCCACTTCAAGCACACTTAGCAACACAACATTTATTATTGGGATCAAACTTGATACATATTGCCAAACAACCCATAGACATATCAATGCACCATGCACCTATGTGCTATATTAATATGTATAGTAAACAATAATTCTAAAATTAAAATATATTAATTAAGGATGATATAGATAAATTAAGTTGAACGAAATGATGTGAACCTAATTGCACATAATTATAAATATTAAGACATAATACAAACATATTAGATCCAGTTAGACCTAATTGGAGCAAAATAGATCTGACTTTCCTTAACTGAACTTATCAAACTAATTGGAACTAATGTCCTACTATGACCTTGGTGGAGTTAACTAGACCTTTGATATGTGACTTGATTGAACTTATGTTGACCTATTAGACTTGATTAGACCTATATGGACCTAATTGCACTTAATTGGACTTATGTCTACCTAATTCAATCAAAATGAACATGCTTGGATATAATTGGACCTAATTACACCTAACCACACTCAAGGATACCTAGTTGGACTTAATTTCACTTTATCTTAGACAATCTAAATCATTCTTGTACATCAGTTGTGTCTATTCATATTTGTATGTAGGCCCCAAAAGGGACAAGTTTATTTTTATGTTCTTGACAAGGCAAGATATTCAATGGACTCGTTAATATCACTTATTCACTAATCAACTTCCACAAGTTGTGACACTTATTGATCCAAGATCAAGATATATTCCTTGACACACGTAGGTCTAAGTATCAATTCAAGATTATTTTTTGAATGGTGCATTCAATAGTATTCCTTGAATGAAAATACCACTTATGAATTGATTATGCAAGGGACCAATTAATTTTTTCAAATGATTGTAATCACCAACCAATTATATATGCAACAAGAACAAACAAGTAACTCTAAACCTCCCCAATCATTGTAATGATCCATATGCTATCTTTCTACAATGATCTTGTTTAATGAGTAGCATACTCGTAAGAATGAGTGGTACTATTATCATCTTATCTAGTTAAATTGTATTGTATAGTTATAATCAAGTACAACATAGATTCTTATCTAAAACCATTCCTATCTCTAGTAGAAGTGATTAGTCACAAGAAGACCAAGGTATATACCTAGTCTCAACCTAAATAATGATTTATTTGTTATTTTTCCTAACCCCGTAGTATTAAAATTTCATCTTGGTAATCATATATTGATCTAAAATTCACATTAAAATAATTAAATTTGTAATTTCATCACAATCTAATAATCAACTATCAATCAACACACCATGGCATTGACACAATCTACTAAGTATTCACAGTTTAAATTTAAAGAACACCATGCCAAAATATCTCAGTGGAGTCAAACATAGTTTAGCTCAAATGGTCCTTTTTAATATATCACACTATTAATATAAATACACAATGAAAAAAATAGCAACCTTTTCACATCTTAATATATTCAAGACTAAGATAGTAATTTAAGGAACAACCTACAGATTATATTAATAGTATAACTCAACAAAGGTGTCAAATTTCCCATTCAACATAAAATTGTATTATACCACAAGTTTTATGATTATGCATTCACTAAAAGCACCTAATTGCATTTTAGAATTTACGATACAAGTTCAACATTCTTGACAATAAAGAGTGAATGATAGTGTTTTCTCTCTCTGAATATCTAATCTCTCTCACACAATTGTTATATGAGTATTGATACCCTATAAATGTACCATCTATTAAAAATGCCAAATTTATCATAACGCGAGCGCGTTATTAACCAGTAGAGATATGTCCGTTTAGGATTAAATAACGCGCTCGCGTTATAACGAGAACGCGTTATTTATTGCACTAAAACTGGATTCGCGCCTCTTTTTTTTTTAAAAGACATAACGCGAACGCGTTATAATGAGAACACGTTATAACGTGAACGTGTTATAGCGCGAACACAAATGGCTTGTTTTTTTCTTGTTTGGCCACAAAAGTGCGACCATCTTGGTGCACTTACCCCCATGATGCGAATGCACAAGTATTGGTAGTACTCTTTTTTTTGGCTTTTTTGGACACCTTGACAAAACACATGCTGATGCAGCATCATATTTGATGATGTGGCCCCAAAACAAAAGTTATAAGCAGGGGACTTGCCAAGTAAGCTGCTGTAAAAAATGGGGAGTGATTTGAAATTTCCACGTAGGATAATTAGATGCGCGAAGTTAGGGTGCACAACTATTGGGTCCTCTCCCCTATGTAAAAGTTTGATGAAAGACGAAATCAACCTCATCTATATCATCTCACACAAACACAAATTACTTAGACAAATCCTCTGCTATAGCCAAACAACGGTTTAAATTGACAATTTTCATTTGTCAATTTAAATCTATTCCCATCCACAATAAAGATGAAAACAATTTCAATATCATTTCCTGTATTACCACAAGCATACACTTCTAGTTTTATTAAAATAACTCCATTGATTTCAATTTATTGATTTCTCATTTTGCAAGTTACAATTCTTTTATGCAAATTTCTTTTCCTCTGTAAATATCTTTTCATTCAACCTACCTGCAATCCTCGGAGTTTATTCGTCTATATCCATTTCTCCTTACTCCTCCACGCATCTGCTCAACCCATGCCATTCAATTTTGCATTCTTTATCCTCTTTCATATGCCACGGCCTGTTGGTGTTAGACCAATAGCTTTTATTTTGGTCCGTGTCTTTATCCACAGCACCTTCACTTCAGAGCATGCAGCCTGCACTCTGAACCACGCACTCTCCTTCCTTTCTCCACACTACTCTACCTTTTTCTGCACTCAACCACATGTTTTAAATGGCGCAACCCATCTTCTTATTTTTCTCTGCACACACCAGTCTTACCTCAATGTGGTGCGGCCTGGGCATTTTTTGTGCATTGCATACACTAATTTTGTATTCTTTGTATATCCTTCTTATGCTGGCCCACCATACATTCCTCCCTCTCTTTGCATGGTTCCACCTTGTTCTCTCTATCCCCCCATGATACATGTTTGTTTTGGTTTTTATCCTTGGCATTTGCTCTCCCTTGGTCGTGACCTCTTGGCTTCTTCCCCCCATTTTCTTTCTTCATTGTTTCAAATCTCCTCTACTGCTGTGTGGACCCCTCATCATCCATTTTTTGTACTTCATTTTAACTTTAAGCAATCTTCCTACCTTTCCCCAGTCGCACCCTTCCGTAATCTCTCCATTTTGGCAGCCTTCTCATAAATGCCACATTCTAAAGCATATATGTTATTATTTAATAGCTATGGTCTTGATTTCTGGTGTGCAACCTATTTTATCTTCCCCTTATTGCCAAGATTCAAACATTCTTTGGAGTTAATCATGCACTTGAAAAAAATAATGAAAAAAGGTATATTCAGTGTGTAAACATATTATCTCATTGTTGGAATCATCTTCATAGAACTTGTTGCACAATCAAATTCAAATGATTTTACACTATAAAATGCATAACTCAAAACATATACTATGATATTTTGTCAATGACAACAATGTCCCTCGATCCTTGCCAAAATTGACCACCGAAATCGAATTAAATTCCGCACTCCGAAATGAATGCCAAAACATAAACAACTCGAGGTAACATTTTTTTGTTGATGTGGATTGCCACATGCTTGAGATGCTCCTGTATCAGACACATCGAGTAGAAATTTTGTGAGCATAGACTCACAAAGGTGGAGTTGAGTAGTCAAACTACTCTTCTAGGTTGCAACCAACCTGCAGCGAACTCCATCGCTCAAGTAAGTGCACAAGATCAATTATTTTTCCTCCTCTTCTAGAACCATGCTAGAACAATTTTCATCTTCCTCCAACAAATCCATTCACCACTCTTCTCTCCTCTCGTGGATTCACATCCACCATGTGTTTTCCTCTACCAAATTATTTCTCCTCTCCTCTCCTTCGTGGGATCCAGCCCACTAGTAACCGGCCTCCTCCACCAAACTCTCATGGCACTCATATCACAACCTACTATATACAAATCTTCATCAAATACCTTATGGAAATTGAATATTTTTGCATGTTCTTTTCCACACTCTTCAACCCGGAGTACCTCAAATAGAAGTACAAAAGCATCATCACAAAATGCAACAAGAATTACCCCTTCATTTGTTGCTGCAAATTCACCATCGATTGCATCAGTAACTTCTACTTGTCTTCATTGTGATGTTTGTCTTCCCACTTTCAATCACTACGATCTTCTCCAACCATTCATTCTCCACCACCAAAATCTGTGATAACACTTCATCTTCTTCCTCATCCTTCACTACAAACTCTTCACATTCTATCACTGCATCTTCATTTTTCTCCTCTTCGACTACCTCTATGCAGGCTCTTTGTTCATTCCATCCTCATCCTCTTTTATCATGTCTTCCTATCCACTCAGTTGTGCCTCCAATTTATCTAGCTTATCAAATCGCTTATTTATATCCACAATCATCTCCATGTCTTATTTTCTTTGTACCATCTCCACACTTCCCAAATCACGGGCTTCTTCCTTATGACTATATCCATCTCATCTGTTGCAATCTTTCACAACTCTCACCTCATGCTCGATAATTTGCAATCACACTTCCTTTTATGATTCCCTAGCTCTCAATTGCCTAGGGCTTCTCTCTACCAGCAACAATCCTCACATGATCTCTTCTTCACCGCACTTCTACTCTACTCTACGCACAAGTCCTGGTGTAGACTGCCTCACATTCGACACTCTGTCCACACACTCAAGACCACAGGCTCTAATACCATTTGGTGAAAGATGAAATTAACCTCATCTATATCGTTTCACACAAATGCAAGTTACTTGGACAAATCCTCTGCCATAACCAAACAACAATTCAAATTGACAATTTCATTTATCAATTTAAATCTATTCCCAAACACCAGAAAGATGAAAACAAATTCAATATAATTTCCCATATTACCACAAGCATACACTTCTAGTTTTATTAAAATAGCTCCATTAATTTCAATTTATTGATTTCTCATTTTGCAAGTTACAATTCTTATCTGCAAATTTCTTTTCCTCTATAAATATCTTTTCCTTTGACCTTCCTGCAATCCTCAGAGTTTATTCATCTATATCCATTTCTCCTTACTCCTCCATGCATCTACTCGACCCATGCCATTCAATTATGCATTCTTTATCCTCTTTCGTATGCCACAACCTGTTGGTGTTGGACCAATAGCTTTTATTTTAGTCGATGTCTTTATCCACATCACCTTCACTTCAGAGTATGCAAACTACACTTTGAACCACACACTCTCCTCCCTTTCTCCACACTCTACCTTTTTTGCACTCAACCATATGTTTTAAATGGCACAGCCCCTCTTCTTATTTTTCTCTGCACACACTAGTCCTACCTCAATGTGGCATGGTCTAAGCATTTTTTGTGCATTGTATTCACTAATTTTACATTCTTTACATATCCTCCTTATGCCACCCCACCATACATTCCTCCCTCTTTTTGTATGCCACCACCTTCTCTCTATTCCATCCCCTCCCCACTATGGTTTTTATCCTTGGCATTTGTTCTCCCTTGGCTGTGACCTCTTGGATTCTTCCTACCACTGCATGGACCCCTCCTCATCCATTTTTTATTTCATTTTAATTTTAAGCAATCTTCCTACCTTTCTCTAGTTGTGCCCTTCTGTATCCTCTCCATTTTGGCCGCCTTCTCATAAATGTCACATTCTAAAGCATATATGTTATTATTCAATAGCTACGATCTTCTTTGTGGTGTGCGACCTATTTTATCTTCCTCTGATCACCAAGATTCAAACATTCACTTGAAAAATAATGAAAAAAGGTAATTATATTCAATAAGTTGAGTGTGTAAACACATTATCCCATTGCCAGAATCGTCTTCATAGAACTTGCTGCACAATCAAATCCAAATGATTTGACACTATAAAATGCATAACTCAACATATATCGTGACATTTTGGCAATCAATCACAACAATGTCACTCAAGCTTTTCTAAAATCGACCACTAAAACCGAATTAAACTTCGCACTCCATAATGAATGCCAAAATAGAAACAACTCAAAATATAACATTTTTTGTTGATGTGGATTGTCATATGTTCAAGATGCTCCTGCATCAAAGTTTTTCTTAAAAATAACTATAAAGTATAAATTTCAAAATCAACATATATAATAAATGTCTAATTCCTTTAATCAACATCTATAAATTATTTATATATACACCAAATTCAAAATTATAAATCTATACTTCACAAATCCAATCAAATAATCATCTACATATGTACACATATATCATGTTCATACCTACAAAAAATCACTTGAGTTCACACTTGAGTTTTGAAA
Source organism: Sequoia sempervirens (assembly GCA_007258455.2). NCBI lineage: Eukaryota > Viridiplantae > Streptophyta > Pinopsida > Cupressales > Cupressaceae > Sequoia > Sequoia sempervirens. Next base: position 306,584,529 of record VDFB02000015.1, on the reverse strand, counting down.
TAACTAAATCATCATATATAAGGGCTATGTTACCAAGAACCCTAAATGTACTCAAATTAATATTTTGAAGGTCAAACCTCCTAAGTGCAAGCACTTTTTCCAATGAAGCAAATTGTGGAATATCAAGGGCATCATCACATGCATGAATTTGTGGATTGGTGCATGTACAATTTGTGGATCTACATTCTTTATTGAGTGTGGACTTTCAGCATCCAAAATACACCATGTAATAATTATACATGCATGCCCACTTGGGTCCCTTCAATGATTCTCTCCTAGCTCATAGATCTCTAAGATGTCTAGAGCCCTAAGTTTTATCCCCTGAGAGTTTTCTTTCCCTCTTTGATTATTATGAAAATTCCAATTAACATAAAGGCGAATGCTTTGGTCAGAGGGATCTTTGACCAATCTAATCCCTAGCTTTCTCATCATTTTAGTTAGCTTTAATAGGGTAATAGTAGATAGCATGGTAGTGGTTGTTGTTTTATGTGTGGTTGTGTGATGATAGTTAAACCAATAGAGGATTTTGCAATTATAAAAAATGTGGAAGTATGGTTCAATCATACATTGTGATGTGTTTGTATAGGCTTAAATGAGCTTTAAAATAAATACATTTTTAGGAAGAGGGGTTAATGTTGAATAAGGTTTTAAAGAAGGGTTAAGAAAGACATTCAATAGAAGATAATTCAACCAAATATGCTATAAAATTTGCATGTGTCCCATAATTGGATTAAGCTATTATAGGGTTCCAAACATCCACAACATTGTACTAAATTTGCAAATGTGGCCCTCAGACCAAGATTGATTTGAAAATGTCTAATAATATAATTTGCAGAAGATGAGGAGAATTTGATCCTTGTTTGCATTCACCTCCTGCAAAAGATGAGGAGAATTTGATCCTTGCTTGCATTCCCTCCCTGATCACCAATGAGATGAATGATTTCCTCATCCATCCAATTTCTTTGTCTGAATTGGAAGAGGTTGTTTTTGGAATGAATAAAGGTAAAGCTCCAGGTCTTGATGGATTTCCTGTTAAATTTTTTCAGGAATTTTGGGATATTATAAGTTTGGATTTGTTAGAGGTTGCCTAGAAATCTCTTCACAGTAAGCAAATGTTTCAAGCCTTGAATTCTACTTTCCTAGTTCTCATTCCTAAAAAGGAAGGTGTTGATCAACTCGAATTATTTAGACCTATTGCTCTTTATAATGTGGTGAACAAGATTATTACTAAATTGATTGCAGAGAGGCTCAAAGTTTGTCTTCCTTTTGTGATTTCTAAGGAGCAAGGGGGTTTTGTGGCTGGTAGATAGATCCTCGATGGGGTGGTGGTTGCCTCTGAATTCATTCACTTTGTAGTGACTTCTAAGGAGAAATCCATGTTCATCAAGTTGGACATGGCCAAAGCTTATGATAGAGTTAAGTGGTATTTTTTGCAAAGAATTCTCTTAGGCTTTGGTTTTAGTCCAAATTGGGTTAGTTGGACTGAGTTGTGTGTTACCTCTTCCTCTCTTTTTTTATTATGAATGGGGAACCTTCTGAGTTTTTTGGAGCTTCAAGGGATCTTCATCAAGGAGATCCTCTCTCTCCTTATCTGTTATTATGGCTAAGAGTCTGGGCAGATTTCTTAAGTCTTGGGTTTCCCAAGGCATGATTCTAGGTTGGTGTTGGGGTAATGGGTTGCCACAGCTTTCTCATCTTCAGTTTTTTGATGACACTACTCTTATGGGGAGGGCTCACCTTCAAGAGGTTGCTTCTTTTAAGCGGGCTTTGGATATTTACCTTGCTACTTCGGGTCAGAAAGTCAATGAGCGCAAGTTGTCTATCTACTTTTTTAATACTCCTAAAGATATTTAACGACGGATTGCAAATATTTTGAGGTTTCAGATTGGGTCTCTACCCTTTGTCTATCTAGGAATTCCTCTTGTTGTAGTAGGCAATCCAGGTCTTCTTGGAAAAATTTGTTTGATAAGTTGTGTAGTAAGGTCACTCATTGGACTCATCGTTGGTTATCTATTGCCGCAAAAGTGACTCTTCTAAATTCTGTTATCCAGGCTCTCCCTATTTACAAGTGTTTTGTTCAGGCTGCTCCTTTGTATTTCCTTAGGGAGTTTGATGCTCTCTCACGACAATTTCTTTGGAGTGGTAACTTGCAGATGGCTAAGTTCAATCTTATTAAGTGGGAAATTGTGTGCAGGCCACAAAAAGAGGGGAGTCTTGGCTTACGATCTACTATTTTGACTGGGCAAGCTCTTGCAACCAAGTTATATTAGCGTTGGTGTACTAGTCAGCATCAGCTTTGGGCCTGTATTCTCACCCATAAGTATCTTAAGGATGTTAACACTTTTGATGTTCCTCACTCCCCTTTAGAGGGAAGGGGATCTATGATTTGGCATACTCTAAAAACAGGGGCTCGGTTGGTTAAGAAGGGGCTATTTTGGATCTTTCATACGAGTTCTCAGGCTCTTTTTTGGTGGAATTCTTGGGATGGTCATCCTCCTATCCTTTTTGCTTATCCTCACCTCCAGCCTCTTTGTGAACATTTTACTGTTGCGGGTTGGAATACGATTGAGCATTATAAGACCGTTCGTAATTTTGGGTTGGTCGCTAGTCTTAGATGGAAGCACTCCTCTGATTGGCCGCTAGGAGAGTCAAAGAAGGATAGGCAAGAGTTGGCTCAGATTCTTGCCTTGCATGAATGCAACACCTTGGTGGGGCATTATGTCTTGGCTTGGAGTAACAGTGATTTGTCTGGTAAGTACTTTGTTTTTGCGGGTTATGGAGAGTTTGTTAGGCAGATGTTTGGGGACATTGAGGTTCCTTGGTGGAAACATGTGTGGAACAAATTTTCTTTGCCCAAGCGCAATTTTTTTATGTGGTTGGTGGTCCAGAACCGGTGTCTTACTTGGGATAACTTGTGCAAGCGTGGGTTCTAGGGTCCCTCGATGTGTGTTTTGTGTTGTAATAGTGAAGAGAGTGTCTCTCATCTCTTCTTCCAATGTTCCTTCTCTAGGGAGATGTGGCACTTCTGGTTGGGTGTGTGGAACTAGGCTTGCTGGCATGTCTCCTCTTTGGTTGAGTTCTTTGTTCGGTGGGGCAAGGCCCCTGTTAAGACTTCTTATCTTCAAGTTACTTGGGCTCTTCGACTAACCTTTATTATCTAGCATATTTGGTTGGAGAGGAATTGCGGGATTTTTCAAGATGTGAAGTTGGTTGTCCAACATTTGTGGTGGAAAAATCTTCATTCTTTGGGAGAAATTGTTTAGACTAAGTGTGACTTGGTTGAGGGTGTGGATTCGGGAGTTGTTGCCTATTGCAAACATCTCAATCTTCCTCTTCAGAGTGGTGTTGTGAAGGTTGTTGACCAGATTATGAGAAATAGATGTAGACATCCTCTTTGGAAGATAAATAGGGAGGGGCGTTGGTGTCCTCCACAGGGTGTGTTGAAAATCAACATAGATGGTTCTTCTCGGGGAACTCCTGGTCATGCTGGTATTGGGGGTGTTGGGCGAAATAGTTATGGGACTTTTTAGTTTATCTTTTATGTTTATAAAGGTCTGCATACTAACAATGTGATGGAGGCTCTTGCCATTTTATACGTTGTGGAGCGCGATTGCACTCTTGGGTGGAGACGGATCATTTATGAATATGATTCTTAGGTGGTGGTGACTTTGTTGAAAAGGAAGCAATTAGAAGATGTTAGTTGGCATTTAGCTTTGATTATAAAACAAATTCTTAATATGTGTGCTTCCTTGGAATCTGTTACTTTTTGTCACATTCCTAGAGAATGGAACAGAGTTGCGGATTGTTTGGCCAAATGGTCCTCTGATCATCTACAGAATTGGAACATTGTGGATAGGGGTCAATTACCCCCGGATTTATCACAAAAGTTGGACCACTTAGTGGAGATTGACAAGGGTGTGTAATGCCCTTTCTTTGTACTTCTTTGTTTTAGTTTGAATAAATTTGTACCCCTCTTTTAGTGAAAAAGAAAATGCAAAAATATTCATGTGTCATTGAGAACCAATCAAAATTGTTTATTGTACATAAAAGAGATTTGTAAATGATTGGTACTATACAATAAATTCAAACAAGTCACATTGAATGCTCTTATGTGGGTCATTGGGTACTTTTACCATCACATTATTCAAATTGAGGTGCCAGAAAACCTATTGAAAAAGGATATGCTAATGTATCATAAGATAGTGGATAATGAGTTAATTCATTAGTCGTGAAGAGAGATTGTTAAGCCTATTCTCAACTTCACTAAGCTCTTTCATAGTGCTATGAATAGAATGATGTACAATGGTGGAGGAATGAGTAAAACTATGTGTGGTGATTGATGGGTTATGTAAGGGTTGCAATGGAATAATAGAGGAAGGGATAATAGGAAGTGGCTATGAAAGAGGTTGTGAAGGGATGATGGAAGTAGGTTGGACAAATGATTGAGAAGAGATAATGGTAGCATGGTGGTTATGGGAAGTGGGAGTAAGAACAAGAAGGCCTGAGAAGAATGAGTTTGGTAGAGGATTGGGAATGCAATAGAATTAGAAGTGGAGGAAGTGGATCATGGGATGAGAAAAGCAGATGATTGGGGAGTTGGTAAGAGAGCACTAAAGAAGTTATAGAATGTGAGGGTAGGGGAGCATCATTAAAAGTAAATTAAATGCATTGAATATTTGTCTATACCCTTAAGCATGTGCATCCCATATGAGTTGGTCAAAAGCATACTTAGGAATTCATCAAATAGTGTCAAAAGGATTAGAGCCATCGTTAATTTTGGTTATATCTTATTTGAAAAGCTTCAATTTGAAAGCCATATCCTGCATTCGGTCTCCATGTGCAAAGTGTGCATCATGTTCAAAATCCTCTTCCTAATTAAGGTATGTGGATGTGTTCAAATTTTTCACAAGAAAAGCTCAAAGTGATACATAGCAATAGAAGGGTTGAGCCTAGAGCAATGCTTAATAAGATGTTTTGACCTAAACCTTAATATATGATCAAACAAAAAAAAGACAATTAGAGCATACAAATTTTAGATTGAAATAGATATGTAGAATTAAAAAAATCATATTAAAGAATAGAAAATAGAAATAAGTTTAATCATCTAGCAAAAGATGCAAGTGGGATTGAATGGTTGAGGTTCACCAAAATGTAGAAACATAAAATGCAAACCATACACTTCAAAATAAGTAATGATTTGATATAAAATAGAAAGATACAATCACATATAGATAAAGATCTAAGAATATAAAGATATGTGATTGAGAGGATAAGAATTGCTTAGCTCTATTTTGTCAATCTTAAGGAATCAATCAAGGCTTATCAATTGTAATATGTAACTAATCAAAAAAAAAACTTCTACAATTGACTAAGCATTGTCTTAACTATCACAGAGCTACCTAGAAAGTGTATTCTACTCCTAGATGAAGCCACACTTGCAATCCAATTCCCCTAACACAATTTAATTCTTGTCACACCAAAACATACTCTAATATAAATTTGTCAAATATGCTAACTTGTGAGTTTTTCTATCTAAAATTCAATGGTGTTGAAAAGCATCTTGGTGATATTGCTAGTGAGGTGTGGAAAGTTCCTTGATATATGTCAATCCTCATTGTCCATGAACAAATGGAAGGCACGCCACACAAAAAAAATACAAAAATGCCTAGGTGATAAGTTGGTGTAGCATCCAATTATACAAGTTTTGTAACACTGATATGAAACAAATACTCAATTATGTCCTTATATACAAAAAACTAGGTGCTCAATTCAAAGTATTTTGGAGTACAAGCCAAAAGCAATTGTTACACATCCAATAATATAATTTTTAATATATCATATTCAATATTGCATGCATCCTCTATTTATAGAGCCAAACCAATTGGTGAACAGAATTCCTAACTTCTATCCCCAATTTGATCACTCAATAAGCCTCCTTGAGGTAAGAGACTGAATAGGATGGAACTAGAGCTCATTAAATATCATGGTACCATAGTTAAAGAAATGTCACTTGATGAACTCCTAATAAAGCCTAAGTACTACAACAAAGTTGCATTATATGAAATATTTGTAAAATGTTACATAAAACCTACATCACATTGTAAAATATTTTAAATATATATATATATAAAAAACATAACATTTTTCACACCAAAGACTTACGTCATTGCTTAAGACAAAATTTGAATTGTATGTGATATTAATCAAAAAAACTCAAGTACAATAATAAGTTTAGAAATACAATTAATAGTGTCCAATCAAAATATTGTAGCTCAATTGGTTGAGCACAATTCATGAGTGATGGTAAATTCTTTGATTGTACCATCCACCAAGATTCAAATCTCCCATGTGTACAATAACAGCAGATGACATCAAGATCATGCCTAAAACAACTTTGAAAAAATAGACACCCCTTAATCCTTTACATAAAGGATTTGAATTTATCTTAAAACCCTCCCAACACTTTTAAAAAACAAAAATTATAAATTCCATTGGTCACTTAGACCTCCCATTAAAGACCTATGCTTTATTAAGGGTTGCATTCTATCAATGTGTTTGTAAGACGTCTTGTTAATCTCCAAGTTCAGAACCCATAAACAATTTTCAATTCAAGTTAATCTAATGAAAACCTAATGCGTTAGAAAGATGGAAAACCTAATGCATTAGAAAGATGGAAAACCTAATGCATTAAAAAGACAGCATTATATCATATGTTTAACATTATATTAGACCCTATCATACTAGAAAATATTATTAGACCTCATCATATTCAAAAATATTGAATATTGCTCAAATCATTCCCTTGCCTTGCCCTTAAAAATTACTCAAGAAGAAACATATCAAATTCCCTTATGCTACTAATTCAAAACTCGATGCCTACCAAGCTACTAATTCAAAGTATATGCTACCAAGCTACTAATTCAAAACAACCAAAAGAGATAGAATCTGACAAATGCCACTATTTGTTACATATGATTCCATCACAGTTTTGGCGATGTTATTCCATCACAATAATCTACATAGGGCTTTAGAAGGGAGTAAAAACTCGTGAAAATGTGTAAATTCAAAGTCTTTAGGTAATTTTAATGCCAAAATGGTTTGTAAAATTAAATCTTGACATGGTGTCGTTTTCTTCATTTAAAAACTCAAAATGTTTTTTCACAATATTCATTTTTTCATATCATTTCCCCGTGTAGATGTTATGTCTTCAGCAATTTTCCATGGTTCACAAAACAATCTCTTAACTCTGTTTTACAACGTACCTGTTAATACATTGAGAATTATAGCAGAATTTTCCTTAAAAAGCCTTTACAATGAAATTAACAAGCACTAAAAAACAGAATCAAGATGGTCCACAAAGAGAAAAACAAAAACTAACTTATAAACAGACAGCAATGTACTTGACTTCCACCATTGTTATCTCCCTACTGAAAGTTATCGACATTTCTCGGAATGTGAAATTTGGTGAGTCAAAATGATTCAAAAGGACAAAAATTTAAAAAGAACTTTTACAATAGAAAGCAATATATTTGACTTCAACCATTGATATCTCCCTACTGAAAGATATCCACATATAAATCTCAAATTGATATGTAAGTGTATATCCTTTATAAGCATAATGCAAATGCAACCATCCAGAAGGAAAGATGTGACAACTTGAAACTACAAGTCAGTGAGGAAATTTGATGGACCTGGATACCTCTGCAAGGAGTAGGGGTCACTGGTTAAGGAAGTGTCCTTTTTAGGCTTAAAAAATAATAATGAGAGGTTAATGGGATATATGATTGGAAGGTTTGTAATATATGTAATTTGTAGGCAAGAAACTGATGTTGATGGCAATTCCCAGTTGGTTTGTTGGACATATTTTGTATACAATATGAACTTGATAAGGAGGGTCCAAAATTAAAAGATCAAGAGTTACAAGGCCAAAGCAGCGGTGAATATTGAAAGTAGTTGAAGAACTGGAATTAGAATATTCCAGTTGCTTAAAGCATGATTTAAACAGCAGATTTCCTGGCTAATACAAGCATTGAGCATTTCCCTTCATCTCCAGAAGTTAGCATACACTGCACAATTGGATGTAGTTAAGACCCACTCTTGTTATTTCCTAAAATGCCTAAGCATCTTTTATCGGATCTTGTCATCTTAATCACCAATATTATTTTAATACATTTTTATAATGAAATGAATAGTTCACATTTTTTAATAAGTTGCATGGCCCTTATCATTGCATATTAAGGAAGTTTTCTTGATGGAAACCCATTGTTTCCCGAAGCATGTGATTGGTCTTTCTCCCTGGTGTATTGATGCAGTGGGCCACCCTTAGGAGTGTCCTGTTAATCAATGTTTTGGACTTTTCTTGCATCCATGTTCAGCTTGCATGTTTTGCAGAGTTGTGCTCAGTGGATGGCAAAGCAAGTGTTGAAACATTCTTGGAGGAGTTGTACAGGAGCCCTTTTATAGGGTGGTTGCTGCAGATCATAGGCTCAGGAACATTGTTTTTTTCAGCCAGACTGGGAAGGAGATGGAATAAGGATTCTGTTAATGGGTTGCAGGTAAAGCTGAGGATTCTGTGAAAGGAAACTATTAGCAAGAGGAGTTGACTTCTTTTTGCAAAAAGCTATGTTTGTTAGTGTGCCTAGGATCACTTGCAAGGAAGGCAATTTAGAAATTTCCAGTCAGTTCATCCCACCTTCCCTGTGGGATAATAACCTTAGGAGATCTTCAAAATGTTTGAAAATTGACCCCAGATTTCAATTTTGTTACCAGGTGGGATTATGTTTAGAAGTTGAAGAGAGAGAACAGTTCTGCTGGCGTGGGTGCAGATGCTTCTAAGGGTTACAGAGGTGGGAGAAAGGGTGGTCTTTCTCCAGGCTCTGCTGGCCACAAGGATGTATAGGGATTGCTGGACATAGACTGACCATGGGTGAGTCCTTGTTTTTGGCTGTGCTGCAGAACGTTGACTTTTTGAATTCTTGTTTTAATAGTTTTTTTCTATTGGCAACCCATTGTGAGGATCTTGCCCGACTGGATTAGCTTTGTATGCCCTGTCACCACTTGTGGACTTTGAGTAGAAGCGCATTTTTGAGTTTTTCTCTTGTGACACTCGTATACGCACCTTTTCTGTATTTTTGTATATGCTGATTTTCTCTATATGTGCGGTGAGGTCCCCAATACACCCGCCACCCCCTCTAACAACCAACAAAAGCAATAAAAAATAACTTTTATCTTTTACAGAAAAAAGCCTATATTAACTTTTTATCGTGAGACCACAAGATGTTAATTTCAAAATATTATACTGGAAGTGTTATAAAATGTGAGTTCAAGGGAAATGATAACACACGAGACATTTGCCAGACAGTCACAAAGATTATGCGTGATTTACATAATAGTATTTCTACTCAAATCACTAGCAATGAGGAGAAGGAATGAAGGGAAAAACTATGAAGACTGGCGGTCTAAACAATAATAAAAACTGAAAGTAGTCATAAAATGTGATGTTCAAAGGCAACGAGGAAACAAACAAGAAACATTTGCCAGAGGTTTGCTCATTACAAGTCATGATAACATAAAATATGTTTATTGATATTCAAATGACAAGGAATGGGAGCAAGGAATAAAGGGAAAACTATACTAATGTCCACAGATGAGTAAACTTGGTCAGTAAGGCACCATACAAATTCTGGATACAATAGAAAAAGGAATGCCGAAGTAACTCCATAAAAAAATTAAGTGAGCATCCTATTATGGCAATAAATGGAAAATGATATCCAAGTGATTTCACTATTAGTATATTTTGACTCAATTTCAATGGAACATCTTGAGGGAACTCAGGTCCAGTTGGACCTGGATACCTGCTGCAAGATTCTAGGGGTCAGCTGGTTAAGGGAGTGTCCTTTTTAGGCTTAAAAAAATAATAATGAGGCGCAATGGGAGGTGCTGTTGGAAGGTTTGAAAGGCTGTACCGGTGAGGTGTAAGAATCTGAATGTTGAAGGCAATTCCATATTGGTTACTGTTGGACATATTTTGTTACAAATGAACTTGATAAAGAGGGGACTCAAAGTTAAAAGATCAGGAGTTTTTTGGCCAAAGCTCTTAAACTCTGCAAAAGTTTTGAAGAACACATCTTGTATTCCCATTGCTATAAAGAATGCAATAAACAGCAGATTTCCTGGCTAATACAAGCATTGAGCATTTCCCCTTCGAGCCAGAAGTTGGCAATACACTGCAAACTTGGAGTAGTTAAGCCCCACTCTTGTTAGCAGATAAAATCATATAATCGTCTTTTATCGGATCTTTTCTTCTTAATCATTTTATTTTTTAATTCATTTTATGTGATTGAATAGTTCACATTTTTTACTACAGTTGCATGGCCCTTATCGTTGCATATTAAGGAAGTTTTCTTGATGGAATGGCCATTGTTTCCCACAGCATGTGATTGGTCTCTCCCTGGTGTATTGAAGGGTGGGCCACATGGGGAATGTTTCCTTAAGCAATGTTTTGGACTTTTTCTGTCCATGTTCAACTTGCAGATTTTGCAGAGTTGTGCTCAGTTTGATGGCAAAGTAATGTTTGAAACATTGCTTGGAGGAGTTGTACAGGAGCCCTTTTATAGGGTGGTTGCTGCAGATCATAGGCTCAGGAACATGTTTTTTTCAGCCAGACTGGGAAGGAGGCAGAATAAGGATTCTGTTAATGGGTTGCAGGTAAAGCTGAGGATTCTGTGAAAGGAAACTATTAGCAGGAGGAGTTGGCTTCTTTTTGCAAAAAGCTATGTTTGTTAGTGTGCTTAGGATCACTTGCAAGGAAGGCAATTTAGAAATTTCCAGTCAGTTCATCCTACCTTCCCTGTGGGCTAATAACCTTAGGAGATCTTCAAAATGTTTGAAAATTGACCCCAGATTTCAATTTTGTTACCAGGTGGGATTATGTTTAGAAGTTGAAGAGAGAGAACAGTTCTGCTGGCGTGGGTGCAGATGCTTCTAAGGGTTACAGAGGTGGGAGAAAGGGTGGTCTTTCTCCAGGCTCTGCTGGCCACAAGGATGTATAGGGATTGCTGGACATAGACTGACCATGGGTGAGTCCTTGTTTTTGGCTGTGCTGCAGAACGTTGACTTTTTGAATTCTTGTTTTAATAGTTTTTTTCTATTGGCAACCCATTGTGAGGATCTTGCCCGACTGGATTAGCTTTGTATGCCCTGTCACCACTTGTGGACTTTGAGTAGAAGCGCATTTTTGAGTTTTTCTCTTGTGACACTCGTATACGCACCTTTTCTGTATTTTTGTATATGCTGATTTTCTCTATATGTGCGGTGAGGTCCCCAATACACCCGCCACCCCCTCTAACAACCAACAAAAGCAATAAAAAATAACTTTTATCTTTTACAGAAAAAAGCCTATATTAACTTTTTATCGTGAGACCACAAGATGTTAATTTCAAAATATTATACTGGAAGTGTTATAAAATGTGAGTTCAAGGGAAATGATAACACACGAGACATTTGCCAGACAGTCACAAAGATTATGCGTGATTTACATAATAGTATTTCTACTCAAATCACTAGCAATGAGGAGAAGGAATGAAGGGAAAAACTATGAAGACTGGCGGTCTAAACAATAATAAAAACTGAAAGTAGTCATAAAATGTGATGTTCAAAGGCAACGAGGAAACAAACAAGAAACATTTGCCAGAGGTTTGCTCATTACAAGTCATGATAACATAAAATATGTTTATTGATATTCAAATGACAAGGAATGGGAGCAAGGAATAAAGGGAAAACTATACTAATGTCCACAGATGAGTAAACTTGGTCAGTAAGGCACCATACAAATTCTGGATACAATAGAAAAAGGAATGCCGAAGTAACTCCATAAAAAAATTAAGTGAGCATCCTATTATGGCAATAAATGGAAAATGATATCCAAGTGATTTCACTATTAGTATATTTTGACGACAATTGCAGGAATAAGTAGAAGCATCACATATGCCATACTATCAGCTGATATGAGATCAATTTAATCAGCAAAAACATATAAATTCATATCTTTTGTATCCATAATCCATCAGGCGTTATACATTAAAGTTTAGTAAAGCCGTATAAAAATGAATATCCTTATGCCTTTAGTAATAGATCTTTACTTCTTTCATTTTAATGTGCTAAAAACACAATACTGGCAGGGAGGAAGAGGACCAAACTCACCTAAAATTTGCAAAGCCTGGTAGGTGAAATCTTAAAAGGAAACAAGATTAAAGATCCATATATACCACTCTTCTTGACAGGCAATAAACAGTACACTGTACATTAAAGATGTTTTCTTGTTTATGCTATCACACTGTTTGTTGTTGATTTACTTTTGGCTTCAAAGGGCATAATGATGGTAACTAATGGATGCTAAGTTGCAAGGTGTTGGTTAAAGCATCATTGCTCAATGTGATGGCTTGCGACAAGGATCATTTTGTACCTATACATAGGCCACCTACGAGATGGATTAATACAATTACATGTGTGCGTGGAAAAGAGCCACTAGTCTGAAAAAGAGGTGCACAGTTAAAGCATCTGAGAGCATAAAAATCATGTATGTTTGCAGACACATGAGAGAGAGATAGAGAGAGAGAGAGAGAGAGAGAGAGAGGCATACATGACTAGGTGGGATATGTTTTCCACTCAGTAGGTCCAGAAGAACCGTCCCATAGCTATATATGATACTCTCAGGAGTCACTCTACCTGCACCAACAAGCAAGAATATTCATCATATGTGACTTGTGTCTCCATATTTCTTGAAAAAAGTTGACCACAAAAACAACCTTATGCACAAGGAACAAATCAAACTAAAGCAAGATGGCAAATTAAATAGCTCACTTTTTTAAATTCTAACAGTAAGACCAACATTTTATATATAATCCATACAGAGTAACATTAGATCACTATAGTTAGTACTATTCTAATCAACAAAATTACTAGTTAGTTCCATTGATTGCAGATAATAACCTTTTCATCGCTAAGCAAGGAAAACGACACCAGAAAAATAATAAACAATCATTCTCAACATTATAAGGGATAGATTAGATGGTATATAGACTATAGATTAAGAAAATGTAGATATGGGTCTAAACATGGAAACTTTAGTTTTGAATTTCAACTTTTAAGATATGTCAGTTTATTTTATTAGAGATCATGAATCTATGAGAGCAAAAAGTAATGCAAAGTACCTCAACAAAATGAATCCAATGATCAACACATAGAAATATGGGAGACATACTCTGTATAAATATGATTCGGATTCTCATCTCAAAACACAAAAAAGAATTTTTAAATCTAAAAATATATATAATAAGATGTCAGGGATATTTCCTCTTGGAATTAGAAGAAAATGGCATTATCTAGTTATCACAAAGTCCGTACTTAGGCTTTACAGGAAAACAAATTTCTACCCACTGTAATAGACAAAAATTATGATTGAAAAGCACTTAAGATGATGTGGATACCTGTCCTGAGAAACTCAGGAGGTGTGTATGCTAAGTTAGTGCTATAGCTTTTTCCATCTCTGCTGTTTTTCATTAGGCCAAAGCTTGACAGTCGAGGATCACCATCCTAAGAAACAAAAGTGAAATAAACCATAAATTTCACATTATAAAAATTGATTTGACAGAACTGAACAATCCCACAACATAGATATTTGTTCAGCATCAAAAATGACAATAAAACATCTCATGCAATAAAGTTAATCTTCAAATTGTCTCACCAAAAATAAACAGAAATGCTAGGGAATATAATTGTTCAGAACCATTCTATTAACCAACAAATGGACGCCTTTGATTTCATAGAAAAATGCTATCAACAACGCAGAACAAGAACAATTATTTCAAAGCCCTGAATTACCTAGCCATTGGTTTTCTCACATCGACTAGTTTCAAGAAAAAGACTCATGTTTCACTCCGTAAATTTGAAAAAATGTTATGCTTAGGAGGAAGGCATATTTTATGTGTATAGGCTCATGGGCATGACACTTCAGCAGGGAAGATACACTGTTTTAAATTGTGATTGTGTACATTATGATTAAATGAGACACATAATCTCTTACTGATAATAGGAAGATGAACATGGGTTAGAAGTGTATTTACTACCAAATGATTGTAAACGAAGAGGAAGATGACTTTTAAGATTTCTATTTCTATCCTAAAGTTTCCCTCTATAAATGAGTGTTTGTGTTACCTATACCAAGCTCTATTCGTTAAAAATAATTGTTTGTATCGCTCGATGTTTACCTCTGTGCTATTATGAAATTTAATGTTATTTTCAGAATTGCCTTCTAGCACTGCTTTAGTATTCCCTGCTCTTTATGAATTGTGTTATAATCTGTCCCTGCTGTCAGATATGACAAGACAAGAAGAATTTCAAAGAGGCAGCACTACTTATCAGGTTGCCAGTGGTACCTTATATTCATCATCTTGTGCGATGCAATAAAATGAGTATTAGATATGAAATATTCTTTAGAAAATAAACTGTGCAGTATGAAGAATCAAGATGCGTGAAGATTAAGTTGCTATGGACCACATAACGCAAAGGACCAAACAATCAGAAACAAATATAAACTCACAGGTATGAGTAGCAGTTGTGCAAATCACAGTTCAAACTTAAAAATGTCCCACATACTATCTACCTTCTTTGGAAGCCACTAATAAACTAGACATTATTATGTATGATGAAAATTGCATGGATATTCATTGACAGAAAAACAGAGTATCAAGAATACAAAAGGAAAAAAATAATTCAAGTGACACTATACTTTTTATACAAGAATAAGATGTTCCAAAGAAATATACAAAAAGGTGTTCCAAATACTTTTTGTAGTACTTTCTTTGCAGCTCAAACAGTCTTGAGCTTTTTTCAGAATATTCAGATTTTTATTTTACCTTTAAGTTCAGAATTTCAGATTTGCAACATTCTTGGAAGTGAGGTGTCCAGTGGTTCCAAACTTATGCAAATCACTCTCAAAAATCTAGACTTCAGAATGCAGAAAAATCAAATTTTAGCTTTTCCAGATACAGTTTAACAATTTATTCAAATTTTTAAAAACTACAACTGTCCAGCTGCATAATTTCAGATCTCAATTGTGAACATTTTTTACCTTAGTGTTTTTGAGCCGGATATTATATTTTCATATTAGGACAGCTTCATAAAATCCACCACATGGCTCCTTTAAAGGCAATGTGACCCCATAGTTACAAGACTTGCCCAGATTCTCCAAGACTCAGCAAGTCGCAAGGCAGTTGGCACTAAACGAGTCCCAATGACTCCTGAAACAAGTACCCAGCAAGTCTGGTGAAACTCGCCAAATCTGCCAGACTCACTGGATCTAGCGAGTCCCAAGGAGATTACTCGACCATGGTAGGTAAAAAGAAAAACAAAAAGACTTAATATAACCTCTCGCACCTAAAGAGCACATTCATTTGATTTTCAAGCACAATGAAGAGGAAACAAATAGTTTTGAAGCAAAAAATACATGCCGTATGGTAGTTTAAGACCATTTGGGCGGGTTTTTAGGAGCCCTTGGTGCATCTAAAGGAGACTATGAAGAATTTGAAAGAGCCTACCATAGTCTATCATCAATTTGGAGCAAATTTGAAGAGGTAATTTTGTATTTTGAAGTTTTTTTTTTAACTTTCCATTGTGTTTTGCATTTGTTTTTTGCTCTTTCACTTTAGATTAAAGAAACAAAAAACAAACACTGGCTATCAAACCCTAGTTTTTTGTAATTTTTTTAATTTTATATCTACAAACCCTAAGTATTTTTTATTTTTTCTTACTTTTTATTTTAGTTTAATTAAAAGCCGTAAATGTTAATTTATTTTCCATTTATATCTTATTGCAACATACTTTACATTTACAAATTGTTCCAATCACAATGTCAACCCAAATTAGAACGAATCTTTGTTGGAAACATGCCATCCTTGAGACAAAGAAAGAGGAGAAAACTGATGTCCATTGCAAAATAAAAATACTTGAAGGAAGCATTAACCAATTGAAGTATCACCCTACATAAATACCATGCCCAGATGCTAAACCATCCTAAAGTTATTCATGATATACAAAGCCAATTAAAGACATTTAACAACAAAAAGAATTAAAAAGGAGATGGCAGCAATTGATGGAGACTCTTCTTCCATTTCTCTATTTCTTAAAACTTTTAGTGGCAGTGGCAATAGTAGTGTTAGTATTAGGCCTAGACTTCATGGATCTTCATCTAATTGGATTCATATATTGCTCCATGCACTACTCCAAGAGCCCAACCATCACTTGAGAGCATGGGTCGAAACAAAGATATGCATGATGCAACAAGAAGCACAATTGAAGACCTCTAGTTCTATTGTATCATTCCACTTTATACAACTAAGTAATTTTTTTTTTAACTTTAAAATATATAGTTTGGTTTTTTTGTCTCTTGAATTTTCACATTTAGAGGCATGCAAAATCTAAAGTTACACTCTGAATTTTAAAATAGTTTATTTTATTTGTTTTCAGTCTCCTTATTGGCAAAACATGACAGATGGCATTCGTATTTGAAAGACGAGATTCAAAGCCCCTAACAATGAGGAGATAAAGGGCTCCATTTGACTCAAAACGTGGCTAATGAGAATAAAAAAATTGACAAACAACACGAAATACAATAAAAGGGCCGCACATCATGACTAATGGTTGGACATATAGGAGAAATCAAACATTGTTGAATTTCTTTGTTTCTTCCTCAAATGATTGTACTCCCCAAAATCCATTATTTTAGTAATTAAGATTTTTAATTTCTACTTTATTGAATCACTGATTTTCTTTTTGAAATCAATCGGTGTTTCTAAAAACACAAAAAATGTTGAATGCTTTTGTGAGGCTTTGGAGGGAATCTTGGCTAAGATGGATGAGAAGAATGTAGTGCAAATAGTTACAAATAATACAACAAATTATATTGTTACAGTTAGACTTCTCATGAATAGAAACCCATCATTAATCTAAACACCATGTATTGCTTATTGTCTTTTAACCTATTGAAGGATCTTGGCAAGACTTCATGGATCAATGCATGTATGGAGTATGCTAAAAATACTTGTAAATATATATACAATCACACATGGGTTCTCAACCTAATGAGAAAATTCACAAAGAAAGAGTCAGCCCATCCCAAAATAACTTGTTTTGCAACAAATTTTATCACAATCAAACCTTGCTTTAGCCAAAGATTGTTTTCAAACAAAAGTTTGTTAGTGAGGAGTAGTCTACATCATCTTATGCAAGGGTTGATGAGGATGATTGGATTTTTTATGAGCACAATTTTTGGCTTTTCCAACCAAGGAGATAGTAGGAGTAAGTTTCCAATATATTTTCGTTCATTTTTGTTCATATATTGGTTTCATTTGCTTATTTTTGTTATCACTTACTTATGTTAATGTTTCACAATGATTGGAGTTAACAAAACCTTTAGTTGTTCTCCTATGAGTTGTTGATGGAAAGAAGCCCGCAATGGGTTACATATACAAGGGCATGGATAGGGCAAAGGAAGCCATTAAATCCATTTATGATGATGTTGAGGATAAGTATAGTCCCATGTGGAACATCAATGATCAACAATGTCACCTTCAACATCACAAGCCCTTACATTCCAATTCTGCCGAAATTTCAAGGCCGATGAGAAGGCCTAAGTGGGCTCTACACAATCATAGAACAGATGGCAATTGATCCTCAAATTAAAGCACAAATAATCATTGAGATTGAGATCTTCAAACTCACAGAAGGAGACCTCTTTGCATGAAAATTATGCAAGACAACTAAGAGAACATTGTAGCCAAGAAAAAACGTACTAAGGGCATAATTTAAGTTTAATTATTAAAACTTTTTCTTTTTTATGTTTACATTGAAACTCAAAGTTAAACAATGAGATTTTAATTTTTTTTTCTTCTCCTTTCAAATGCATGGTGGGTAAGGTTTGATATTAAGGTGCCAAATCTTCAAAGGATTGCAATTTGTGTCTTTAGCCAAACATGCAATGCTTCAAGATACGAATGCAGCAGGAGTATGTTTGAGCACAAAAATTCCAAGGAGTGCAATAAGTTGTCAATGCAAAGGTTGAATAATCTTGTTTCATGTTTAGTACAACTTTTTCCTTCGCCACAAACAAATCTTAGACACTAACTTATCTCTCATCACTCTAGAGGAGGTTGATTCATAACCAGATTGGATTAGTGAGGTTGAAGATCTCATCTTCAACAATGAGGACCTTGCATGGGTTGATCAAAAGGATCGAGAGGCAAAGGCGATAACCATGGCAAAAGAGGAACAAACAAATAGCATGGTTGTACCATTAACAAGGACCTATCTTAGATGCAAATACAAGACTTGTTATGATGTTGGGACGAGTGATATAGGCTCATCTAAGCCATAGACTTGTAGTTTTAGTTTTGATATTTGTTTTGATGCCATGATTTTCATGATCCATGAGTTTTGTATACATATGACAATATTTATAATTTATATATCTAACAATATTGTTTCCTTCAACTAAAATTCACTTTTATACTCATGCAATCGATGTATACTTGTGTATGCGATCAAAGTAGCTTCTATTTGATTAGTTTATAGCTTTATTGTGTTATTCGGTTTTGGGTTGGTTGGGTTGAAGTTTGATTAAAAATTTTTTTGGGGTTGGGTTCGTTTTGGGTTGAACAAAAAATATAAAAATCAGAAATATATACATATTTGCAGCAGTAATTAAGTTAAGAATACACCACCATATTAATAGTCAAATAACATAGCAAAAATACACCACCACTTTATACTCAAATGTCATGATATAGATTCATTTGGCATATTTTATCGCTTCCTCTTCAAACATAGGATTTGGGGAGAAGTATGTATCCAAATTTTAGATCTAAGAACTTGTTGTGCATTTGTTTGAGCTGTCAAAAGTAGGTATGCACAACTTGCCTAACCTTCATTGTAAGTCCTAGCTGTGGGTTCCTCTCTCTTTCTTGGGTCTGTTTCTTAGCTTCAATTGGAAAATTTGTAAAAGACATTGTTTCATGAGATTATTCCTAAGAGATCTATACTCATTTAGGTAGTCCAAATAGCTCTGTCCTACATTCTTTTGTCCCTATGACCATCTAGGTCTTCTGCTCTATCCAAAATTTAGGCATCAGGGGTCTAGTTACTGATCCTATTATTGTTCTGGTATTATTATTGTTGTTGTTGTTTGCAGAGTTAATTGCATCATTGTTCATATTTTTAACATTTGTGTCAATAACTTGGTCAACTGCTGCTGTCCCTGTATAAGTGCATTTAGTTGCTGCTCTATATTAATGTCCTCATGTGAATTTCTTTTATCTTTGTTTGCCATAATTTCTTCTACTTCCAAATCTGCAAATGGAAATCCTTCTGTATTTTCCAAACATTGAAATTGTGGCCTTTTGAGTTCTATCTGATAGCACTTGTTTATTCTATCACTTGGATGCATATGGAGTGTATTTCTGCATCAATCTATTAAAGACCCAACAGGCTGGTAGGAAAACTATCTTTAAAAGTCAACAAACAGTCTTTAAAATAGTCTTTAATAGTCTTTAAGTGTATTTCTGCATCAATCTATTAGAGACCCAAAGAGGCAAATATTAGGGTTAGAGGGAATAAAATAGTCTTTAAAAGTCAACAAACAGTCAAAAAAATAATAAAAAAATGCAAAAAGGCATTGGAAAAGTCTGCCTGGGCGCAAATTCTGCCCGGGTTCGAGCCGGATTCGAAAAAACCGAACCCTGGTCGAACCCACAGTCAGGGTTCCGAACCCTGGCCGAACCCACAGTCAGTTTTTCGAACCCACAGCGAATTTGGTCGAACCGGACCCGAATTTCGAACCCGTATCCTAACTTAGTTTATTGTGTATTTTAAAGTTTATTTATCAAAGCGTGCATGAAACAAATTTGAAATCTTTAGAAGTCTCTAAATTTCATGGTTTTTTCAATTTGCCAAGTCTTGGCTGAATCTAGGTGCTAAGACCAAGTTTGGGTCAAAAATCAGCTTACCGAGTCCAAGTAAAGTCCAAGTCTTGTAACATTGTGTGATCCTACTGTTAGCAAATGAAATAGCTTAGGATAAATTTACTCAAAACAATGACTCTCGACCCAGATTTAGCACCAGCGTAAATTGGCTAACAGCTCTGAAAAGACCACAATTGCATTTGTGGCTTTTCTCTGAATTTTGTCAAGGTACAGCTCCCTCACCAGATTTTCAGTGAATTTATCTAAACTAATGAACACGGGTGTGCTTCAACCAGAAAGTGGGAAAGGCAACTAACGCTAGTTCATAAATATGAAACTAACGCGAAAGCATAAACCACAGCCATAAACAATCAACACAAAGATTGAAAAGCCTATGACCATCCAATCAAAAGAAATAAGATCAAACTGTAATAAATGAACAACATACAGCTTATCTCACAAAGAAGACATAACTATATCACACGCGTAATACAAAGATCAGCATACAAAGCATATCATTAAATTCATAACACAAAAATATGAACTTTTACAGTCTGAAATAAATGCCTAGATCCCCTCTCGATAACACAAAACTTAAGCCTTTCTTATATTGGCTAAACTTCATATATGGAAAATATGAGCCTAATATTAAAATTTCAATTGCTAGAAAGTGTCAATTAAAAAAGTAAGTTAGTTGGCATGCGAAGGACACCAGCATATACAGAATTTAATATTCCCTACTATTCAAATCGGCATTTACTGAAAAATTTAGAAAACCAAGATCTGTCAACTTTTATAGCAAGAACCTGGGGGAACACATTTCCTTCACAAATAAAAGATTTTCCTGATCATAAGGCCTCACCTCATCAAAAAGCACTCTATATGCATTTAAATCATGATAAATGCGTCGATTTTCAGTATTACAGTGATCTAGTGCTTGTGCAATATAATATGCAACCCTCAATCGCATCGCCCAAGGCATTGGCTGCTTCTCCCCTGACAAAATATAAAACAAAACAGCATTTTCATCAATGCTTAAGTTTCATGATCCATGGTTTTTTATGTATGAGGTCAACAATTGTTTACATTTTTATTTTAATAATCTTAATCAAAGCATGTTAGGCAACAAGAGATGATTCACTGTGGACAATGTTATAAACCGTAGAAGCAAAAGAAATTATATGTTTAGGTGTAATGTCTCCAGACCTCAACTATTAAAGTGACTATACTATATTGCAGTGTCGGACCTTTTCACAAAATTCGAAATGTACAGAACAGAACTTTACAGATTTGAAATATTTTAAATAGCTTTTCAATAAATACTAAAATCATTTAAATTATATAAAAGAAAATGATGCCAAGGTAATTGTATATATCTCAAATTTGGGAGGCATAAAAATTGGCATTGCACGGCACAATTATTACTATATTGTTCAGAACAACATTTTTCCAGAAAAACTAGCTTGCTATTTTTTTTTGCAGAAACTGCATTATAGATCTACTAAATTCAATCCATTAGGCTGAAAGGAAACATGTATATCCACTGAAACTTCAAAACAAGTAAACTGGACAAGGAGGCCAACTGTTTCCTAAAACGTGAAAGTTTCAAAGATACCAAAAGATATCAAGCTTCATCAAAAGTTCCACAAGATTACCACGTCACAACATCCCATTTGTAGAGGATAAATTTTGATGTTTCCACTAGCACCAAGGAGCATTTGCACTGTAGGAATTGATCTATAACACAATAATATTGATGGACGAACCCACTATAAATAATTCTGAATAAAGAACAAAAGGAAACATCAAATTCATTTACCAAGGTATCTAATCAATCCTAATTTGAGCGACAATGAAATCTTATTCATGAATGGATGTCCCATCAGCACCAAAGATGCACCTGAGTGATATAGAAATAATATTGTCAAGGAGCCTAAAATAGTGCTATAAGGATGTCATAGAAGCATATTCAATAAATTTGACGAGAATTACTTAAGTTTTTTTGAGTTTGTAACACATTGCTGGTTGATAGTTCAAAAGAGGCCACCTAAAGAATAATTTGAGCAGTTCCAGCGGAAAATTACTTCTAAGTCAGTCTCAACATAGACTTGATCTTCTATTCAATTGGCATTACTAACGAACTGATTCTCATTAATTTTAGAGATCCTGTGGATACCTACAGAGACATACATCATTCATTTGAGAATCTGCTTGATAACTTTCAAAGGTAGTCATGATGCCCTTGGTTGTCTTTCTGTAATAATTCTATTTCCTTTAAACAATTCCCTCTCGTGTATATCTAGCCATTTTTTGTGACACTTTGGTACACAATGGTACACAGCATCCATTACCATAGTTACCAGGCTTGACCAAATATTACAAAATACTGGTCAGAGGAACTTGTGATGCCATTGGTTGCCTTTCTGTAATAATTCTATATCCTTTAAACAATTCCTTCTCATGCGTATCTAGGCATCTTCTGTGATACTTTGGTACACAATGGTACACGGCATCCATTACCTTAGTTACCAGGCTTGACCAAATGTGACAAAGCCTAGCCAAAAAACTAACATTTCAACTTAACTGAGCAGGTGGACCAAAAATTTAATTCTAAAAGTATCAAGAAAAAGTTAAAAGAGGAATAATCAAAAGCATGATCCTTAGAAACTACTTGCCTAACCATTTACTTTCAGTTCTCTTAGAAACAGTAGATAGCTACATTAGATAACAATTTTTAAATACCTACTTATAGTCACTCTTGCAATTGTATAATGGAGCATGTGTATAGTTTCCCAAACAATCTGTTTTGAGGCAAAATCATGGTTACAGTGATTCTAACATTATATCATTGTAAAAAGATCAATTCTACAACTTTTGACTACGTTATCGAAGGTCAGTCTATATATAACTTTGAAATGTTATGAACACCAAACAGTATCTCCCTTCAGTTTTTAAGATGTTTGGAAATATTAGAACTTACCAGTTATATTTCTAACAAATTTACTCAAGTTATTAAGGTGAAAAGATAATATAGTATCAAAATTTAAAGTCGTAAAATTATTTTAATTCATAACAAAAATAACAATAAATTGGCTATGGGAACTAGAGCGAAGAACTTAAAAAAAGTAAACATCAATAGACCTCTAAGCCTTCAAATAGGTATTTTGATGTTTTAAGGTATAATACAGATAGTCTGAGAAGAACTAAGCTCCACAAAACACAATATTTCTGGTGTAGTAAAGCTAGAACTCCTTTTCCTTTATTTGGATTTATCGCCTTATTCAATGACTTCTAAACTTAATAACTAGATTAAATAGGCTGAATTATATGCCATGCAGATGCAGCCAGGTTCAAGTTAAGTATTGACAAGCTAGAGCTCAACCAAATTCTCGTTAGTGTACACCAAAAGATACAAATCCATATATAACTATGAAATGACACCACATTCATGCACTAAATGGAGGTCAATGCCATTAAAGCATGTCAACTTGTCACTCTGTAAGGCAATATTCCCCTATAGGTGGCCTTCCTATATTTGCTCACTAAAATTAGAAACTTTCCATGGTCAAATGGTCTTAACCATATCATATTTCAACTCTGTTACACGATTTTAGAAGCACCATTTGCAATTTATTTATATTTCTCCCACACAAAAAATTCTCAGTGCTGCCATCAGCAATGTACCAGGTGCTGCAAATTTCAAATACCCTCCCAAAGGCCCCTGAAAATCCTCCTAAATGGAAGTGACTCCATTCAGGGGGTAAGGATGCTTTTCAAACTTCTGCTATTTCTGAATGGGAGCTTAAAAGTTGGGGTGTTATACTATCCATTGAACTGCCCATGACTCCAAGTGCTAGGAACTTGAATAAAAATCTCACTTAAGCTATTATTCAATGGGGAAAACAATTGTTGCTAGTTTGAATTTACAATTTATGATAATTCAATTGCAGTTCCTGTGCAGCATGTTTGGATATTTAGAAGTACTAACTACTAACAACAAAAGGTGTGAAAACTTCAACCAACCTTTAATCTACAACATTTAGAAACTTAAAAGTAAAACAATAACCAGATGATTGGCCATGTTCAAATAGAAAAAATGAAATGTCAGATGTAATGGCCTATTGAAACTTCCTATCATTGTTCTACAGAGAGAAATAAAATGACTATTTGACTGTTATACATTGAAAAAAATAAAAATTTAATGCTAATAAATTGTCTTTGATGGTACATACAGTGAAAGAGATGCTTGGACAAGGTATCATTTGGCATGTATTCTGCAACCAATAGCCGTTCATCTCCTTCAAGACAGCAACCAATCAAGTTCACTAATCTTTTGTGTCGAACTCTTCCAACACCTGCTGCTTCAGCCTGTACAAATAAAACACTGCTTCGGTTAAATGCTTCCAGACTGGTAAAGTCATCCACAATCTAGACAAAATCCTTGCAAAATAAGGCTATAATGCACAATAATAGGTTTTATAACACTGCCTGTTGGACAAACAGGGAAAACATTCAGCAGGAAAAGGTTAGCTGTTGCGGCTAGCACCAAGGGCTAAACTACAGGGGCAAGTGTGGAGCAATACTACTAACAATGTTGTGTGCCAGTCCAGAATGCAGTGTTACAGATCTGAGCTTCGAAAGAAACCATAATCTCACTGTTACAGCAGAAAAACCTACCTGGAAAGAAAACCCTAACTAAGGAAAAAACATAAAAAATACCGCAAGCGTTCAAAATCTCACCGCAAACTGCCTGGCATCCGGCCAGGATTGTTTTGGAAAGCGTTTAACAGCAA
Source organism: Sequoia sempervirens (assembly GCA_007258455.2). Lineage (NCBI taxonomy): Eukaryota > Viridiplantae > Streptophyta > Pinopsida > Cupressales > Cupressaceae > Sequoia > Sequoia sempervirens. The sequence continues at coordinate 306,559,724 of VDFB02000015.1, read as the reverse complement.
TCCAGCGATTATTTTCTAGTCTTCCTTTATACACTGTATTCGGAGCTTTCTCGCCACTCTCAGAGACAATGTTCTCGCTATTAAATCCTCCCGTTGCAGCCCGGAGCTCAGCGAGTGAATATTCCTTGAACGTAGGCACTCTGTCATTCTCAAATTGATCGACATTTTCTGTATCAAAAACAATAAATTAGCTTCATATTCCGTCAAATTGTTAAAGCTTAATCCTCGGGACATTATGCAACCTGTAAACAACCCCAACTACGCCACAAAACAGTATCACAGCTTTAATTACATATTACAATTTATCTCGTGACATTCTGCGGACCTTATAAATAGTACGTCAAAGTTTAAAATTCAAATTATAATAAGCATTCGGCAGGAAATCGTCACACATTCACACATATAACTATAGCTTGCAAGACATGTACGAAAGTAACTTCACTGCTTCTTCGGAAGATCTAAAACCGTAAAACTGTGGCAGTAAACCTACATAGGCATAAAAAAAAATCACTTCCGAATCAATAAATAACCATAGCAGCCACGCAAACAACGCCAGATATGCACAAAACATTAAATATCCGTTCAGATGCACAATACAGCACCAAAACAACTCAAAACATCGTAAAATGTGAAACAAATCCACTCAAACGTCGCAAAATGTGCGTCAAAACCGCTTAAACGTTGCAAAATGGGCATCAAATTCGCTTAAGTATCACTACATATGCAACAAAACTAAATAATGCCTCGTCCAAACCATGAAAACCTACAAATCATGAGAGCTGCTCATCATCACAAACTATGCACAGAAACTGCTCAAATATCGCTGACTATGCAGAACAACTACTCAAATATCCCTAAAAAACAGCAATAAAATGCCATTACTCACCCAAACCCGTGAAAAAAATAAATGCCCGAATACGAATCAAAACTCAATAATATGCAACAGACAGAAGTACATCATAACTCGTTAAAACCCGTGAAAAAACAGAGAAAGATTAGAAACCTGCTCAAATATCTCCAACCACAACATAAGTCTCTCCAATACAAGAAAATACAAAACAGAACCACATCATAACTGGTTCAAAACCCGTGAAAACTATGAAACGTGAATATTTAAGCTACTGGACACAAAACATACTGGAGCTAAAAGAAATTGACAACTCGACAGCTTCAAGCATACCCGGATCTAGCTTCTCATTTTCGACCGATTCTGCATCAGGGCTTGGCATATTACTTGTCTTGGACTGCAGGCAACCCATTCTCAGAGCTCCGTTTCCGAATTAAATCGCGAGCAAAGAAAGATTCAGAATAAACCGATTTGGGTGCTAAAATTTATGCATTTCGACCTCGAATCCAATCAAAAATCTCCGATCGCTTTCCCGTCACTTTAAATTTGAAGGCTTTTGTCGAATCCATGGACATTCTTCCGGTCAAATTTCTTCCATCCTTTAATAGCTTGGAAATTTCCAGGCATTGAAGACGATACTTGAGACCCTCTAGCATCTCTCCTTCTACTCCTCCCAACTCGCCTCGGTACCGAAACCTGAGGCTCGGCCTCCGAAGCTGACTGGACAGCTCAGGCTCGGCGAATGATGATGATGAATTAAAAAGACTTCATAATGAGAGCCCAGAGCCAAAAGGACTACGAGTGTGACGCATGTCAGGCGGGCGCATCTGAAGCGGGAGATCACATGGGAACCGACGAGGGCTTATACAACCCGCTACCGGACGGTGTGGCAGGTTGGGGAACGTCCTTGTCAAGCTTGGGAAGCGGGAGCGACTTGTCCTTTGGCGGATGACGTGGAACTCTGTTTCTCATGCAGAGAATAGCCGATGACGTGGCAACTCTGTTTCTAATGCAGAGAATAGCCAATGACGTGGCATCCGTATACGGTAAATATGAGTAATTTGGTACCGTTGAAAATCATATGGTTGGGGGGTTTTAATTAATTAGAGCTTTTTCTTTTTCTAATTAAGGATTAAATCTTGGGCGAAGATTTGTCCACCTTTTAACATGATGCAACGGAAAAAGAATCCAAATATTTATTTAAATGCACATGGTAAAGTTCTGATTTTGTCTAACAACGGGAAGTAATGGTTATCGAGTGCACGTGGTGAGTTCCTATTTGTCCAACGTGGGACCAAATCAGATTCTACATTTGTTAAGGTTGCTCGTGCCCTAAGGTCCAAGAGATTTTCCCTGCCCTAGGCAAAATATTTTTTTTTAACATTTGGGAAGCTAATAGTTTTTTTAACATTTGGGAAGTTGTAATTTGAGTGTATAAACAATGATTTCTTACAGTTTTGTGTAAGAAGTTAAGGATATTTATTATATTAAATTTATCTAAAGTATGATTTTTTTTATCTATATTTTTTTTTAATTAAATGAGAATACAAATAGGATTGAGTTAGCTTTTTTAACCTTGTTCTTTTATGAAAAGGACGTTTTAAGTGTTTATCTCATAATTTTTGAATCAACGTATGTTTATTTTTGTCATTTTTATTAGTGTAATTGTGGCTTTGGTTTTTGTATAATTCTTTTGGCTATTGTACAAAAAAATCTCCAACTTCATTTGGATAAAAGAAGAGGACAAGATCATGTGTATGGTATCTTCACGTATCTTGTATACTTTTGAATTTTCTCACTTTTGATTTTGGTGAGATCCTATTTGTCCAACGTGGGACCAAATCAGATTCTACAATTGTTAAGGTTACTCGTGCCCTAAGGTCCAAGATTTTTTCCCTACCCTAGACAAAATATTTTTTAAAACATTTGGAAAGTTGTAAATTGAGTGTATAAATAATGATTTCTTACAGTTTTGTTTAAGAAATTAAGGGATATCTATTTTGTTAAATTTACTCAAAGCATGATCTTTTTTTATCTATATTTTTCTTTAATTAAATGAGAATACGAGTGGGATTGACTTGGCTTTTTTAACCTTGTCCTTTTTATGAATAAAGGAGGTTTATGTGTCTATCTCATATTTTTTATTGAATCAATTTATGCTTCTCTTTGTCGTTTTTACTAGAGTAATTGTGTCTTTGGTTTTTGTATTGTTCTTTTGGCTATTGTACAAAAGTTCTCCAACTTTATTTGCATAAAAGAAGAGGACAAGATCATGTGTATGGTATCTTCACCTATCTTGTATACTTTGGAGTTTTCCTATTTTCTGATTTTGGTGTTACTTTAATTGTTCCCCTAGACACAATTTTTGTATGTTTTGTATGTGAACTTTCGAGTGACATTTTGTAAAAGAACTTTGTACATAACCTTTTTTTAATCTTTGAGCTCATCATTCGGAAGTGTGAAATTTTTAAAATCTAAATATTTATGAAGTTTACTTTCCTAAAAACAATGTGTGTATAATGTTAAGGGTTGTGAAAACCTTGTATTTTTTATATTCATAGAGTTTATATTAAGAAAAAGTGTTAGTTTTTGTCAAAAGACAAGTTATTCATGCATTTATTAGATGCAAAGAAGTTCAATATGTAAACCTATCAAAATTGAGAACTAAACAATTCTGACTAAAATGTTTGATGTTGAGATTTAAGAATTTTTCCTATATATTGTAAATAATCAATGTAATCTTCCTCTAATTGACTAGTGTGATTTTTTTCTAAATGAATAGTCTTATTGTCTCTTCAAATATCCTTATAATTCAATTCCCTAAATAACTATCATATTAATCATTAATTTGATTCATTTCATTATTTGTTATTTTAGAGGCTTATGTAGATCTCATGAGTTACTTTATCACTCCTATAATTATTTATATAACTTTCTTCTATCATGCTTATGTATAGTCATAACTTTTTTTTGTGGCATTGATTTATATTGGCGAGTGGGTTTTTGTCTAGGTGACCTAGTAATGACGATGAAATGTTGCGTATCTTCAACTCTAATTACTCTATATCATAAATGATGTCTTTGGGACAAGAATATCATGTTTTTAAAGAAAAAACAAAGGTTTATGTGACTTACAAATATAATGTTTCCAAGAAGATGATGGTGAATAGAAATGGTGACAACAATGTAGATTATATAGTATATGTTCATCCATATTATCTCATTATGTGATTTTGTAGTAAGAAAAGGATTGTTCTCATATTAGCATTCCTTATTGTTGTTCATAAATCCAATTATTTGTTGTTTCTCATAAATTTATGTAGTTGTCATCATTGAACATGCCACTTAGTCGTCATTGAACAAGTCACTAAATTATTGTCATTGAACAAGTCACTTAATTATTGTCATTGGACATAAGCCACTTGATTTTTATCATTTAGCAAGTCAACTAATTATTGTTAGTGAACTACTAAGAGTGCCAAAGTATTGCAAGTTTCTTTAGATTCTTATATTGTAAAAGGTATAAGCATACAAAGTGAACTTTGTTTTTTGTTGTTAGACAAATTATGTTTGTAAAAGTTTTTTAAAATATTTAATCTTCTATTTAGATATGGTGAAACTTATTTTTACAATGCCAACATAAAATAAAGTTTTCAACAATAGAATTTCTCTACATTAGGCAACCACTACTGGTCGTTATTAATTCATCTTCTAGATAATTTAATTTCTACAAAGTTTTATGTTGGTAATATATGCTTATTTAAAAATTATCTAGCAACTTAAGTTTAATTAATAGTTTTTTCTAGATCAACAAAGTTTAGCAAAACTTCTTTAGATAATTAAAGCTAAATTCAACATTCTTTGGATAATTCAAGTTCTACTAAAAATTTCTTAGATAATCCAAGCTTAAAAGGATCTTTCACTAGATAATATATTTGTGCCCAAATTACTTACAATAGCCATGCTAGCATAGCATTTTTTAAGTAAAATAACTCTTAAGTTATTTGTGTGGAAAAATCAAATTAAATAAGTCTTTTCTAGGTAATTTAATGTTTAAGCATTCTCTACACATTATAAAATTAAGTAGTTTTACCGAGGCTATTATACATATTTATGGTTAAACTAGAGTTTTCTCTTAACAACTTAAGCTCCACATATGCCAAATCCACTTCTTTCTCATGCCACTTCTTCTTCTCATGATCACACTTTATTTTGATAAACGTATTTCTCTTATGACACTCATGGTTATATCACTATAAATTATGTTATGATTATAAACTATGTTGACACTGGTATCATGTTTAGAGTAGTAATTTGTTTATTAATTGATGATGACTTGGTTAATTATTAATTATGGACTTGTTCACATTTTCTACATTGGATTTTACTAATTGTATTTCATTGTCATGATGGATTACTTTTAGAATAAATTTATTTATGTAGCAATGGAATATAATGTATTTGGTTAAATATTATGTTCATGTGATTGTGTGTTACAGTGATTTTAATGATGGATCAAACTTCTTGATTGAATTACATTGAATTAAGATAAATTTGTTTAATTACGATGCATATATGTTATGTATATTGATTCAATTGTAAATGTTACTTTGACTATATTATCTTAGATATATTGATGTTTGTGTGCAAGTGCATAAGTTAATTGCTATTACTAATTAAAAATTGTGAAGATTATCAAGAAACCACTATTATGATTCCCTAGTATACCTAGGTCTTATCCTAAGAGGGGATTAAGGTCTTCTTGTGTAAATGTGTTGTGTGTAAAATTGTGTTGATTAATTTCTATTTTATGATTATCACTATTATTGTTAATGGGATTTGGTAAGGTCCCCTTAAGTGTCAAATCTTGGATTTGAACTTAAAAGGACAATCTTAAAGGAATTTTATTGTCATATTTATTATTATTCGATTAAAAATAAACAAATAAAATAATGATCTATAAGTTGAATCCATGTTGGAGTGTTTAATGTGTTTTAGAAGAGTCTAAAGCTTTGAAAAGTGCCTTGGAAGATAAGTGGCAAGATTTGGGGTAAATTTGATTTTGAGTGACAAAGTCACACATTTCCCCCAGGTTCATTGCATCTAGACATTGGTTCTTTAATTTTTTAAATGAATCTTTATATAGAGTTAGATTATGTATTTATTTGTCATTTTTTATTTTTAGATTTGCTTGGGCAAGAGAAGGGTTGGAAGAGCTTGAAATATTTGGAGAAGAGAAAGGATTGAAAAGCTTGGATCAAAGGATTTCCAAATTTTGTTGAAGTATAGAGATAGGTTTTTAAGTCATTTTGAAGTTTATGTTGATGTTATTTATTTTTTAAATGAAACTTGAAAATTTGTTGGTTTTCTTATAAATACTCTTGATGTTACATAAAAACTATTTTGGTTTGTTGTGATTTTTTTGTTGAATCTCATTTCAGTTGGAGGTTATGTTGTGTTGGGTGTGGATCTACCCATTTGGGTTAAGATCCACCCATGTATTAGGGTTTTGAGGGATGTGGACCCTCTTTTAGAGAAATTTATATGGTATGGTGTTGTTTGGTATTGAGTTATGATATGTGATAAATACTCACTAGTTGATGTTCGATAATTATTTTGGCAAAGTAAATGAGTTCTTGTTGGGGATCAAAGTTCAGAGGTAACTCCTTTTTCTTATTCGTTTGAAACTTTAACAGTTAAAGCATATGCTCAATTACTGACACCCAATGATTATTTGAGAAATATAAAATGGAATTCTCATTAGGAGTTAGGTGTCAAACTTATCGCTTAATATTTGAGGATTTCTTTCTATAAGTAATAAGACAAAATCCTAATGCTCGATTCCCAAAATTTTAAAAATGTTTGCTTTATCAATTTTCTCTAAGGATCGAAGGTTGGAAATATTATGTGATGTTCTTTAATCAAGTCTTTAGGCAAGATATACTTCCAATTTCCCACAACAAAGAGAAACTCTTAACAAAAGAATAAAGATCTTCAAACTTTGAGAGTTAGACCTATGAGTTAACTCTTACCTAAAGTTTGAGATAAATGATGAAGGATATCCCCAAATTCCAACACCCAAAATTTTTTACTCCAATCTTTTGAAGGTATTATATATCGGAAATTAGGTGTCAAGCATATGGCTTAAGGTCTATTAGATGATATTTTAAGGAGCACTGTCGATGTCCAAAATCTAAAACTTAAGTCAACCATAAAAACCTTCAAGGAAAAAATACATTTATAGGGGACATGCCACCCCTCTTTCCAAAACAAGTTTGGAAAAGGAAACTTGGGATCTAATGGGATGATGTTATAAACATCATTGATCAGAGTACTCAGGGAAAACATGATTCGATGGGTAAAAAAACAAACACAAGAAACTAAAAAAAATGAAAAAAATAAAAATGAAACAAAAAATGAAGATGATGACCTAGTTGAATTGACACATTGAAGAGACCGCACAAGAATAGGGAAAAACCAGTAACAAAAAAAAAATGTCAAGTTTTGAGCCTACCTAGAAATGTAGCAAGGAAGCAAAAGGCAAAAACAAACACACGAGAGGTGACAAGGAAACACATAAACACCACCATGATGCACCAAGCATAGATGAATCACCAACAAATGACCACAAGGAACTACGAGCAACACAAGTTGAAATTGTGAGGGAGGTTTTTTAGGAATTTGGAGAGCTCACAAAGATATAAATCGGTATTACATAAATGATAATTAATTCTTGCGCTCTCTCCTTTTAAACCACTCAACATGATGCATTAATGATCATTAAATGCACATCTATACAATTGAATGCACTGACATGTGAGAAAAATGAGACAACAAGACACCATTGCCATTGGGCTTCAAGAGTCGGGAATGTCACAAGACAAGCATGTCAACTACGAGAACACTAATGACCAAAATTGTGAAATGGAGAACGATGAAAAAAGAAGATGTCGGTGATCGAGCCCAATAAAGATGGCATGTCATTCTTGAAAACTCCAAAAAATTTACTAAGTGAGAAAACAAAGGGGAGAAAGAAGAGGGAAAGGAAGAAACAAAAAGGGAAACAAAGGGAGGAAAGGGAAGAAGGAAGACAAAGAGAAGAAGGAGAAGAAAATAAAGGGGGTCCCCATTTTTATAGAAAACAAAATGGGGTGTGGGTACAAGGGGCAACAAGTACACAAGAGCTAGAGTAAAGAGAGTGTTAGTGTGTTGGATGTATCTCATATTTAAGTATTAATATATAATTGTTCTTTTTCTTATTTGGATTTTTTCCCAAAAGGGTTATCCATGTAAATTCTATGTTGACATTATTTGCTAATTTCTTTTTCATTGTTGATTTATGCAATCACTTAGATAACCTTATGGTAATCCTTATTTCAAGAAACAAAATTTATATTTGAATACACACAAATACTTTATTTTAGCGGTTTTACCTTGTTTCCCAATATTTAATATCATATCTAATGGTTCTACATAGAGAGGGATTCATTTCTATTAAGTGTTGAATGTTCTTTGGTTGTAGTTGGAGATTTTACATTGTGTGGTATTATAGATTTGAAGAAAGGATTTTTAACCATAGATTCTACTTCCTATATCGATATTGAGAAATTCAATGGTACTGGATACAAGATGTGGAAGTTAAAGATGAAATATTTCCTTTAAGAGAGATATTAGTGGTTATCTATTTCATAAGAAAATAATCCATTTGGTACGTGCAATGAAGATTAGTCAAAACTAGATAAGAAGGATGAGGAGCCATATGGTCATGTCTTGTAGATTATACCCTCTTGAATGTTTCTGAGGAGACTACTGTATACAAGTTGGGGAAGATAAAAGGTGATATCTATCAAAAAAAAAGTCTTAATAACAAGTTATATCTCAAAACATGGTTATATTCATTAAAAAGAAAGATGAATTACAAACTATTTAAATATTTATAATTTTATTTTAAGTTATAGTGCTTCTATCAATGTTTGGTTGGAAGAGGAAGATAAATTTATCTTATTACTTTTCTCTTTACCTAATGATTAGGAAAACATAATTTTTATCATTAGTGGTAGTAATTAAAGGTCAAAATGGACAATCTTATTACTATTCTTCTTTTACAAGAAGTGAGAAGAAAATCCTTGAATAAATCCTCAAAAGATGATTTGCATGTACCAACAAAACACAACATAATTTTGATTATAATATCAAAAATTAACTACAATATAATAGACAACTTGTGCTAAACCATATCTTCAAAACCTATGCCTGGAGCATTTATAATCTAGCATATAATTGTTAAATATGAAAACCATATAGGATTCTATCCTAGGCACTTGATTTATAAACCAAGGAAAAGGTGGGATACCCAAATGGGACCAAATCCATTGTCTAATTTAGGTGCCCTAGTCCAACATGCAAAACCTAATGTTTATCTTCTCATATATAACTCACATGTCACATATGATCTTACACATTACTTACAATATCATAGATGTTATTACACTTCTCTTAACTTTGTGATAACATGCAATCCAAGTGGCAAACAAAGGATCTCTAAGATTACTTATAGAGTAGCACATGACTCAATTAGGGGACAATTGACATAATATTAGATAAAACTACAATTCATAGAATTGCAAAGTGTATAGTACATCTATCCTACATTTCAAATAGGTTCCTATAATATAAAAATAATTTTCATATTTTGGCATTTTTATGTTATTAAAGAGGAAAATAATGATCCCCAAACTTTGGATAAATGAGCCTCTTCTAAAATTATAAAGTGCATAGGAAATAAAGTTTAATAATACTCTAATTTGGTCCTAATCAGGTATACTTGAGTTGATCAAAAGAAGTAAAGTGTAATTAAATAAGAAGACTATGGTACTTAGCTCCTTCAAGCGGTGAATGAAAAATGACTATAAATTGTTAGTGGTCTAACTTTTGTAATTGTATTCTAATTTTAATCATTAGATCCTATAAGACTAGCATCATGAAGCTCTGTAACTTGAATGGATAGAATAGAATCACTACTATAATTATATTTATGGAAAACTAGTCCTTATCATTTTTATATGATTCTATCTAGTCCAATCTTTAAAATTGGGTTTTCTCCTTCAATATTTTAACCTATCTAAAATTTCACAATATTTTTTATGAACATAAATAACGGTGATATGTTGTGGAAGTTTCCTATTTCCCCCCCTTTTCCTTGGTTGAATCCCTTATTATTTTCATAATGTGGAATGTTTATGGACCCCCTATTTGAGCTGCAGAAAATGAATTAGATGCAATAATATAACCTAAAAATAAAATAGCAAAGCACACTTTGTTGCGCCTTGCACCCACACCCCACTTTGTTTTTGACAAAGAGGGGACCCCCCTTTTTTTCTTTTTTCCTTGTTGTCTTTGTTTCTTCCTATTCCCTTCTTCCATTTTTCTCTTTTTCCCTTTTCCCTTCTCCTTTCCTTTTCCCTTCTTTCCTTATTCCTCTCCTTATTTCATTTCTTTTGAGTATTTTGTTGGGTTTCAAAGTTTTGGGATACACTATGTTGGCATGCCACATGTATAGGGCCTGAACTCTAATGCATGTTTGTTGCTTCAGGTTGGTTGTCACCAATTTGGAATTTCACATGTTGGGATATTCATTGAAGCGTACCCTCGACCCTAAAAGCCCGACACCGGTGACATCTTGTCGCCTTGACTGTTGTGCTAGTCATATCTATCAAACATATTTGAATTCACTGATAAATCTTTTAGTAAGGCTTTAATAGAGGTTAATTAGGGTCATTGAGTGGGTTATAGGTTAATGGGAAGTCATTTTATCATTTACCTTATGTTATTGAAGTGATTATCGAGCTTTGCAACTTTTAAATAACCTCCTTGTAAATTCTTGTGTGTGTGTCTCTATTTGCCATTATTATTTGCTCTAGTACTGGTGTGGTGTCTGGGTGGTTGCTTGTGTGTTGTTTCATGTTGTTTTTGTGTCACCTCGTCATTGTGTCATCTTCACCCATGCTTCCTTTGGTTCTCGTGACATTATTTTAGGTAGGCATCACGTGATTTTGAGTTCCTCTTGAAATCATGGTGTTTTCTTGGTTTTGGTGTGTCGGGGTGTGTGTGTGTGTTGTTTGGATCGATTCGGGGATTGTTTTTCCTTTGCTTTATTTTTTGTCTTCTCCCTTTGTTTTTTCCCTCTTTTGTTTGTTTTTTCAAATTTTCCTTTGTTCTTCATTGTTTCCTTTCATATTTTGTTGTTGGGTCTCACTGAATCATGTTTTATCTTGGCATGTCAATTGATGAGGTTTATGACATCATCACACCATGCATCAAATATTCCCCTTACCAAGTTATCTTCATGCCTTGGATTTTTTTCTAAGGTTTTGATCCTTTAGGTATTGAAAGTTCATGGTTTGGTCTATATGATATCTTCCATTGTAATGTATGTTAAGACAGATCCCTGACCTCTAATGTCTTATTTCCTTTTTGTGCCTTAGCAAATTTTGAAATCCACCTTTGGACCTCAAGTTTCAAAATTTTGGTATTTACTCTTCTTTGTAAGTAAATATGTGATAAGTTGAATGTCCAACCATCAAAATCTGATCCATTTGACTTAGTAGAAATTGAATTTTGAAGCATCAGATGTCAAGAATTGAGAATATCCTTCACTAGTTGCTTGCTACTTAAGTCAAAGGTTAATTGATATCTCTAAAGCCCATTCCCTAATACATTAAGAGAAAGAAAGGCTTTAATTAAAACAATTTTAGAGTATATCAGGTACCGTGAGTTAGAAATTTCCTTGTTCAATCATTTTTTTAGTAAATCTTAAGTGAAACATCTATGATCCAATCCTCGAATGAGAATCTTAAGTCTAAAATAGTATGTTATTTGGATGTTGGATATCGGGTGTAATTCATACTCAAAAGGCCCAATCCTCAACCCCCAAAAACTCTTTGTTGCTTTTCGGATATCACTAATTGAGGCTACCTTTTAAACTTCCAAAGACCTTATGAATAAGAAACATGTATTCCTGACTCTTGAAAGCTTTGAACCCATCGTCGAGTGAAGCTATTCGGAGATATTCTTTAAATCCTAACTATACAATGAACATAATATAGACTAAATCCCTAACTCTCGATGGACTGCAAACAAGAGTAAGCTCTAGTATGTTGCTATTAGTGTTTGGACTTCCTTCATTTAAGCTATTTTGGCTCTTTCGTAAGTTGTAGAGCTTAGACCCTCTACCTGATCCTCGAAAGGATTCTTTTTCTTAGAATACTCTTTTAACAAGCTTCTACTTTGCAATCTAAGTTATTTACCAGTCTTCAAGGCTGGGTTAAAAGATGCTTTTTCTTCCTTTGAAGTATTTATTATGGATTATCATGACACATGGTGTTTTATATGTGGGAGATATGCAAAGGATCACATAGAAATGAAGTACCAATATAAAGGTTATCACTCTCCCTCAAAGATGTTCTCTCCTTATACTGAAATTGGAGACACCGACCTTGGATGTGTGGACATGGATGAGTTCAAGCAAAGGATCTATGATGAGGAAACAAGGACATGTGTAGCCACCACATTGATAATTCAGGCTTAGTGAAGGCAATTTCCTTCCAAATGACTGTACAATCTCTAGAGTTGGTATTGACATGTGCGCAATACTATGACAAAAGACAAATAAGGATCATGAGATCAATAGGTGAAGTTGTGTTGGACTTGAGTTCAAATATGATTGAACGAGTGTTCAGGATCCCTGTCTCTCCCTAATATGAGGCTATAGATATGAATAAGACAATTGATTATTTTGAGAGCCACGAGGCAAGCAACCTCAACCTCATCAAGAACCGACTATTATTAAATCCAAGTAAGATGGCCCTCAAGATGGCTAAAGTGCAACATGGGAGTGAATTCCAGGAGGATACCAAGGATTTGATTACATTACTAAGCAAAGTTTTTAGGTACCCTCATGTTAGGGATTTCTACCCATGTGGATGGTTAAGTTCATCTTGACCATTTTTGATACTAAGTGCATGAAGATTGATTAGGCTACCCTAATAAGTGATACCATACATGAGCAATTAAAGAGTGTCCTCTAGACCACCAAGTTTTACATGATATCATACTTGGTGTATCTATTGGCTACTCAAGCCACTTTCCCAAGATTAAATAGGGTAGTTTCCTTCTAATTGGGGGAGGTAACCATTTTTTAACATTATCCTCAATTGAAATTAAAGGATAGCACATTTTTATGTTGTCAATGATAACTTTGTCTATATAGTAATCAGAGGATTGGAGGGAGATTTCTCTAAGAGAATCTCCATTGAAGTCATGGAAGAACTCAAGAACTGGGGAAAGTGGTTACATCTAATTCAAAACATTCACCTACATTAGAGTGGTTGGCTTCCATAATTCTCCACTAAAGCTTCAAGGTACCCATCAAATAAAATAGTCATGTTGGAGATTTGTAGACAAGTGACTAAAATACATAAGTTGATTGCAAGGAAACACAAGTTTGGTTATACTTTCCTAGTTAAAATTGGAGTATATTCATGTGCCAACATGCAAAATGTAAAGAATGTAAAAATTGAGTTGGCCAAATACTCCATGAAGATGTATAATGACCCAAGGGGCATATTTGACACAATTGGGAAGATAAGCAAGGTTATAGGTTGCTTCTTCATACATGAGCCTACAATGGAAGACCATTGGGGAAATTATGAATAAGAGTTTGAAGTAAGAATGAAGGATTACTATTATTTGATAGTAAGTTTGATGCAATCTTGTACAAACGCCCAATTACCCAAGGATTTAAAGGAAAATGGGATGGTCTTAGATCCCATCTATAGTGAGCAACATATCTACAATCAACAAATCTTCAATGAAGATTGTTTGATCCAAGAAGATGATAACATTGATGCCAGGGTTGTAAGAGTTAAGACTTATTCTCTGAGATGGCTTAAGTTCCTTTCCCTATGTTGTGCTAAATTTATGATCAGATTAGAGCACAAAAAATTAATTCAAAATTCAACACAATAACACAGCACATACCTTGGGAAAACCCTCCACTTGAGGGAGAAAAACCCAGCAACAATTTATCACTTATATATTGAATCACAATAATAGTCGTCTTCTTACAAGAGGCCGATATGAAGGCCAAAATATAAGCACAAAAATATGATGCAACACAGAAATACAATGATGTAATTTGTTGATGATAACAACTCAGACTTCTACTATATCAATCTACTCTTGATGAAGATCTCACACTTGAATCTTTTAATCTCAAGGATGAACAATGAATAGAATGGACAATCATAGAATAATGAAACACATCGAATATATATACAAGTGGAAAGGTCGTCACACTTCAAGATAAGTCGACCTTCATAGAAGAATGCACCCCTTCAATAAATTGCGTCCAATGAACAAGAGATGACCTCATAAGAAATCGTGTCTCTTCATTAAAGAAGTCAGCTTCACTTAAGATCAAACCTCTTCATGAATTCACATCTTAATAATTAAATATTAATCATCATTTAACAAATGATGTGACCTTTCATAAAATCGCTTTCACCAATTAAATAGCCGATAGGCTACAATTTAATTGCTTTCTTTATGTGATTTGGGCTGGAAGATATGACCGACGCTGCATGAACATCAACACTCCCTCTCAGCCAGGGAGGATACTTCCAGCTACACAAGACATATCACCTCATCGTGATTTCTACCACAATGGCTACACCCATATGTGCAAAGGAAAGATATCACCTCATCATGATATCAAATATCACCTCATCGTGATATCAACCATCATGGCTACACCCATGTATGGTATGTACAAGTGTTCATCACTTAATGTGATGTTGTCACCTCATCGTGACGTTCACCATGGCTCTCCCAAAGGGTGAAACACAAGTACAAGAAAATCATCACGGACTCTCTCACATGATGTTGTCATGGAGTCACACACATGACATCCACCATGGCTCTCCCAGATGGTGGAAACAAGGGCTTTCACCTCAAATATCAAAGAGAAATGCATTAACAAGGGCTTGCACCTCAAATCTCTCTCAAAGAGAAATGCATTAACAAGGGCTTGCACCTCAAATCTCTCTCAAAGAGAAATGCATTAAAGAGGATCACTAATATTGAGACTCCTTCTCAACTAGGGCTTGATTCTCCACCATACCAAGCTTGTCTCGAAAGTACACGAACTTTATTCTGGAGAGAGGCTTGGTGAGAATGTTTGTCATCTACTCATCAGTGCTGATATACCTCAACTAAATTGCTTTCCTCAATACCATATCTCTAATATAATGGTATTTGATCTCCACATGCTTAGTTTTGTCATGAAACACAGGGTTGACAGAAAGCTTCACACAACTCTATTTATCACAATGAATGATAGTAGGCTCCATTGATTGCTCAAACAATCTTGCAAGGAGCTTCTGAAGCCACACTGCTTCCCAAGCTGCCACACAAGCTGCAATATACTTTGCCTCTATTGTACTCAATGCTACAGATGACTACTTCCTGCTACACCAGGATATCATCGTAGACCCCAAACTGAAGCAACATCTAGAGGTGCTTTTCTGATCAGTGACACACCCTTCCCAATTAGAATCAAAATAACCATGTAGCTTCAAATCCACACCTGAAGAATATCTCAACCCATATCCAACTGTGCCACGCAAGTATCTTAGGACATGTTTTGCTACAACAAGATGTATCTGTCTTGGCTCACACATGAACTGGCTAAGTGCACTCACTATATAGCAGATATCCGATCTAGTATTAACTAGATACATCAATGATCCAATCAATTGTATGTACATCGTAGGATCCACCAAATCTGAACTAGCTGCAGCCTCTTTCAACTTATGTAAGTTGGTCTCCATGGGTGTAGACATGGATTTGCAATCCATCATACCAAACTATTTCAATATATCAATAGTATACTTCCCTTGACTTAGAATCATCTCATCTGGCTTCTGCCAAACTTCTAAGCCAAGGAAGTAATGCATGAGACCAAGATCCTTCATTTCAAATTCAGAAGCTAACTCCTTGCATTTGATAATGAGGTGTTCTTCTCCAGTAAGAATCAGATCATCAACATACAAAACCAAAATCAATGCTTCACCATCAATTACCTTAAAATACAGGTTAGAATCAACATCATTCTTGGAGAAGCCCAAGCTTGTCAGGTAACGATCAATCCTTTCGTACCAAGCACGAGGAGCCTGCTTAAGACCATACAAAGCCTTCTTCAGCCTACAAACATGAGACTCCTTCCCATGCACCTCAAAGCCATCAGGTTGCTCTATATACACATCTTCCTTGATTACACCATTCAGAAAATTTGTCTTCACATCCATCTGGTGAATCTTCCATCCTCTAGATGCAGCAATAGCAATGATTGTTCTAACAGAAGTATAACGAGCAATTGGAGCAAATGTTTCTTCATAGTCAACTCCCTCTTTTTGTGAAAACCCTCTAGCCATGAATCTTGTCTTGTACTTCTCAATGCTCCCATTAGCCACATGCTTGATCTTGAAGAGCCATTTAGAAGATACAACAAATTTTCCTTCGGGTCTAGGAACAATGTCCCAAACATCATTCTTGAGAATGGACTGATACTCTTCTATCATAGCATCTCTCCAAACCTGTTGACTGGAAGCTTCCTCAACACTGGAAGGCTCAGACTCAATAATCTAACTCATCAAAGCAACATAACTGGAGAACTTATGAGGTCTCTTACTTTCTCTGAAGTTTCCTCTTGGTGCTACAAACCTTTCTGCCTCCTGCATTATTTGCCTAGCCTAGAGGGGACTTTTTCTTCCAATCACAATATCATTAGGCCCATCAATAGGTTCCAAGGGCTCAACTGGTTCATCATCTTCTTTTGGTTCAAGATCCTCCCTCTGAATCTCAGGAGCATGGTCAACTTCCATATCCTGAGGAGACTCTTCATTATTGATCTCCATATGAGTGCCCTTGGATCTTCTGAATGCAACATCTTCTTCAAAGGTGACATCTCTATTGATCTCGATCAACTTCTAGCCTAGAATGTAGATTCTGTAGGATTTTGATGTTTCACTGTAACCTACAAATATCCCCTTCTTTCTAGAAGGCTCCAACTTTGTTCTCTTTTCCTTCGGTACATGAACATACACTGGACATCCAAAGATCCTCAAATGACTCACTTCGGGCTTCTTCCCTGTAAAAGCTTCTTCAGGAGTCATGTTCTCCAGGATTCGGTGAGGACTTCTATTCTGAACATAGACTGTTATCCTAGATGCTTCTATCCAAAGAAAGGTTTGTAGATCTTGGTCATGAATCATGGCTTTGGCTGCTTCCACGATAGATTTGTTCTTCCTTTCAACAACTCCTTTCTGTTGAGGATTATAAGGGACACATAACTCCCTCTTAATCCCAACTTCAATGCAAAAGTTTTGAAAGTTGTCAGAAGTGTACTCTCCTCCATTATCAGATCTCAGGACTTTGATTTTCTTCCTAGATAGGTTCTCTACCTGAGTTTTGAATTCCTTGAACCTTTCTAATACCTCCTCAGATTCTTTAGATTTCAAGAAATAAATCCAAGTCTTTCTAGAGTAGTCATCAATAAAAATAATGTAATACAAGAAACCACTTAAAGAAGCAACAAACATTAGACCACATAAATCAGAATGAATGAGATTTAGAATACATTTGGATCTACTTTCTCTATTGTGAAATGGACCTTTTGTATTCTTACCTAAAGCGCAGCCTCTGTAAGTACCTTCGTGCTCCTGGTTGAACTTCAAAAGGCATGTGACCATCTTCTCCATGATAGGTAGAGCTCGAAAGTGGAGGTGAGCCAATATTCAATGCCAAAGTTCACACAAACTTGAAGAATCATGTACTAGAGCCTGAAGTGGACGAGTGCATAGCCTGTAGAGGCTCTCATGTCTAACTCTAATCACCCGAGCAGTCTTGAAGTTGGAATTCTTTGTCCACATAAGAAATTTTCCTTTAGAGAATGCAACTTGGTACCCCTTATCTTCCAAGGTTGAAATGGAAACAAGGTTTTGCTTGATGCCTGGAACATATAAAACATCACTCAACTATAGGGAAATGTCGAAGTCCAAGTGGAGAGTGGAGGTCCCAATTCCTTTCACCGAGTAACTAGCATCATCTCCAATAATGACTTGTTCACTAGAATCTCTCTCCACCAAATTTGTTAGATGCTCCCTAAATTTAGTGATGTGGAGAGAGGCACCACTATCAATCAACCAAGTGTTGGTGTCGGTAGGTACATTGCTTGACAATGCCGAATAGAATAAGTATTCACATGAGTCCTTTTGCAGAGAGACTTCATCAACATCTACAATTGTAGCCTATTGCTTGGGCCTGGTTGGACAATCCTTAGCAAAGTGTCCATACTTGTCACATCTAAAGCATTGGACTTTGGAGAGGTCCATCTTCTTCTTGAATGCGGGAGCACTGTCAACTCCTTTATCTCTATTCATTTTGAAATATCCTTTCTTCCCATCTTTCCCTTTCTTCTTCGAGGATTGAGAGGCGAGAACATGAATTTCTTCATTAGTAGAGCTCTGACCAATGCCTCTAGCAACCAACCTAGACTCCTCTTGAATGCAATCCACGCCTCAAACAATCAAACTTGGGAAGCTTTGATCTTGCATTGATTCCTTGAATGTAGGACTCCCAAGATGAAGGAAGACCATTAAGAGCAAGCATGGTCAAGTCCTTGTCATCAACCACATGACCAATTATAGAGAGTTGATCTCTTAATTATGAAATCTTCATGAAGTAAGCAATAATAGATTCTCCTTTCGCCATCTTCACATGATGGAGTTGTTGATTCAGTGCAAGTGCCCAACTTGTGTTGTTGATTTCCTACATCTCCTCCAAAGTTTTAAACATCTCTCTTGCTGTCTTCAACTTGGAGACAATCAGAACAATATGATCCTTTACGAAATCAACTAACATCTTCTTTGCCTTGATATCTTTCTTCTTCCATTGAACCTTCTCTTCCTCATCCATAGGCTCAGAAACTTTGCTCTCTACAAACTCAACCAATTCATTTTCCTCCAAGGTGAGCATAATTTTGAATCTCCATGATGTGAAAATTTGATGCTCCTCAAGTTCTATCCTCAATGTTAAGATCGTTCACCATCTTGACGAAGAGATAGAAGTAATCAACAATGAGAAGGAGAATGAAGAGTATCGTAATACAAAATATGATCAAGATCTTCTTCAAACCCGCTCTGATACCATTTTAAATTTATGATCAAATTAGAGCACAAAAAATTAATTCAAAATTCAACACAATAACACAACAGATACCCTGGTAAAACCCACCACTTGAGGGAGAAAAACCCAGCAACAATATATCACTTATATATTGAATCACAACAATAATCGTCTTCTTACAAGAGGCCGATATGAAGGCCAGAATATAAGCACCAAAATATGATGCAACACAGAAATACAATGATGCAATTTGCTGATGATAACAACTCAAACTTCTACTATATCAATCTACTCTTGATGAAGAACTCACACTTGAATCTTTTAATATCAAGGATGAACAATGAATAGAATGGATGATCATAGAACAATGAAACACATCGAATATATATACAAGTGGAAAGGTCATCACACTTCAAGATAAGTCGGCCTTCATAGAAGAATGCACCCCTTCAATAAATCGAGTCCAATGAACAAGAAGATGGCCTCATAAGAAATTGTGTCTCTTCATTAAAGAAGTCAACTTCACTTAAGATCGAACCTCTTCATGAATTCACATCTTCTTAATAATTAAATATTAATCATCATTTAACAAATGACGCGACCTTTCATAAAATTGCTTTCACCAATTAAATAGCCGATAGGCTACAATTTAATTGCTTTCTTTATGTGATCTGGGCTGGAAGATATGACCAACGCTGCATGAACATCAACATGTTGGAGCTACCAAAACCACAACTTGCCACCAAAAGGTTCAAGTAAGAGAAGGATCCTCTAATACAACAACCAAAGCTTAAAAGGATTCATCTTTTAAGACAACAACAAATAAAAGGAAAGAGAAGTCCAAATAATTGAGATAAAAATCAAGTGAGGTGGAAGATCTGAGGAGCACGTTCCTCTCATAAGAATGAAAGATCAAGGACCTCCACTCGTGAGGCAACAATTCAAAAAGAGGCACCTCCAACTCCTTCTACTCCTTTGCATGAATCCCGTTTGATTTCACCTCCTTCTCCGATGTCTCTATATGGCCCTCCTCCATAACCCCCTCCTCTCTTCCACCATCACTTCCACCCTCTCCACCTCATGAGTCTTCTTCACAAATTCCACCTCCAGTTCCACCTTCTCCTCCATAGGACCCTCCTCTTCCTCCTCCTCAAGATAATGAACCACTAACTTAAGAAGAGGAGGTTCAACATAAAGCATTTGCAAAAGAAGAAGCAACAACAAAAGTGGAAGCCCAAAAGGAAATTCCTGTTGAAGAGACATTTACAGAAGAATGTCTAGATCAGGAAGTGGACTAAGTTAAATAAGTTTAGGCTAAACAGGTTCAGGGAGAGCAAGAAATAAGATCTGAAATAGAGCATAAGGAGACTAAGAAAGTTGACTTAGAGGGATCCCATAACATGAAAATCATTCCCTCTCCCTAGAGAAATGTATCCTCTAATGTACCCATCTAGTTAAATCATAAGATATTTTGCGAAAGAAGAGGACATATGTGGAAGGTGAAGAGAAGAGATTAAGTATTGTTAGAAGCCTTCCAATCTCCTATGAAGAGGAATAAAAGGGCCATAATAATATCCACAATCAGCATCAACGGGCAAGGCAATAGAATAGCTCAAATAGGCATCCATCTGGTTGATAAACTTGAATCAGAGATAAGGCCCAAAGATTACTAGATCAGGAAAGTTGATTTGGGTGTTCAGACAAGGGAAGGAGAGCAATAATCTCTCCAAATATATGTCTTTGCTATCCTAAAAGGGATGCAAAAAGATGAAAACACTAAGGAGGAGCTCAAAGCTCAAGTGGCCCAATTGACAACATGTATAACTATTTTGATAGGACCAGTGGATGGAGTTGCTCCTGAATTTGCCTTGCAAGTAGCACTAAAGGGAAAGGCTAGACATTTTGACCCTGAGGGATGGATTCCTATGGTAGAGTAGTGGAAAGCATATTTTTTGGTCCTCACTACTAGAGTGCTAAGGAAAATAATAAATTCATATGACTACATTAGTGATGAGAATAGTTTAACCCAACACATTGAGGCAAAGATAGATGAGAAATTATTGGTTTTGTAGGATTACATCTTAATTCTACTCAAAATAAAAGCAACATCCACAAAAATTTGATCAAAGCAGTGGTAATTGAAGAGGAATATCAGGATAAACCTCTTGAATGGTTAAAGGCTACGCAGCTAAGAGTTAAGATGTTGAATAAGTGCAAGGCTAAATTGAATAAAAATAGAGGTCTATCTAAACAAGCTATAACCAAGATTCAACATTTTATTGAGAGCTTAGATTGCACATTCTGATAAACACCAAATTTAGTGAAAGTTCCTAGTAAAATATTAGATGAGTTGAAGAAGTTGATGCAAGGTCAAGTTACCTAGGTCACAATTGATAAGATGATGAATATGAAGGCAAGGCTTCACTCATTCCAAGATGAGTTAACTGCCTTTGTCAAATTACAAGAACAAATGGATAACTCATCCTTTAATTAGAGAATAAAGTTGTAGTATCATCAAGGCCTGCCTATGAAGAAGATGAATGAAGTGATCTCTGCCTTCACCTACAACTTCCCCAATTAATTGAAGTCAGAGTTCCCAGTTTTGTTTTATTTTCAAATAAATTTTATAATAAATCAACGCCTAGGTTGTAATTCTAGATTTGGCATTGTAGTTTTAGTTCACTCTTAGTTATGCTTTTAGTTTCCTTAGTTTAAGGGTATGGTCCCATGGAGGGGGGCTTCCTAAAAAATTTCAATGGGTGTTGTTGAGAGTTTTTAGGAATATTTTAAAGTTGGTGGTCCCATGAATTCAGTTTTGCAATTCAACTTAAAAGTTTGAGCTCCAAAATTTAAGGAACAAACTAGAGTATTTTGATAAAAAATAATAAATAAATAAAAATTCTCTCATTTTTTTGGTTTTTTTAGGAATTTAAAATTTTAAGTGATAGACAAGTGGTAGAAAAAATTCCTAAGTTGTAGGGGCAATTTCTAGCCCCACCTCAATTTCACCCACTGAAATTTGTAGTCCTAAAAGGTAGGGCCTGCTATTTTCCAGGAAAAGATTCCAATTAATCTTGTAGCATAATTTGTTTTTCTTCATGGGACCGCTTGATCCATGAAAATAGAAGCCCAAGCCTCCTCATGGGACCATTCAATAAGTTTAGTTGGTCTCAAAACTAAAACCGAGACACTTTAGTTAGATTTTAGTTAAACTCATAGATTTGGGGCACTGAATTTGGTTTCAATTAGCTTTTATTTCAAATCCACAATTTATGGAACTTAATGTCTTATATAGTTTTTATTCAAGATCATTTGGAAGGATTTGATTTTAATGTATTTTTGCAAGAAAAATATATACATTCTCAACATGGGTTTCCTACTGACTTTGTGAAGAGCATATTTTGATGAATTAAAGGATTGCGCCTATTTTGTATGCCTCTCAATCTGGTGTATTGTTAAGGGTATGATTATTTTAATTTTTTTGAGTTGAACAAATTAATGAAATCTTGTATTTTATTTTGGAATTAAGTAAGATTTTGTCTCAAATCTGCACATGTTTGATGACATTATGATTTGATGAAATTTGAAAAATCTTGTGTTTGGTTTTATTTCCCTAGAAGATTGCATTATTGTTAACAATAACTATGTGAATGGTTATTTTCTTTAATAGTGGTTTGTGATATTTCATTTAAATTTTTAGAATTGATTAATGGAGTATATCTTGTCATTGTCTATTTAATATAAAATTCATTTAATTCTCTATTGTTACCTTGAATCTTTTGAATTTTCTTTTTTAAATAAATCTAAAATCATTGAAGAAAGAGCATAACAATTGATAAAATCTATTGTGAATAAATTTGAATGTGCAATTTAGTTTACAACTATTATATCTATTTTTTTTTTTAATTTTAGACTGCAGGAATCGGGTAGCACGACCCCCTATAAACTGTAGTGTGCCTGGTAAACTTTTTAATGTGACCAGCGGCATTGGCGCGACACGCCCTCTGGTACCACGAGGGTGGGGGAGACTAGACCTCGTGACCAACCTCCTGCAACAGGAAAGATTTAGCCAACCGAGCTAGGGCCCCAACCCGATTATATCTATTATTTTCAATTGCATGTTAGTAATATCATTTCCAAAAAATATAACAATCTAGGTCCCTTGTTGAAACACGTTAACAAAGATCACTTTGTTATCCCACATGGTTAAGATGTGACTCTGAAGGAACATTGGAGTAGTTTTCTACTTTTCAAGAGGAGCAATAACTCATTATTGCTTAGCAAGTTAGATGACACTACCCTCAAAAGAACTGGTGCTAGAAGGAGGGCCTAAAAGTTAGCCAAACTGGAAAACATTATTTCCTTCTCACCGAAAAGATTCCAAAGAGTCCTTAGATCTTCTCCTAACAAAGGAAATTTCCTATAACTATCTCAACACCAGAAACAAAGAAGTCACGAGGGAAAGATCAAAGGTGAAACATCAAACTCTACAGAAATTCTAGAAAACCTTGATCTTTGAAATTCACCTGTAAGTCCAACCTCACCCCCAATTGCAACAATTGTTGCATCACCACCACTTAGGATGGCTTTTTTCATAGTAAATGAGAGCTCCCCATTAAACATGGTAGGTCCTCTACATGAGCTACCAAAGAACCCAAAAACATTGTTACACCCCATTTCTAAGTTACCAAATTGCTTTTACTTCTATGAGTAAATATGATTTTAAATGCAATATTGTGACTTCAATATGTTTAATGAATGGATGAAATACATGAATATGCATTATGATGTGATTGATTTTTAATACTTTAATGATGCAAATGATATATGATGAATATGATTTTTCATGTTATCAACTAACTACATTTATGATACACTAAGTTGGATGCAGGAAAGAATCAAGCCCTCTAGTGAGGAGAGGGAGAATATCACTCGGAGAGGAGTTTGGTATGATAATCACTAATGTATCTACTTAATCTATCATACACTCACAACCTAGGTTAGACAAGTTAAGTCAAGTTAGTATGGGATATGTGTCGGTAAGTAAACCATTGGTGATATCTTTTGGGATGATTGGAATGTTTGTGTAGTTATCTTTGATTGTTTCTAATGAAAGTAGAAACCAAAACTCATTCTCAACTCACAACACATATATGAACCTCATAAAAAAAATGCAAGAAACTAACTCAAATCTGCTGAAAATGTCTCATACTCCTCCTTCAACATCTCTTGAATTGTTACAATAATAAGGTATCAATTAAGAAAAACTAAAAATACATTCATTTGCATCCATATAGGCTGATTAATTCCATTAAAAATCTGATACAAAACTGATAAGAAACAGTAAGAAACAATTACAAAGTTTTTCCTTCAACCAAATTTCTTTCACAAGTTTTTTTCTCCTTCAACTTGCAAATCCTCAACTAGACCTCTGCTAAAACTCAACCATGGATTCTCCAATCCATTTGCTGCTCAAAATACCTCTTCAAACCTGCAAAAAAAATATTATTTTCCTTCTCCCAACAAGAAGATATGCCTTAGAATTAATGGCTTCAAATCTCACAACCACCCGGAGCCCCGAAAATGACAAAATAAAGCATATAAATTAACTCCTTCACACCTTTCCTGTAACTCCCAATTTTCTATGCCTAAAAATGGACAATATGATTTCAAAAATGAATTAAAAATCATTAAATTTTGAAAAGGCATC
Organism: Sequoia sempervirens; assembly: GCA_007258455.2. Lineage (NCBI taxonomy): Eukaryota > Viridiplantae > Streptophyta > Pinopsida > Cupressales > Cupressaceae > Sequoia > Sequoia sempervirens. Next base: position 306,534,924 of record VDFB02000015.1, on the reverse strand, counting down.
TTTTTTGTAACCTTCATCCATGATTGGCTAAGAAAAGCAGCCACTTCCTCACAAATAGGAGCCCCATAATAGAAAAAGTCAAACTACTTGCTCTTGGGCATCCAAATTCTTCATGAAAAAGTTTAGGAACAATAAATTAGCTATTATCACTTGTAACTCCCAAAATTCCATGCCCAAGGAGTCATATATGAATATTTTTTCCTTTTTGAACTTCAAAATCTCAAAATTTGCGTCCTAAACTATCTCCAACACCACAATTTTTGCAACAATAAAATAAGGACAATTATTTAATTCCATATTTTGGCCTTAATGTCACATTCATTTCTCACACAAAATTATTAAAATCAAAATTTAAATCACTCCCATTTTTGGTTGATGTCGATCGCCATTTCAGCTAGGATGCTCTTGCATCAATTTCTTTGTTTTGTGTCATAAAGACTAAATCTTTGTATTTATTATATGTTATAACTCATGTATTCTAGATATATATTAATTGATACATATATACATTAAATGTATAAATGTATATATATGTATGTGTGTATGTATATATATGTATGTATATGTATGTATGTATGTATGTATGTATGTATGTATGTATATGTATTTATATATGTATGTATGTATGCATATATATACGATGATTCATGTATATGAGCATATAGGTGTGTGAGCATGCGTAGGTAGAAATGCCTATGTATACTCATACGTGGATACATCATACATATGGATAATCGAATGGACATATATATATACACTTTGTATATATACTTATTGATATATATATATATATATTATAAGATTTTAAAATAATAACATATGTGTATATATTAATATATAAGTATATATGTACTTATTAAATAATTTGTACGTACATACATACATATATATATATATATATACATATATAATGAATGATATAATAAGATATCAAATGCATAAATAATGCCAATAAAGTAAACAATGTTTAAATTGAATACTATGCATATATAATGTGATGCAGTAAACAAAGTATAAGCGATGAAATAAATAAGGCGCATAAGATACTATGTAGTGCATTCATTTAATAAGTTAAAACTATAGTATTGTGCCTATATTGTTGCGCCATATAAAGAGAAATGATAATGCATAATGTAATTGAATTTTTTTGTTATGATTTTGAATTTCTAGATGGTATTTTGAATTTTTTAGTTATGATTTTGAAGGTGAATATACCTTCTGCCAAAGTAAGCATGGAAAGTATGGTCGAAGAAAACAATATAAACTAGTTCCTTTCAGAAGAAAGAAGTTTTCCAAACAAACACCGCAATACTTACTTAGAAAAAGAGACAGAAAGGTCCCTAAAGGTATCAAGTGTTTTATTTGTAAAGGACCTCACTATGCCACTAACTGTCCCAAAAAACTAAATCCTGGAACAAAGATTTATGCAATGTTTGAATATGAAAATCCAGGGTGGGAAGTTATAGATGGTAGAAATTTTTCAGATAATGATTTATATGAATTAGTTGAAATTGTTCCTGATTCTAGTCACATGTTAAGATTCAAGGATCTAAAGGACATAAATAGGCATATGAAAAACCATTCTGATGAAGAACCAACAAGTTCTAATCCTGATGAAGATTTTCTCACTTCACTCTTGAAGCACACACTGCAAGATATTCAAGTGAAATTGCAGATTGAGAAGTCTAAAGATCCCTATAAGATGGCAGGAACAAAAGAAGAAAAGAAAAAAGTTGTTCATCACCATCTGGCAAGACTTAAGGAGTTAGAGTCAGATAAAGCTGAAGTAGAAAAATAGCTTAAAATTCAGAAAAAAGCCTTCTAAAGGCTCTAATAAAGAGATTGACCATGGATACAAAATTCCTCCATGGCAAAGAAAAGATAAACCTTCTTCCTCCAAATCTTCTTCTAAGCACAAGCCATCTGAGCCAGAGATAGATACTGATATAATTGCGATCTTTAAAAAGTTTGATCTTCTAATAAATGATGTTGCAAATTTAAGAAGATTGCTAAAGACCTAGCAAAAGGAGATAAGAAATTTTTCAGCCATGGTGGAAGAAATCAAAGATCTCTTATTTAAAGCAGATCAACAAACTGAGTCTGAAAAAGTCTCTTCTCAAGAAGCAGAAGAAGAAGCAAACAGCAGCAGTGGCATTAGTCTAATTGAAAAGACAAGAGAAAAATCATGTTCACTATTGCTTGCTAATAATGGTAATTATGTCAGAGTAAATTTTTGTTTCCTAGGATACAAAAAGATTCCATTAGATGCATTTGTGGACACAAGATCTTCTCGCTCATTGGCCAAAACCAATGCAATTCCTCCAGAGTTTTGGAAACACTGACCTGATCTTCCACACAGTTATGCAATTAATGGAGAAAGGATTGAAACTATGGGTAAAATGTTTGTTACTGATTTCATTGAATACAATGATCTAGAAGATGGTGTTTTGTTAGGGTTCTTGTTTCTAACAAAATATGAGCCTCTTCAATTCTGGAAGCACAAAATCTCATTAAGACATGAAGATGGCCAACTTGGAATTCTAGCTCTAAAAATAGTAAATCATAAGTTTGAAAATAGTGGAAAAAGAAACAAGAAAGAATTAGTGAAAGAATTAGAAGAAGAAGCCCCTGGTGTATTTAGAGAAATCAGACAAAAATTTGAAACAAAATGCTGCAGTATGAACCCATTGTAGTTTTGGTCCCAAGATCACGAAGAATACAAATTCAAATCAGACCCGAATGTCAATCAGTCATACCCCATGAACCTGCTTACTTAATGAGTCCTACAGAGACTAAAGAAATGGACAAGCAACTCAAAGAATTATTAGATGGGAATTTCATTCACCCCAGCAAGAGTCCATTTGCATGTCCAACCTTCCTAGTAAACAAACGAGTAGAACAAGTCAGAGGTAAAAAATGACTTTGTATTCATTACCAACCTCTCAATGATATCATTCTTCCCTTCAATTATCCTATCCGATTCAATGAAGACTTAATTAGAAGAGCTACCACAAAAAAGGTATTTTCAAAATTTGACTGCAAATCAGGTTTATGTTAGATTAAGGTTAAAGAATCAGATAGGTACAAAACAACATTTTTAGTCCCTCAGGGATTGTATGAATGGAATGTTATGCCTTTTGGATTGTGTACCGCTCCAGCTTATTTCCAACAGAGAATGGATCAAGCTTTAAGGCATCTCAAAGATTTATGTGTTGTTTATATTGATGATATTCTTATATTTTCTAATTCTGTTGATGATCATTTGCAGCATCTTGAAGAACTCTATGCAGCCATCAAAAAACATGGGATATGCCTAACGACAAAGAAAATGGTGATTGGGAAAGGTCAAATATTTTTTCTTGGCTTACATTTGAATAATGGCAAGGTGCAGCTTCAACCACACATCATTCAACACATTCAATAATTTCTTAATATTCTCTAGGATAAAAAGCAAATTCAAAGATTCTTAGGATGTTTGAATTATGTTTCTCCCTTTTATAAAGGCTTAGCTAAAGACATAAGAGCCATCCAATCACATTTAAAAGAAGGACAAGAAGCATGGTCATTGAAGGAACCAAAAGCAGTTTAGAGAATCAAATCAAAATGTTTAAATTTGCCTTCTCTGCAAATCCCTGCTCCTGACTTACCTTTGTATCTATACACTGATGTATCTGACAATACTTGGTCTGTTGTATTGATTTAGGAGGAAGGAAATGGAAAGAAAAATATATGGGGCTATCATTCTGGTACTTTCACAGATACTAAAAGCATATATCATATTTATGAGAAAGAGATACTCGTAGTAAAGAAAGATATAGAAAAAGTTCAAAATATTCTTAAAGCCAGTAAAATTTATAGTTAGAACAGACAACCAAACAATGAGGAGCCTGTTCAAGAAAAAGCCAAACAAAGATATAGCTCAGGATTGAATTGCTAGATGGTATTTTGAATTTTTCAGTTATGATTTTGAAATTGAATAGATCAAAGGAGAAAATAATCCTCTAGCTGACACCTTGGCAAGAGAGCTTGCATGTTCTATATATACTGATTTAGAATTTAATTCTCTAGATTGGTATAGACTGGATGGCACTCCAATGTATATGGTTAATCATGGTAATGGTATAATAACCAGTCTCCCAACTCTTCCAAAAGAGATTGTGCTAATACTGCTGGAATCATACTTCCTTAACAAATGGCTTTTGGAAATAAAACGTCAAATTCATTATTATCATGTGCAAGCATTGATAGATTCAAATGAAGAAGAGGAATTCAAAGAATCAATTGGGTTAGCCAATGCTCTAGTAAGATATTGGTGTGGAAACAATTCTGTTCATATCTGCATCAAAGGTTTGTTCAGCATGAATTGGTCAAAACAGAGCAAAATGAATTTGTGAAAAAATCTGAAATATGGTTTTATTATTAGAATTAGTTTTGATCAAGACACTTTTGAAGAATATGTTGATTTGGTTGGGGCAAGGTTTAATACTGATATGGAAGAATTTTTGAATCTATTATATCCTCAGTTTAAAAGAATAATGTGTAACTGCATGGTGCAATATTTGACACATTTTATGAGAACAGGATATAATTTTCCAAGAATAGAATTATATCCCCTTGAAGCCCGATGGAGACCAAAAGTAAGGATTGAAGATATGGAAATAAAACTCAAACCAACACTACTTGCCAGAAGAGTTGAGTTGGATCAAGCTTATTCCTAGGACTATGTGGTCTAGATAGATTATGCCTTTAACTCTCGACACGAAGACTGGGCTAGAGTTTACCAAGAGTTAACAATGATTTGTTAGATCCAGTACCTTTCTAAATGGCTAGCACATGGGCTTGTTTGTGTCGTGACGTCACCCATGTTAAGACGTGACAACAAGATGCAACCCTATTAGAAAAAGCAAGATCCATGTAGCCACTTACAGGTGTTAAGTGGGCCCTTCTCACTAATGGGTGTCCTAAAAGTGATTGTATTTATTCTCCACTATGTTAGTGCTTACGACAGACTACCTAACAACTGTCTACTCCATAGTGCGGTAGGTAATGGGACACGTGTCATAAATGTATGGACAGATTCCAAATTTATTGTAATATGCCATGAGGTTACAAGCATAGCCTTTCCTTTAAATTGTTGAGGACACCTCATTCTTGGCACATGTTGTCTAGGATTGGAGTCTTGAGTCTAGGAAAAGAGTCCCTAGTCTTGTATATCAATTATATGCTCTCTCCTGCGCTTAGTGCGATTTGGATGATCAGAAAACTGGATGCATGTATGCATGTAATATGAAATTTGTCAATCAATAGAATTTGAAGCTTGGGTTTTGTTTATTCCGCAAAGTTGTTTCATTAGGTCAAACATCAAAAATATCTCTTATATGTATTATAAGATGTCTCCAAATAAATTAACACATTACAATAACTATATCAAAATTTGTCAAACTAAACAAATTTGTCACGTGTCAAAAAAATTGTCCTCAATTGTCCCTTTATGATTTCTACTTTTAAAATATCTAAAGAATATTCCATACAACAATAACATGTAAGGTGTACACCTTTTATTAAAAATCCAAAATTTTAGACTACATTTTCAACCACATGTTTCTAAAAATGCTCCAATGAAAACATTTGGAAAGCTCCTGTAGAAATATTCTAAGATGGTTGTATAAAAAATGTCCTCAAAATTTTTATTGCAACCAAATTTATTCTTATGTCCCCTTTTAATTTTAACTTTTAACATATTTAATAAATATTATACAAGGTGCATGCACCTTTCCAAGCAATTCCACAAATTCAATTTAAATTTTCAACCACACGTTTCTTAAACAAAAAGGTAACAAGCTTTGTGAAAGCATAATTTACTATCATAGAAAGTGATCCTTAAAGTACGACATGTGGACAAGAATCCAAGAGTAAGATGGATTGTGAAAACTTGATATCTTTCCATAATTTACTATCATAGAAAGTGATCTTTAAAGTATGACATATGGACAAGAATCTAACAGTAAGATGGATTGTGAAAACTTGATATCTTTCCAAAAATAAAATAAAATAAAATACTACTTGAAAAGCCTCCTCTAAAATTATATTGATCTATAACATTTGTCATAAAAATGGCAGTTGTAATACTTCTAGGTTTGTTACATGTTTATAATCACCAGTAAATATGCATTATAGTTTTGATTCCATCTTCTCTATACTTAGCTGTAAATTACCAAAAATTCCTCAAAATAAAGCTATATTTATATAAATATATGTCTGATAAATGAATACATTATTTAAAGAGAGGTTATACATAATCAACGTGCAAGACAACCAAGCAATGAGGAGCCTGCTCAAGAAAAAGCCAAACAAAGATATAGCTCAGGATCGAATTGCCAGATGGTATTTTGAATTTTTCAGTTATGATTTTGAAATTGAATGGATCAAAGGAGAAAATAATCCTCTAGCTGACACTTTGACAAGAGAGCTTGTAGGTTCTATATATACTGATTTAGAATTTAATTCTCCATATTGGTATAGACCGGATGGTACTCCAATGTATATGGTTAATCATGGTAATGGATTCCAAAAGAGATTGTGTTAGTACTGTTGGAATCATACTTCCTTAACAAATGGTTTTTGGAAATAAAACTTCAAATTCATTATTATCATGTGCAAGCATTGATAGATTCAGATGAAGAAGAGGAATTCAAAGAATCAATTGGGTTAGCCAATGCTCCAGTCAGATATTGGTGTGGAAACAATTCTGTTCATATTTGCATCAAAGGTTTGTTCGGCATGAACTGGTCAAAACAGAGCAAAATGAATTTGTTAAAAAATCTGAAATATGGTTTTATTACTAGAATTATTTTTGATCAAGACACTTTTGAAGAATATGCTAATTTAGTTGGGGCAAGGTTTAATCCTGATATGAAAGAATTTTTGAATTTGTTATATCCTTAGTTTAAAAGAACAGTGTGTAACTGCATGGTGCAATATCTGACACATTTTCCGAGAATACGATATAATTTTCCAAGAATAGAATTATATCCCCTTGAAGCCTGATGGAGACTAGAAGTAAGGATTGAAGATATGGAAATAAAACTCAAACCAACACTACTTGTCAGAAGAGTTGAGTTGGATCAAGCCTATTCCCAGGACTATGTGGTCCAGATAGATTATGCCTTTAACTCTTGACACAAAGACTGGTCTAGAGTCTACCAAGAGTCACCAAATGATTTCTTAGATCCAGTACCTTTCTGAATGGCTAGCACATGGGCTTGTCTGTGTCGTGACATCACCCATGTTAAGACGTGACAATAGGATGCAACCCTGTCAGAAAAAGCAAGATCCCTGTAGCCATTTACAGGTGTTAAGTGGGCCCTTCTCACTAATGGGTGTCCTAAAAGTGACTGTCTTTATTCTCCACTATGTTAGTACTTACGACAGACTGCCTAACAACTGTCTACTCCATAGTACGGTAGGTAATGGGACGCGTGTCATAAATGTATGGATGGATTCCAAATTTATTGTAATATGCCATGAGGTTACAAGCTCAACCTCTCCTTTAAATTGTTGAGGATGCCTCATTCTTGGCACGGGCTGTCTAGGATTGGAGTCTTGAGTCTAGGAAAAGAGTCCCCAGTCTTGCATTTCAGTTGTATGCTCTCTCTTGTGCTTAGTGCGATGGATGATCAGAAAACTGGATGCATATCTGCATGTAATATGAAATTTGTCAATCAATAGAATTTGAAGCTTGGGTTTTGTTTATTTCACAAATTGGTATCAAAACCTTGAGATGTGTATATGGCTTTTGTATCTGGACTGAGTTACCAATGCAAAATTGCTTTATTCATATTATGTTGTTTTTGCTTATTTGTTTTCATTTCCTTTGTTATCTACGAATACAATGCCTGATATTGAACAAGACAAGATACATATACTAGTGTCTATTCATCTGGATTTGGAATCTTTGTCAAGGAAATTTGCGTAGTCATTTTTATTGTCTTGGGTCTGATTTGGGCTTTGGAGAAACTATTGCCTCATTCGGTCCTTTCAGTCATTCATTGAAGGTTTGAGTCCTGAACGAAAGTAGCTATCGTGAGTAGCTGTGGACCCACAGTAAGACCGCAAATCCTATGTTGAAGCCGAAGGATAGGTGTGTGAAGGGTGAGTAGTAAGATGGAAAACGTAGCAGCAAAAGGATCAATGAAACCAAGTAAGTTCTAATCTCTTCATAATGGCTAGTCAACGATCTATGAATACAAGCAGTTCTCTCTCCTCTGTTATCCACAATCATTTCCAAGATAAAGAAGAGTATGTAGATGAAAATGGCAATTTCAAATTTCCTGATGTTAAAATTTTTGATCTATATCCTGAGAAGGGCATAAAGGAAAAAATGATGAATTTTGTGCGTCAATCTGAAATAAATCTCAGAGTCTCAGGTGTAGGCATTTTCCTTATTTATCTTCCATTCTTGTTGCCTGAAGACATAAAACGATGGAAAGAAAAAGGTTTTTTCCATGTTCATTTTAATTTGGTCGACATCATATTACATCCTCATTTCAATTATGATATTGGTGCTGAATATTTTGCTAGTCTTATAGACACCGAATGTAGGATTTGGGATCAAGCTATTATAGGTCAGTTTAGAGGTTGCCTTGTCAAATCTTCTAATGAAGAAAAAGGTGGTGATGCATGCATGTCTATTAGACCGAATTTCACCATTAACCTTGATGATAAATATGTGCACTCTGCTTTATGTTTATTGTTACAAGTCAAAGGCATCATTCTACAACCTGATTCTGTGTATGCTACTATAGGTGGTAGATGTGTGTATAGATTTTTAAACACTGTTTTCCCTCCTTCCAAGTTTTCTATCGGGGTAAGTTATAATGAAGCTAATAAGAATGTAGATGAATTTGGATGACATATTGATGCAACTGGGTTTGACATTGGGTTCCCTATCATAAAAAAACTAATCAACCAATCTTAGCCTAAGTTTCAAGAACTACCAACTCCCTCTAGGCATTTGTTGTATGAGAAACCCCGAATGCAAATTCGTAGGCTTGCTAGTATAGACCTCAGAGCACTTCCTGATGAAACTCTGTTTGAACACCCTGAAGCCTCGACTAGTGGATGACCCAACATGTCCACAAGATCATATTCCATGTCTCACAATTTTCCAAGCACATCTAATAAACCATATCTTGACTACAATCCTGAAGAATCATTAGGGTCAAGTCAATTCCCCATGTACAAACAACCCTCAGTGAATCCCTATCCATTTAGAGCCTCCTTGGAAACACTCTCTGATCTTAATAGTAATCCTGAGCTCATGGACCGGTTAGCTCGACAAGTCAGCCAACGACTTGCTTTAAAACCTAAAGAAGAAGAGAAACCAGATCATAAAGGAAAAGGAATCAAGCTCACAAAGATGGGTGAAAAACATTGTATGATGAAAGAAAAGATCCCCAGGGAAAGCTTCCAAGAGCCAGATTTGAGAAGAAAAATATATATAAAATGGAATTAAACAATCAAGAACAGGAGATCATAGGTTATGAATCTGGGAGATGGCCAACTCTTGAAACATTCACTGTGATTAATTTTGATAAAAGATTATGGGGAAGATATGAAGCAAGACTTCCTATAGACATGGGTAGAAAACAAAAGAATTATGAAGCTTAGAGAAACTGGATGGTGCAATGGATGATCTTTGCGTAAGAAAATATGGATGACATGGCAATAGATGTTACATTTTTAGGACATTTAGCTTTAGAAGTTGTACATAAGTTAGACATAGTCTCAAAAGTCCAAGAAAAGACATTTAATTCTACTAAAAGTGCTGAGCATTATTGTACCACTCTATCTGATGATATAGCTGGTGTAAGTTATGATGTAAAAGAAGTGCATAAAAGTGTGAAGATAGTCATCTCCACACAACAACACCATGATAACTATCTTACACATATTTATGATGATCAACATAACAATGAAACTTCCAGAAAAGTAAATGACTTGGAGAATAAAACACTTTTAGATTCTGTTGCTAAGAAACTTGAAAAATTAAGAATGCTTACAAAAAAGATAAGAGTTTCTCAAACTGGCAAGGATAGTTTAGAAGAAGAAGAAGACAGAGAGAAAAAAGGAAAATATGTAAAACCTCCCAAGCCAAAGAAGGTTCTTATTTAGAGAAGAAAACCTCTTCATAGTGAAGAAGACAAAGCTTCAACCTCTAAAACATCTTCTCACAAGCCAACCCCACATGTTCCTATGCCCAAAATAAAGGAACATAGTCTAGCCAACAAAGAAGAACATTTAAAAGATTGGCTTGCAGAATTGGGAGTACAAGAGGAACAAGTAGAACCTATGTATATGGATGAACTTGGTTTTGCAAATAAAGAATATGATGTTGAGACTTCTGATGCAAATACTTTAGTTGTTTATGAAAGTTCTAATGATTCTGAATCTTCTATAAATAGCAATTTTGATGAGATAGATTTAGATTTTTTTGGATATAAGCAAATTGAAGAGAAAGAACCATGGGAATCACTGAAGAAGCTAACAATGGATATTGAGATGCCTTAAAGCTTGATCCATTCTCCGTTGGAAATAAGCTGGAGTTGTACACAATCCAAAAGGCATGATATTCCATTCATACAATCCTCGAGGGACTAAAAATGTTGTTTTGTACTTATCTGATTCTTTAACCTTAATCTGCCAAAAACCTCATTTGTAGTCAAATTTTGAAAATACCTTTTTTGTGGAAACTCTTCAAATTAAGTTTGCACTGAATGGGATAGGATAATTGAAGGGAAGAATGACATCATTGAGAGGCTGGTAATTAATACAAAGTCATTTTTTACCTTTGACTTGTTCTGCTCATTTGTTTACCAAGAAGGTTGGACATGCAAATGGACTCTTACTGGGGCAAATGAAATGCCCATCTAATAATTCTTTGAGTTGCTCATCCATTTCTTTAGTCTTTGTAGGACTCATTAAGTAGGCAGGTTCATGGGGTATGACTGAATGACATTCTGGTATGATTTGAATTTTGCATTCTTCGTGATCTTGGGACCAAAACTGCAATGGGTTCATACTGCAGCATTCTATTTCAAATTTTTGTCTGATTTCTCTAAATACATCAGAGCTTCTTTTGCTAATTCTTTCACTGATTCTTTCTTGTTTCTTTTCCCACTATTTTCAAACTTATGATTTACTATTTTTAGAGCTGGAATTTCAAGTTGGCCATCTTCATAACTTAATGAGATTTTGTGCTTCCAAAATTGAAGAGGCTCATATTTTGTTAGAAACAAGAATCCTAACAGAACACCATCTTCTAGATCATTGTATTCAATGAAATCAGTAACAAACATTTTACCCATAGTTTCAATCCTTTCTCCATTAATGGCATAACTGTGTGGAAGATCAAGTCGGTGTTTCCAAAACTCTGGAGGAATTGCATTGGTTTTGGCCAATGATCGAGAAGATCCTATGTCCACAAATGCATCTAATGGAATCTTTTTGTATCCTGGGAAACAAAAATTTACTCTGACATAATTACCATTATTAGTGAGCAATAGTGAACATATTTTTCTCTTGTCTTTTCAATTAGACTATTGCCACTATTGTTGTTTGCTTCTTCTTCTTCTTCTTCTTCTTCTTGAGAAGAGACTTTTTCAGACTTAGTTTGTTGATCTGCTTTAAATAAGAGATCTTTGATTTCTCCCACCGTGGCTAAAAGATTTATTATCTCTTTTTGCTGAGTCTTTAGCAATCTTCTGAAATCTGCAACATCATTTATTAGAAGATCAAACTTTTTAAAGATTGCAATTATATCAGTATTTGTCTCAGGCTTAGATGGCTTGTGCTTAGAAGAAGAGTTGGAGGAAGAAGGTTTATCTTTTCTTTGCCATGGAGGAATTTTGTATCCACGGTGAATCTCTTTATTAGAACCTTTAGAAGGATTTTTCTGAATTTTAAGTTGTTTTTCTACTTCAACTTTATCTAACTCTAACTCCTTAAGTCTTGCCAGATAGTGATGAAAAACTTTTTTCATTTCTTCTTTTGTTCCTACCATCTTATAGGGATCAAGCTTTAAGGCATCTCAAAATTTTTTGTGTTGTTTATATTGATGATATTCTTATATTTTCTGATTTTGTTGATGATCATTTGCAGCATCTTGAAGAACTCTACGCAACCATCAAAAAACATGGGATATGCCTAACAACAAAGAAAATGGTGATTGGGAAAGGTCAAAGAGATTTTCAACAGAGAATGGATCAAGCTTTAAGGCATCTCAAAGATTTATGTCCTGTTTATATTGATGATATTCTTATATTTTCTGATTTTGTTGATGATCATTTGCAGCATCTTGAAGAACTCTACGCAGCCATAAAAAAACATGGGATATGCCTAACGACAAAGAAAATGGTGATTGGGAAAGGTCAAATAGATTTTCTTGGCTTACATTTGAATAATGGCAAGGTGTAGCTTCAGCCACACATCCTTCAACGCATTCAAGAATTTCCTAATATTCTCCAGGATAAGAAGCAAATTCAGAGATTCTTAGGATGTTTGAATTATGTTTCTCCCTTTTATAAAGGCTTACCTAAAGACAAAAGAGCCATGCAATCACATTTAAAAGAAGGATAAGAAGAATGGTCATTGAAGGCAACAGAAGCAGTCCAGAGAATCAAATCAAAATGTTTAAATTTTCCTTCTCTACAAATCCCTGCTCCTGATTTACCTCTGTATCTATACATTGATGCATCTGACAATACTTGGTCTGCTATATTGATTCAGGAGGAAGGAAATGGAAAGAAAAATATTTGCGGCTATCGTTCTGGTACTTCACAGATATTGAAAGTATATATCATATCTATGAGAAAGAGATACTAGCAGTAAAGAAAGGTATAGAAAAGTTCAAAATCTTCTTAAAGCCAGTAAAATTTATAGTTAGAACAAACAACCAAGCAATTAGGAGCCTGCTCAAGAAAAATCCAAACAAAGATATAGCTCATGGTCGAATTGCTAGATGGTATTTTTAATTTTTCAGTTATGATTTTGAAATTGAATGGATCAAAGGAGAAAATAATCCTCTAGTTGACACCTTGACAAGAGAGTTTGTAGGTTCTATATATACTGATTTAGAATTTAATTCTCTAGATTGGTACAGACTGGATGGCACTCCAATGTATATGGTTAATCATGGTAATGGTATAATAACCAGTCTCCCAACTCTTCCAAAAGAGATTGTGTTAGTACTACTAGAATCATACTTCCTTAACAAATGGCTTTTGGAAATAAAACGTTAAATTCATTATTATCATGTGCAAGCATTGATAGATTCAGATGAAGAAGAGGAATTCAAAGAATCAATCAGGTTAGCCAATGCTCCAGTCAGATATTGGTGTGGAAACAATTATGTTCATATCTACATCAAAGGTTTGTTCAGCATGAACTGGTCAAAAGAGAGCAAAATGAATTTGTAAAAAAAATCTGAAATATGGTTTTATTACTAGAATTAGTTTTGATCAAGACACTTTTGAAGAATATGTTGATTTAGTTGGGGCAAGGTTTAATCCTTATATGGAAGAATTTTTGAATCTGCTATATCCTCAGTTTAAAAGAACAATGTGTAACTGCATGGTGCAATATTTGACACATTTTTCGAGAACATGATATAATTTTCCAAGAATAGAATTATATCCCCTTGAAGCCCGATGGAGACCAAAAGTAACGATGGAAGATATGGAAATAAATATCAAAATAGCACTACTTTCCAGAAGAGTTGAGTTGGATCAAGCTTATTCCTAGGACTATGTGGTCCAGATAGTTATGCCTTTAACTCTCGGCATGAAGACTGGGCTAGAGTCTACCAAGAGTTACCAAATGATTTGTTAGATCCAATACCTTTCTGAATGGCTAGCACATGGGCTTGTCTGTTCCGTGACATCACCCACATTAAGACGTGACAACATGATGCAACCCTGTCAGAAAAAGAAAGATCCCTATAGCCACTTATGGGTGTTAAGTGGGTCCTTCTCACTAATGGGTGTCCTAAAAGTGACTGTCTTTATTCTCCACTATGTTAGTGCTTACGACTGACTGCCTAACAACTGTCTACTCCATAGTGCGGTAGGTAATGGGATGCATGTCATAAACGTATGGACAGATTCCAAATTTATTGTAATATCCCATGAGGTTACAAGCTCAACCTCTCCTTTAAATTGTTGAGGACGCCTCATTCTTGGCACGGGTTGTCTAGGATTGGAGTCTCGAGTCTAGGAAAAGAGTCCCTAGTCTTGCATATCAGTTGTATGCTCTCTCCTATGCTTAGTGTGATGTATATGTATTTATGTATGTATGCATGTATGCATATATATATGATGATTCATTGATATGAGCATACACGTGTGTGAGCATGCGTAGGTAGAAATACCTATGTATACTCATATGTCGATACATCATACATATGGATAATCAAATGAACATATATATATACACTTTGTATATATACTTATCGATATATATATATATATATATTATATAATATGTTAAAATAATAATATATGTGTATATATTAATATATAAGTATATATGTACTTATTAAATAATTTGTATGTACATACATACATATATATTAATATACATATATATAATGAATGATATAATAAGATATCAAATGCATAAATAATGCCAATAAAGTAAACAATGTTTAAATTGAATACTAGGCATATATAATGTGATGCAGTAAACAAAGTATAAGCGAAGAAATAAATAAGGTGCATAAGATACTATGTAGTGCATTCATTTAATAAGTTAAAACTATAGTATTGTGCCTATATTGTTGCACCATATAAAGAGAAATGATAATGCATTTAAATGCTAAGTTTTGTTGTGTATTGAAATCCACACATAGGTAGATATAAGAGGCATTGGACTTAGGTAAAGTGCCATGAGTTGGAAATAAAACAAATAGAGTTCATTTTGTTTTGGAAAGCAACCTCCATTTTAAGCGCTATGAGCAAAAATATAGCAAATCAAGAGCCATGATGGGAAGTAGAAAGCAAGTTGGAAACCATTGTAATAGTTTGACCTAGTAAACAATCTTGAGTTAGAAAAATTGAGGTGACTCAGCCATGATATTGAAACTAATTTTACTTAGGATTGTAAATGTGCCAACTTACTGATTCTTTTTGCTGCCATGTTTTACCCAGATTACTTAGTTGACTAGCTTAGAAGCAAAATTGATTTTGAGTTTGTGATTTTAGTTTTAGAGGTGGAAATTGAGGGAGTTGATCTATAGCATTAGTTTTTGGTATTCAATTGGAATTCATTTGTTGTCCATTATTTTTCAGCTATAGATTTCTTTGTGCAGATCAGTGTTATTGAGTGCAAGTTGTGAGATTTGAGAGTAGTTTCATTGAGAGATTTGAGAGCCAATTTTTTTGTGAGATTTGAGTGTTTATAATAGTGGTTTAGTTTGGAGATAAGATGAAAGTGGAAGGAGCAAAAAGTAGAGTTTTTTTACGCTGAGCATTGAGTGGAAATTCTTCTTTTGAAGCTAAATTTTGAAGCATGCTTAGTCATTCTATCCATTACTCTTTTCTATTTTGGATCTATGATTTTGTTGTTGATTGCAAGTACTTGTGCAAGTTATTGTTTGCTACCATAGTTGTTGAATCAAGCTTGTGCATATAGCTAGATTGGATATAAGTTTTTTGGGGTATCTTTTAGTATGATGCATATACATAGTTATTATGATTGTCATGATTGAATGACATAAATATGTGAAACTATCTAGAAGGTATGAATACGATACCTAGGTTGTTGTATGTTACTCATATGCTTATATAAATCATGATGTTAGTAATGTAAAGGGGTTAATATCAGGGTAGATGTATTATGTCATCATTTTTAAGGTATGATGTTATGTAAACCTATGATTGGTAGTTTATTCATGAGTGGAGAACCTATGTTCTTGGTTACTCATATTTCCTTGAAAGTAGGAGAATAGTCTTTTCCCTAAGGGTAGGGTATATACAATCAAATGTAATGATATTATTCAGTATAGAGTTGAAGACATATTTGAAGTATAAACACCTTTTTAAATGATACTATCTCATACTAAGAGTCTATGCCTATTCACGGTATTCTAGTCTTAGAGATGAGGACTTTATATCTCAGAAACCCAAAGTTGTAATGTGAGGAGACTGTAGGGTGCAGGATCATGAACTCCTCTCAAGTTGAAAATGTCCTCCAAAATGGATATCGACTTATCATCCATTTTAAACATGTGATTATATGTGTCATATTGAGGGAAAGGATATATGTTGGTCTATGATAATAAAACATATGAATCTTAAATAAATGATGTAAAGGATAAATTAGAAAGAACCATGAGGGAATTGGAGGTTAGTCAAAAGGTTCTTAGTTGAATTTACTAGAGGTTGAATAACTTATGATGTTGATTTACTATTATTAGAAATTACTATGAACATTAGGTTTTATATGAAATTTAATGTCAAATATGACTGAATTGGTTATAAGGATGGAGCCATATTAGATATGACAACGAAGAGTTTAAAACCCATTATAAGGAAGTAAACTTTAAATCATGTTTAATTTTGGATTATTATGTTTATTGACAGAACTTTAGATTGAGACCAAATGTGTCCAGTCGATGACATGGTGTCATCAAAGTTATCTAGTTATGTATGGATTAGGAAAGTCATTTATTAAAATAAAGAACTTGAATTAAAGGAAGTTGTTAGTTCCATGAATGTTACAAATGTGTAATAGGGTATTTAAGAGGTTGGGTTAAACCTAATTGGTCAGTTAGATTAGTATCAATGTTATATCACTTTTTGGAATAGAATCTTGATATGTTATTATGTGGTCAAACCTTGTCAACATTAATTTATGGTCATTATAATTTCCAAGTTGAGAGAAGGGGTGGGTGAACATACGACTACACTCAAAGTATTGAATAATCGTATATATATGAAATCTTTGGCCAGATAAGTGTAAGTTTCCATTGTGTACACTTGTCATTTCATCGTGAGCTAGTATTGCCTAGCTAGCAGGGAGTTTCATGCATGTAGGCAAGTATCCACTATATGGCAACACTAGTTATGTAGGAAACAACACCATGCTCAGGTAGGATTATATTAGAGGGTTACCATACCAATCTCTTTGTTGAAGGGTAGGGCCATCTTACTGGTTAGGAAGATGTGCAGGGACCGCAGTAAGTCTGTGGCTGGTGAAAAAGAACTTGTGTGATGCTCTCCCTCATGTAGTTGATGCACAAGACTTGAGGATGTATGCTCTAGTAGGGGAAATCTCGACCAATTGTACTCTTGATCCATTCAACTCTTGGAAGCCATGTAATCTCTTGTAAGCTATGTTTTGTAATTATGACCATGCATCTATATGTAAAATTATATTTGAAAGATGAATTCATTACATGGGATTATGTAATGTTACTTTATTCATGTAATGTAATTTGGAATGGGTTTATTTCAAATATGCATATATGTTATTGAATTGGAAAATTTTATTTCTATGTGTTCATAAATTTGATCTTTTCACATATATGGGTTAAAACTTAGGTGAAAACAATAGAGTAAACTTTGGGCATGTTACATGTGGTATCAAAGCTACTAGGTTCAACATTGGAACCTATAGCTCATTAAGTAAGTGTTTTGAAAACATTATCAATGGTTAATAAGTTCTTATGCCAAGATGGCAGAGGAAAAGAAGAACAAAGAAAACAATAAGGAAACCAAATTCTTGAAATTTTTCTAATGTTGGGATTAGGAGAGAATCATCCTTGGAGGTTAAAAACTCCTAAATCAATAACTTATAGAGAAGTTCCCTTGAATTGCAAAAGGAATGCACCTGTGCTAAGAAAGAAGGCTATGAATATTGGTATAAATGCTTAATTAGAGAAACTAATTGTTAGCATAAACTGGAAACTTTAGATGAAGTAGAAAAGTCAACATATCGTGAATCAAAACTAACCGAGGTATCCAAGAGGTAGGATAACCTTCTAACAATCCTAATTCAAAATAAGATTAAAATTTAGAAATGATAATGAGATTTGGAACCTTAGAGTAAAGGCCAAATGCTAGAATGGGTCAAAAAAAGAAGCAACTTACAAAACTAAGGATGAAAGCTGACATGATCCCACCAACCAGAATGGGTATGGTCAATTTGGAGTAAAGATTTAAAAATGAGAAAAGAAATCAAACAACCCTTGAAGTACCTAAGGTTACATTATGAGATAAATGAAATCACTAAGAATTTTGGACAAAATTTCTTAGAAAACTTGATTGCAAGACAAAACTTGGACAATAAAATAGACCATTCAGACAAGGGCTCAGATAGAGAATAGTTTGGTTGAAGTTCAAATGGAACTTACAAGTTTGTCAAATGAAGGTAAATTTGTGTTAGTCCCTCCATGATAATTTGAAGATGTCCTAGAGGTAATTGGATATGGAAGGAAACTATGCTGCCAATCAAAAGAATAATTAGATAACTATGGTCCAACAAAAAGTATTTTCAAGGTATACCTAGTGAGGGTAAGAAAGGAAAGTAACAATCATTAACTATAATAAAAGGTCAACAAGAAGAACGTTAAATCGATATGATAAATTCGGAGAAACATCAAGAATTCAAATTTTAAGATGGTCTAATGTTTTGGAAACTCCAAGGAGGGGAAGGAGAGTATATGGATACAAATAAGTACCCTATTCAACGAAGTTTAATGATGTATTTTCAATCTGGGAGAACTTTTGAATTCTCCATAAGACATGGTTTAAAAACCCGATATCTGAAGTCATGTACTCAATGACCACAACAAGGTCATTAAAGTTAAAGGTTAAGGTATTGGAACTATTAGTGAAAGATTTGGAATGATCAAGAAAAGTTAGAGGCTTTTGACTAGTGAAAGTGAAGTAACTACAACACAATTCTAAAAGTTCTTGTTTTGGAGGAATCAATTTATGATTATTGTTGATGCTTTGGAAAAATGTTAGGAGTATGTTTATTCAAGGAAGGCAGGATTATTGCCCATGAGATAGGAAATGAAAGATTTATGAATAAAAACATGCTCCACAAAATTTTGAGCTATGGGAAATCGTTCATGCTTGGTAACTATGTACACATTCATTGTTTGGACAAAATTTTGGAGATAATAAAAAACCAACATGGTTTAAGGAATTATTACTCAACCAAATTTAAAATGCTCGGTAGAAGAGATAGGTTGAATTGAAAATGGACTCTGACTTTGAAAATATTTTGTGGAGGCTCCAATGTCAAAGGAGACATATCTCCTCAACTATATACTTATCTATTATAGTTTCAAGAATCAAATGTGGCATGCATCCAAGGAAGATGTTTCACATAATTCAAATGGATTATTATAAATGAGAGGAAGAACCTAAGTACCAAATTTTGAAGAGATAGGAAGTGAGGTGTACCAAATTGATTTCATATTTAGGACAAATTGGAATGACAAAATTATTGACTGATGTGAAACCACTATAATCTAGAAGGAAATAGAGTAAGATGTTGCAAGGTATACATAACAAGTTTTCCAGAATGCTAGAGGGTGAAGACAGGATGTCATCACTAACACGACTTTTATATTCTCATGAAACTCTAGAGAGGAAGTGGCAAACCACTAGTATAGTTTTTGATCTTCCTATGTTAGGGATTTGGCATAATGTTAATTTGTAGTGGTGGACAAACTCACCAAGGTAGCCAATTTTGTATTGGAAAATTTGATAGGTGGGATACCAGTCATAACTTCAAATTTGCATAAAGTAGTGTTTGATTTCCTTGTGTTCTTAAGAAGGTTATCTCAGATAGGGACACACATGTAACATTAAGGTTTTAAGTAAACCATAATCACCTTGTTGGAATTTAAATTTATATAAGTTCAAACTATTTCCCTAAAACAAATAGTCAGGAAAAAGGGGTAAACCAAGTCTTGATGGATTTGTAAGATACTTTTATTGTAATAATTCCTATCATTCTGCAACAAAATTTGATCCATTTAAAATATTATACAGAAGAAAGGGTTGAATTCCTATAAGTTAGGATAAGGTAGGGAATAGGATTAGCATTAGACCAAAAATATTGTCATGAATGGAAGAATAAATTAGGATGATCAAGTAAAGCTCTATTGATACAAAGCATGAGTCTAGAAGTAGTACTTTTATGCTCAAGATTGATAGGTGTCTAAGGGCAGTATTATGCTCGAGATGGATAGTAGTCAAGGGGCAGTATTATTATGCTTGAGGTGAACATTAGTGTCAGTGATGGACATTCTCGACTTTTGAATTGTCAGACGGTTTAAAGACTAGAGAAAGGATGGGACCCATGGTGCAGTGCACAATTTATTGACATTCCTTTTCTATTTGAGTTACACTAAGGGTAATTGCGTGTTAGCCAATGTGAATGTGTTTTTCCAATCACTGTGGTATATGTGTCATGTAGGAGTTAGTCACTATTGTACTTAGGATGTACATATTGAGTCATTACTAATGTAATTACAATGTCTAGTCCTCAAGGGAGAAATTTTGCTTGAAGCACACAAGTTCTTCCAATGCATTAGTAGGGTCACTTAATGCAAGGCCCAAGAAGGATGAGATTGCAAAGGGAAATGCTATGAGGGAAGATTATTTTGTTATTAATAGAACATTTACTTATTTTTTGTTTTAGAAAATTAAAAGTAAAACTTTTATTTGACTTTATCTATATGTTTTGATACCTTAAACCATTGGGGACAATGATTCATAAGGGGGGAAGTATGTTACACCCCATTTCTAAGCTACCATTTGATTACTTTTACTTTTATTAGTAAATATGATTTTAAATGCAAGATTGCAACTTCAATATGTTCAATGGATGGATGAAATATATGAATATGCATTATGATGTGATTGCTTTTTAATACTTTAATGATGCAAATGATATATGATGAATATGATTTTTCATGTTATCAGCTAACTACATTTATGATGCAATAAGTTGGATGCAGGAAAGAATCAAGACCTCTAGTGAGGAGAGGGAGAGTATCACCCAAGAGAGGAGTTCGGTATGACAACCACTAATGTATCTACTTGAGCTATCATGCACTCATGGCATATGTTAGACAAGTTAAGTCAAGTCAGTCTATGATATGTGTCAGTAAGTAAACCCTTGGTCATTTTGGAATGTTTGTGCAATTGTCCTTGATTATTTCTCTATTTTGTGTCATAGAGACTAAATATTTGTATCGAGTATATGTTCAAATTCATGTATTCTAGATATATATTAATTGACACGTATATACATTAAATGTATATATGTATATATACAATGACTCATGCATATGAGCATATACGTGTGTGAGCATGCGTAGGTAGAAATACTTATGTATACTCATACGTGGATATATCATACATATGGGTAATTGATTGGACATATATATATATATACACTTCATATATATACTTATCAATAGATATATATATATATATATATATAAGATGTTAAAATAATAATTTATATATATATTAATATAAGTATATATGTATGTATTAAATAGTATGTACATACATACATATGTATATATATATATATAAATTATTCATTTTCCAATCATATATATATATATATAATAATGATAGAGCATTATAATATATATGTTAGGTTAGCTTACCATTTTGATGGGATGGTAAAATCCCTTTTGTTTATTCAATCTCACAAATCCATTTCGTTTAATAGTTCTAAGCATATTTATATATTAGGTTAGCTTACCATTTTGATGGGATGGTAAAATCCCTTTTGTTTATTCAATTTGACAAGTCCATTTCGTTTAATAGTTCTAAGCATAGCTTATTTATTCGTTAATTTTTTATTACTAGATACGTGTCTAGTCATCTTGTATGTTGAACATAGAGAGAGAGATGGCTTTGCCACCTTGTGAATTATGTGTCCTTATTAATGGAGGCTCCTATGTCAGGTTTGATGTGGGAATGGCAATTGTTTAGTTTGATGGGACATTTCCCATGCTCTACCACCTCCTAAACTTCATCTTACTTCATTTTGTCTGTGCTAGATTTTAATTCTCTGGTACCCTATCCATTAATTATTGTCATTCCTTTATGCGAACCTTGTGTGAAGGAATACTTAGATTTGATTTAGAGATTTCTCTATTTTGTTCATTATTTCTCACATTTGAGTGCAGTTTTTAAGTATGGAGCTGGCTCTCGCTTTGTGCTTTGCTAAAATTTTTGATTTTTTTGTGGCTATGGAAACTCCCATTGTTCTTATCAACGATAGAATCCAATTGTATTTCATAGGAAAAATTACCGAACACAAGTTGAAGTTGGTGCTTAAGCAGCGGGGATTTCTTACCATGAAGGCAATTCATGGTATTTTGGGTGAAAAATTTCTAAACTCCAAAGAATGCTATTGAGTTAATTCTGATATTATTGCACATTTTGTTGCATCACTATTGGATCTTCGTGTTTCACAAGATGTGGTTTGGAGCATGGTTCGTAAATTTTTTCATCCACATTTATTGGGTTATCTAGATAGGGTCTTAGGTGCAACTCAACTCAAAGTTGGAGTTCCTCATCCTCGATATCTAAGACAAGCTGGTGCCCCCTCAATCCATTTTCTTTTGTATGTTGAAGGGGATGAGCTTCTTCTACATCATTGTTGCACACTCTACGGTTACTAGTTTCTTCGCAAGCTTTACCAGTATGAGCCTATTAATAATTTTGACTGGCTAGATGAATTTCACCTGTATGAGGCTTTTTGACAGAAGTATTTCTTTCTAAGTTTTAGGTCTATATAATAAGAGCCTCTCTCCAAGTATAGATATAGGAAAATTATATATGGGTCTGTCCCATTTTGAAACAGGGCTTAGTTTGTATATAACTATTAAATTTGTAGCTTTGCCTACTGTTACTGCCGTTTGAAAAAAACTATCATTTTTTGTTGAAAAAAAATTGCTTTGCCACTCTCTCAATCGGGGTTGAAAATATTTTATACTTTATAATACAAGCTTGGATTACGTATTATGGTTTCTCCTTTATTGTTCATAATGAATGGTTATCATATGTTCTATTTTCATATAATGTCTCTTTTGAAGCATTACAACTCTTTAAGAGGATTCAAATTAAGTTTATTTCCAATTTGATGTAGTTCTAATATAGATGTTTTTCAATATTTGTTCTTTGTGAGTGATTGCCATAATATTCATTTTATAACATAAGCACTATTGTATCAAAAGTTGAGTGATTTTCAATTATAGTTATTATCTAGCTTTGTGCCCTATTGTTCAAAATTATTTAGTGTTATTGGTACCATTTTTTTGCTTTGGAGATGAAATTTCAACTTTGGAGATAGGTTTATGGGGTTTTCCTTTTTGCTAAGGGTTCCCTCACCCTTCTTTTTTGTATTTTGTTGTGCTTTGTTGTTTGCAATCATTTTATTGCTTGTGTAACATAGGCCATTTTAAGCTTTGTTTCTTTGTGTGATGGCCCACCAATAATTAATTTTTTGAGATTATTTTCATAAATGAATTTTATCATTTTTCATTCAAAATCAAAAGGAAACCTTAAGAAAAGAATTAGGGTAAGAGTTGCATACCTATGTTCTTTTTTAGGTTTAGATACATACCTCATTCTTGAAACCTTCTTACTGTTCCTTCTGCTCACATGATTGGTAGGGATTGACTTTTAATTTCTTCCTTGTCTACTTTAAGTATTTCTTCTAGTCCATTCCATGACCTTGCTTGGTCTCCTATTTTGATCTCACTTGTTTGCTCAACCCTTGATTTGCTAGTAGATCCGCTACTTTGTTAGCCTCTCGATAGATATGTTTAACACTATGGGTCTACACTTCCTCCATTAATTCCTTTATCTAGTTCAGCTTGGTTTGTAATGACCAGTCTTCGATTTTTCCACTTAGAGTAGCATTTATGCAAACTATGGAATCACTTTTAATCTCTGTGTTTCTTATTCCATTCTCTTTACAAGCCTATGGCCCCTGAAGTAGGCCTTCTAATTCAGTTGCATTATTAGTAACTGTTGAAAACTTCTTTGATATTGCTAATATTAAATCTCCCCCATCATTCCTTATGATGCATCCTACTCTTGCTAATCTAGGATTTCCCCTAGATGCATTGTCAATGTTTAATTTCATTCTCCCCTCTTGGGGGGCCTTCCATTTTGCATTTAATCTTTTGCCTTTTGAACTTGGTGCTAATTGAAAGAAAGGTGGTATTCTAAGGTCTTTCCATCTTTTCATTAGTTCATTGTCCCATATAGTGAATATTGCTTTCTTTTGCATCTTTATATGCATGTTCATCCATTTAGTAATATTGTGTTATGCCAATTGCCATACCTCTTCTTCTTCCTTATATTTTTCTTGAAAAATCCTTCTATTACACTCTTTCCATATGTTTCATATGAGGATTGAGGGGGTTTCCTACCATATTTGGCCCCAAAAGGCCTTTGTATTTTGAATGGGCCAACTAGAAAAGAAATATTTAAGCTTGTTTCTCCTTGGTGTCTCCCATCCCAACTTGTTTTTTAACCAGTCCCATCCTTGTGTTGCATATGGATAGTTTAACAATAAATGATCTACATTTTCAGTACTATTTTTACACATGATGCACCACTGTGGTCCTTTGATTCCTATTGTTTTTAATCTATCCCCTGTTAGTATCCTACCATGTAGGGTAACCCATGTGAATGCCCCAACTTTTGGAAGGATCCACTTTCCCCAACAAAGTATTTTCGGACATTTGCTTTCTTCTTATTTTAACTAGATTAAATAACCTAGTTTTGTTGTATAATTCCCTAATTTTGCACCACACTAAATGATCTTATCTGGTTTTCCATTCAGGAACACCTTTCTTTCCTATAGAATCTCTTTTAATTGAGCCTTTACCTCTTCGCTTACTACATTGTTTTCAAAGTTAATCCATTCATTTGTCCCATTGTTCTCTCTTTTCACAAAGTTTTGAATCACATCCCCATATAAGCTTCTTAAATCTATAATATGGGGGGCTAGCTCTAGATATTCTACAAGTGGCTTGTAACCTCCCCATGAATCACTCCAAAAACTTTCCCTCTCTCCATTGTTTACTTGCCAGGTTAAATGGTTTGTTATTAAATGTATGCAATTTGATATGAAATTCCATATGCAAGAACCATTCCCAACATTTTCCACTATTAAGATTCTTTCTGGGTCTAAATTATCCAAATATTTCCTCTGAACTACTTTACACCATAATAATGTAGGCTTTTGGTATAGTTTCCATATCAATTTTGAACCTAAAGCAATATTTTGTGCCTTGGTATTTTTTATACTTGCTCCTCCTTCTGCCTGGGATTTGCACACTGTTTCCCAATGAATTAGGGGGACTTTGTGCTCATCATTAGAGCCTTCCCATAAGATATTTTTGAAAATACCTTCTATTCTTGATGCTAATTTGTTTCGTTAACTGCATGCATGACATTGAGTAAGTGGGTATCACCATTAGGAATTATTTTATCATAGTTATTCTTCCTGCCAATGTCAACCACTTGCCCCTCCAACTCTGTGCTTTTTCCATACACTTTTCTTTTACTTGTTCCCATATGGAGGATCTTATGGCTCCTTTAAATAGTGGTACCCCAAGATATTTGCATGGTAGTTATTCTATGGTATAGCTGAGGTTTTTGGCTATTCTTCTCTATAATATCTTCTATGTGTTGAAGAAATAGAGCTTGGACTTTTCTTTATTTATTTGTTGCCTTGATATGTTTATGTATTCCTCCAAGCATTCTCCTATTGCTTCTACTTCCCTTATAGAGGATTCCCCATATTGGAGTGTATCATCAACAAATTGTTGATGTCTTATTTATTTTATTCCTTGAGCTACCTAGATTCCTTTCCATTGATTTCTTATTTGGTATGAAGTTATATGCCTACTTAAGGCTTCAACCATTATAACAAATAGAAATGGGGAGATAGGGTCTCCCTACCTTATTCCATTCAAAATTTCAAAGAAACCACACAAAATTTCATTAACAAGAATTGAATACCTTGCTGTTGAAATGCACCGGTAAACCATTTGAATCCATTCCTTGCTAAAGCCAATTTTTTCCAATATTCTCATCAAAAATCTCCATCTTACTTTATCATATGCTTTGCTTACATCAAGCATAATCATCATACTCAGTGTTCTTTCCTTGTTAATGGTATGGACAACTTCTCTTGCCAATATGATGCTATCCACAATATCCCTTCTTGGCGTGAAGCCACTTTGAGCTGGTGAAATTATTTTTTCCAATAGTTTCTTTAATTTGTTTTCCATTGATTTGGATATTATCTTATATATGGTATTACACAAAGATATTGGCCTGTAATTCCCATAGTCTGAGAAAATTTCCTTTTTAGGTATTAGGACCACCATTGTGTTATTTAAGTCCTATGACCAATTTATTTTTCTTTTTGAAATCCTCTCATATTTCCTAGATTTATTCTTTTAAGAAATTCCAACATTTATGGTAGAAAAGGCAAGAAATTCATCTAGACTTGGTGCTTTGTTTGGGTGTACTTGATGTGTTGCAATCCTTATTTCTTCCTTTGAGAATGGTTCCATTAACATTGTATTCTCCTCTGGAGTAATTAACTTTGGTATATTTGCTAGTATTCTTTTGTCATCCAAAGTATCATTATCCCCCTCCAGAGATAATAGTTGTTTATAGAATCTAACTGCTTCCTTTTTTATTTCCTTTGGGTCCTCTATTGTATTTCCATCTGCAAGTTTAATCTCTACAATTCTCTTGTGTGCTTATTTGATTTTTGTTGTATTATGAAAGAATTTTGTATTGGCATCACCTTCTACTAACCATAATTCCTTGGATTTAGCTCTCCAATACTCCTCCTCTCTTCCCAACACCTCATTATATTCAACCATAAGTTCCTTTTCTTTTAAGTAGTCCCCTTGGTAATTCCTACTTCCATTAATTTACTATTTAAAAGCTCCAATTCTTTTTCTAAATGCTCTTTCTCAGAGAAAACATTTTTGAATATTTCTTTATTCTAGGTTTGAAGCTTGCTCTTAATATACTTGAGCTTATTTACAAAGTTGAAACTCCTAGTTCCCCCATATCTTGGAGCAGTCTTCCACCAAAATTCTATTTGTTCCACAAGTCCTTCCTCTTCGGGAACCAAATTTTCTCACATTTGAAATAGGATTTGTTTTTAGGCTCTTCATTAGAAATGGTTAATCTAACTGGGGGGTGATCTAAGCCAGGCAACATAATTATTGTTGCTTCCAACTTTAATTTTCCAGCCAAACAATCTTGGGAGAAGATAAATCTATCTAGTTTCTCTTTGATACATCCTTCCCTTGATCTTTTGTTTGACCATGTGTAGGTTCCATTCCTTATTTGTGCTGCCAGCAAATTATTTTGTTCTAGAAAGCACCCAAATGCCTCTATTGAGGGAATTATTGTTTTCCTTCCACCTAGCTTTTCTTCTATCTGTAGGACTGCATTAAAATCTCCTCCCATAATGATTCTTCTACCACCTAACTTAGATATGTTCTGGATCATAGTGTTCCAAATAATTTCTTGTTGGTCCATAGATGTTGAAGATGTAAAATTTTGCATTATTTTTCAAGCTTTTTGCTTCACATAGTAGCCAATTATTTTCTTTTTCTATTATGTTTACTTTAGTTATGTTAGTTCTCCAAAAGACTCCCAGGCCTCTTGTAGATCTATATGATTTCACCAGAATAGTTTTCCATCCTTTTTTCTGTGATATCTTTTTGTTTTCATCTTCAATCTTTGTTTCTTGTAATAGTATGATATCTACCTCTATTTTTTCAATTTGGTGCTTTATTAAGCGCCTTTTGTTTGGGGCATTGAGTCCCTTCACATTCTAGGTTAGAATATTCATGGTTCATCATTGTGGGAGTGCTCCTCTCCCAATTTCTTCTGAAGGAAGTTTTAATGCTTTTATTCCTTTTTCTTGGGTCAATTCTTCCCTTTTCTACCTATTTGTCTTCCTGACCTTTTTCTTTTTCCCTTTCAGTATAATTGGGGCCAATATTTGTACTGCTATCTAAGAGATGTTCCTTTTTTCTATTATGTACAAATCTTCAAAGTCTTCATTCTCTCTTTCTGAAAATAAATCTTCTTCTTCCTCTCTTAATTTTGCATTCAGTTCCTCTTGTATTGTTAATAGGTCTATCTTTTTTGGTACAAAAATCTCTGCCTTGTCCATTTTTCCTTCATTGTTTTCCTTTTCTACTTTGTATTCTAGATATAGCTTTTTAACTTCCTAATTTTTAGTAGTCATTTCTTTTGGGGTAGGCTCTGTCTTTCCCTCCATTACCTTTCTCCCGCGTACTTTTGTCATCTTTTGAAGACTTCTACATTTTTTCGTTTTATGACCCCATTTTTTGTAGAACCTGTAATAAATTTTTTTTCCTTCTATTTCCACCTCTTGCTCCTAGATCCCTACTTTAGATTTCAATGTGATTCTCTTTGGCACCATTCTTATTACTGCTATTTTAATTTTGGCATATAGATAAGAGTTATCTTCCAATATTTTGGTATCCAACTCCATTAGGGTTCCCAGTGTTTTGCCAATTTTTTCTAAGCTCTCCTTTGACCAGTATTCTAGTGGAAAATTGTATAATATTAACCATATTGCTTTGTTATATGGGATTGAGCCTATTGGGTTAAAATTTGATACCCATTCCTACATAAATACTGGGTTGCCTTCAAAATTCAACGATCCTCTTTCCAAAATATAGTTCCTATCCTCTTCTTTGAGAAACATTATTATAAAGTAACCATTTGGTAGGAACTTTAATCCATGATTATGCTTAATTTTTCCCAGTTTGTTATCATTTCCCTACTTCTTCTAGGGCTGATGATTCTACATATAATGGCAACCTTGTGCAAAAAATCCATATCTTCTACTATCACATCTCCTAAATCAATTTCTATTTGATTCTCTTGTTCCTTGGTTTCTCCCGAAAGTCCTTTTTTCCTATTTTAGGTCCAACTTTCTTCTTTTTCCCATCTTTTCTTCCCTTAGCCTACTTTTCTGATCTTTTTAGAAATATTTCTTTTTCCTTTTTAGCATCATTCCCCTGTTTCCTTGGATCCTGCTGTGGACAATTTTCTTCCTTCTCCCTTTTATTCAATGGTCTCTTTAGATTTGTTTTCCATTTTTTTGGCTATTTTCTTCTAGGGTTTATTTCTAGATTGTTGGCCCAAGTGATGTAATGTGGAACTTTAAAACTGGTCCTTGGCTTATCTTCTTTTACTCTTTGTATTTTTTGAAATGTTCTTTCCCCCCTACCTTTGTAGTTTCATTTGAGTTCTTATTTTCTCTAACCCTCTTGATTTCTACAGTTTTGATCTTCTTTTCTTGCATATGTTTTTTGCAAATCTGCTTTTCGTAGGTTTGTATTCGCAATTTGTAGTTCGCAAGTTTTTTTGGCTGGCAGAGCCATTTTTTTAAAGGATGTTTTTGTGAAATCATTATATATATATAATTATATATATATAATGAATGATATAATAAGATATCAAACACATAAATAATGCCAATAAAGTAAATAATGTTT
Source organism: Sequoia sempervirens (assembly GCA_007258455.2). NCBI lineage: Eukaryota > Viridiplantae > Streptophyta > Pinopsida > Cupressales > Cupressaceae > Sequoia > Sequoia sempervirens. The sequence goes on along the minus strand of VDFB02000015.1, from coordinate 306,505,295 downwards.
AAACTGAATACTACACATATATAATGCGATGCAGTGAACAAAGTATAAGTGATGGAATAAACAAAGAACAACTACATTATAGTTCATGAAATAAGGCACATAAGATACTATGTAGCACATTCATTTTATAAGTTAAAACTATAGTATTATGCCTAATTACTGTGCCATATAAAGGGAAATGATAACACATTTAAATGCTAGGTTTTGTTATGTATTGAAAGCCATTCATAGGCAGATAAAGGAGGCATTGGACTTAGTCAAAGTGCCACGAGTTGGCAAGAAAGCAAATAGAGTTCATTCTATTTTGGAAATCAACCTCCATTTTAGGCACCATGAGCATAAATCTGGCAAACCGAGAGCCACAATGGGAAGTAGAAAGCAAGTTGGAAACCATTACAATAGTTTGACTTGGTAAACAATCTTGAGTTGGAAAAATTGAGGTAACTCATCCATGAGATTGAAACTGATTTTACTTAGGATTATAAATGTGTCAAGTTAATAATTCTTTTTGTTGTCATGTTTCACCTAGATTGCTTAGTCAACCAACTTAGAAGCATAATTCATTTTGAGTTTGTGATTTCAATTTTAGAGGTGGCAATTGAGGGAGCTGATCTATAGCATTAGTTTTCTCAGTATCTCTTATAAATAGAGGGCAACCTCTTAGTTTTTGGTATTCAATTGGAATATATTTGTTGTCCATTGTTGTTCAACTATATATTTCTTTGTGCAGATCAATGTTATTGAGTGCAAGTTGTGAGACTTGAGAGCTAATTATTTGTGAGATTTGATTGTTTAGAGTAGTGGTATAGTTTGGAGATAAGTTGAAGTGGAAGGAGTAGCAAGCAAAGTTTTTGATGTTGAGCATTGAGTGAAAATTCTTATTTGGAAGCTAAATTTCCAGGCATGCTTAGTCATTCTATCCATTACTCTTCTATTTTGAACCTATGATTTTGTTGCTGATTGTAAGTACTTGTGCAAGTTATTGTTTGATACCATAGCTGTTGAATCAAGCTTGTGCATATAGCTAGATTGGATATAAGTTATTTTGGGGTATCTTTTAGTATTATATATATGTATAGTTATTATGATTTTCATGATTGAATGACGTAAATGTGTGAAACCATCTAGAAGGTATAAATATGATAACTAGGTTGTTGTATGTTACTCATATGCATGCATGAATCATGATGTTAGTAATGCAAAGGGGTTAATATCAAGGTAGATGTATTATGTCATAATTGATAAGGTATGATGTTTTTTTTTTGCTCGTTAAATCGCTGCTAAGGGGTAGCACCCTGTATTTTTTCAAAAATAAGAGTTTACATGAGTTTCTGGACACAAAAAATATTTCTATGATGGCCTTCCTCGTCAAAATGGCCCTTCCTACATCCCTTTCCTCTCCAAGTTGTGTATGCATTTACAATTCCAATACAAAATGGCATGGTTGCGACACAAGCTATGCTTACTATCCTGGGATTGACTGCTATATACTGACCCTAATACTTGCTAACACTGTAATTAAAACCATAGAAATTTTGAGATTGTTCTAGACTAACACACTTCTTCAATCTTCATTGTCATCTGAATTTGTGCACTTCATGTAGGTGATGTAATTTTCAACCACCAGACAGTCCGCTCTGCATTTCTGGTGAGTCGGGCCTTTCGCCTTCTCCTCAGGGTCTCTAGAGTTGTTTTGTCGCCACTCCTCTCTAGTCCTGAAGTCCCAATCATCATCATCCCTTGCAACAAGATAAGGTATGATGTTATGTAAACCTATAATTGGTAGTTTATCCATGAGTGGATAGCCTATGCTCTCAGTTACTCATATTTCCTTGAAAGTAGGAGAATAGTCTTTTCCCTAAGGTTAGGGTATATACATTGGAATGCAATTATATTATTCAATAATAGATTTGAAGAACATATTAGAAGTATAAACACCTTTTAAATGATACTATCGTATACTTAACCAAGAGTCTATACCTATTCATGATATTATAGTCTTAAAGATGAGGAATTTACGTCTCAACAACCCAAAGCCATAATGCGAGGAGACTATAGGGTGTAGGATTACGAACTCCTCTCAAGTTGAAAATGTCCTCCAAAATAGATATTGACTTATCATCCATTTTAAACATATGATTATATGTGTCATATTGAGGGAAAGGATATATGTTGGTCTGCGATCATACAAACATAAGAATCTTAAATAATTGATGCAAAGGATAACTTGGAAAAAACCATGAGGGAATTGGAGGTTAGTTGAAAGGTTCTTAGTTGAATTTACTAGAGGTTGGATCACTTATTAGTCTAATTTACTATTATTAGACATTACTATGAACATGAGGTTTTATATGAGATTTAATGTCAAGGATAACCAGATTGGTTATAAGGATGGAGCCATATTAGACATGAGAAAAAAGAGTTTGAAACCTATTATAAGGAAATAAACTTTAAATCATGTTTAATTTTGGATTATTATATTTATTGACAAAACTTTAGATTGAGACCAAATGTGTCCAATCGATGACATGGTGTCGTCAAAGTTATCTAGTTATGTATGAATTAGGAAAGTAATTTATTAAAAAAAAGAACTTGAATTAAAGGTAGTTTCTAGTTCCATGAATGTTACAAATGTGTAACAAGGTATTTAATAGGTTGGGATAAACCTAATTTGTCAGTTAGATCAATATCAATGTTATATATTTTTAGAATGAAATCTTACTATGTTATTATGTGGTCAAAATTGGTCAAGAGTAATTTATGGTCATTATAATTTCCAATTCGAGCAAGGGGTGGGTGAACATATGAATATGCTTGAAGTACTGAGCGATTATATATATATGAAATATTTGGCTAGAGTAAGTGTAAGTTGCCACTATGTACACTTGTCGGTTCACCGTGAGCCAGTATTGCATAGATAGTATGGAGTGTCATGCATGTAGGCGAGTATCCATTGTATGGAAACACTAGTTATGTAGTACACAACACCATGCTCAGGTAGGCTTATATTAGAGGGTTACCATACCAATATCTTTGTTGAAGGGTAGGGCCATCTTACTAATAAGGAAGATGTGTGAGGGACTGCAATACATCTATGGTTGGCGAAAAAGCACTTGGGTGATGCTCTCCCTCATGCAGTTGGTGGCCGAGACTTGAGGATGTATGCTCTAGTAGGGGACATCTCGACCAATTGAACTCTTGATCCATTTAGCTCTTGGAAGCCATGTAAGCTCTTGTAAGCTATATTTTGTAATTATGATCATGCATCTATATGTAAAATTGTATTTGAAAGATGAATTTATTACACGGGATTATGTAATGTTATGATTATATTGGAAAATTAGGTTTTGAAGGGACTCAAAACCCTTTGCATCACATTACATCAAAATGCTATTAAGAAAGATAAACACATTAAAGCATAAGCAACAACCAAAAGTCAAAAAATAGTGACCCAATAGTAGGAAAGCAACAAAAAATAAAATAACATAAAGACACATAAATCATTTCATATTCTTCAAGGTATTGGCCATCTCAATCTCTTGATTGCAGTGTAGATTAACCATGTCCATTAACTTTTTTTTCTTCTTCAAATGTCTTCTTGAGGGCCCCCTTTGTTCTAGTGCTCAGGCCTTTAGCCTCCTCTTTGATATTATTCTTCCCCTTCCCCTTGGAGGTCTAATCCTTCTCAAGCATGTCTGCAAAGTACATGTGATCCTCTCAGAGCTGACTGATCTTTCCAAACAGAATTTTAATATACTCTCCACTATTCTTTACCAAACTATGACTAACCTGTTGTAGTTTCTTGATATCCTTAATCGTTTCCTCGATCTTTTCCTCCAATTCACCAAGGAAACTTTCATGCTAGGCTTTGAAATTAGAAAACAAGCATTCCAAATCCACCAACATCTCAATAAGTAGGTCCAATATGAAGATCCCTTCGGTTCTCCTTCAAGCCCTTAATTTTAATGTTGACCTTGTTGAATTCCTGCAACACCCATTTAGCAAGTTTAAAGGTGCAAGTAGCACCAAACCGAGCCATATCCAACATCTCATACATGGTAATATTATTATCATTAAGATAAGAAAAATCCTTAGAAAGAGGATTAACATTTAAAGGCTTTAGCTTGCCAAGGTCCAGGTTCACACCCTCATCCTCCCACACAACCCTCTCACTCGAGGCCTCCTCACTGCCCAAATCCCCAACACCCTCCACTAGAGGGGAAGTCTACCAAATAGGGGAAACTTCAATATCAACAACATTATCCACCACAACCTTTACTTGTTCCATAACCACATTCTTACCCTTCTCACCACCTTTAGTCCCTGGTTTTTGTAATTTAGCAATCCTTCTAGAAGCCCTCTGAGGAAGCCCCTCATCCACATTGTCCCTAGCCTGAACTAACTTCTCTTCCTCATCTCTACTAGATGCAACAAAACCTTCGCTATGAAGTTCAACATTCTTCTTGGACAAGCGGTGGTGAGACCCACCCGAACTTTGTTCAATATCTTCCCCACCAGACAAGGACCCACAAGAAACCAACTTCTAAATAACAAGCTTCTTGGTGGGTCCCTTCTTCTTTAAATTTCCCTTTTTCCTTTTCTTAGAGGGGGAGGCCGTAGGGGATGAGGAAACCCCCATAGAGTTATCCTCTTCCACATTCCATTTTGCTTCACCATTAGCACTTGTCTCCAAATTGGACGAAAAAAATTCATCACTTATGGCCTTTTCTTTCCCCTTAACAGACTTAGATGAGGTATGAGCTCTCACATGCTCCATGATGAGCAAAATGAGGCCTTCATGAAGAACAGGGGACCTACGACTCTTTAAGTGGGTATAAACTGAAACTTCCAGGGAAGAAAGAAGAAAAACAAAAAGACACATGCAACCCATGTATAAAATGGTTTAGCAGAGTAAAATGATTCCCTAAAATAGTAGTAAACTGACCATCAAGAGTAACATACCACATTAAAACTTCTACCACATTAGCCTAGATTCGCTTAAGGGAAACCCATTCATAACCCCATGAGGGGAGCTTCACCAGTTTATCTCTTTCATTATCCTTGAAGAATTGGTCCATAACATCTTCATTTCTCTTCCTTTATAAAATTTGCGTCCATCCATAGACAACCTAGTAATGAAAGAAATAAAGTCTTCATTGATGATGAACTCCACACCATTCACATTTAGAGATCTATTGTTCTAGCATTGAACAAACTCCATAGAGGGTTTGGGGTCATGGCCATGAAGTCTTTCTAAATAGGGCATGAAATGCCCATGTCTCAGAATCCTCCAAATTCTAAGCTTGTTTTTCCACTTCTCACAGGATAGGGGTTTGATCCTACTCCTATCTCCACCCATTTCAATTACCAAGATTGGGGATTATGTAATGTTACTTTATTCATGCAATGTAATTTGGAATGGGTTTATTTCAAATATGCATCTATGTTAATATTGAATTGGAAAAATTTATTTCTATGTGTTGGTAAACTTGATCTTTTCACACATATGGGTTAAAACTTAGGTCAAAACAATAGGGTAAAATTTGGGCATATTACAAAAATTCTATCCCAAATATGTATATGATGAATACAGGATAGCATAAGATAATGTGAGAACCTTCAAATAAATCTATAATAGGGCTTATATAGGTCATCAAGATGTAGTTTGTAGATTTTTTCAGTATTCATTAGGATATTTTGCCTATAGTTGGTACCTGAACCTTCCTAGAGGAACAATTACCACATTGCTAGATTTGGAAACTAAGTTTATAAATTAGTTCAAGGTATATATAGATCCTGCCATTCTATATCACCAATTTGTATCTTGTAGGAAGGAATCAAATGAACCCATTAGTATTTACAATGCTAGGTTCCACAAGACTTATAAAATTTTGGGCGATCAATACCTTATGTCAAAATTAGTTGTTGTCCAGACATATTTTAGATTGTTAGATCCTTTGACCAACATATTTTTGAGGAGATTACCTAAAGGAAGTGGGAACACTTTAGATAAGATATACAATGAGTCCATTATTTTTCTCATTAGATGGATCCTCAAGCGACAAACCTTTTGAAATCTTTCCATCCTTAGGCCTTTTCGGTATGAAAAATCATATCCCAATAATAAATAGCGCCTTGACCAACCATACACCCTTGATGAACCCTATCCTAGGAGTAATAAATTCATCGCACCTTACCAACTGATTAGCCATCAAACCCATACTACACCTATGATTACATATCCAAGGTATGGGAAAGAAATAAACATTACCAACAGGACATGACAATCAAGGAGTGCTTTTTTTGAACAACCAATAACACATCCAAATTTGAGACATAATGCTCAGTTAGCATCTAAGTTTGAAGCTATGAAGAAAACACTATCTCAAGTCATAAATGAACTCACTCATTTTAGGGTTAATCCCTCTCAAGGAGGAAATAGCCACAATCAGAATTACCACTAAAATTGAAGGTAATAATTAGAATAGTCAAGCCTTCCAAGGTTGAAATTTCAACTCATAAAGACTAAGACGACCTTGGAATACTAGAAAAAATAATGGAGTCCCAAATCCCTTAGAAACTGCAAATACCTTGGACTGTCTTGATTCAATAGCACAAGGTTGTAGATTTTATGAAAATTTTGATTATAATGAGACTAACTACCCAAAAATACAAAGAGTATGTAAGGTCATGCAGAGAACCTCCCAATCCACACCCGAAAATATGAATGCTATGATGGTAGACTCATACACATTACTCACTAATGGGAACCAAGACCAAAGTGTAGAAGGAGAGGAATTCACCTTCCCATTTGAGAATGAAAATGAATCCAAGAGTACTAACGTATGTGCTTTTCAACAAGGAATAAATTACAACTTGAGGAATAAGCATGAACTACTCACTAATAGGATTCCCTCCAAGTTTGGTTCCACTCCTTCAAACCCCCATGCTGATAATAATCCTATGCCTCCCAAAGGACTATTTGAAGGAAGGTTTAGACAAAATGCTCCTCATTCATCAAATCTTAGTTCTAATGAGGAAAAATATAACATAGTAGAGGATTTAAAAAGACAAAAGCTAATATCTCTATCTATGACATGTTGCAGAGTTGTCCAAACTAGAAAGATGCATTTTTTAAATCTTTGGACAACTTTCCAATTACACCCATCAACAATGCTCTAAAGGACGAAGGTCAGGCCTTGAGTTCCTTCAATGCAATGGCTATGATATTCAGAGGCAAAATTGGAGTTCCCCCATTCTCATTATGCATTCGAATGTTTAGAAAGAACTTGCACAAATGTTTAATTGACTTCAAAGACTCATATAGTGTGATGCCATACTCCATATGTCAAAATTTGGGGATGACCCTTAAACCTACTAATAGGGTTGTAGTATAGTTAGACAAAACAAAGGTTAAGTCATAGGAGAATTGAAAATATACACATACAACTAGCATCAAACCCTAGAGTCCAAGAGTACATCAATATACATGTGGTAGACATTCTTGAGATGTATGGAATGTTGCTCAATAGAGAATGGGCTAAATGCTTAAGGGGATGGTTTTCTATGGACTTAACTCAATTATGGTTAACAGGGAGGGGATTAAACATCCAAATCAAAATTGATGCAAAACCTAAACTAAAGCACATATTATAAAATATAATTCTCCCAATGAGGTAGTTTTCACAAAATTAGACCTAGAAGTATACAAAATGAATGATGCCATGATGATGTAAAGATAGTCTCGTCAAAGGATTGCAAGAGTTTTTTTGATTATATTTTCCAAGTTTTTTTTGGTAAAATGTATAACAATATGACTAACCTTGGTAATATGCAGTTGCTTTAGTACTTTAGTTGCTAGAATGGTATCAAATTCATAGTGAAGATCATTCTAATTTTTCATGCCCTACTTGCCAAGATGCATTGGAAAGAGTGAAGATGATATGCTTTCAAAAACATAAAGATATAGTTTTATATGAAGCAACAATATCAAAAAATTAGATGGAACATGATGAAGCTATATAGGAATGAATTTGCACTCCTCTTGCAAATTCCCCTTTTACACCCTCCACCTTAGAAAAATTAAATCTAACCAATTAATTCCACATTCTCATTTCGTACCCCATCCACTTGGCGCTTGTTTTTAGTGTTGGTGGAGGAATTTCTGCTGAGGACGCGCGTGCAAGACATTACCTTCTTGACAGGATTCCTGCATCTAGAATCTATAGAGGCATTACGTTCTCCATTGGAAATGAAGCATAACGCCCCTATGTCTTCTTGTCAACCTTTGAATGACTCTTTCCCTCCCATTTCATCTTCAAATGGATATCTTTCATGTTCATTCCATCTTCTACACACTAATTTGATCTTCTTCACACATTCTGAGACCTTCTTAGCAATTCTTGATATTCTACACACAATTTCGCTCTCACTCCATATTCTTGCAACCTCAGGCTACTTGCTGCACTATTAGCTTCACAATTCGAACAATCACAACATTCTTTGCATCTACCACATAAGCTACAACTTGGTGTCTTGTGAGACTACTTTCGACGTTGTTGCGGCTATGTCGACTCTACCATAGTTGTTGACTTGCATTCCTCTCTCATTAGCCTTGAGTGCCTTTAGGTTGAGGGTGGTAACACTTTCTTATTACTATTTTATTGTTGGATTTGAGTAGCGTAGTGCCTCTCATAGTGTTTGGTTTCATTTCCATTCCAATATTGTTTTCTTTATTGTATTTCTATATATCTATCTATATGGTTGTTTGTGGAGGTTGAAACACCAAAGTGGGGGTTTGACTGCGACAAACCCCTATACAACCCCAACATTTTCCCCCTCTTGGTTGTGTGTAGGTATGTGTTTGTGTGGAGCTTGCTGGTGAACTGGACTTGTAACTATGGAAAAAATCTAGGTTAGTAGATTAGTGCATAAGTAAATCAAAATCCAAAGTAAATAATGAAGCACAAAGGAGGAAAACATGAAAACAAAGAGAGACATCACCTTGAGTCTTCAACCTCCACGATTGACCTCCATTACACCTTCTCTATTTGCTGCAATATGTAGTTTTCCCTTAGATTTTGTATGAGCAATATGTGATAATGCCAAGACCAAAGCAAAATGTTGAAAGATTTGATATGACATGCAATACTATGCAACTATGCAACTAGTAAGCAACTCTAAACTATGACTAAAATATGCCAAATTCCAAGAGATGTAAAGTATGCCTAAGACAAGATTGTAAGAGCTATGATGATATGACTACAAGATGCTTGAGAAAGATGACAAATAAGACCAAAATTTCCATTTTATAGAAAATACAATTTTGAATGAATGGCTGAGATTGAAGATTGACAAATGCCCTAGAATCAATGGACAAGATTCAGTATGACAACCCACAATTAGGGTTAGGGCAAGATTAGGTCAAATTTGAAATGAGTGGACAAGATTTAGTTTGAGAAAATCAAATCAATGGTTAAAAATGCATGTGACAAGGAGATAAGAATGGCACAGAAAAAGAGAGCTAGAAAAGAAAATAATATTAGAAATTACTTGATTTATGGAAGAAAAAGACTATTTTGAATTAAAAATTAATTTAATTCAAAAGGTGGGGTCATGTGACAGTAAATAATTAATTTGAATTATTTACTAAAAGAGAGGAAATTAGAAAGTGGGACCATTTTAAATAAATAATATTATTTAAAATAGGGAAAATGCCAAGGTGGACAATAATTAAATAAATTAAAGAATTTATTTAATTATAAGAAGACATGTAGAAATTAATGACGTATTTAAATAAATAAATAAAATTTAATTATTTAAATAATCAGGAAGAATTAATGGACCAAGATAATTAAATAAATTTAAGGATTTTATTTAATTATGGAGAGACATTAAACAATTAGTGACGTATTTGAATAAATAATTAAAATTTATTTATTTAAATAATCAAGAAGAATAAAAAGACATGAAATAATGAAATAATTAAAAATTATTTAATTAATAGTTGAAAGTGGACCAAAGGACATAATTAAATATTTCAATTATGTTAGGAGGAAATATGGTGACAATAGAGCTTGAGGCCTAGGTCATTTTTATGTGTCTACATTTTTCCCCTCTTTGTCATAATGTAGCTTGTCGCATTGTGACAAATAAAATCAGTTAGAAACATGTCCCAGTGAAGGTACAGAGTCTCTATGCCCCATCGGGAAAATTTTCAAAGTTTGGCTTGGTAGCAAAAAAAATTGGAAAGTGTCTCGACAAGCTAATTTGATGATCAGAAAAGTAATGGCGCAAACGGTTTCAAATTTTGACATGTTTAAAGCGGTCAAAAGATTAGTCAAAGTTGGTCAAAAGAGTTTCCATTAATAAAAGGTTGAAAAATCCCACTTTGACCCTATTGTATACACCTAAAATCAGTCAAGACATTGAATTAATTAAATACAAGTTATTTAATTAATATTTCATCTACGTATGAATAAATTCTCAATTTATTTATATAGTTCATATCTTCTAATTCTCCAAATCTATTATCACATTCCTCTAATTTAATTAAATAAACAAATTTCTAAAGTTTGTTTTATTTAATTAATTCTCACTAATCCCAAATTTGGAATTCAAGCACATGTCTACAACTTTTCATGCCACCTCACCAAGATCACATGAAATTAAATAATTCTAATTTTTAATTAGAATTATCTTTAACAAATTTTCAAACACATGGTCTTTTTCTCACACACTTTATTCCTCTATCCATTTGGCATGTTGTCTTTGGTCAAGGGAACATTTTTCTTGATTTTCTCCATCTCCACCATTCATCCCTCTTGTTTGAATCTAGACTGTCGATCGCTGCTACATCATAAGATGCTTGGAAAAGCCTATAAATACAATCCTTTTCCATATTATTTTGCATCTCACATTTGAGTAGAGTTATTATGCATGAATATCTTTTGAATCATTGGAGCATTTGGAGTGTTATAACATTGTTTAGCATTTTAACAAGTTTGCATTGTAGCATCATGTTAACTTAGAACCATGCTTTGGTTTATAGTTGCATTTTATATCATGCTTTGCTTTATAGTTGCATTTTAGTTTGTCATATTCATAGTTTATATTTGAGCATATGCAGAATCATCCTAGCCTTATACCATAGCATTAACATTGTATAATCTAACATCATTATCCATTTGTCAAATATCACCATTGCCACTTACATCATGCAATATCATGTAGGAACTTAGATATCTTACATTTAGAACAACGTCTCGTTTCTCAAGTTGTCATTTTAACAACCATAGTGCATATACAAAATCCGAGAGCCAATATGGTTTAATAAATCCTTGAGAATAGAGAACAATGGAACGTTTTTAAGAATTTAATCTTGTTTCAATTTGATTCAGTTTTATTGATTAAATATCTAATATAATATATCCCATTGGTGTTTGTGTTGATTTACTAACTCTCCCACATTTCACACACACATAAATTGGTGCCCACTGTGGGGCTAGACCCCATTTTTAACAATTTTTTGGATTTTTTTTTTAATAGGCTGGACATGACGTTTTAGCATGGCCGCGAGTTCTTTTGGTGCATACGACAACTATTTCAGCGTATCCAGGGTCTGTTTCAGCGCATACGACTTTTGTTTCGATGCATCTAACAAATGTTTTAGTGCATTTAGAGAGTCTTTCAATGCTTTTAGTCAATACTTTAGCACATTCATTACTTCTTCTAGTGCATTCATTAGTTCATTTAGTGCATACATGAGTTATTTTAGCACATAGAGTAGCTGTTTTAGCACATTGGAATGATATTTTAGTGCGTTGGATGACTATTTTAGCACATCTGTTTAAATTTGTAAAATTTTGAAAATATGAGAACTAATTGGTGTTTTCTGCTTGCAGGTACTTTTATACATTGGTCAAAGACAATCTTATCAAACTACTAATGACTTATGTAGGGGCTAGAGTTATTTAATGTTTTTTTTTAATTAAGATAGGTATCTAGCTTAATGGAAGGTTAAAGAACACCATGCCTTTCATGTTTGATGAATGGTAGGCATATGCTCTCCCCTTAACTGGGTGACCAAAAAGCCAAACCCATTCGCTTTTATTTTGTTTTATCCATAGATGGCCTGCCTTGTGGGAAAAAGTAATCACCCAAGGGAACGACCCAACCGGTAACATGCTAAAGCCAAGTGACTTCCAACCAGGATATAAATGTGGATACTTGAGGAAAGTTCAAGTATCACGAGGATTGTTCCAACAAGAAGGAAAACAATGGTCTCTTGTCATATGGATGATTCCCCACGAACAAAATGCCTATACTAGAACCTCTTGTTTAGAAGGCCAAAATTCTTATTTTGTTTACTAGCACAAGAACGATCATTCTGAAGTTGTCCCACATTTTTGTGGCTTTTAGTAGAGATGAGAAGTATGCCATGGGAGATTCATGGGTATTGATGCTTGGCTGCCCCGAGAAGTGAGTGCCATGGAGGGGATCCAGTGGGGTCAAGCATATAATCATCTGCTAAAAGTAGGCGTAGCTGGAGTAAAATCCAAGTGAGAATCCAGTGAATATTGTACTACACAGCCTTAGGTTGTACATGTTTGATGTATTTTACCAATGTGTTTTCAAACAATTTTCAAACAAAACATCACACAATGGAAGTGAAAACCTTGATTCAAAAATCATCCATTTGAATGCTTGATTCTTGCAACAAGCTGGAAACTAAACAAAATCCATTTTTCAACAAATTACACCTTGGTAACATTCAAATTCATGGATTAAAAACAAGACAGACTACCAAAAACATTGAAATTTTCCAGAATAGTGCATTTGTCCTTTATTCTAGCGCATTAAGTCAGTTTTATGATGCATTTATGTAGTATTTTAGCGCATAGACCCTCTGTTTTAGCGCATACTATCAATCTTATAGCGCATCCATGCAAACTTATAGCACATCCATTATCTGTTATAACCCATACATGCATTTTTATAACGCATCCATGCAATACCCCAACGCATTTAGCCTCTGTTATAGCGCATCCATTGCATATTTTAGCGCATCGACCCTCTATTCTAGCACGTTTAGGCAATCTTATAGCTCATCTTTGCAATTTTCTAGCGCATCCCTCATCTGTTTTAGCACGTCTGTCAAATCTTTTAGTGCATTCGGGCTCTGTTTTAGCACATCCATTAAATGCAAAACCTGAGAGTTAAATTTATCCCCTGTTTCACAGTTTGAGCCAAAATTTAGAATCTTTTTCAATCCAGAATCATTCCTTAGATACCACAGAGTCTAGACTTGTTAAAACTGACCTCTACAAGTGGAATTTTCCAATCTAAACTTAGATCTAAACATCTCAAAGTGCCTAAATCATCAAACTTATCATATCTTTGATTGTTAAGCCTAGTTTCATCATCCTTTCATCACAAAATGAAGATATATAATCAAATCAAACTATAAATTCTATTTGACTTAGTTGTAATTCTTGGCACTTCCAAACCAAGATCAAATTTTAGTCAAATTATAACACTTGTATGCCCATTCAAACAAGGTTGCAAAAGCAAAAACTCAAGGAAAAATAACTGGAAACACAAAACATCGAAACTCAAAGCATTGAAACTCTGAAAATTGAGACTCAAAACACTGAAACTCAAAACAATGAAATGAAAAACACCATGGTTGAAGTTGAAGAGATTCCTTTCCATAAAATCCACAACAACGAAGGGGAAGAAATAACTGAGGAAGACATTCAACAGGTTGAACAAGATCCGAACTTCCATAAGTGCTTAGAAAAGATTTTTGAAAGAAATGGGGAAAATACCTCTTAATATTGGCTAAACAAGGTGTCAAATTGCCTGATGACTTTTATGTGAATGAATTGAAAGCACCTCCCAAACAACCTGAAAAATAAATAGAACAAGTGGTTACCCTAACTCATGAAATGAAAAACCTTCAACAACAAATTCTTAACATGCAAAGGGGAACCTCAAAATGATACTTGATCCAAGACACTTGTCCATATCCTTTTGATCAAGATATCCACATAATTCCTTTTCCCAAACATTGCGAATTCCCAAAGTATGACATACAATGGGAAAAACAGATCCAATTGATCATGTGAGGGAATTTAGAACCATGAGTCTTGAATTTTCTCATGAAGAAAATTATTTAATGAGGTTGTTCCCAAGAAGTCTAGGTGGACAATGCCTTGAATGGTTTTCCAAACTCACACCACCAATCAAAACCTTTGAAGAATTAGTTAACAAATTTATCACTTAGTATTCTTATAACATTCAATGTGACATAACAATGAAGGAACTTTGCAACTTGAAACAAAAAAAGGGTGAATCATTCCTTTTGTTTTTCCAAAAATGGAGAAGGTTATTCACAAGATATTCTTGTCCCATACCTTAAAAATAAAATATGGAAATCTTTATTGATAACCTAAATGCCGAGATGAGCTATAGATTGGAATTGCAATGTCCACCCACATTCAAAAAATTGATTGAAAATGGGATTAAAATCGAAGAAGCTTTAGTCAAAAGAGGAGTCATAAAACTTTACAATGACAACAACACATCAAACTCCTCTAACAACTACAACAACAGTGACCAACCAAAGTTTTGGCAACGAAACAAGAACGTGGGTAATAATGATGGCATAGTTGAAAACCAAAATACAAAACCTATATTCAACTTGATAGTAGTGTCCACCAAAACTAATCAAAACAATAATCCACCCAACAACCAAAATGCTAACCAAAGTAACAATCGAGGTAATGCTGGATCAAGAACACGATCATATTGCACATCCTCCAATCGAAGAAGGTTCACACCTTTGGGACAATCATCAAAATCAACATTAAAGGAAATTCTTGAAGCTAAAGTCATAACATTACCAGAGGAAAGAAATTAGGAGCAACAAGTTAAGCCTCCATGGTGGAATGATGCACATTTCTGTGACTTTCATCGAAACAAAGGGTATAAAACCAATGACTGCATGTAATTGAAACACTTGATACAAGACTTTATTGACAACAAGACCATATTTGTAGAAGGAATCCAAACAAACAATGATCATGGAGAATTCAAGAATCCTCTACCAAACTATGAAAAAGGAGAGTCCTCATCATCAAACACGAAAGGCAAAAACATGAACTATGTTTATGACACCACTATTCTCCATATTGAAGTGGTTGATGATCAAACCCATGGAAAACTAGATCTTACTGCAATTGATGACCCAATAAACGACAACATCATTAAACATGAACAAAACATCATTGCAACTAAAAATCATCACCATGATATCAACACCACCTCACATCAAATCAATGACCTTGTGCCAATAGATTTGATCACCAATACTATTGCAAATGACAATCAAATCAATGTCATCAAAATTAGAGATAAAAAAGACAACCCACCAATAAATGCAATCAGAAGAGGACAAGCTAAGGTAACATTGAAAGGAGCTACCCCTTCCATGTCCAATACAACTACTATTGTCCCTATAACTCAATATAACATCATTGATCAGTTGTAGAAGATACCCACTCAAATATCCATATTAGAGCTTCTCAAGATTTCACCCGCTCACAAGGAAATCTTAGAACAAGCTCTAGTTGCCACCATAGTACCAAAAAATTTGGAAGTTTTCCAATTTTAGACTATGGTGGGAGATTTGACTGCACCACATTTCCTATCATTTTCTGAACATGATGATGTATCCATCACCCATCCACACAACGCTACTCTCCACATCGAGGTCTTAATCCACAAGCACTGTGTAAAACACGTTCTAATAGATGGAGGAGCTAGCTTAAATATCTGCACTCTAAAACTTGTTTGTGCACTCAAATATTCTAAAAATGTTATCAATCCTAGAAGGGAAATCACAATAAAAGCATATGATGATGAAGAAAGATCCTCCCAAGGATTAATTGTCCTACCAATTCAAGTAGGACCAGTGGTCAAAGATATAGTATGCCAAGTTTTGGATAAAGAGTTGACATACAACATACTCTTGGGACGTCCGTGGATCCATGAGATGCAAGTTGTACCATCTACATATCACCAGTGTTTGAAATTTCCCTTTAACGAACAAGAGATTACTATTGCTACTGATTCCAACAACCCCCAATACTGCAACACACTTAGAACAACCCAAGACACTTTTGTGCCACAGAACAAGGAAGCTACAACTCCTAGTTCATCCAACAGTGAAAAACAACTAAATGCCTTGTCAAAGTGGGTGGAGAAAAATGACCAATCAAAAGATGAGGGTATCAGTGAGTCTACTCCATTGAACCATAAAAGTCAACTCAATGCCTTATCAAAACAGGTTGAAAAGATCCAATTGAAAGACAAAGGCATGGGGGAATACTCATTTGAGCAATCCTTGGGTTTATCACAACTCTCATCTTCTCCTAAGTCATATAACCAACCACACTCTTTGATGGAAAATTTGTAAGAGCAGGCACCTTAGTGGATGAATCAAAATACAAGGAGGTTTTGAATTGGTTGTACAAGGATGAAGAGCAACCACAAGCATCCACTTCAAATGTACTAACAGATCAGTATGGCAAAGGCAAGATAATCTTGGAAAAGATGGGATATGAGGGAAAAGGTCCTATTGATAAAAGAAAAGATGACATCATAGAATTGATACAACCCATCACAATTAATTGTAAGGATAAGGTAGGACTAGGGTACAAGGAATAAGCAAAAGAAGAAGCCATACAACAATTTGTTGAGAGAATCCTTCAATTGAGAGATAGTTTTGAAACAAACTCCAATGAATATGAATGGGATTCCCCCTCTGAAGAGTCTTATCACGATAAGGAGATTGATGTATACACCAACACGTATGGAGGGATAGAGCTCGAGTTATCGAACACTTGAAATTGGATCACAAAATATCGACGACTCAAGTGAAGACCATCATTCTTCTAGCGAGATAGATACTTTAGAAAAGAGTAACATCTTAGACCTCGATATTGCAATTGGAAATTTTGATGACATTTCTATCATGATGCTTACCCCTTCTGACCTCAACCAATCTAAAAATTTCATGTCATTAGTACACCCCGAATTGATTAACTGGGACCAATCTGAGCTATTTGATCTACCCACCTTCCTGAATGATAACGCCATCATTAACTTCCTTTGTTCTAATAACCCTAAAATATATTCCATCATTGAATCTCATAACGAAACTTCAGACAAGGGGAGTGCCAAATCTTCTAGTTGCAAAATGAATACCAAAAATAGATCTAATGGTGAAAACCATTTAATGGCACTATTAGATCCAAAAAAAGTAAAAAAAAAAGAGTGTATCTCAAGGTGAAAACCTCTCTGAGGCACTGGGAGATGGGAGATTTGACACCCTACCTGAGCACTATTAGGAGAGATCGTCAATGCTGATTGAGCCTACACAGTCTATTAATGTTGACACAAATGAAATAGTGAAGACCTTGCATCTAGCAGCGTCTATGACAGAGGAGGAAAAACCCAGTTTCACTAAATTATTTGAAGAGAGGCAAATCAACTTTGCTTGGTATTATGATGACATGCCAAGCATAGATCCATAACTCATCATGCATCATTTATCACTACCACCTAGCGTAAAACTAGTAAAGAAAAAGTTGAGAAAAATGCACCCTCATATCGCCCTCTTGGTAAAAGTCGAATTAAAGAAGCTACTGGATGTGGGATTTATCAGACCTATTGACTATGCCGAGTGGATATCAAATATTGTGCCAGTCTCAAAACCAGACAAAAGCATCAGGATATGTATAGACCTTAGGGATCTTAAAAAAACTTTCCCAAAAGATGATTTTCCTCTACCTAACATCGACATCATCGTAGAATTGACTGCTGGACACAAAATGTTCACTTATGGATGGCTTTTCAAGGTATAATCAGATAAAGATAGCACCTAAAGATCAAGAAAAAACAAACTTCCCATGTCCTTGGGGCACTTTCTACTGGAATGTAATGCCTTTTGGGTTGAAAAATGCTGGAGCCACATATCAGAGAGCAATGACCAACATCTTCCATGACATGATGCACACTTTTATGGAAGACTATGTAGATGACTTATTGGCGAAATCATTCACTAGAGAGGGACATCTAGAAATTTTAGACAAGATCTTCACTAGACTGGAGAAATTCAACATGAGGTTGAACCCCAAGAAATGTGTATTCAACATAACATCAGCTAAGATTTTGGGGTATATTGTATTGGCTAAAGGTATTGAGGTGGATCCTACAAAAGTTAAAGCCATCATGGAGATGCCTCCTAAAAACATTAGTCAACTCAGATCTTTGCAAGGAATATTTCAATCCATCAGGAGGTTCATCACACAACTGGCTGACAAAACTCACCCTTTTAACCACTTACTACACAAAAATATCTCTTTCAAGTGGGATGAGAAATGTGAAGTTTCCTTCAATAAAATCAAGCAATATCTAATGTCACTACCAATACTAGTACCACCAACCGAAGGAAATCCTTTGATACTCTACATTGCAACAACTGAGATATCTTTGGGAGCTTTATTGGCATAGGAAGATTCTACAGAAAAGGAAAGGGGAATTTATTATATCAACATGACCTTGAATGGTTATGAGATCAATTACACCTTCATTGAGAAAGCCTATTTGGCGGCAGTATTTGATACCCAACAACTCAGACATTACATGTTGACTCACACCATCAAACTCATCACTAAAATTGGTCCATTAAAGTATCTACTCAACAAAGCTTCCCTAATAGGAAGACTAGCTAAGTGGGTCATGATATTGAGTGAGTTTGACATCTAGTACGTGGAAAGAAAAGCCATCAAGGGTCAAGCCATAGCAGATCAACTAGTTGAAGCACCATTGCAAGACAATCATCTAATGAATATTGAATTTCCAGATGCTAATGTCCTTACAATATCTACATAACAATGGATGTTGTACTTTGATGGCTCTTATACACAACATGGATCAGGTGCAAGAATCTTGTTTATCTCATCACAAGGACATACCATTCCAAAATCCTATAGACTAATGTTTCCTTGCACCAATAACATAGCTGAATATGAAGCATTGATTATTGGAATCAAAGTAGCAGTTGAGTGGAAGATCAAAGAGTTACATGTCTATGGTGATTCTCAACTAGTCATTAACTAGGTGAATGATGATTACCAAACAAAATATGAAAAATTAATGCCATATAAAAGAATGGTTGATGACTTCAAAAATTACTTTGTGGGGATAAAATTTGAGCAGATTCCTAGAGGTGACAACAAAGCTGCTGATGCCATGGCTACCATTGCTTCTCTCTTATAGATTCCTGAGAAATGAGCCCGTTATGAGTTCATGGTGGAACAACTGTTCAACCCATCCTATGACAACCTTGAGGCCCAAGTCATCTACCATCTAATTGAGGTTGACACTTCTACCTATGGGAAAATATACACCTCTTGATTTTTCCTGGAACCAAAATTGAAATTTCATCTGACAAGCAACTCGACACACCCTAATAGCCAATGTGCTTTATCGATGAGGTCTTGATGGTACTCTCCTTTGGTGTCTAGAATGTAATGAAGTTGAAACCACTTTACGTGAGGTCCACGATGGTATCTGTGGCACACATTCAAGTGGCCTAAATTTAGATAAGAAGCTCCTGCGTTTGGGGTATTATTGGCCAAATATGGAGGAGTCACTCCAATATGTCAAAAGGTGCACAAAATGTCAAATCCATGGAAACTTGATACATGCACCGACATAAGAGTTGCAACCTTTCACATCAACATGGCATTTTTTTCAGTGGGGATTGGACCTTGTAAGCAAGATTCATTCATCTTCATCCAACAAACACAAGTTTATTATCACAACCACAAAATGCTTCACAAAGTGGATTGAAGCGGTTCCCCTATGCACCATCACAAGAAAGCAAATCTCATCATTCATCCTGAATTATATCATCTATTGGTATGGCATCCCTCAATCCATTATCATGGACAATGACAAACCATTCAAAAATTAGGATGTCCAAGAACTCTGTGAGAGGTTTGATATATAGCATCAGTTTTCTACACCATACTATCCCTAAGGAAACAACCAAGCAGAGGCCTCAAACAAGACTATCCTAAAAATCTTGAAGAAAACCATCAATGAGGTTGGATGTGATTGGCATGTTCAACTAAACCCTACTTTATGGGCTTATAAAACTAGTATCTGCACCCTGATAGGAGCAACACCATATGCCCTAGTCTATGGATCAAAATCCATTCTACCTATTGAGGTTGAGCTACCATCACTCTGGGTGTCACTAAAGGGGATCATTTTAGATGAGGATTACAGAGTGTCTAGGTTACATGAATTGTAACTATTGGATGAGTGTCGTCAACATGTAGTGGATCATCTAAAAGCCTATCAACGGAGGATATCTAGAGGTGACAATCATAGAGTAAAGCCTAGAACACTTCAGGTGGGTGATTTACTCCTGAAAGAGAACTCCCGTAACCAACAAGATCAAAAGAAGAAGGGGAAATTTGAACCAAACTGGCTAGGTCCTTTTATTATTGTGTCAGTCTTTAGATTAGGAGCATATCAGTTGTCTACACCGGAAGGGGATTTGTTTGATGAACCCCTCAACAACTTGCATCTCAAAAGGTTCTACACCTAAATCATCTGGTGCATCAGAAAGAGTCCTAAAAAAATACAAAAAAATAAAAAAATGTCCTAAAAAAATGGTTTCCTTGATAAAAACCTGGCAAACAGGCATCTTGGTAATAACAAAATTAAAAAAAGATGAAAAATGCAAAAAAAAAATTTTAAAAATCATAAAATTTGAAAAAGTGCAATAAAAACAAGTAGTGAAAACTTGACAAGTGCTATTTGTGATAGGTTAGCTTTTCCATCTATTTGAGCATGCCAACCATTTGCTTTTTCCATTCGCTTTCATGATTAATCTGCCTATCATTGGAAAACTTCATGTACATATCCTAGCATTGGGGTTGTGTCTCACCCTAGATTGGGGGAAAAATCCTAAACTCATTGGGGGCAATAAACTTTGAGGTTGAACGGATAGACAAACAACAATAGTACAACACAACCCAAAATAATGATCATAGTACAACTCAACATTGAACATCAATCACACAAACATGAACACATCAACCATCCATATCAAACAACCAAATCAATCAAACCAAAAGCACACTTCAAATGGATGATTGTTTTTTTGAATCATGGATTTATCACTATGGAATGAATGTTCAACCATTGAACTTTGGTTTTTGTTATCATATCTCTGGAGCAACTTGATGATGTATTGAACAAGAGAAGCCATAAAGGAGTATGATTTTTCTTTGTCTATTGTCTATGAGTTGATCATTATTATTGTGCAAATTGTCGTGGGACGTGCTCTACAAAGTATCACTAATGACATTCCAAATTTGCATAGGAAAATGGTTAACTCTTGTCTGTTTACGCAAGCAATACTCAAGTCATATTGGTTTAATTATACTTAGATGCTTGTGTTCACTTGCAATATCAAAAATTATGGAAGTAGTACTCAGGTCATCATGGTCTAAATATACCATCGATGTTTGTACTCACTTTCAACATTTGAAAGGCTCAATGATGATAAAAATCACAACAAATCGACTATTATGAATGACAACATTTGCATATTATATCTACATGGTTAAGTTAGATTTCATCCATGTTAGCTTGCATCTGTATCTATAGGGTTTCCAAAGCTGCAACAATTTCACAACGATGTTATATCTGACACTAATGGATTGAGTACACTTGAAATTACAAAAACACATCATTCTCATATAGAAAACACATCAATTACATCATCATTTGCATACATTAGAAAAAATTATCACATCATTCATCCATCCATGCATCACATCATAATATTTTCATTAGAAAACACAAAAAGATGTTCATCACATCTCATTTACATAATCAAAATCATTTCATATAGTTTCATTAAGAAAGTGGTCCACTAAGCTTAAATGAGTGAGTCTCTTAATATTTCCAAGAAATTTGGAAAATAGGTCAGGTTTTGTGAATCTTCTCACAACCTTGGAATTTGGATAGATTCACTCATTTAAGCTTAAGACCCTAGAGGTTTTGAAGTCTTGCAAACTCAGTTAAGCATAATCATTTGCATCACATAATCATAATTCATCTTACAAAACATCATCCATATGTCATCCCATCATCATTACATCCATACATAATCAGTATAAACATCACACATCATTTACATAATTAGAATCCATCTCATATAGCATAGGAATCACCCATAAAGCATATAGAATCACTAATCATGCATTATCACATCATCATTGCACACATCACATAATCATCATTGCATACATCACATAATCATCATTGCATACATCCCATAATCATCATCACATAAGCATCATCATATAAATATCATACACACATAGAACTATGCACCCTCATGCGATCATTCCATACATACATTCATTGCATCATTTATTTGCATTAGAAAGGTATAAAAACATAAAATGCATCACATTTCATTGGCATAATAGGATCCATCACATACATCATAATGACATCATTCATAAAGCATCGTAGAATCATAACATATCAGTTGCATCATCATTGGCATCTATAACATATCATATCATTATCATATAAAACATCACATAGCATAAATAATAGAAATCAAATGCATCCATCAAAATCATCATGATCCATCATCATCAAATAGAAATTAAATGCATCCATCATAATCATCATGATCATCATTATATAAATATCATATAGACACACATATCATAATCATTGCCACATATCATATAACCTCAAAATCATAATGTCAAAGTGTACAAGGATATCCAAAGCTATAAAGAGATACATAAATATAAAAAATGGTAGTGTATCATAATGTCTAAAATCAAGAGGTACATCATCAATGTCTCAACTAAATAAAGAGTGTATACATGTCCCAAGTACATCAAAAAATAAAAAATCAAAGCTATGTCATGCTCCCCCCAGATAGTGTTGGCATCACATGATCAGTACCTCCTCCACCTAACGGACTTGCACCAGGATCTCTCTTATCTCCAGGAAGTGTTTGCGTAACACCCATGCTAATAGTATGAGACTGGGACCTGGCTGACTGAGACTGTGTAAAACTCTCCCGCTGCTCAGGAGGAACGACATCATGATATATGACCTAGTAGAACTCAACGTCCTGTGTAGTACGACAGATCTCTATGAAATAATCTATAGACTTGGTAGTCGTTGCATCTTGCTAAAGTATCTTAGTAAGGCCCTCAGCCTTGGTCAACCCATCATCTCAGGGCATCCCTCTCCACATTTAGCGTGTCAATTTACCCCCACATCTGGCCCTGTACTTGTTGCTAGGCCTAGACCTGGGTAAACTAGGCCTACAATTGTTGTACTTGCTACCTAGCTGCATCTCGCTCTGCTGTCAACATAGTGATCTGCCCCTCGGCCTACACTAGTAGCACCTGAACCTGCTCAAGCTGACCCTATAAAGTCTCAACCCGTACCTATAAAGCAACTATCTATGTCTACTACTGCTGCAATGATAGTCTAATCTCCATGTGCTGCTGTGATGGGGAAACTAATTATCACCTCTTGCTAGGCACTCTCATCTCTGCAACATCGGGACCTGGCCCTCCTCCACCCTCATCTCCTCCCCCATCACTCTCATCACCATCACCGTCATCACTGCTATCCTCCTCCTCCTCCTCTCTCCGTCGCCTTTGCCCATGACCTACTACCCTCGCCTCCTCCTCTAGCAATGGTGCTGGCTCATTTGGGATGGTGACCCATGGGAATGGATGCAAGAATGTGTACTAAGCATACTCCTCTAATATCAGAGCATTGGTGATATTTGGATGAACATCCCAGGGGATGACGTATAAACCGTGGAAATGCTGAACTGTTGCATCATAAGACAAAACCAGTCCCCACCCTATAGCATCTTATCGTCGTCGTGCATAATGGGCCATGCCGTGGGTAGTGCCTTGAACCCTACCATACTATTTGAGTACCCACAATAGAAAAAAATATCTCAATGATAAACTGTGTACGACCAATCAGATATAGGGACTAACACAAAAATGACATCTTGGCATCGTCCTCTAGCCACTGCTCACAATCAAGATATGGTCGCCATACCACAAAATCAAGATCATCCAGTGCCCTCCTCTAGTACTCTAGTTTTCCCAGCATAGGCTGTGCAAGTCGACTGGCATAAAGGTGTACATCTGGCCTCATCATGGGATGTTGTCTCTCTCCAATTGGTCGTGCAACTAATATATGCTCCTAGGTCCAGACCTGAAGCAAGGTGACTCTCGCTGATAAATTGACCTCTCAAAAGTAGACCACCTAGTGTAAGTGATACAAGTGTGCAAGCATACAACAACCCCATGCATATCGAGTGCCATGAGCAATCATGCTCTCCAAGATCTGCCCCCATCCAACTAATAGTCCCTTTGACCTACAATTAGGACAAATTAACCCTCCAATAAATCTAGCTAACATAGAAGGTAATGTGGCATACACATCAACCATGTCCCTCCAAGGAATCTCATAGTCACATATGGTATCATCCTCAAATACCTTGCACAGTGCATCAGTCCCACCCTGCTCCTAAGAATCATATAGTACAAGCTCTCTAACCATAGGAATTCATAGAATCCAATATACATCCTCGGGAGTCACTGTGATCTCCCTAGTGGGCAAATGGAAGGTGTTATGCTCACTGTGCCACCTCTCTGCTAAAGCTGTCAACAAACCCCTGTTAACTCTAATTTGGGGCATATAAATAAGGGATGAAAAACCACATCATGCAATGATAGCTACCTCACCTCAGGTGGCGTCAGGTGTTGAATCAACTCCCATGTCCTCAGGAAATTCTCTCTAATTTATAAGCTTGTCAACAACTCCTATTAATCAATCAAAATCGAAAATCAATCACTCAATCAATCGACATTAATCTGTCAATCAATCAATCAAAATTGATCGTACTATCAATCTAATCAGCTCTAGTGAGACTTTGATCAAATCTTGTGAGCATCAACCAATCAATTTAACCTCACTTATCATGAGGTTCATCAATCAATTCAACCTCGTCTATCATGTGGTTCATCAATCAATTTAACCTCACCTATCATGAGGTTTATCAATCAATCAATGCACCTTGCCTATCATGATGTCATTTAATCAATCAAACTATAATTGATCCTCGCCTATCATTAGGTCAATTATCCTCATCCTATCATTGAATCTCACCTATCATGAGATCAAGGGACATCTAACCTATCAACATCATCAATCATCATCAACACAAAGGCTGTCGTGATCAAACATCATCGACATCATGAAGTCTAATTCAAAAAATCATCAATCTGGTATAAAACTTCACAAATGCACTAGAATATTCTTTCTATGTGCTGGAAAACCCTATGCACCAGAAAAATTCATCAATGCGCTAGAACAAAGGTTCTATGCACTGAACTATCATATTCGCCATTTCATTTAATCTATGCACCGGAACAAGGTCCCGATGCACTAATACATCCTATGCATTAAATCGGTCATTCAATGTGCTAATCTAATTCCCCTAAGTACTAATCTATTCTATGTGCCATTACAGTTAATCAATGCACTACTTAGGGCACCCTACACACTACATCTATCAATGTGCTAATTCATTAACCCTATGCGCTAAAATTTTCATCCTATGCACTAATGTAGTCTATGTGCTAGAACAGTTGTTCTATGCCCTACTGTGAGTTTTCAATGTGCCGAAACAATAAAATTTGATTTAAAATGTGAAAAAAAGCAAAATTAATTGCACATATTACGAGGGAAGTTTTTGGGGTACATACCAGAGGGCCATATGCCGCTAGGCGGTTGTGACGCTTGACTCACTTGAACCGATATGTGTGGTAGGGGATCACCATTCTGCTCCAAATTGCTAAATCACTCACTCACTCTCAAGTTTTCAAATCACAAATGCACAAATGAACTTTCTAAGCCAACTTTTTAACCTTTTAAGGTTAATTAAGTGGCATTTTTATGGGGATGTTTTATTTTATTTTCAAAGGGGCTTTAATTCATCAAATCATCATTTGGTGGCTTCAACATCATTTTTAGGAGATAAATCATTTTTGAATCACAAAATTTTGAGATCATCATTAAATCATTGAAAAATTATCAAAATTTTCAAAATTTTCAAAAAATCCTAAAAATTCAAAAATTCACCGATTTATCTCCGGAGGGGGCATATATCTGTCATCCCCTAAAAATCAATGTCTGAGGCATTGATTTATTTTTTTGTCAACATCAGTAGTGAATTTTTCTTTGAAGCAACATGTAAACACATTAATTAAAAGAGGGGCAAAATGTATACACCTAAAATCGGTCAAGACATTTAATTAATTAAATATTAGTTATTTAATTAATATTTCATCTACGTATGAATAAATTCTCAATTTATTTATATAGTTCATATATTCTAATTCTCCAAATTTAAAATCACATTCCTCTAATTTAATTAAATAAACAAATTTCTAAAGTTTGTTTTATTTAATTAATTTTCACTAATCCCAAATTTGGAATTCAAGCACAAGTCTACAACTTTTCATGCCACCTCACCAAGATCACATGAAATTAAAGAATTATCTTCAAAAGATTATCAAACACATGGTTTTTTTCTCACACACTTTATTCCTCCATCCATTTGGCATGTTGTCTTCGGTCAAGGGAGCATTTTTCTTGATTCTCTCCATCTCCACCATTCATCCCTCTTTCTTGAATCTGGACTGTCGATCGCTGCTACATCACAAGATGCTTGGAAAAGCCTATAAATACAACCCTTTGCCATAGTATTTTGCATCCCACATTTGAGTAGAGTTATTATGTAGGAATATCTTTTGAAGCATTGGAGCCTTTGGAGTCTTATAGCATTGTTTAGTATTTTAACAAGTGTGCATTGTAGCATCATGTTAACTTAGAACCATGCTTTGCTTTATAATTGCATTTTAGTTTATCATATTCATAGTTTATATTTGAGCATATGTAGAATTATCCTAGCTTCATACCATAGAATTAACATTGTATAATCTAACATCATTATCCATTTGTCAAATATCACCATTACCACTTACATCATGCAATATCATGTAGGAACTTAGATTTCTTGCATTTAGAACATCTCATTTCTCAAGTTGTCATTTTAACAACGATAGTGCATATACAAAATTTGAGAGCCAATATGGTTTAATAAATCCTTGAGAATAAAGAACAATGGAACATTTTTAGGAATTTAATCTTGTTTCAATTTGATTCAGTTTTATTGATTAAATCTATAATATAATACGTCCCATTGGTGTTTGTGTTGATTTACTAACTCTCCCACATTTCAAATACACACCTATAAATAGGTTGAAAATGGGTAAAAGTCAATTCATTTTCACGTTCACACTTGCAAATTTGGAGAGCTCAGAGTCAACAGAGTGCACACGAAGATGGTGATTCCTGTTATAGAGCACTGTGGTTACATCATCAGGACCTTTTGACGGCCAGAGGCCTCAGACCCAACAGTATGTACCTCATACCCACTTTGTACTTTTATCATTTTTCGTGCTTTATTAGGGTTTTAGGAAGGTCATTGAATGCACTGCGATGCATATACATTTGCATTAGTTGCATTCATGGTTGTGTTTGACACATTTGATGCATTGCGATGTAAACACAACTATCTTGTTACATTTTTAATTTAGTCCAACACATTTTCCAAATGTTGAGATGCATTCATCGTCTTGCAGCACAAATTATAAGTATAATGACACATTCACAAAATTGCAATGCATTTGTGAAGCTAAGGGATGCATTTGATTTGAAAATGACACATTTGATTATGGAGCGACACAACTAATTGAAGATGATGCATTTGTGATACCAAACGATGCAAGAGTTATAGTGCAAGGCAAATATTGTACGAAATGACACAAACGCCAAACTATAATGCAAATGAAGTCAGCGTGATGCATTTGACTTTGACCACAGTTGACTAGGGTTGACTTAGCTTTAGACTCACTTTTTGCTTATGTTTAGTTAAATAGATGGTAGCAATTGTTTTCAAGAATATGCTAACTCTCATTTTTGCATGTGTAGAAACGATTACCATCGACTACACTCGGGAGTTAAAACCTTCTACTTATGCATTTCGAGTCCAATTGATAGATAGGGAGCAACGACGAATGATGCAACTGGGTTTGTACTACATCACCTATATGGCCATTATCTAGGCTAATAGGGGACTGCTGATAACATTGGTCGAGAGATGTCACTCAGAGACCTGTTCCTTCCATTTGTCGATGGGAGAGGCTACGATTACTTTGGAGGATGTATATCATATTTTATGCATTTTGATCAGAGTGGCATGAGTGGTGTATGATCCACAACGAGGTGTGCAAGCCATGACAAAGTTATATGAGGCAGATGATGGCACGAGCCTTGGTGTCAATGGTTATTAGATTCAGTGGGAGTACCTTGCAGAGCACTACCCATGGTGGGACGCTATACTATGCATTCTAATTGCCGGTGTCCTCATTCCAGATCACCAAGGGCATGGATTCTTGATTGGATGGGGAGATGTGTTAGTCCATATGCAGCGGGATAGAGTAGTTTTTGCATGGGGTCCTTGTTTGCTTGGCATGTTCTATCACCAGTTGCACGAGGTAGCATACAGGGGTGGGATTAGTATTAGTTGCGACATGACTTTACTGATGATCTAGGCTTGGGAGCACATTCTCATTTTCCGGCCACCTATTTAGAGGCCCTAGCTAGTTGATGGAATGCCTTATGTATATCTATATGTAAGAGCATTACAACATACCAAGGTCAGAGAGAGGCTTCTGGTGGCACAAGATAGATACCATGAATGCATTTGTCTAGAGACCATACGGGGATTGTGCATAGTGGGCAGATGAGGGTGACCACTTGCCATTTTGTAGATAGTTTCAGTATTTGATTGGTTGCATTGTATAGTCCTAGCTGATTATAGAGATGTACCTACCCCAATGGGTACTACGTCAATTTGGAGAGCAATAGGGTGTGCCTATGGGTACAACAAAGTTTTCCAGATCGTCGCGGGAGCCTGCATGGGGTCCTGCCATATCAGTCCCCTTTGTTGAGCAGTAGATAGATGGATTGGTGGTACAAACATGGGGTTGGAGTGGAGGTCTTGCAGATTCAGGGATGATTTTAGATTTTGACTTATGGTGGTAGACACATCGACTGATTCCCTTGACAAATATCGATGGGCCGACACCTGTGGATCACTGATCAGTTATCTCGCGAGTACAACGAGGAGGCCGGAGAGGTAGAGATGAAGGCTGAGGAGATGGTGGCAGAGGAGATGGAGGGAGAGGTGGTGGAGATGATGGAGGAGATAGCGATGGTGGTAGGAGGAGGAGGAGAGGAGGAGACAAAGGGAGATAGGCCATGAGAGTCAAACAACAAGTGGAGAGAGCGACCCTAGATGCCATTCCTGAGGTGGTGAAGGAGGCAGAGAGAGATGAGGGGCCCCATTAGGAGGAGGTGAGGCAGGAGGAGGAGAGGCAACCAGAGGCACATGGGAGATAGGAGGAGGAGGTTAGGCCAAAGGGAGAGGGGAGACAAGAGGTTGAGGTGGAGGGTAGGTAAAAGAAGGAGAAGGTTTGAGTAGAGGTGGAGGTAGAGGTGATACAACGTGAGGCAGAGGCACTTGATTTTAAGGGAGGAGAGGAGGGAGTTGGTGATGATGATGATGAGCTAGACATTAGGGAGGAGATAGACGAGGCAGAGAGACAACTTAGTGAGAGGATGATAGATGGAGATCCAAATATGTCTAGTGTTCCTCCATTACCACGGGATGCTACAGTAGATCAGAGGCTAGCAAACATGTAGAAGAGATTAGACAAATACACTATAGAGATTTGATCCCTATGGGTAGAGCTTGAGATTACTCAGGTTGAGAGGGACTAGGTAGACATCTGGCAGCGAGAGACAAAGAGCTCATGTAGTCAATTTGTGCAGCTATGAATAGGGCTGGTTATAGATGTGGTGAGGGAGCTTGCCAGGGTCAGCACGAGTAGAGGATAGTATAGGATTTTATATGAGTGCGTGGTGTTGGTTGATCAAAGGGATCTTGGATTATCCAAATCATCTAGTAGGACAGGGATAGGGTCAGGGAGTAGTAGCCATAGTCATAGCAGCTGCAGTTAGAGCAGTGTGGGTGGATCTACCTCCTCAGGGCACACATCAGGTCACATGTCCCATCATTCTCATAAACATTCTTCTAGTCACATGTCAGGCCATAGCCATGGATAATCTGGGTTAGGGCATGGATTGAAGCATAGTCAACCACTAGTGACAGATCCATCCACCTCACAAACTCACTGTCATATCCACACAACCTCATGTCACTGTAGAGATGATTCCATCAATGTCAGTTCCATTGACCTCACAAACATAGGCTGTCACGTATTCATAGGTTATGTTAGTGTGAGTTACAGGTCATTAGTCACCACACTCTTCTCCATGAGGGGATGAGGAGAGCACCTCCTGGGACACTTGACATTGTTATCTTGATTCTATATTTTAGACATTCATGTTATGACACTTTATGTTTTGACCATCGAGCCTACGAGCTCTATTTTTGGGATATCTCATGACTTTATCTTGTGACATGTGTTTTTGAGATTATATATGTGATGCAGTTTCGATGCGGCCTATATGCTTTATGTTATGTGATGATGCATTGTGTGTTGATTATGTTTATGATATATGCTTATCTGATGATGATTATGATGATGCAGTTATGATGACCATATGATGCCTATGTATGTGATTTATGTATTTATGATTCCTATGATGATGTCTTTTATATGCTATGCCATGTATGCATTTATGATAACTGCTTTATGATGAGATGCCATGATGATGTGATGGTTATTTATACTTATATTCCATGATGATGTTATGTTCTAATAGTGATTATATGGATGCATATTGTATGATTATAATCGGATGCAATGTTTATGATTATGGGTGTGTTAATGCATGACTATATATGTATGGACAATGCAATTTTATGATGTGATATATGTGTTTTAATGATATGAATGATATATGCATTTATATGTTGCGTAAAAAAAACCTAATGCAATGCCTATATGATCATGTATGCACTTATTTTTTTGTATGTCATAGGATATCATCATGAGATGTACAAGAGGAGATGACAAGACAGAAGGAGATGAATGTTAGCATGAAGACCAAATCCTTCAACATGTTACCACAGGACGTAACAATAATTGCTCTTAATCATCATTGGGCAGATTATTGTAATGGCCAACAAACACCATGATATGACATAGATTAGGGTGTGCAAGGTCATACCATCACATGAGACAAGTAGTCACAGATAGGGATGATCATGACTCATACTAAGAGCACAATTGCCCCAATATTTTTGTCATAACCAACCTCAAGCATAAGATAGACAAGAAAAAAAGTCATGATATGTCGTTTCTCCTCTAAATCCTATTACTGGGACATCCTCAAGGAACTAGCAACATGACTGCCTGAAAAAGATAAGACAAGTCAATCATCATGATATGTCCCTGCTTCTCTAGATCCTATCGCTAGGACATGGTGGAGAAACTAGTAGCATGATGAAAGATCAAAGGACCAAATTCCAAGATAATGTTTGCCAAGTATGTCTGAATGCCAAGATGCTAGGTTTGACGATGTCGAATGCCAAGGTTGTTAGGTTTGACTATGTCAAGGTGTCAATTGTCAGAGTTTTCCAAATTTAGAAAGGACACATCCTGAATAATGTCGATGTTGAGAGGAGTGATCCTCAAATGTCAAAAGGATCGCTCAAAATGCCAGATGACGGTGACGATACCTAGCAAGGACACATCCTAAGGTATAAAGAAATGACAGGGGTCATTCTTTAGGACACATTTGAAGAATAACAAAGAATTGATAGTTTGACTAATTTTGATTGAGTTTGACTGAAGTTGACTACATGCCGATGTTGACATGCTAATGTAATTGACATGTTAATTGAATGATTAACAGAGTTTGTTTGAGGATTTTGACTATTTTGGAATGACTTGTTTGATTTTAAGACATTTGACGTGTGTGCCAGTGCAGTGTCATGAAACCTAATGGACTGACCTAGTGCGGCCTTGGGGGCTCATCAACTGATGGCCTTGTCTACGTCATACACTCAGAGACCTCGTAGTTTGACACAACCAATGACCTTGTCATAATGACAAAAGATTGAATGATGATTTTATTTTGACAAACCTAAAAGGACTAACCTAATGTCACGGGGGCCCAAAGATGAGCCTTGCCTACATAGCCAATGCCCAGAGACAATGTAGTTTGACAAATGACAAAGACTGACTCAACAAGATATGACTCTATTTTTGTGTTTTTGAGATATTTTGGTTTTTTGTATTTCTTTAGGACATTTTTCAAATTTTTAGGCCTTTTTAAGGACATTTTATAATTTTTAGGTCTTTTTTCAGGACATTTTTCAATTTTTTTTTAAGGTATATTTTTAGGACATTTTATGATTTTTAGATCTTTTTTAGGGACATTTTTTGATTGCAAGAACCACATGTGATACCCACTGTAGTCGGATGATAAAGGAATTCCCACAGTTAGGTCCCAAACTAACCAAGTTTGAAGAATGTGAAAAGGACGTGTTTGGGGTGACAAATGGATAGTATGTAGGACTTGATGTCAACCATTGTCAGCCATGAAAGGAATGGCAGGGTCTCGTGATGAGGTGTCAAGATGGTGTTAGAAAGGTGGGTGTTTATTATTGACTAAGGTAGATAGAGTGACAGTAGATGGCAGAGCAAAACTGACTACGCATGGTGCCTGTTTGCCAGGTTTTCACCATGGTACTTATCCAAAGCTCTTGTTTACCAGGTTTTCACTATTGGAAGAATTAATTCTCTTTACTATTTTTGTCATTTTTTATTTTATTTTATTTTTTAATTTTTTGGTGTCACCAAGACACCTGTTTGCCAGGTTTTCATCATGGTGACGATTTTTTATATTTTTCAATCTTTTTTGTATTTTTATGGTTTTCAGCCAGACTTTCCGATGCTACGCATAGAACTTTCAAAGATGTATACTATTTATAGGCTCTATCAATTGTTCACCATCTGGAGTAGTTAGATGATATGCTCCAGAACCAAAAGAGGATGTGATAATGTAAGGATCCAACCAATTTGGTTTGAACTTTCCAGGTTTTTCTTTGTCAGACTGATTCTTGGGATTTTGCATGAGAACCAAGTCACCAATGTCAAACTTTTTGACCATGACTCTTTTGTTGTAACTACGACAGAGATGATTTTGATAGGCTTGTAAATGATTCAAGGCATTGTGTCTGTGTTTCTCTAGCATTTCCAATTCATGCAGTCATGAGTGCCTATACTCCTCCTCATCAATTAGACCCTTTAGGGAGACTTGCAAAGAGGGAATTTCAACCTCGATGGGTAGGATGGCTTCAGCTCCAAAGACTAGGGTGAATGGGGTGGCTCTTGTAGATGTGCGGATACTGGTACAATAGGCCCATAGAGCAGGGTTGAGTTAGACGTGCCAATTACAACCAGTGTCATTGATTGTCTTTTTAAGAATTTTGATGATGGTTTTATTGGACGCCTCAGCTTGACCATTTACTTGTGGGAAATATGGTGTGGAAAACTGATGTTGGATATGGAAGCATTCACATAACTCACGAACATCTTGATTTTTGAAGGGACGCTCGTTGTCTATGATGATGGACTGTAGTACACCATACCAAAAATGATGTAGTTGAGGATAAATTTGGAAATTTGTTTGCCGGTTATGTATGTAAGGGGGATGGCTTCGATCCACTTAGTGAAGTACTCAGTGGCGGTGATAATGAATTTGTGACCATTAGAAGAGGTAGGATGGATTTTTACCACAAGGTCAAGTCCCCATTATGTGAAGGGCCATAAAGAAGTAATTGGCCTAAGTTCCTGTGCTGGTGCATGACTCAAATCACTATGTATTTGACATTGGTGACATGACCTAACAAACTCAAGCGCATCCTTTTCCATAGTTGGCCAGTAATACCCAAGTCTCATTATCTTCTTGGCTAAAGTAGGACCACTCAAATGAGATCCACATATGCCCTCATGTACATCACATAAGGTTGGTCGTGCTTTGTTAGTGTCGAGACATTGAAGAAGGGTATTGTCAAAGCTATGGAAATATAGGGTGTCATTGATGATGGTGTATTAGGCGGATTTATGGATAAATAACTTTTGTTGGTTGTTGGATAGGTTAGGGGGAAGGGTTTGGGACTTGAGATAGTCATATATGTCTTGATACCATGGATAAATGGGACCAACAAGCTCGCAAACCATCTCTGACTCTGGTATGTCATATGTAGGGACCAAAAGTTGTTCCACCAAGAATTCAAACTGAGGCATGTTGCTTAGGATGTCTAAAAGAGATCCAATTGTAGCCATTGCATCTACAACCTTGTTGTGTACCCTTGGAACTTGCTCAAAGGTTAGCATGTGAAAATATGTCTAAAATCTATCAACCATTCATTTGTAAGGCATTAATTTCTTGTCCTTGGTGTCATATTCATCGTCGACTTGGTTAATGACCAACTGAGAATCTCCATAAACATGA
Source organism: Sequoia sempervirens (assembly GCA_007258455.2). NCBI lineage: Eukaryota > Viridiplantae > Streptophyta > Pinopsida > Cupressales > Cupressaceae > Sequoia > Sequoia sempervirens. The sequence continues at coordinate 306,470,516 of VDFB02000015.1, read as the reverse complement.
AGTGTCTTAATTTTCCATTTTATGGCCATTATGAGTCCTGTGACAAGTGCCTCATATTCTGCAATGTTATTTGTACATGGAAAAGCGATGCAAAATGACTTCAGAATGGAATCTCCTTATGGTGTGATAAACAATATTCCTTCTCCCGAACCATGATTAGTATGGGACTCGTCAAAGTAAAGTTTCTAAGGTGATTTAGGTTTTGTATGAAATATGGATTCATCAGGAAAGTCTATCACCAAAGGGTGGTCACCTTGTATAGGTGCATCTGTTAGTTGATCTGCTATCACTTGTCCCTTTATAGCCTTTCGTTCCACATATTGAATGTCATACTCACTCAAAATCAAGACCCACTTTTCGAGACGACCTGTCAATGCCACATGACTTAGGATATATTTCAAGGGATCAATCTTTGCTACCAGTTGTGTCTTGTGATTCAACATGTAATGTCGTAGTGTCTAGGCAGCGAAGACAACTACTAAACAAGCATGTTCAATGGATGTATAGTTCAGCTCATATCTGACTAGTGTCTGACTAATGTAGTGTATGGCCCTTTCCTTCTCCTCATGGCCGTTTTGTGCCAGTAATTCCCCCAATGCTAAAGTTGTTGTAGAAATGTATAAGATCAAATGTTTTCCTTCGATAGGTGGCATTAAAACAGGTGGTGACAATAGGTAATCCTTTATTTGTTGGAAGGCCTCTTGACATCTATCTGTCCACACAAAGGGGATGCCTTTGTGCAGGAGATACTGAAATGGTTGAAATTTGTCAACCAATTATGCTATGAAGTGTCAAATAGATTGTAACTTGCCTTGCAATGTCCTGAGTTCACTTATAACCCGAGAAACCATCCATAAGGGACAACATCTCGTATCCTGCTGTAAGGTAAACTATGGTGTCTATATTTGGTAATAGAAAGTCATCCTTTGGAAATGCTTTATTCAGGTCCCAAAAATCTGTGCAGATGCAGATATGACCATTTGGCTTTGTTACTAGTACAAGATTGGATATCCACTCAACATAGTCTATAGACTGTATGAATCCCACATCCAACAATTTCTTAAGTTCTACTTTGACTAACAAGGCAATTTGGGGATGCATTTTTCGTAGCTTCTTTTTCACTGTCTTGGCATCTAGAAGTAGTGGAAAATGGTTTAAGACCAGGTCTAGATCCATCTGAGGCATATTGGCATAGGACCATGCAAAATTTATCTTACGCTCTGAAAAGAACTTGTGAAATTTAGGTTTCTCTTCTTCTATCAAGGATGTCGTGAAGAGGACAATTTTGGGATCTTCTGTTGTAGATATGTTGACTTCCATGGTTTCCTCTATGAGCATTATCAATCTCTCTTGATTCATGGGAAGAAATTCCATTCCTCCATCTTTGGGCACCTCAGAGAGGTTTTCACCCATAGATACGTCCTTTATTTTTACCTTTTTATCATCAGAAGGTGCCTTTTGGTTTTCACCTAAAGACATGTCATTTTTTGTTTTATTTTTATTTTTCATTTTGTGACTAGAGGATGGAGCAGTCTCCCTAAAGTAAGCTGCACAATCTAGGTCTATAGCAAATCCAACCTTGTGATCTCCACTTGGTATGCCTTCAGGTATTCCCATGAATTCTACAATGACCTCATCATTTTGAAATATGTCCATAACTGGCGGGCCTTGTTGATCCCAATCAATTAGTTGTGGGTAGACTAAGGAGATACCATCATCAATATTGGTAAATGGTTAGGATGATGGAGATAACATGCATATGGATCCAAAAAGGGTAAAGATGAAATTGTCATCATCCAACTTCCAGTCGGATTCTATCCAATATTCTCCTTCACTTGATTCGTACTCATTATCAAAATAAGGGACAAAAGGACTAGCATTGGAGTTGGCAGTGTCGTGTGGCAATTCAGATGAATCCAAATGGTTGTTGCTATCAGATGATTGGACGGGTGTGTTGGGGTTATGGTCAATAGGATTGGAAGATGATTCAAACTTGTCATTGTTCGTTGGGAAAAAGAGTCTATCCTAGTATTTTTGTTTCTTTTGGGTCTTAGGATTGTCATTATTTGGTGCTCGAGATCAATCTTAAACATTTGCCAAAATATTTCTTTAGAAGTAAGTTCTCCAGGTTCAAGTAGCAATTCATCAAGGCAACGGTCACTTAGGGATCATTGGGAGTCAATTTCGGTAAGGGATTCCTCAATAGTCTCAACACTTTCTGAAGCATTCACACTCTCACTTGAAAGTACATTGGTACGTGGATCATCATTTTTAGGTAGCCCATACCCTAATCCTAGAATTTTTGGTCTTTGGGGAGGCATTATAAGTTCTCGCATTCCATTCTTATTTCTGCCAAGGCCACTAATTCCATCATAGCCTTTTGCCTTCATTATATCATAGCCTTTCTTGTATATCTGAACCGGTAATGGGGATGAATTTTTTGGGTCCTTATAAATGCATGTTGATATATCTTTGATGTCTTCTTTGCTCATTTCCCCCCATTTTATAAAAATGCATGATGGAGGAACTTTGAAAATTTCCTTAGGTTCCATTCTAAAATAGGGTCGACCATAGACCTTAGGAGACTTGGGTATTTTGGTGGTGTAGTAGGCCATACTTAGTTTAAATTCCCCACAGCCTAGGTCCTAGATCTTGACATTGGAATCAACCTTAGGAGCAGAGGAGGATGATGTGGTAGAAGACGTGGAAGGAGTGGAGATGGATGATGAGGTGAGTGTGGATGGGTCAATGAATTTGGAAGAAGAGGAACTTGGAGCTTCTTGGTTGATGGGTACTTGATGTTTTGAAATACCCCTGAGATTGGTGCAATACTGAAGGGGGTCAAGGTCTCCATATATGGTGATTTTTGTGTCATCAAAGGAAAACTTTAGGCATTGGTGGTAAGTGGATGGAACGGCTTTGAGGGCATGAATCTAAGGTCGGCCAAGCAAGATATTATAAGGTAATTCAAGATCTAGAACTTGGCAAGTTGTGTCTACAATGACAGGCCCAACTCTAATAGGAAGAGAGATAATGCCTCAAGAGGAACATTCATCATCATATGCCTTTATAACTATGCTCTTTGTAGCATCTACACAAGCATCAAAAAATCCTAGAGCCTTAACCAATTTTAAGGAGCATATGTTTATTCCTGCTTTACCATCTACTAAAACTCGTTTGACCTTATGCTTATGGATAAAGAATTCAATGTGTAATGCATCATTATATTGGACTTTGGTGGCGAATAATCTTAGACTAAAAATGTTACATGATGGGGGGTAGTGAGGTATCCCACCATGGCTTCAAACTGGTTGACATCAATGTCTTGAGGGACACAAGACTCTTGTAAGGTTTTGTCAAGTATAGCCTTATGCGTAGGAGAAATGCGTAGCAACTCAAGTGTAGAAATTTGACCAGGTGTCTTGCCTAGTTGATCAATAAGGTTAAACTATCCCTTAGACTGTATTTGCTTGGCAGATGGGCCTAGTTGTGATTACTTAGCGAATGGACTAGGTATCATAATTTTTAGCTGTCGAGGAGGAGGAGGACCAACTATGGTGACTTTTACACCATGGATAGTGACATTGCATTAAGGTGCTCTTTTGATAGTGATGGTATTGACATATTCATCATCAGTTCAGACGTGGTTGATAATAGTTCCAGCTGAATAGTCAAATGCGATGCGAGTATAGTTGGCACGGTTAATATTTGTCTTAGGACCTAAGGTGGAGGGATTATTCAAACTATGATCTTGCAGTGGGTTTTTGTGAATAGTATGGTCTACATTTGATGAAAATTGTGGCCCACCCAATTCAATTGTGCAATTTTCAATGAGGTCTTGTACAATATTTCTTAGTTGTTGACAAGAAGAGGTCTTATGCCCTTTAGCCCAGTGGTAATCATAGAAAGTATTGTCATCCCATCATGATAGTTTAAATTGTCCTAGGTCATATGGCTTAGGGTCCTCTAGTGTGATGAGACCATTTTGAAGGAGCTTCTTAAGGATGTCTTCAATTGGTTCCCCTAAGGCAATATATGTACGTATTTTCGGGAATTGCCTTATCTAATGGGGTTGTCCTTGACTTTGACTATTTTGGTTATTTTGAATGACATTGGCAAGAGGTGTCAGTGTAGTTGTTGATCTATTTTGTAGCTGAGCTCCTTTAAGGGTAAGTATAGTACCCGTTATGTTCACTGCCTTGCATCAACAATGCCATCATTAGTAAAATGTTTGTTCTTGACCTAATATTTACTCTTGTCGGCGGGTGGGTTTGTGTTCATGTTTTTAGGACCATATTTTAGTTCTCCTTTAGTAATGAGAGCCTTCTCAAGTTGGACACCCTTTTCGACTAAGTCTATGAAGGTTGTGCAACAGTGAACTTGCAAGCTGTATTTCAATGGGCCTAGGAGTGTTTGGAAAAACATGTCGACTTTTTCTTTCTCAGGTATGTCAATATGGTAATGAATTGCTAGAATTCTCCATCTTTGGAAGAATGGGATAAAGGTATCACTGACATCTTCTTGTGTAAGTGTGCATAATTTGGTGATGGAGGTGTCGGTGTCAATGTTATAGGCATAATTTCACACAAATTTGTCTGCAAGTTTGTCCCATGATTTTATTCCTTTTTGTGAAGTAGAAAACCATTCAAGTGCAGGGCCTGTAAGAATCTTAGGGAAGAGTCTCATCAAGTAAGTGTGTTCATGGGCAATGTCCACACAATTAGTTGTAAATTATCAAATGTGTTCAATGGGGTTTGTCTTGCCCTTGTATTTAGTGAAATTTGGTGCTACATACCCAGGAGGGAATGGTGCCATGTATAAAATTGTGTCGAAAGGGTATGGACATAGGTCATATGACATGTGTGACTTTTTGTTGGAAATTTGTATGGTATCTATTTTTTTTTCAAGTTCGCTATTTGAGATGTCAAGGTATCAATTATGGGATTGTTTGTTGCATCACACATGGGAGTGATGGGTATCCCATGTGCCCCCATTTGTTGTGAAGGGATATTATGATTTTTTTGTGGGATGTGTTGTTGTGAGATACATATGATGTGTTTTGATTTGGATGTTGTTGGTATTGCAAGTTTTGATTAGGGACATGTTGATGGGTATGAATATGTGATGCATATGTAGGAATGTGCCCTCTAGCTATATGAGTCGATATTTGTGGGATGTGTTGACCTTGAATATTTTGGTGTCCAAATGATGTATTCTGATTACCTTGTCCAAATTGGTGAAATTGTCCATGGGGGGTATTGGTGTTCTACACTTGGGAAGTATTGGTATTAAGTTGTGATGAGGTGTCGACATTTGGTTGTGGTCCTCAAATGAAAATACGTCGTTTACTCCCCCCAAAGGGGTTAAATGAGGAGCCAATGAAAGGATTTGATGATGATGCTCCCATGACACTAGATGAAGCTCCAAATAGGGGGTTTGAAGAGCTTTCCCCCATTGATGAGGATCCAAAGGTAGGTCTAATTGATTGTGAGGATGCTGTTGACATTGTAGGCATTGATTGTGACATGGCTTGTGACATAGTTGGTGCCCCTACAATGGATGTTGCATTGATTGTGTTTTGATTGGATGTGTCATTGGAAGTGGCATTAATAGTGCTTGTAAAAATTTGTGAGGTAGCACCAACAAAGGCATTATTTGTATTGTTTTGGGGTTGGCTATTGTTGGACGTGTTGTTTGCATTATTATTGTTGGTATTGTGATCAGGAGAGGTTGGTCTCAAAGTGTTAATGTCAAAGCCACGTGGAAATTTAGCCCCTTGGTACAAAAGCATGGATAGATATCTTTGTGGGTCATGTAGGACTATGTCTTCCACAAAGGAGGCTACGTTAGGATTTTGCGTTGTGGCTTCTAAGTCTTCTGCATATACTTGTCCATGTTGGTCTCTTTGTATCAATGATTTGAAGGGGTTTCATGATGAAGATGGCATACTCATTTCGTTGAAAGGATTGATAAAATATGCGTCTTGGTTCATGTTTTGATTCATGTCATTGGAAAAGATATAAGTGTTGGTGTCTTGCCCAAAATTAGTCATTTGTCTTCTTTTTCCCTGAAGCCTAGTCTCAACCATATAAGGAGTTGCTCAAGTTAGGAAGATGATGAAGATGACAACTAAATGATGACACTATGTTTTTGGAATTTTTGAATAAGGGATGCAAGTGAAAACTATGTTTTTGGATTTTTGATTATAAGGAATGCAAATGCAATATGGCAATGTTGCCTAAAGGAAAGGACAAAGGACAATGATGACTATTTTTTTGGATTTTTAGGAATAAGATATGCAAAATGAGGACTAAGATGATTTGAATGTTCTAAGGTAAGTGAATGCAAAAGTCTAAATGGTTTGGAAGAAGGTTACTCAACCACCCTAAGCTTGATCTATGTCTCAATTTGGGTCATCAATGGACTAACTAAGGTGACTAAAGGACAAGATGACAAGATGAAAAGGTGAGGTTTCCTAACTAGTCTTTTGAGTTGGAAAGTCTCACAAAAAGGAAAATGACTAAAATAAATTATGTTGACTAAGTCCAATGACCACCTACTCTTGAAGGCAATGATTTTGAAAGTGGTAAGGTTTCCTAATCAAAAATCAGCAAATGAAATGAGGACCCTAGGACTGGTTTATGACTAAAAATGAAGATGATGGACCCTAAAGGATGCAACTAAAATTTTGCATAGTTAAACCTATGGGTAAATGCAAGCTAAAGATGCCAATGATGCAAGACTTGAGAAATTTTCTTTCTAGTTTTTAATAGAGGCTGTTGGAAAAATATGTGTTGTATTAGATTGGACAAGTTTACTCTCATGTTTTAAACTACAATAGTTTTTTAACTTTTTCTAGGAAAATGCATTGTTCCAAGTTGCAAATGTGTTGCAATTTAGCAAATGCGTCACAGTATCAACGAATACGATGTTATAGATAGCAGATACGACTTAAAAAAGAAATTGCAACATTCTATTAAGCAAATGCGGTTGAGGATAGGCAATGCATCGCCAAGAATAGAAAATGTGGCTTATTAGAGTGAATGCATCACATAATATGGAAAATGTGGCGCAAAAAGGCGAATGCATTTCAGCAAATGCGTTGCAAGAAGAATAAGTCAAGGTTGTTTGCAATTTTTGGCAAAAATTTGAAATTGTTTCAAGTTGAATGATTGTTTCTAGGTCTATGAAATGGTGTTTGTTTGTTTGAATGTCTCATAAAACACTTGACAAACACGATATCTTGTTTGAACATGTACAATGAAGACAAGTACAACCCTAGGTTAGGAAAGGAGAATATTTGCTAGATTCCACGTGGGTTTCCCCAACCACACTTATTCTTAGTGGATGAATCTAGAAGCTTGGCCACACAGGATACCCCTTATAGTGCACTCACTTCCTAGATCAACCAAGCTTCCAACCCCCATAAATCTCCCATGGCGGGTTGATCACCTCTACTAAGAACTGAGAGAATGTGGATGCCTTCACAATGACCGTTGTTGTGTTAGCAAATAGAATGGATTTTGGAAACTACACAAAATTTTTTAATTTGGGAACCTCGTTCAAGTGGCCACACATGGGGCAAGATTAGATTTGATAAGGAGGAACTCCAGCCTGAAGAGGTTACGCTCAATAGGGTTTTGGGGAGTTCACTTGTCTGTGTGACACATCTGCACTTGTAATCCTAAGCTTTCCATTAGGATTCACATTTATATACCGGTCGGGGGTAGCTCGGCTAAAGAGCTCTATTTCCGGCTTGAGTTGCCTTGGGGTGAGTACTTTTCCCACCAAGGAAGACCCAATTCCTAGAGTCAATAACCATTTCTCTTGTACCCAAGATTGTACAAGTGCACAAGGGGAGAGGATACTTTGATTATTGAATCGAGGTAACACATAAAATAGATGGGTTTAGTTTTCTGATCACCTAGTTTGTACAAGGTGAGAGCATAATCTCCTACCACCTTCAAGCACAATCAAGTAAATTTCTTTACCCCCCTAATTAAATCTAAGTGAGACAAGAAAATATTCTTTTTAAAGCACCAATGGAAGTGTTTTCTAATACAAAACAAACACAAGAGGTTTCAAAATAAAATGCTTGGACATTCAAACCTACAAAACCACTTGTTAGTAGTCTAAAAATATGTCTTGGACCCATGAAAATTCAAAGCCACATGTTGCAACAATAGATTAGTAACTAGAAAAACCCCTAACTACTAACTTGAAAAGAAAAATCTAGAAAATTCTAAAAAAAATTGAAAGCAAAAATTTACTAGACGAATGCGTCACAATAGAGCAAATAAATGTAGAGCAAATGTGTCACAATTTTCACATGCATCGTTCTGGATGGATAATGCATTAGATCTGAGCAAATACAACTTTCTGTTAGGTGAATGCGGCTTAGGATGGCAAATGCATCATGATAGAATGTTTGCAACTCAAAAAAATGTGAATGTGGCGTTCTGTACTTGTACCTACACAAACACAAAAAACCGTACAAAAATTTGCAAAAGTCACAATTTTGGTGTCGGGTTCACCAATGTAACTATAGGAAAAATATAGGTTAGCAGATTAGTGAATAAGTAAATCAAAACCCAAAGTAAATAATGAAGCACAAAGGAGGAAAACATGAAAACAAAGAGAGATATCACCTTGAGTCTTCAACGTCCATGATTGACCTCCATTACACCTTCTCTATTTGCTACAATATGTAGTTTTCCCTCAAATTTGTATGATCAATATGTGACAATGCCAAGACCAAAGCAAAATGTTGAAGGATTTGATATGACATGCAATACTATGCAACTATGCGACTAGTAAGCAACTCTAAACTATGACTAAAATATGCCAAATGCCAAGAGATGTAAAGTATGCCTAAGACAAGATTGTAAGAGCTAGAATGATATGACTTCAAGATGCTTGAGAGAGATGACAAATGAGACCAAAATAGCCATTTTATAGAAAATGCAATTTTGAATGAATGGCCAAGATTGAAGATTGACAAATGCCCTAGAATCAATGGACAAGATTCAATTTGAGAAAATCAAATCAATTGTTAAAAATGAATGTGACAATGAGATAAGAATGACACAGAAAAAGAGAGCTAGAAAATCAAATAATATTAGAAATTACTTGATTTATGGAAGAAAAAGACTATTTTGAATTAAAAATTAATTTAATTCAAAAGGTGGGGTCGTGTGAGTAAATAATTCATTTGAATTATTTACTAAAATAGGGGAAATTAGAAAGTGAGACCATTTTAAATAAATAATTTTATTTAAAATAGGGAAAATGCCAAGGTGGACAATAATTAAATAAATTAAAGAATTTATTTAATTATAAGAAGACTTTTAGAAATTAATGACGTATTTAAATAAATAAATAAGATAATTAAATAAATAATTAAGATAATTAAATAAATTTAAGGACTTTATTTAATTATGGAGAAATATTAGACAATTAGTGACGTATTTGAATAAACAAATAAAATATATTTATTCAAATAATCAAGAAGAATAAAAATACATGAATTAATTAAATAATTAAAAATTATTTAATTAATAGTTGAAAGTGGACCAAAGGACATAATTAAATATTTCAATTATGCTAGGAGGAAATATGGTGACAATAGAGCTTGCAGGCCTAGGTCATTTTTATGTGTCTACAATACCCTCTGTGAGTTCATTTCCACCACCTTTGTTCTTGTCATTTTATATCGTCTTTCTTGTTATTTCCATCATTTTGTCATTTTGCATTTTTGTTATCACTTTACATCTAAACACCTAAGCCGTTAGTGGGCATTTTGTTATTTTCACTGTCCTTTTCCACTTTTTGTCTATATGGAAGCCAGTGCACTTGTGAGACATCAGTGCATCGCGCTATCATCCCTGACCTACACTACTGTCCTTTGATAGAGAGTTGTCTGAGGTACAATTTGGATTCTAGAAACCTAGTCGCTTAGCCCCACCAAAACTCTCGGGTTAGCAGAGTGACAAAAGCACTGAGAGTGCTCTTCATTCTCTATCCCTAGCATAAATCACCTATGCAGTTGAGGTAGATTAGGGTAGCCTTTCACTCTCAACTCTCTGTGACCTAGAGCCTTGGTGTGGTTGGTCCCCCTCTACATTTTTGTGAATCAGATGTGAACCATTTTGATTTCGTTTAGTAGTGCTGAAAGACCCTTTCCTCGTATCCTAGGAATGTTTTGGGTGTGGGTGTTGCAAGGTGTCTAGCCTTACAACCCAACCTATGACCCCTAGTGGTGTAGCTAGAAGGTTCTCTTAGCATTGCAAAATGAAACCCTAAGTGGGTCACCATCTAGCTATGAAACCCTTGCGGGCTCCTATGGAAGCTAGATATTTAGTGTATGTAGAAATGACCTCTTTACATCTACCCATCCCATTTTTGCAACTTGCAAGTGGATCTCTTGCCATAACATTCACCTCATAGGACTTGCCACTAAATTCCAACAAAGAACCATCTCCCTTATACATCCCCACATGAATCAATGGAAACATAGTAATGGGTGTTCTTGTTGACCCTACGTGTCAAGAGGAGATTATGCTGATTAATTTCTTACACAAGGATGGGTATGATGAATCTAGGAGCACTATTTATACACGCGATGGGATATTTGTTCCTCCCATCGGTTGCATCACCTTATCAGTCTTAGTTGGGCCTAGAACCGTAAATGCACTCTTTGACATAATCTCAAGGTTTGAACTATTCAGGGTAAAACTAGGTATCCCCTGGTTGGTTGTTATGAATGCAGTTTCCTTAGTAGTTCATAAGTGTCTGAAGTTTTCCCATGAGTGTTCGGTGCATGTATTCCATGACACCAGTTATAGACCATCGATTGCATGTGGGGGCTACTCATTAGATCACTTTTGGCCTGTACCTATTGGTCCACTTCCTCCTAGAATGGACCTCTTGTACCGAAGTTATGTGAAGTGTAAGAGTGGGGGCATAATGCCTAAGGTGACATACCCTCCTTTTCCTTATTCCATTTTGCATAGAGCTTACCTCAAGGTAGATAGTGAGGTTGCCTTGGCTCAGAAAAGGGAAGAGAAGTGCACCTAGGGCCCTTCTCCTTCTTCTTTCATTGTTCCACCTATCACTTCATCTTGCCCTACTATGGCACCATCAAATTCTACCCCTAGGTGTTTGCTGGAGAGCCCGATGGTGCCCCCTTGGTGAGATCCTAAGCATCTAGCATTTGAACTTCCCATCTTACCGATAGTTCCTCGACCTGTCTGGTATGGTAAATGGGATGATCCATGTGGAGTGTCCTCTATATCTTGGCCTTCGTGGCCTCCTACTACTCCTACCTCTCAAGAAGTGAATGGGAAGAGTCCTACTGCTGAGGCATTAGAGTTGGCTCCCCCACTGTCATTCCATCATATTCTCCATCTCTCCTCTTGTTCTTGTCCAGGAGTCCCTCCGTCTATAAGAAATGGCTGTGATAGATATTCCAATGGTCAAACATGAGTCTTCTATCCCTTCTTAGCCCCCGGCCTCTAGCTCCTGGAGTCATAGAAACCACCTTGGGCATGAGTGCAAGGATCAGAGAAAGGCTCTAGTCATTTAGAAAACAACCTTGCAGAAGATGGAAGAGGATCCAATAGCTCTTGCTATTTCCTCCTCTTCCCTCCTCTTTGCTTCAGTTTCGTAAGCTTTGATCTTGCTTTTAGCTCCTGCTATGAGCATAAATGATCCTCACCTTAAGAGGGTGTAGGTGTTTATTGATCCTTCGGTTGAGCCGCCTCTTTTGATGTCCCTCCTAAACATCCCACCATTCTCAAAACCTATGGACATGATGAATACCTTGGTGGTGTCCACCGTGGTTTTCTGCTCTTCTTCTATGCCCTCTGCTTCATCCATGGGGATCTCACATCCTCTGATGAAGTAGAAAATGGAGGATGACCCTGCTAATAATGGGGGTTGGAAGAAGGGATCGCCTTCTTCAAAGGGTGGTTTTCACTGGATTGTGTCATCTTAGTGATGAAGGAAGCCTTGAAATCCCTAGAGTTTGTCACTACTCCTGAGTCATTCAGTGAGCCTAGCAATGGATCTTAGGCACCGCCTCCTCACTCATTAACACATGGCACTCCTATGAAGTGCATGTTTAACTCCGCGGATGAGGTCTTGGCCCTATCGACGATTTTCATAAGATCAAATATTCGCCCCACACAAATTGAGTGGAGAAGACCTCAAGGGGCCTTCTTCCTTGGATCTTGTTGCAAGAGGGTTGGAGGGTTCCCCCTGATATTCCTCCCTTGTAGGCTCATCTGCCCTCCCCTTACAATGATCTAGACTGGGAGAACGACAACCTCTTGGTTGATGAATACTGGGGAGGTGTCTCTTCTTTATCTATAGATTATATTGTGTGTGTGTTTATGTTCCCCTGTGCTTGTGTTATATGTTCCTAGATGACCCTTGTCACCCTTGTAGGTGCATGTATACATGAGTGTTTTTGGTGTTGTAAAAATTCCTATATTTGTCACATCATTCTTCCTCTATTATGTATTGATTTTTGAAAATTGGGGATGATGCAAAGTGTTGGGGAGAATTTAGGCCTCCCTTCCATGTTGACCCAATTTTTTTTTTTAATTGTCTTCATGTTCCTTCTTCACATGGTCTGATATAGTAGGGGGTTGATGACAGTTCATTTATATACTATTCTATCTATTTATCTATATTTATGAGAAGCTATGACCTTGAAATATTAGACCACCCCCGTCCCTTGTTCATGATGTTATTGTCTCTTCTTTCTTTGTGCTTATATTTCATTCTTGTTTCATGATATTGTGGTGCTCATGTGTTGTCCCTCGTGTGTGTGACAACATTACCATGGTTACATCCCATTATGTTCCGTGGGCCACATCACTTTTTCATTCTTGATTTTCTCTCCTTAGGATGTTATGTGCCTTTGTGTTTGATGCATACCATCCTAGGGGGGGGCTATCATGTCACTTCAATTTTCAAAAAACACATTTGCTGGCCAACAAATTTTTTCTTGAAAATCCATCCAAAGTATTTTTCAAAAATCGCATTCCTCAACAAGGACCCCTAGCAGAATACTTTTCCTTCATTATGGGTTTGCAAAGAAAGAATTTGAAAAAACTTTCCTATGAGGAGGGAGCACCTTCTACTATGGGAGAAGTTCTAACCTTCCCCTTGTGAGGGGACCTTCTTCCTTTCAAATTCCTCGATGAAGTGAAAATATTTCAAAAGGATTCCTTCATGTTGAATTGATTTGTGAAAAATACTCTTGTACTTTCAACAAGAGTGTCCCTTGAGTGGACCCCCTTTCTTTTGAAGGGTTCCCAAGGGACTCCTTTGAAAGCTCTTCCTTTTATTTTTGACTATCTACATGGATGTTTGCTTGCTTTCTTGTGTGGCTTTTTATTTTCTAACATGTTTTTTCTGTGGGTTAACATGTTGCTTTGCAGGTGCACATGTGAAGCTTCTTTCTAATATGATTCTGTAGAGTCCCCTAACACTGGGATTCCTTTAGGAGAGAGTACCTGGGGGCACCTGCTTTTTCAGGTTTGAGGACCTATGAAGTGCTTACATCCTGCAAGATTTGTCCATTGTTGGTTTGTGGGCCTTTGGTGTACTTTGTTTGATCCTCCTCAAGAGAGAGTACTTGTGGAGCCATTTGTCTGCCTTTCACTTTTCAAGTTCGCCAGATTATGGTCTGCTTCCTTGACAGTTCAATTAGACATTTCTAAACTCTTTCAATCTACTTTACCAAACACTCATTGGTACTCATGTTCACTAAAGTGGGGGAAAAATGTATAGGAGCAAAGTTGCAGCCCTCCTGAAAATTCTCCTTTAACACCCTCCACCTTAGAAAAATCAAATCTGACCAATTCCATGTCCTCATTCTGTACCCCATCCACTTTGTGCTTGTTTTTAGTGTCAGTGGGGGAATTTATGTTGGGGAAATGTGTGTGATACGTGAACGTCTATGCGGTGCACTGCTGTCCTGACAGGATTCCTGCCTTTGGAATCTACAGAGGCGTTATGTTCTCCATTGGTGAAGAAGCGTAACACCCCTACACCTTCCTAAAAACCTTTGAATGATTCTTTCTCTCCCATTTCATCTTCAAATGGCTATCTTTCATCTTCACTCCATCTTCTACACACTAATTCGATCTTCTTCACACATTCTAAGATCTTAGCAATTCTTGATCTTCTACACATGATTTTTCTCACTCCACATTCTTGCAACCTCAAGCTACTTACTACACTATTATCTTCACAATTCCAACAATCACAAAATTCTTGACATCTATAGAAAAGCTTCAATTTGGTGTCTTGTGAGACTGCTTTCAATGTTGTTGTGACTACATCGAATCTACCATAGTCGTAGACTTACATTCCTCTCTCATTGGACTTGAGTGCCTTTGGTCAAGGGTGATAATGCTTTCTTATTACTATTTTGTTGTTGGATTTGGGTAGCGTAGTGCCTCTTGTAGTGTTTGGTTTCATTTATGTTCCAACATTATTTTCTTTATTGTATTTATACATATCTATCTATCTAGCTATCCATGGAGGTGGAAACACCAAAGTGGGGATTTGACTACGGTAAACCCCTATATAGCCCCAAAATTTTTCCCCTCTTAGCTATGTGTAGGTACACATTCATGTGGAGCTTGTTGGAAAACTGGACCCTTTGCGAGTTCATTTTCACCACCTTTTTTTCTTGTCATTTCATTTCATCTTTCTTGTTATTTCCACCATTCTTTCATTTAGCATTTTTGTTATCACTTTACATCTCAACACATAAGTTGTTAGTGGGCATTCTATTATTTTTATTGTCCTTTTCCACTTTCTATCCGTATGGATGCCAACACACTTGTGAGATGCCAACACGCCACGCTATTATCCTTGACGTGTGTTGTTGTCCTCTAGTAGAGTTCTATCTAAGACACAGTTTGGATTCTAGAAACCTACTCACTTAGCCCCACCAAAGCTCTCGAGTTAGCAGAGTGATAGAAGTACTGAGAGCGCTCTTCATTCTCTATCTCTATCATAAATCAACTACAGGATTGAGGTAGATTAGGGTAGCCTTCCTCTCTTAGCTCTGTGACCTAGAGCTTTGGTGTGGTTGGTCCCCCTCCTCTACAAAAGCTATTAAAGAGCATGATCATTGGGTATTAGAGGATTAACAAATTGTTGATGAAGATATATTTAGGTTTCCCTCATAAATACCTACAAGAGAAGGATGTCCTCTACCTAAAGAGGAAGGGTCATATGAGTATGAAGATGATGCAGGAAGAAATTCTTGTGCTTCTGCTCAAGAAGATATCCCTATAAAGAAAGAGGAACCAAAACCACCAAAACATGAGAAGAAAAAGATGTGGAAGCTTAGGTTCGATGGATCTATGTGAAAATAGGGAAATGGTGTTGGGGTTGAGCTGATCAACCTACAAGGTTTAAATAATTTTTAGGTGCTTTTTGGTTACAGTTTACTTGTACCAACAATATGAAAGAATATGAAGCATTAACCAAAGGATTGTTGTTAGCTCATCAAAAGAAAGTTAAACATTTATTCATGGATGGGGACTCCCAATTGGTCGTAAGAAAAGTCAGAAGTCAGTATTCTTTTCATGACAAGAGGTTATCTGCTTATAGAAATAGAGTATGGGATTTGATCAAAGATTTTGAAGCCTTCAATATAAAATCTATCACTAGAAGAAAGAACAATGTTGCAGATGCCCTTGTTGTCTCGACCAAGTCTTTTCAATAAATGATTGGGTCTCATTTAAAAATATTTTCTATAGAGATGGTTCCAATACCATCAATTCTAGACAACATTACAAATTTCCAGGTGTTCGAGGAAGATCAACATATTATAGAATTCATTAATAATTCTAGAATTTTTGTTGCTCAAATCATAGATGAATGTGACAAAGATCCATTTGAAATGGTCGAAAATGAAATTATAAATTTGAAGAATAACACCATTCTTAAGGGTATGGTTTCTTTAGAAAGGATATTTAACCATGATAATACAACATTACCCCAAAAAACCACCTTTGATTTAGGTGGAGGTAAGTGTGACTCTCACAATCTAAGAGATGGAAAAGATAAGAGAGATGTTTTATTGGTTAGGTTTACATAATTGAGGAAATATGTGGCATAGTAAATACCCTAAAATACTATAGAGAAGTCATTTCTTGGAGTTATGAAGAATCTAAAACCTATGACACCTCAAGAATTACTCATACTATTTTGCTAAAGGAGACTAAGCCCTTCAGGAAGAGGTAACACTCTATCAATTCCTTGCTCAAGTCCTTGATTCAAAAGGAAGTTCAAAAGCTATTGAGTACCATAATCATTTTTCTAGTGAGACATTCAACTTGGGTTGCAAATTTGGTACTAGTAATGAAGAAAAATGGAGAAATTAGATTGTGTAGATTTCAAAAATCTAAATTGAGCATCTCAGAAAGATAATTATCCACTTACCTCATTGGATGAAGTATTAAAAATAGTAAATGGATCTCAAATGATGTCATTTCTAGATAGATATTTAGGTTACAGACAAGTCATGGTCTGAGAGGAAGACAAATTAAAGACAACCTTGACCACTAAGTGGGGAACTTTTGCATATCAAAGAATGCCTTTCAATCTCATAAATGTTGGAGCTACTTTCTAGAGGGTGATGGACATAGATTTCAAAGGGATTATCAAGAAATGCATCATCATATACATGGATGATATCACCATATTCTCTAAGAATAGAGCTAACCACATAAGTGACTTATATAAGGTTCTCCAATATTGCAAGGAATCATGTATTTCACTTAACCCAATGAAGTGCATTTTTGGAGTTACTAAAGGGAAGATACTAGGCCACATAATCTTTGAGAAAGGTATATCAATAGTTCCTAATAGAATTGAATTTACTTTAAAATTACCATTTCTCAATAGTAAAAAATAACTAAAATATTTCTTTAGAAAGATCAATTTTGTTAGAAAGTTCATCAGTGGATTTGCAAAAATTGTGCATCATCTGAATGATATGCTAAAGAAGGATGTGAAGATTGAATGGACTATAGAATCAAAGAAAGGTTTCCAAGAAATTAAGGAAATCATAACCAGTGCACCTACGTTATCAAGTTCATATTACACCAAGACATTTAACATATATAATTCTACTTAAAAACATTCTTGTGATGGTGTCTTAATTGAAAAGGGAGAGCATGGTGATGAAAGGACAATATCCTTTATGAGTTCTCCATTAAAAAATGTGGAGATATGGTACCCCAACTTGGATAAACAATATTTTTCTCTTGTGAAAGCTATAAAGAAGTTCATATATTATGTCTTAAGGAGCAAAATGATGGCCATAGTCCCAAATGACATTGTTAAGTCTATGTTGATGCAAAATGAACTTAGAGAATGAAGAGGCAAGTGGATGTCTATTATACAAGATTTTTATATGAAAATACAACCAATGAAGGTGGTAAGAGTTTAGGGATTATAAAAAACATTAGCTCAAGCAGATAAATAACTGGCATGTCAACCATACACACAACAAAACATCACTATAGATACATGTTATAAAGATATAGTTCAGTACCTACTACAAAATAAGTGCCTAGATGATACGAATGCGACCCAAAGAAGAGCACTAAGGATCAAGAGAAAAGTGTATATGGTGAAAGTTAGAGCTTTATACTGAAGGAACTACAAGTGTGTTTACTTGAGATGCTTGAATAAAGAAGAAATTGTTTCAGTTTTGATACAATTTCATGATAAATTTGGTATTGGCCATGATTTAGCTGAAGCTACAACTCACTAAATACTCAAGGTAGGGTATTACTAGCCCACTTTATTCAAAGAAACCTTTCAACATGTTAGAACTTGTCATGAATGTCAAATTGGAGTACGCAGAGAAAAAATGCACCAATGCCTCTACAACCTGTATACGAGGTACGCCTATTCACCCAATGGGGCTTGAATTTTATAGGAACAATATATCCCCATTCATTTGCAAGACATAGGTTTATTCTCATAGCTATAGATTATTGCACAAGATGGTCTGAAGAAATCACTTGCAAACCATATAATGACTAGGTTTGGAATGCAATTTGATCTGGTATGTGATAATGGTCCCTCTTTTTCATCAATTCAATTACTATAATAGGTTTTTGAACACAAATTAATTTTTAAATATTCATCAAATTATTACCCCCAAGGTAATGGAGTCATTGAGTCAACTAATAAAAACTTGATAGGAGCCATTAAGAAATTGTTAGATAAGAATCCAAAAGAATGGTATTCTCACATCAAGTTTACATTATGGGTAGATAAGACCAAAACAAAAAATGCTTTAGGGACATCCCCTTAGCAACTAGTTTATGGTTTAGAGCTTGTATTTCCCATGAATCTCATAAATCCTACTTTAAAATTATAGGAGAACTATTTGGATGTTAGGATAGGTGATATTATAATTGCTATCCTAGGCTAATTTATGTGTCTCCACGTTCTCTAGTAAGTGTTATAGGGGACATGAGGGACAATATATATATATGTATATATATATATATATAAAATTTATTTTCCTATGAGAAATTGTAATTGCATTCAAAGAGGTGGACCCATTATAGTGACAGTTACAGAACATATCGAGAATATTCCTCTTGGGAATGTAAATTTGTGAGTGGGGACAACTTTGGTGTGCATTTCCTTGCATGTTTTGTATGCTCTTGCATGGTTGGGCGCCCAAGTTTGCATGTTGGTGCATGTTTTTGCATGAAGTTGTCAGAGTAGTTGAAGAGTTATGGAGCACTCAGGTTTGACCAATTTTGATTGGCTGTGGGTTAGGTGCACATGTGTAGGCCATCTGATTATTAAATATTTTATTCCATGTTTATGGTTTGTTCGCTAAGGGGGGCATGGGTTTTCCCATGTGGTTTTGCTTGTTGCTTTGGGATACCATTTGTGATATTTTCTCCCACAAACTTCTATATATTGGAGTCTTGAGATGATGGTTTAGTAAGAGTTTATATGCAGGTTGTTAGAGTGATGAAGTGCTATTGGATTACAAAGAGTATTGTTGTATTGATGTACTTCCTTAGAGATTAATACAAACATTGGATCTCTTTGGTTGTGGAGTTTTATCGTGTAAGGTTTTCTCCACATATATCTTGTGTCACTTGTATTTGATGACTTGTAGCATTTCATATTTTCTTTCATTGTTGCAATTTTCAATCATATAATATTTTTATCGTAATATTGAATTTATAATTTCATATTTGCAACCACTTTAATAAGTTCATATTGCTGCAAGTTATACCTTGATTTCCAATATTTGGTATCAAAGCTAACAATTATGTTAAGAGGGACACCTTTTTTTTTTTAGTGTTGAAGATTTTTTGGTTGCAGTGGGAGCTTGTGAATTGTGGATTTTGTAGTTTTGTGAGGAAGATTGTAAACCATGGCTTCTACCTCTTGTCTAGATATTGAGAAGTTCAATGGAACTGGCTATGAGATGTGGAAGTTGAAGATGGAGGATCTCCTTGAAGAGAGAGATTAGTGGTTGGCAGTTTCAAGTGAAAATAAACTAGAATCAATGTTTGATGAAGATTGAAAGAAAATGAATAAGAAGGCACGAGGAACCATTTGGTTGTGTCTTGCAGATTCCATCATCTTGAATGTTTAAGAAGAATCTACCACATACAATTTGTGGAAGAGGATAGGTGATATTTACCATACCAAAAGTTTAACTAATAAGTTGTATCTCAAAAGACATTTTTATTATTTGAAAATGAAGGATTGTGATTCTATTACAAAATATTTAAATGCTTTTTATATGATTATAAGTTCGCTTGCATCTGTAGATGTTAAGCTAATAGAGGAAGATAAATATATTTTTTTGCTTTTTTGTTTACCCGAATCTTGGAAGTCTAATTGTTACCATAAGTGGTGGTGGTACAAAACTAAAGATGGATAGTCTCATTTTTATACTTCTTTCAGAAGATATGATGAGAAATTCAATGAATGCAAGCTCCCAAGATGCCTTGCATGTGTGAGGAAGGTCCAAAGAAAAAGGAGGGCCTAAAGGGGAAAAAAGAGAGACAAGTCTAAAGGACATTCTAAAACCCTGAGAAGAGTAAAGTGTTGGAATTATGGTAAGAGAGGGCATGTGAAGGAGTGAAAAAAAAAGAAAAAGAGTTTAGATACTTCCATGGAAAAGTCCTCAAAAGATGGTGATTTTAATGCTTTATTTATTTCTACTAACACTATTAGTGATGATGCTTGGCTTATTTATTTAGGTTGCTCCTACCATATGACTGCTCACAAGGATTGGTTTACTTCATATTCAACTTATGATGAGGGAGAAGTTTTCCTTGGTGATAAGAGCATGAATAAGATTGTTGGTAAGGGAAAGATAAATCTATGTTTCAGTGATGGGAGGGTTAAAATGCTTGATCATGTTTTACATATTCCAAGACTTGTGATAAATTTACTTTCAGTATCCAAGTTGAATGATTCTAGAATGTATGTGACATTTGACAAGTTTGGTTGCAGGTTGATAAGAGTGAGTTTGGTATAGTTAAAGGATCTTTGATTGAGACTTTGTTTAGGCTTAATGCCTCCACTTTTTGTAACTCTGCAAATTTGACTAGCACTAAAAATGCATGTATTTTGTGGCACCATAGATTAGGTCACATAAGTGAAAAGGGTCTTAAAGACCATTTTGAATAAAAAGTTGGTTGATGATCTTTTTGATTATTTTGTTGGTAAAAATGATTTTTGTGAGCATTGTGTGTTTGGTAAATAGAATAGATCATTTCCTAATGGGAAAAATAAAGCTAAGATATTATTAGAGATCATTCATTCAAATGTGTTTGGACCAGTGGATGTTGACTCTTTTGGAAAATCTCATTATTATGTTACTTTCATTGATGATGTGTCAAGATACACTTGGATTTATTTTATGCATGCAAAATCTAAGGTTCTCACTAAGTTTAAGGAATTTAAAGCCTTAGTTGAGAAGAAAACATATTATAAGATAAGGGAGTTGATATTTGACAATGGGGGTGGATATTGTTCTAGGGAATTTGATGAGTTCTGTAAGCATGTAGGTATTTTTTAGCAAAATACTACTCCTTATACACCTCAACAAAATGAGGTAGTAGAAAGAATAAACCCAACCTTTATGGAAATATCTAGGAGCATGTTGAGTGGTGTTAAGCTTGATAGATGATTTTGGGTAGAAGTTGTAAGTATTGCATGTTATTTGGTTTATAGATCTCCTTGTCCAACCCTTGTTGATAAAACTCCTTATGAAGTGTTGATAGGTAGAAAGCCTTCTATTTCACATTTAAGGGTATTTGGTTGTGAGGCTTTTGTTCATGTGCCTCAAGAGAATCATTCTAAGTTGGATCCAAAAGCACAAAAATGCATATTTGTTGGTTACAATGAGAATGCAAAAGGTTATAAGCTTTGGAATCCACTAATCCATAAAATAGTTTTCTCTAGAGTTGGTTTTCAAGGAGTTTAGAGCTTACTCAAGTGAAGAACAACCAAAGGAGAAAGATAAGACAAAAACAATGCACTTCATGACAAAGATTGAAAAGCAAGAAGATTCACATGTGGAAGAAATAGATGGATTAGAGGATGGAGAAGAATAGGGTTCAAAGAGTTTAGATTATGTGCAGGATGAGTATATAGAAGAAGAAGAGCAACAAGAATCCCTTACTCCTACTAAGAGAATATCCACAAGCCAATGGAATCTAGTTGACAGGTATAGCCCATCCAATTTTTGTTTTGTATTTTCTTTTTTGGGTATTGATGATGAACCTAGATCATACAAGGAGGCTCTTTCTTTAGAAGAGAATGAATCTTGGATGTATGCCATGTAGGAGATGATGGCTTTGGATAGTTGTCATACTTGATATCTTGTGAGTTTTCCTAAAGGAAGGGATCCCATTGGTTGTAAGTGGGTATTTAAAAAGAAATTTGGTGTAGATGGCTAGTTAGAGCGGTACAAGGCTAGATTGGTGGCCAAGGGCTACTCCTAGAGAGAGGGAGTTGATTTTGGTGAAATTTTCTCTCCTGTTGCTAAGTTAAATTTTATTAAATTATTATTATCTATTATTGTTGCTTATGATTTTGAGATAGAGAAAATGGATGTTAAAACTACTTTCTTGCATGGGGATCTTTAGGAAGAAATTTATATGCGATAGCCTTACAATCTTGTTGTGAAAGGAAAAGAACACTTGGTTTGCAGGTTAAAGAGATCTTTATATGGTTTGAGACAATCACCCAATATGTGGTACCAAAATTTTGATGCCTTTGCATTGAAGTTGGGTTTTTTTAGGAGCAACGAGGATCATTGTGTTTATATTAAGGTTATTAATGATCATGTACTAATCATTGTCTTGTATATTGATGAAATGTTGTTTATGGGTAACAACAAGGTGATGGTTAGTGAGCTTAAGACTTAGCTTTCTAGCATTTGGATATGAAATATTTGGGGGCTACAAAATATATCCTTGGGATGGAGATTAGTAGAGATCGGGTTCACAAAAATATTTGGTTAAATCATAGTAAGTATGTTGATACCATTTTGGAGAGGTTTAATATGCATGACTATAAACCAATAAATATTCCATTTTTGGTTGGTACTAAGTTGAGTCTAGACATGTGTTCTAATTCTGATGATGATATTGAAGAGATGTATAACATTCCTTATTCTAGTGTTTTTGGTAGTTTGATGTATGTAATGGTTTGCACTAGACCAGATATAGCCCAAGCAGTGGGAGTCTTGAACAGGTTTATGTCTACCCTTGGTAGAGAGCATTAGAATTTTGTTAAGAGGGTGTTTAGATATTTATGTGGTACTTCAAATTACTTCTTGGTTTATCATGGTACTGGTGATGTGGATAAGTCATGGACATATAGGGTTTTGTTGATGTAGATTGGGAAAGTGACTTGGATAGTCAAAGGTCCACTAGTGGCTATGTTTTTACTTTCTTTGGAGGTGCAGTGAGTTGGATGAGTAAGAGGCAACCTATAGTTGCATTATTGACCACCAAAGTAGAGTATATGACTACTACATATGCCTCTAAGGAGGCATTTAGTTATAGAGACTTGGTAATGGAATTGGTTTTGATTGCAAAACATTGAGGATTGGATGTGATAGTTAGAGTGCCATATGTTTAGCCAAAAATACTATGTATCATGCTTGCACTAAGCATGTTGATGTTTAGCATTACTGTGTTAGAAATGGTAGAGAATGGTAAGGTTTTAATTGAGAAGGTTGGCACTTTGGATAATGTTGTAAATTCTCTCGTGAATCTAGTGACCACAAATAAGTTCTCTTGGTGTAGGAAGGCCATGGGCCTTGATCATTATACTTGATTATGTTTTATTTGTATCTTATGGATGCAATTGTAATGTATAATGTCAAGTGGGAGAATGTTAGGATAGGTGACATTATAATTGCTATCCTAAGTTGATTTATGTGTCTCCATATTCTTTGGAAAGGGTTCTAGGGAACATGAGGGAAAAAATATTTATTATTTATTTTCCTATAACAAATTGTAATTGCATTCAAAGAGGTGGACTCATTATGGTGGTAGTTATAGAGCATCCCAAGAGAATATTCCTACTAGGCATCAAACTTTGTGAGTGGAGACCACTTTGGTGTGCATGTACTTGCATGTTATTTACATGTTTTGCATCCTCTTGCATGTTTGGGAAATTGGGTTTACATGTTGGTGCATGTTCTTGCATGAAGCCGTCAAAGAGTTATGGAGCACTCAGATTTGACCAATTTTGATTGGATATGGGTTAGGTGCCCATGTGAAGGCCATCTGATTATTCAATATTTTATTCCATGTTTATGGGTTGTCCACTAAGGGAAGAATGGGTTTTTCCACATGGTTTTTCTTATTGTTTTAGGATACCATTTGTGATATTATCTCCCAAAAAATTCTATATATTGGAGCCTTGAGATGATGGTTTAGTAAGAGTTTTTATGTAGGTTGTCAAACCGACGAAGTGCTGCCAGATTACAAAGAGGATTGTTGTATTGATGTAATTCCTTTAAGATTAATACAAACATTGGATCTCTTTGGGTGTGGATTTTTATCTCGCAAGGCTTTCTCCACATATATCTTGTGTCACTTGTGTGTGATGACTTGTGACCTTGTAGATTTTCTTTCATTATTGCACTTGTCAATCACATAATATTTTTATGGTAATACTAAATATATAATTTCAGATTTGCAACCCCTTTATTAAGTTCATATTGTTGCAAGTTATACCTTGATTTCCAACATTGAAAAAAATGATAAGATTCATATTAGGTTGATGAATATGTTAGATTTAGAAGAAAAAGAAGCGTTGCTCTTGAGGATGTTTCAAAATGTCAAGCTATAGTAAAATGATGGTTTGATAAAGAGCCAAGATAAAGTCTTTTAGGATTTCAGATCTTGTCCTACTTTGGGACAAGTTTAAAGAAAATAAAGGAATCCATTCAAATTTTGAGTGACTTTGGACATGTCTTTATTAGATATCTAAAATTTTAGGAGAAAGCACTTTCAAGATCAGTTCCATGATAGGAGAACCAACCCCATTGCCTATCAATGGTCAGTTTATCAAGTACTATTTTGGGTCCTAAGGGAAGCTGTGTCTCCTCCTTGTAGATATTTAGGTTAGGTTTGTTGTTCTTGTTTTCTTTTTTCCTGTGGTGTTTGTTGTATTGTTTCCTGTTCTAGTTGCTTCTTTTCTTTCTTTCTTTCTTTCTTGTTCTCCTTCTCCATTTGTGGGTTTATGTGAGTTTTTTAGGTCTAAATATCAATCATGCATAAGATTCTTGTAGTATTTATTTTTTCAAAATTTTTCCTACATAATTTTGAAGTTAACTAATCCATTATTAAGCTTGAAAGTCTTAGACAACCTAGTGTATGAAGCCAACGAGTCCTTCAATTTAGTTACATGAATCTTACTATATGCAAACTTTTAAGAAAATCAAGTTTTTGATTAAGGGTGACTGGTAGTGATCTTTTAACTCAATAAAATCTAAATATTTTTTTCTTAGTGACCATGGTGATTCCCAACCCAAAACCAGGTGATAGCTTGGAGAAAAGGTTATAAAGAAAATTATGAATAAGCTTTGAATAAAATGGTTGATTCAAATAATCTCTACCAGGGCTATGAATGCCTGGATATCAGTAGATCTATGTTTGAGGGAATCAAAGGTATCTCTATCAGGGCTATGGATTCCTGGTTGGTAGTAGAGCTATGCCCAAGTCACACCAAATAAGTCCTAAATAATAATAATATATTCTTGTGATAACAAGAAAATAGTTGTGAGAAAGGTAAGATCAAACATTTTTCTTGATTCAAAAGTCATTCCATGTCACTTAAATCCTATTTTAATGGATAAATTGGTCAAATACTTAGATTAACATGGAATCCTTTTCTTAAATTTGGATTCTTAATCCCTTTGAGTTTAAGTTTTCTTGAATTTTTTTGAAGAGGAAATTCTTCTTAAGCATTTTGTTTGTTGGTTGCTATTTATTGTGCCTTCTACCCACATCCCACTTTGTTTTTGACAAAGCGAGGACCGCCCTTTTTCTTTTTTCCTTGTTGTCTTTGTTTCTTTTTATTCCCTTCTTCCCCTTTTATCCTTTCTTCTTTTTCCCTTTTCCCTTCTCCTTTCCTTTTCCATTCTTTCCTTCTTCCTCTCCTTTTTTCTTTCTTCTGATTTTTTTTTGGGTTTTGGAGTTTTGAGATACCCTATGTTGGCATGCCACATACATCAGTCCCAGACTCTGGTGCATGTTCATTGCTCTGTGCTAGTTGTCGCTGATTCATACTTTCATGTGTTGAGATATTTGTTTAAGTGAACCCATGACCCCAAAATCTTGACACTAGCAACTTCTTGTCACCTCGATTTTTGCATCGATCACATCTATCACACATTTAAATTCATTGACATATCTTTTAGTAAGGCATAAATAGAGGTTAATTAGGGTTGTTGAGTGGGTTGTAAGTTAATGGGAAGTCATTTTATCATTCACATTGCGTTATTTGAAGTGATTATCGATCTTTGTAGCTTTTAAGTGACCTACTTATGAATTCTTGCATGTCTCTATTTTTGATTGTTGTTTGCTATAGTACTATTGTAGTTTTTGGGTGGTTGCTTGCATGTTGTTTTGCGTCTCCTCATTGTTGTGTCATCTTCACCTATGCTTTCTTTTGATCCTGTGCCATTATTCTAAGTAGTTATCATGTGATTTCAAGTTCCTCTTGAAATCATGGCATCTCCCTCATTTTGGTTGGATAGGGTGTGTGTGTTGTTTGGATTGATTCAACGATTGTGTTTTGCCTTTGCTTTGTTTTTTTGATTTTTTTTGTCTTCTCTCTTCATTTTCCCCTCTTTTGTTTATTTTTTTGTTTCACCTTTGTTCTTCATTATTTCCTTTAATTTTTTTTTGTTGGGTCTCATTGAATCATGTTTTTTCCTAGCATGTCGATAGATGATGTTTATGACATCATCAAATGGGGGCATCAAAATTTCCCCTTGCTAGGTTATCTTTGTTCCTTAGCATTTTTTTTGAGGTTTCAATCCTTTGGGTATTGGGATTTAGTGGTTTGGTCTATCCGTTATCTTCCATTACAATGCATATTAAGAAAAATCCTTGACCTCTTCCATTCGATTTCCTTTTTGTGCCGTAGAAAATTTTGAAATCCACCTTCAAACCTTGGGTTTTGGTAGTCTGGTATGCAATTTTCTTGCTAAGTAATTATGTGGTAAGTTGAATGTTTGACCCTCAAAGTCTAATCCCTTTGGCCTTAGTAGAAACTAACTTTTGAAATATTAGATGTCCAAAATCAAGAATATCCCTTACTAGTTGTTTGCTACTTAAGTCAAATGTTAAGTGATATCTTTGAAGCCCGTCCCTCAATACATTAAGAGAAAGAAATGATTTAATTAAAATGAGTTTAAAGTATATCGGGTATCATGAGTCAAATTTTTCCTTGAAAACATGTTTTTGGTAAATATTAAGTGAAATATCTAAGCCTCGATCCTCAAAATGAGAATCTTAAGTCTAAAATAGTATATTAGTCAGATGTCGAATATCAGGTGTAAGTTATACTAGGTGCTGAGCTCCTCGATAAATGTTAAGAAAAAGGCTTGATCCTCGACCCCCAAAAACTCTTTGTTTCTTTTTGAATATCACTAATTGAGGTTACCTTTTAAACTTCCAAAGACCTTATGAATAAGAAAAATGTTGCATTCTTGACTCCTAAAAGCTTTGAAACCATTGTCAGGTGTTTCTAGTCAAAGATATTCATTAAAGCCTAACTATATGGTGGACATAAGATAGACATAATCTTTGGCTCCTGATGGATCACAAACAAGAGTAAGATTTAGTGTGTTGCTATTAGTGTCTAGAATTCCTTCATTTAAGCTATTTTGGATCTTTGGTAAGCTGTAGAGCTTAGACTTGAAGCCCGATCCCTTATGGGATTATTTTGATTAGAATAATCTTTTAACAAGCTTCTACTTTGCAATCTAAGTTATTTATCAATCTTTAAGGCTTGGTTAAAAGAAGCTTTGTCTTCCTATGAAGTATTTATTATGGATTATCTTGACACATTGTGTTTTATATGCAAGAGACATATTATGGTTAAAAGAAGCTTTGTCTTCCTATGAAGTATTTATTATGGATTATCTTGACACATTGTATTTATTATGGATTATCTCATAAAAATGAATTACTAATATAAAGGTTATCACCCTCCCTTGAAGATGTTCTCTCCTTATACTGGAATTGGAGACGTCAACCTTGGACATGTGGACATGGATGAGTTCAAGTGAAGGATCTATGATGAGGAAACAAGGACATGTGTAGCCACTGCATTGACTAATTTAGGCTTAGTGGAGGTAGTTTCCTTCCCAATAACTGTACAATCTCCAAAGTTGGTACTGGCATGTCTACAATGCTATGACCAAAGACAAAGAAGGATCATGAGATCAATATGAGAATTTTTACTGGACTTGAGTTCAAATATGATTGAAAGAGTGTTTAGGATCCCTACCTCTCCCTAATATAAGTCTATAGATATGAAGAAGGCAATTGATTATTTTGAGAACCACAAACAACTGCTATTGAATCTAAGGAATATGACCCCCAAGATGGATTAAGTACATGAGTGAATTTTAGGAGGATGCCAAGGATTTGATTACATTATTGAGCAGAGTGTTTGGGTACCCTCATGCTAGCGATTTCCATCGATGGATGGTTAAGTTCATCTTGACCATTTCTAATACTAAGTGCATAAAAATTGATTGGGCTACCTTGATCAGTGATACCACACATGAGAAATTAAAGAGTGTCCTACAAACCACCAACTTTTATATGACATCATACTTGGTGTATCTATTGGATACTCAAGCCACTTTCTCGGGGTTGAATGAAGTGGGTTCCTTCTATCTAGGGGAGGTAACTATTTTTAAAAGTTATCCTCAACTTAAATTAGAGGATAGCTACACATATTTTATATTGTCAATGATAACTTTATCTATGTAGTAATCAGAGGATTGGAGGGAGATTTCTATGAGAGAATCTCCATTGAATCCATTGAAGAACTTGAGAACTAGGGAAACTGGTACATCCAATTCAAAACATTCACCTACATTAGAGTGATTGAATTCCATAAGTCTCCACTAAAGTTTCCAAGGTAGTCATTAGATAAAATGGTCCTATTGGATATCTACAGATAAGTGACTAAAATACATAAGTTGATAGTAGGGAAGCAAAAGTTTGGGTATACTTTCCTAGTTAAAATTGGAGTATATTCATGTTCCAACATGCAAAATTTAAATAATACAAAAATAGAGTTATCCAAATACTCCATGGAGACATATAATGATCCAAGGGGAAGATTTATCCCAATTGGGAAGATAAGCAAGGTAATAGGCTCCTTCATACATGAGCCTGTAATAGAAAACCATTGGGCTAATTGTGAAGAAGTGTTTTAAGTAAGAATGAAGGATTACTATCGGTTGATAATAAGTTTGATGAAATCTTGCACAAATGCCTGAGTAGCTAAGGATTTAAAGGAAAATGGGAAGGTCTTATATCCAATCTATAGTGGGCAACATATCTACAATCAACCAATCTTTAATTAAGATTGTTCGATCCAAGAAGATGATAAAATTTATGTAAGGGTTGTAAGAGTGAAGACTTTTTCTATGAGATGGCTTAAGTCTCCTTTCCCCATGATGGAGCTACCAAAACCAAAACTTACCACAAAAAGGTTGAAGCAGAAGAAGAATCCTTTGCTACAATGACCAAAGCTCAAAAGGCTTCATCTTCCCAAGTAGCAACAAATAAAAGGAAAGAGAAGGAAAGAATTGAGATAAGATCAAGTGAGGAGGAAGATACTAAGGAGAATGTTCCTCTCATAAGAAGGAAAATATTAAGGACCTTCTCTTATGAGGGAAAAATTCAAAAAGAGGTACCTCCAACTCCTTCTTCCATTCCTTTCCATGAATCTCTTTTACCTTCACCTCCTTCTTCTTTGATGTCTCCATATGATCCTCCTCCATAACCTCCTCCATCTTCACCTTCACTTCCACCCTCCATTTCATGAGTCTGCTTCACCAATTCCACCTCCACTTCCACGTTATCCTCCACAAGACCCTCGTCTTCCTCCTCCTCAAGAGAATGAACCACTAACTCAAGAAGAGGAGGTTCAACATAAATAATTTGTAATAGAAGCAAAAACAAAAGTGGAAGCCCAAAAGGAAATTCCTACTAAAGAGACATTTGCATAACAATTTTTGGAGCAGGAAGTAGACTAAGTTAAAAAAGTTTAGGTTGAACAGGTCCACAGAGAGTAATAAATAAGAGATAAAATGAAGCAAAGGGAGACTAAGCAAGTTGAATTAGAGGGCTCCCATAACACAAAAATCATTCCCTCTCCCCAGAGAAATGTATCCTCTAATGTGCCCATCTGGTTAAATCATACTATTTAGAGAAGATAGAGGAAATATATGGAAAGTGAAGAGAAGAGCTTAAGTATATTGTCAGAAGCCTTCTAGTCTCCTGTGAAGAGGAAGAAAAGGGTTAGAAGAACATATATTGTCACAATGTATGAGAAAGATAATAGAATAACTCAAATATCCATTTCTCTAGTGAATAAAATTGAATCAAGGATTAGGCTCGAAGATTACCAGATCAAGCAAGTCAATTTGGGTGTGCGAACAAGGGAAGGAGAGCAAAAATATCTCTATATGTTTTTCTCTACTATACTAAAAAGGATGTAAAGAAATGAAAACACTAAGGAGGATCTCAAAGATCAAGTAGCCCAATTGACGACATGTATAAATAATTTGATAGGACTAGTGGATGCAACTACTCTTGAATCTTCTCTGCAAGCAACACTAAAGGGAGAAGTCAAAAATTCTGACCTTGAGGGATGGATTCTTGCAGTAGAGTAGTGGAAAGTAAATTTTTGGGCCCTAGCTAATAGAGTGCTAAGGAAAATTTTTTTTATTATCACTACATTAGTGATAAGGATAGTCTAACCCAACAAATTTAGGTGGGGATAGACAAGGAATTATTGGTTTGGGAGGATTATATCCCAATTTTGCATAGAATAAAAGCAACATCTATAGAAGATTTGATCAAAGTAGTGGTAATTGAAGAGGAAGATAAGGATAGAACTCTTGAATGGTTGAAGGTTGTATAGTTGAGAGTTAATATGTTGAATAAGTGTAAGGCTAAATTGAATAAAAATAGAGGTCTAGTTGAACAAGCTATGACCAAGATTCAACATTTTTTTGAGATCTTAGATTGCACATTCTAGGAAACAAATTTTTTAGTGAAAGTTCTTAGTAAAATGTTAGATGAGTTAAAGAAGTTGATGCAAGATTAAGTTACGTAGGTGACAATTAATAAGTTGATGAATAAGAAAGCAAGGCTTCAATCATTCCAAGATGTGTTAATTGCCTTTGTAAGATTACAAGAACAAATGGACACCTCATCCTTCAATTAGAGAATAAAGTTGTAGTATCACCGGGGCCACCCTATGGAGAAGATGAACAAAGTGATCTTTTCCTTCATTGATAGATTTCCTAGTTAACTGAATTCAGAGTTTCCAATTTTGTTTTATTTTCAAATAAATGTTGTAATAAATCAACACCTAGGTTGTAATTCCAGATTTGGCATTGTATTTTTAGTTCACTTTTAGTTATGCTTTTAGTTTCCTTAGTTTAAGTTTAGTTGGTATTGAAACTAAAATTGAGATGCTTTAGTTAGCTTTTAGCTTAATTTTAGTTAAAATTAGATAGATTTGGGGTGTTGAAGTTGGTTTCAATTAGCTCTTGTTTTAAATCCACAATTTATGGAACCTAACTTCCTATATATTATTTATTTTGGATCATTTAGAAGGATTTTATTTTGATGTATTTTTACAAGAAAAACATATACATTCTCAATGTGGGTTTCCTACTAACTTTTTGAAGAGAATATTTTAATGAATTAAAGGATTATGCCTATTTTGCATGTGTCTCAATCTGGTGTTTTTTTTTTGATCAGTGATAATCATAATTTATTAATATTAATAAAAATTACATATAAGTTTAACAACTTTTAAAGCCTCCATAACAGATGTAAAGAGACCCCCTGCCATACTTCATTGACCCAAAATATATAACCCAAAAAAACCCATCTAAGCTTGGACAAAACCAGACACTTCAGACTACAAGTTCAACCTCTTCTACCCAAAAAACCAAAAGATAAACATTGTCTTTTATCGCAATGTCAAAATACATTACAAAAAAAGGTCTTCTACTTTCCTTCACCACCTGAACAAAGCCATCAACCAACCCCCTAGCGCAACCTTCTGCTACGAATGCTACTGAAGCTTCACCACCTTAGCCAAAATTAAAAAATGTCCATCATCTCTCACCTCCTGTTTGGTCCACCACGACGTATTCCCCCATGCCTCGCTACACGCTTCTTGCATGGGGAGTTCTAAGCGCCACCCAGATCAACTTCTTCAACCTGTAACTCCCACTGGTGTAGCACCAATTTCAAATTCTCCCCATGCTATCAAAATATCCATTTTATAAACTTCTCTGTCCGTTCCTCTTTGCCACCTCACAAAAGGGACCAAGCCCTCCTCTGTCATCTCATCCATTCCTCAAAGCCTTCTGAGATATCTTAGCCAACACCCGACACCGCCCACTCTAACATAGAATCCATGCCTAGAAGTAAATCCTCGTAAATAATGAAAGCATCACCCATTTCACAATCTCCACCTCCTCTTTTAGTTCCATTCCCCATGCGAATACCATTGAAACTATATCCACATTAATCCTTCCTCTGTGCTTCGCGCCCATGAAATGCGGCCCCAATGTTTCTAAAACTGCTTCCACCACCTCATCATGTGCACATTTCAATAAAAATTTTAGCCTAAAGGCCATGATTGGCCCAAAGAAGCCTTTCTGCTACCTCTTAGTTCTGAAACTTTGCATCGCCTCCATCCTGACAACCAACGATTCACTCTCTGACTCCACCCACCAACTTACGTTGGGAAAAATGAACACCATTCCCCTATTTAAAGCGAAAAAGGTCAAAAAAATTTAATGCCTGATGCCAAATCCGTCCTTCATACCTTGAACGTGACCATTTTTGACACCAAAAACTAACAAGCTCACCTTCTACATGAGCCTCACTTCCAGTTCCAAGAAAATTAAGATCACCTCTGTACTTCGATAAGACCTCAAATTGACATGCCAACCCTTTTGGCACAGGGGATTGTCCCACAAGAATTTCAAAACTGGCAATCTGTCGCAATCCATCCTTAGCCATCCTTAACACCATCAATAAAATCCTTCATAATTTCCACCCACCCCTAACCGTATCTTCATTTGCACCAAACTCGCTTTCAAGGAAATATGAGATCATTCTGTCCTTTCTAACTGATCTCAAAGAGATTACTCCAACCTTCAAAACATGTGACAGTGCCCCAAATGGATGAAATTCCTAACCAATCAAACCATGGGATAATTCATCTAACCACTAAACTTTCATCCAATGAGAACACACTAAACCCCAACACTTTTAACACCTCACCCACGCCTACAACACTAGGAATTTCAAGGAAGCACCACCTATTCACCACCTAAATGACCAAATTATTTTAAGTCTTCAATGCGTAACTCACCAACACTATTAAAGGAAAGAGCCCAATTTGATAACGCATCCGATTCACTATTTCCTGCCTGTTTGATATGGCTAACCCAAAACTCCTCAAAACCATTTAACTCCTTCACTATAAGACTTATTAATGCTTGGAGGTGCCAAGCCTTCACCACTTTATTAATAATTGTATGTGTTATCACCAAAGAGTCACCTTCAAGATGCAATTTCTTCACACCAAAGGCACAAGCAATATTCACTACCAGTAACGCTGCTTTCGCTTCTGCAACATTGTTGGTGCCAAATTTGATCTTTTTTGCTCCAAAAGCAATGGTGTTACCCAAAAAATCCATCACTATCACACCAACACCAGATGGCCCTGGGTTACCTCTAACTGCGCCATCAAAATTTACTTTATGCCAACCCTTATTAGGCTTCACCCAAAATACTTTGTTAGAGCCCCCAAGTTTTTCACCAGCTGCACTGTTAACATGAATGGGATGAAGCTTTATTCCTGGCCAAGCACGTTGAACCCTTCTATCTTCTATAGAAAACGATATATTTTTCACCAACAAATTTGATGCAACAACACTTACCACTTCTTCAATTGAAAGATTGATCCTATTAATAATTTTCTTGAGGGGTTCTTTTTGATCAGAAAAGATCCTATGGTTTCTTTCCTTCCACACTTCCCAAATCAGAATTGAGGGACTAACAGTCCAAACACTTGAAAGAAGAGAGTTTTTCCTCTGTAAAGTAGGCCAGCCTTCAAATTTTTTTTGCAATGACCATTGTAAAGGGCCATGGCACCCTAAGTTTAACCTTAAATTCTCCCAACACTGTTCTATAAATTCACATTGAAGAAGCAAGTGGTTAACAGATTCCTCTGCACCATCACACAAGACGCATTTTGTAGGGCCAACAAACCCAAGTCTCTTCCTCCTCTCCCCTGTTAAAATGCCACCCTTGATAGCAAGCCATGCGAAAGCACCTGCTTTTGGCAAGCAATCATTACTCCAACAAAGGTGTTTAGCCCAAAAGAAATCACCACCTTCTAAATCCAAAAGTTGATAACCAACTTTGATTAAATACACCCCACTCAATGAACCACACCAAACCACTCTATCCTCCTCTTGCAAAACTGAAATCTGCCTGGAATTGAAAATTTCTTGCATTCTTAGCCCTTGTTGAATTGACAACCCATCCATGGGTAAATCCTTCCATCCCCATTCCAAACCAAGAGGACCAGGTTTTAGAGTAATATAATCACTAACTTTTTTGCCCCACCTCTGCATGAAAAACAACCTTAGATCTTGTACATCATCCAACTCACGTAAAATGGGTAATCCATTCCAGGAATCATCCCAAAACCTGGATTTCCTCCCATCACCTATTTTCCACGAGATATGATTGAGAATAACTGGCCTACAAGAAACTATAAAATTCCAAACCGCCAAACCTTTTGGAGGATTTCTCATTGTAAAGATCCTATGATCCTCATTTGAATCTAGATATTTATCTTTTAACACCCTAACCCAAAGCAGATTAGGATTGGCATAAATACACCACACTAACTTAGCACCAAGTACTTCATTCATAATTTTCCAATTTCTCAAACCAGCCCCCACCCTTCTCTTTTGCTCTGCAAATCTTATCCCATGCTAACAAGGGAATTTTATCTTGATCCACAGCCCCATTCCAAAAGAATTTCCACATCCACTGTCCTACCACCTTAACCACCTTCTTGGGGATCTTCAAACACATCATTGAGAAGATTGGCATTGCTGATATAATAGACTTCAACAATAGAATCCTCCCTGCTGCCGTCAACCACCTGCTCTTCCAACCATCCATCCTACTGAGACAACCATCCACCAGACCTTTCCAAATACTTGCTTTACTAGCTCCCCCAAAAAGAGGAATACCTAGATATTTGGTTGGTAAGGAACCTGACTTAATGCCCATTATTTTACATATATCCAACTGCTTAGCCAAAGGTATATTGAAGAATTTTTTTTTTGATTTCCTCCAATTTATACATTGTCCAGAAGCTTTGCCATACTCATCAAGCATGGATTTCATAACTCGAGCTTCCCTTAACAAAGCATCCCTCAACAACATAGAGTCATTGAAAAATTGAAGATGCATTATAGGGTCTAAACCTTTAGCTATTTTAATGCCTTTCCACCTTCCATTGACCCGCTCTTTAACAATCAACCTCCCCAAAGTTTCTGCCATTATAATGAACAAAAAGGGAGATAGCGGGTCACCCTGCCTAATCCCCTTACTGGTTTCAAAGAAACCTTGGGGACTCCCATTAACCATAATTGAGAAACGTGGGGTACCAATACAGCTCTGGACCCAAGCAATCCAGTCCTCACAAAAGCCAAACTTCCCTAAAACTTTCAGAAGGAAATCCCTGTTCACTTCATCATAAGCCCATTTGATATCCAACTTAACCATCATTTTACTCAATTTAGCCATTCTCACAGAATGTATAGCCTCATGAGCGATAGTGACACCTTCATAAATGGATCTGTTTGGAGCAAAACCACTCTGCTCCAAAGAAGTCACCGAATCCAAGAGCTTTTTTAATCTATTGGATATTATTTTAAAAATAATTTTATAAATAGTATTGCAAAGCGAAATGGGCCAGAAATCCTCAAATGAATTGACCTCTGATTTTTTTGGGATTAAGGCTATGAAGGTATTATTGAAATCTTTGTGCATAAAACCACCTCTCCTTGACTCCTCCACCACACCAAGCAAATCCTGGGCAAAAAGTTCCCAAAAGCACTAAAAAAACACCATTGGAAAACCATCAGGCCCTGGGGCCTTATCTCCACCAAGATTGAAAAGGGCCTATTTAACTTCTTTTAAAGAGATTGGCTCCATTAACCTGTCATTTTGCTCAGCCGAAACAGAACTTGGGATCACATCCAGGATTGAAACATCTAGACTAACCACACCTGCTTTCTCATTCAAAAGCTCTGAATAGAACCTTATAGCTTCTTTGTTAATCTGCCCAGGATTAGTCAACAAATTTCCCTATTGATCTTTAATTGAGAAGATTTTATTACTCAGTCTACGCACCTTCACCAAGTTGTGAATTTTTTTTGTATTTCTGTCACCTTCTTTGAGCCAACATTCTTGAGATTTCTGCCGCCAAAAGATTTCCTCCCGAGCTAGCAGCTCCAAATATTCTTTGTTCAAACTTTTTTCATGCAAAAAATCCACTTCCTCCATACCCCTTGCTATCACTTTTGAATGTAAAACCTTCAGCTCCTCTTCTAACCTGAATTTATCAGAAAATATATTTTTAAAAGACCGTCTATTCCATCTTTTAATTTGCTCTTTTAGAAATTGGAGATTTTAAAAGAAAATAAAGGCTTTATTGCCAGATCTCACTGGAGCTTCTTTCCACCATTTAGCTACTAACTCCTTAAAAACATCCGCTCTCAACCACATTTTCTCAAATTTGAAAGGGCATCTCTCCGAGGTTTGTTCCTCTTGTATTGAATGACTCACTGAGTAGTGATTTGAACCAGATATAGGATAAATCTTAGCTGTACAGGTCCATTGATGCTGTGCCCAATCACCAAAAATGAAAAAATGATCCAATTTTTCAGCGATGTTTAAAAAACCACCTCGCCGGTTTGTCCACGTAAAGTCTCCATTTTTGAAGGGAAACTCAATAAGGCCATTATTGACCACAAAATACTAAAATATTGTTGGCTTTGACTCACCCAACAAACACCCCCCATTTTATCAGCTGGCCTTAATATTGCATTAAAGTCCCCAATTAGCAGAAACAACTTCCCCAACCCTGAACTTAATGTAACTGAAAGTTCACTCCAAAGAAACTTCTTCTGAGCCGAACTCACAGGCCTGTAAACATTTATAACAAGAAAGCCTATTCTAAGCTGCTTTGAGAATACATGCACCCACTGCCAATTTTTCTCCAAACGTAAAACTTGAACCTCAACTAAGGCCTCATTCCATAAAACACCCAAGCCCCCTGAAGCCCCTAAAGCCCAAGAAAAAGAACATTTCCACCAACCAAACACCTTTTTAAAAGACTCAAAATCTTGTTCCTTGGTTTTAGTTTCCTGAAGCATCACTAGAGCCGGTCTCATTTGACCAAGACATCATTTGATTAGACGTATTTTGTCAGGGGCATTGCAGCCCCTGACATTCCATGATAGGATTTTCATGGTTGTCAGGAAAAGGCATAGCCTTTTCCCAATCTCAATTTGCTCTGTCCAACAACATTACCAACTATCTCAAGCTTCAACCTAATGGATTTTGGCCCTCTCATGTTCTTTTCTCCAATCTTAGCCTTCATAATTTGGGCTGATGATTGTTCTAAAGATCTTTTTGCCATAATACCAACACCATCATGCAGACCCAATAAATCTTCCTCACCTAGCTCCATATCTGAACCCACCTCTGAGTCAGAATCTTCCATCAGGCCACCACTGTCCTTTACCCCTACAAAGGCACTCTCCAAATTCCTAATTGGGGAAATTTCAATATCCTTAAACACTACCTCCATGTCTTCTTCAATGGATTTGTTTGACCCTGCATCCCTTTCGTGTTCTTGAAAGGATTCTAGAATTTCAAATTCCTTAGGATCTTTTTCCGGACCCAAAGGAGAATTCACACCATTCACTAATTTGTTTGAAGAGTGTGCTGGTTTTTGTGCTACCATTGATGGATTTCACAATCCATCCACTGACTTGCATTTTTGGATGACTTTAGTATTTACCTCCTTCTGAAGGGACCCATGACCCCCAAAACTTGCTACCTTCTCATTTCTCGAGAATGAAATGTCTTCCAGATGAAACTCTATAGGAGTCACCATTTTCTCTCCTTCTGAGATATTTTCAAAAAGGACATCCCTAGTAAGACGCTTCTCCCCATTTAACCTCGATTGATAATCAGTCCCAAACTCATTCTCAAGCATGAAATCTATTTCCCCTTTCTGACAGCCTTCCCAACGACTTGTATTCTCAGCCAACAAGGATTTATTTTCCATCCTAAAGACATACCCCCAGTCCTCAGGGCTCCAACTCTCTTCCCAGGCACTTGATTCAGAAAAATTTACCAACACTTCTTCAAGAGAGGTCTGCTCTGAATTTTTCCCTTTCACCAGCCTCTGACCAGAATTTGGAACCACTTCATCCTCACAGAAACCCACTCCCTTTGCTCCACCCTCTTCAACCTTAATTTTTTGTCGCCAAATGCCTTCTCCAGAATGAATCTCCAACATTTCTGGAAGAGGGTGAGTGACTAATCACATAATACACACCCTTGGATGCATACTAAAATCTGATTTAGCCAAGACTTCTTTTGCCTTCACAAAAAGACCCAGTTTATTTCCTATAATTTTGAGCGTTTCTAGACCCCAATATTCATGAGGAAGATTTTTTAAGTTTAACCAGATTGGGACCACCTCCACTTTTGTAGTATTTGGGTCAAATTTTGGGGTCCAATCCAAGATAGCAAACCCTCTCCCATCCATCATGAAAGGGCCATGTTTTAAAATCCATTTCTTATCTATACCCATTTGACATAACACTAAGAAAAACCCATTTTCTAGGGTTTTCAGCTCACATCCTTTTCCCCAGTTCTTATTACACCACGTCTGAACTTTGGAGAAGGCGGGCCAAATTCCTCCCCATTTCATGAAAAAAGCACACACCTTTAACAAACTAACAAAATTGTTCCATTCTTTGTTTTCCAGAGGGAGAGAAGCCATAAAAGAATGGGAAATACCTGGATAAACCTTGCTTGGACTAGTTTGATCTTTCTGATTCTTTGGATGCCAAAACTTTTCTTCTATTTTCTTAAAATCCATATTTCCATTGAAATGCAAAGATTTAAAACCTTCCCTTCTTTGCATTTCTTGAAGTTTCTAACGACCTTCCTTTCCCAAGCTACCCGAGTTGATAATAACTAGAGCCTGCCAAGCCTGAGAAGAAATGTGCCTCCTATCCTTCTGAAAACCTCGCACATTTCTTCTATTGTAAGGCCATTGTTGGTGCTGTCTTCTACCATATTGATTAATGGAATAAATATTGTCATTATTTGTTTAATTTAGAATTCATTTAATTCTCTTTTGTTTTTTATTAGTGTTAAATAAGTTTTGAAGGGGCCCTAAAACCCTGTACAAAAGAAAAGGTAGCAAAGATAAAGTAGTTAAGCTACCCCACCAAAAACAAAAACCAAGCTGATTAAACATCAAATAGCAAACCATCAACAGATAACAACCAAAGACATGAAAAACAAAACAAAAAAAACATAATAAGCAGTGACTAAAGAATTTCCTTTAACATCCTAGTTGCTTCTAGATCCTTAGATATCATCTTATTTGCATTTCCATGATCTCTTCAACATTTTGCATCAACACCACATTGTTCTTTTTTGTTTTACTCCAAGTACAAATTCTCAGCCTAGTTCCCAAGTCAGCAGCCAGCATACCCTTCTCCACATCCTCACCCCATCCCAATTCACTGGCTCATTAAACAGGGATCTACTAGTCCATTCCCTATCTTTTTTTGTTTAGGGACACCAAACCTTTAGTAGAGGACTCAAGCTTCCCCTTGCTAAGATTAATCAGAGCATTGAGATCTTTACGCATTTGCAAGAAATTCCTTTTCATAGTGGAAAGCCTAAGACCGTGATCTCACTTCAGATTAGCAACATCCTCCACCAAAAGGTCAAGGTTGGAATTCAACGATCTTAGCATACTAAAAATAGAGTCATTCTCCCTTAATTTTCTAGGGTAGATGTATTGCAGTGAGAAATTGTGTCATATTTGCCATGGAGGTCCTAGACCTCTTGAACCAACCACATAAGTAGATTAAAATAGACATCTACCCCTTCCTTGACCAACCTAGAAGCTTGTGAAAATTACATTGCACCCCAATACAAACCCCTCCCTTGATGGGAGCTCATGGGAGATTCTTCTTCCTGGAATCCCTCGGGTGGAGCAACCTTTTCTTTTCCTTTATCTTTAGATGCTGACACGGTAGGGGAATCCTCCAAATCCACAACACTATTCACCTTCCCTATAACTAGGACCCCCCAACACCACCACAATCTTGAATATTATCCTCATTCACATAATTTTCTACCTCACCAACCTTATTAACCCCAATTCCCTCTTGCATATTTTCCACCAATTCATGGGAGCACATTAGCCCCTATTTTGAAGTTTTCCTATAACTTGCTTTACCCTCCATAACCTCCTCATCAAAAGCAACCTGAATTTTACGTTTCACACACAAGGAAGAGGGATTAGCCTTTTCAGTAGAGCTTTTCTTACCCCTAGTAGATGGGGTATAATCCAGGTCTGTGTGGTAACTATCCGACCATGCAAAAGATTCATCCTCAATTTTCATTCCAACATCATCTTCCACCTCCTCAATTTGACATTTCCCACTCATATTCACCTTCTTCTTGTACTTACCAGGCTTTACAGGAACAGGGGAATCAATAACAAAATTACCTTTTATATGTTCCACAATCAACAACATCAAACCCTCATGTAAGAAGGGATTTCTAGGATTCCTTCTGAAGTCCACAATCCCATCTTCCAAAGACAACAAAAGATATAAAGGGAAAGAAACAAGCTTACCATGACATAAATGCTTAACATGAAGTGGTTCCCATATAGAGTCGTGTACCTCCTATCCAAGGTAAAGTAATGCATCATTTCCAAGGCCACCTCACCCCAAATAGGCTTGATTTTGGTGTGATCATAACCCCCACATTGGAGTCTAACCATTTTTTCCTTCTTCTTGTCCTGCAGGAAGTTCATTTTGGCCACCTCTGACATGGATTTCTCTTTATAAAATTTCTTTCCTTGAGTTGACATCCCTATTACTTCCATGATGAAATCCTCATTAAAAGTGATGTCCATACCAAACAAACTCATCACCGACTATGCCAAGCTTTGAAAAAGTCCTACGAGACATTCGACTCAAACCCATGTAATTTCTCCATGAAAAGAGTAACCCCTCCCTTTTGTAAAATTTCCCACACATAAACATTGGCTTTGATCTCATCACACAAGAAAGGCTTTGTCCTACACCTATCCCCACCCATCTTCAATGGTGACAAGTTCACAAGAGAGAGACCCCATATAAAACATATGCAAATAAACAAGGACAAAGGTAAAATTACACCTAGAAAGCGTGCGGTCCTTTCCAGGTACAAATAAAAATAATGGCCAGAATCCTCCTGCACATACAACTCATACTCTCATAATTTCCAATGAGTGCCACCAGCATCAAGTGTCTTATCAGCATGAAGTGATAATAATTAACATGCCAACCCTTGAGAACACCTAAAGAGACGACCCCCTCCAAAAAATTAGAAGCTATCATTATAAGCAAGGACATAAGCTCCATCGGCATGTTATTATTAACCTCCCATGATCTAGTTGATGCCACACCGAGATTCGCTAACAAATCCACCACCCCATTTTCCTCACAAAAGGCATGGGAAATATAAACTTCATCAAAATTATTTAACATAGAGAGGGCATCCACAATAAATCTTTCAATAGACCAAGAAAGAGGGGAAATTTTCCTAAGGCAATTAATAATATTCAATGAATCCCCTTCAACCCAAATTTTAGAATTCCCCTTCTCCCTAGCCAGCTTAATGCCATGATAGGTTTCCGCTGCTTCAAAAAAGTGGTTTGTTTGGATCCCCAAAGTGAGTGCCACCACTAAATCAAGCATACCATTATGATATCTTAACACTCCCCCACAACCAGTAGGTCCCAGATTGCCTTTAGCAGAACCATCAAAGTTGACTTTAAACCACCTAGGAGGAGGTGAGTACCAAACAAACCCATCTCTATCCAACTTAGCTTTTTTCAAAGGCTTGGAAATGTCAAAGGAAAGCTTCCATTGAAGAACCACTCCAAAATCATAATAAAAAACCACCACCTAAACAAGGACATTAGAATTAGCAACAACTTGCATAAAGTTCTCCTTAATGGCCGAGAAAATTTTGAAAAACAAGTAGATCGAGGAGAGAGAAATTTCCCTAAAATTTTTGTTATTCCTCTCCCACAAACCCTAAACAATATGAGGAAGCATAAGGGACCAAAGTAGACACAAAGAGGGATTGGAGGAGGGAGCCTGCCACTAGAGCTAGTGCTCCCAAACCGAAGAAGGGAGGATCCACTCCATCCTCCAAAGGTTAAGAAATAACACCCATACCTCCTGAGCAAATCTACACCCTATAAATAGATGAAAGATGTTCTCTGAATCCTCCTCACAAAGATAACATCTATTAGGTAAGGAGAAGCCTCTTTTCCAAAGATTGTTAATGGTCATGATTTTATCCTAAACCATTAACCACAAGAACATATTGATTTTGGGAATGAAACTTGAAGACCAAACAAGAGCCCAGGGAGGCTGTGAGCCCACAATATTATTGAGGAAGTGAAAAGCAGATTCCATTGAAAAATGACCTTGTGGGAGCAACCTCCAAACCACCTAATCCCTCTAAGGAACTATAGGAATATGAATTTGACTCAACACACTATAAAGAGTTTCCAACTCCTGAAACTCCTCATGAATTCTTTTCCATGCCCCATCCATGCTATATAATAAGAAAAATGAACCCCAAATTCCTAGACAGAAAGATACCTTAAGGGGGCCACCTAGACAACATCTTAGAGAGGGTCATGACCAAACCACTAGTCATCCCAGAAGATAATG
This sequence comes from Sequoia sempervirens, assembly GCA_007258455.2. NCBI lineage: Eukaryota > Viridiplantae > Streptophyta > Pinopsida > Cupressales > Cupressaceae > Sequoia > Sequoia sempervirens. The sequence continues at coordinate 306,427,582 of VDFB02000015.1, read as the reverse complement.
TCCCTTCTATTGCCTACCGACCACTGAGAACCAACAAAAACAACACTTCTAACCTTGACCAAGGAATTTGAAAAGAAGGATACCGAAGGAGGAATTTAGTCTTCCCTTAAGAAGTCTATGAATTTATCAACTCTAGAGAGATATTTAGAAGCAAGTATAGTCGTCCAATCCTTTTCACTAGCTAGAAGAAACCATAACTGCTTCACTATAAGAGCATAATTGAAGACCTTCCTTTGGATTGATACACCTCCTCCCAAGAAACTAGACTCATTCTTTTCTTTTCCTCAACACTAGACCATAAGAACCTTTTCTGAATACTTTTGAATCTTCTCCCAAAAAAAATTTCGTGGAATTTGGAAAAGGCTTAAAGCATACAACAGGAGGTTCTACAACATAGATTTAATTAAAACCAACTTACCAGCCTGATTGAGAAGAGCACCCTTCCAACTGGTCAACTTATTTAATTCTCTCTTGTTACCTTGAATATTTTGACTTTTCTTTTTAAAATCAATTTGAAATCATTGAACAAAGAGCATAATAATTGATAAATATGAATATGTAATTTAGTTTATGATTATTAGGTCTATTATTTTCAATTGCATGTTAGTAATATCATTTTTAGAAAATCTAACAATCCAGGTCCCTTGTTGAAACACGTTAACAACAATCACTTTTCTATTCCACATGGTCAATACCTGACTCTCAAGGAATATTGGAGCAGCTTTCTACTTTTCAAGAGGAGCAATAAATCATTATTGCTTAGAAATTTGGGTGTGCTAACACCACCCTCAACAAACTTGAGATAAATCAATAATGAAGTAAAAAATATTATGAAAAGTATGTAAAAAACCATGCATCAAACCTCAATTTGAGGTGTGATCCAAGATGATGTGAGATTATACCCCTTTTTGAATTATTTTTAGTAGAATTTACTTATTTGATAGAATAAGGGTACTATATGATTGACAAATCAAATGGGTTAGGAAAGCCTCTCTAAAATAATTTTTTCAAATGGAAAATGGAGATATAGGATTGAGGAATAGAATCAAGGGCCAAGATTTAGTTGCAAGGATGGGTTTCTTAGCCTTTTAATGAGTGTCAAAATAGAATGAGAGATTCTATTTTAATAGAGGATATTTTATTAAATTATGAGATGAAATGAGATGTTAACAAGTAGAAGATGAGGTGGCGGTCTAAGCATGCTCACACATGTGTTAACATGTAGGTGGAATATATGGAGAGAATTTTCACACATGTGAATATGTAGGTGGCACCTATGGAGGGAATTCTCACATGTGTGAACATGTAGGAGACATCTATGAAGAGCATGCTCACACACATGTGAGGAAGGGTTGGGGATGAGGCAAGATTAAAGGATGATGTGGAGGGTCAATATTCCTCTAATTTATTATTCTCACAAATATGTAAGGATGGGTATGATCAAGCATTCTCACACATGTGAGAGCATAGAGTGGGATGAGGACACATGTGAGGAAATGAAGGGTCAATATTTTGATCCTTGTTTATAAATTGGATGGAAGAGATTAAAAGTATAAATTATTTTATCCATTAGTGATGATATGGATTTTCAATTAGAAGAAAATATTAAGATAGAATTAATTATCCTAATCAATTCATTAACCATGTATTAATTAATTGATTAGTTTGAGAAATTTAGAGCTAAGGTTAATTGATTAATCTAATTTAATTAATTAACGTTGGGGAATAAAGAGGAATTAATTGATGATGAAGGATGGTTAATCATGAGGATAATTAATTAAATAATATTATATTTAATTAATTATAGGAAATTAGTATGAGGAATTACAAGTGAATTTGGAGTGTCTATAATGTTATATAATTGATAACTAAAATTGAGTGATTTATATGTAATTTGTCTCTAATATTCAAATTTATCCTTAAATACTCTTAATTTTCAAATGATGATGCCTGTGAGTGTTTATATGGATAATTCCATGCTCAAGTCAACTTACAATGGTCTTATTTTGGATGGGGTAATGAAATACATAATAAAGGTGAAAAGGATCCTTATATAAATGGTATTAAAGTTAGGAAAATTATTGGGATTATATATGGGTGGGTATGGACCACTAGATATAGGTAGGATAAATGACAAGGTTGAGGCTATGTTCAATCAAATTTCTTGTTGTAACTCTAAAATGTGAATTAGGGCAATATATTTATTGACAAGGTTGAATTGAGTGCAACAAAAATGGTGAAAAAATGTAAAGTATGCACTTTTATTCTTTATATTTCCCCTACGTAAATATTCATACAAATTTATCATGAATCATGCATGCTAAAGTAAAGTAAGATAAAGAGTAAAGTAAAACATACATTACTAAAGGATACAAATTTTCAAAGGATATATTTGAATGATAGTATACATTATTTTCAAGTTATTCCATGAATCCATTATTGTAAATATGTAAACATGATAAAAATAATATATTACTATAAATTACATTATCATGATCATAAAAATAAACAATCAAATTCTCTTATTCACATGAATCCAAGAATCACTATCATATATTAGTGAAATAAAAAATAAGATGAGGTCATGCAATTAGAACTAGTTTGACACCCATGTAACCATGTAAAAAGAGATGTGAAAGAAATATTACAAAAAAATTATAAGGTTGTTAAGGAGTAGTAACTAATTTATCCCCTCAATCTATACAATATGTGTCTAAGGAGATGACATGTTTTCAAGGTTGTTGAGGAGTTGGATTTGTTACAAACCCCTTAATTTATACAACATGAGACCATGTAAACTCTAAAATTGACTGATGTCTCATGCATAGGTTTATTAAGAATTTAGAACTAGTGCAAACCTTTCAATATATGCATTAAATAATTAGTTAATATAATAATGAATATGACATGCCCCATCAAAGAGTATGAATGCATTATAATGGATACAATTTTGAGAGGAGAAAGAAATAGATAACCACACATAGAAAATGTTTTTGGACTAAAATAATATATGAATTAACTAGCATGAGACAAATGTGTTTCCTCCAAAATTCCTCCCCAACTATTAGGACTAGACATGAAAGATATAGTAATAAATTACCACATAACATGTGGTGTAAAAGATAAGCATAAAATTAAGACATGTACCATGTAGTGAAAAATTATATTCAATAGAACTCATTATAGCAAGGCCAAAATAATGTAAATAAGAGGTGCATGGCCAAAAGTATTATACAAATATAACTTCATGAAAGGGTTTGGTTTAAAGAAATACATAAATATCCAAAACAAAGAAGAAATTATCATCAATAATAATGCCCCCAAGTGGGGAGAGAATGACAAGGGTTATCAATAAAAAATAAAACATGAAGACAAGTGGATAGAGCATAATACATATGGTGTAATCAATAGGAAAAAAAATATAAATGTAAACATAGAAGATGAAATAAAAATAAAAGTGTAAGAAAAGCATAACCAAAAGGTCCAACAATGTGAAAATATGAGAAAATGAGAAAATAAAGCAGTACAAAAGTGTGAAGCCAATTAAAAGGAAAATAAAATAAAATAAAAAGTAGAACATGATGAGAGTTCTTTGCAATATATTCATAATATTGCATCATACCAAATCCATATAAAAACATAAAAGAAAATACACAGAAAAGTTAAAACATAAGAAAAAAATGATGCAGTTGAGACCAGAGGACCTTATCAGGCCGTCACAATCTCACAGCCAACTCAGACCACACACACATAGATTGACACAACACAGGAATATGCGAGAAAACATGGATTCCTTTTATTACTAAAATTTTGATACAACATTACATGCCATTGAATGGGCTTTCATTACATCATCTGCAAATCTAAAATAGATTCACCTCAAACTCTCACTAGTGTAACCTCTCCTCTCCTCTCTAGTTCTGGTTAGCTCGCTCTTCTCACCAACCTGCCCTACGAGCTCTTGGATGCTCATCCACCTCCACTCCTCCATGATGGGTATATATATCTTATCTTTGTCATCACCAACAAGCTTTCTCCTTCACATCAGCCTGGTCATTCTTCCTTCTCTGTTGCCATAGTATGACCATTTATTTACCTTTTTATCAATAGCTTCCAATCATCAACCAATGAACATGGATTCCACAAGAACGATGTGGAATACATCAATTATTGCCTCACCTAGTGTCGTGATCTCATTCTCCATCCACCACCATTGACCAATGCACCAATCATACCCACTCATGTTATTGAGTCCACCATCGCCCTATCGGTGAAACCACTATTTACCTCCCATCGATACGAAGGAGTCTTGCTGATAGATATGCATACCGCCAACTCAATGAGATATCAATCTATTGTGGAGAATTTGATTTGACTCCCACTGATACACAAGCATCCCATCGATGTTCACCATCCACTCTATCCATTGTTCCATCGCCATGTCATTGTATCGTAATCCACAACAAGGATGTGGATTACCCAATCACATCATGCCATGCGTCATCCTTTTATTCGCCTCATGACTGCACGTCATCCTTACCCCGCTAGGTCTTAATCTAGCTTCACACTCCTATCGCCCTATTGTTGGGACTAACTCCATGGTCTTGGTGATATCACCTTGTCCACCCAATGAAGGATTATCATTGCTGTGTTGCCAAAAGTCAGAACTTACAAATCGGTTGTGGAGTTACAAAAAATCATGACTCGCTAACATCATTCTGTCGGGCTATCAGTGAGACTATAGGATGAGTCCCACCGATATGAACACCTCACACTAATCGCCCTGTCGTTGGGACAAAGACTGTTGTCCCACTGAAACAACACACTCATGCCGATGAAGCCGTAACACTCTATCATCATCGTGCCATCGCTGGGGCATGGAACATGGTCCCGCCAAAATTCAAACCTCACGTTGATGTAACTCCAATCACTACCAACACCATCGTTTCGTTGTTTGAACAGGTAGTAACCTCCTATCGATAAGCCAAAGTTTTGCCGATGAGGGAGCAATGTTGGCCAAAGAGGGTAGGAGTGCAATGCTCCTGCATTAGAGTCACTAGGTGATTAAAATCATGTGCTCCTACACATGGAGTCCATAATTACATCTTCCAATTCCACCTTCCTTTTCCTCCTCTTCTAGTATCTTTTCAGAACATGCAACCTGCTCCTCTAAAAACTTTTCTCTGCACTCAACCTCCTGGATGTGGAATCAACTCCACCAGAACCCAACCACCTCCTCTAAATACATCTCTCGTTCACTTATAAGCTCATGGGATTTATCCCACCATAGTCCATCCACCTCCTCTAATTTGCATCTGCACTTAATTTTGCAACACCATGCACATACTTCCTTGCATACCAATCATCCTAAATCACTTCATGCATAGTCACTACCTTATCCATCTCAACATTATGCATTACCTCCTTCACTAGTAACATTGTATCCAATGTCCGTCATCACCCTCAGGTACAACAATGCATTCCTCTTTTAGTATGTCTTCTAAAAGATATTTTCCAGTCGCAACCATTTCCTTGTTTGCATTCACACCAACATTAGCTATGTAATCAAAGGACTCATCCTTTTCTTCTTGTAAAAAAAAATAGTCTCTCCAATTTACTTATCACATGATGTAGAGCAGGGGGTCTCACAATCACAATTAACTCAATCAACCAATTGCCAAAGTATTAACACCTCAAACAAAGTGATTTTCCTCTCAAATTCCCACTAAGCCTTCTAGGGCAGAAAACATGGTTTTTCCACCATAATTTTCAAACCAAAATTCATACCGACAATTTAAAAGTTTTTTTGGATACCCATTTGGAATTTCTAAAACATACTCAAAATTTAGGGGTGGTTGTTTTGGAGGAACAAAGCCAAAAATATGCTGCATGGGTCACAATGAGATTTTCAAAACCTAGACTTAAAATTTTCACACCAATGGCTTAGACATGTCAGATAAGGCCTACCAACACCTTTCCAAGTAGTTTCAACAATCTCCTAAGCATTCTTCATCAAACCCTAACTTCTATGCAACTTTCATGACAAAATCATGATCTTTTTAGCCTAGGGAATCAACAAATCTTCACCAATTTTCATCCCCTTCTCTTGCAAACTTCAATAACATAAAACCTAAAATGTCTACACCCATTCCACTGAGTTCAAGACTGGTTCATTTGTGGAATGGGAAGAACTTCATGATTTTCTATCAAAACTCACAAAATGAGGGTTTTCAAGCAACTTTTAGTAAATCTACTCCAACTTCCTCAAATCTTGATGAAATCAAATGAAACGAAAAAAAGATCGAATATTCAATTCCACATCAAATGCAATGAAAGTAAGACCATTTCCAAGCCATACTGGGCCATACAAATCACTATAACAACAATTTATGCTCCAAAAATGCAAAAAATAGAGTTTTATTATTGTTCAGTCTTCAACACAAAAGCTAGAACTCTATCTTGACCTTTCCAAGTTTTATTTAAACACCTAAAATCCAAAATAACCATTCTCCAACTTTTCTTCAACTTCCAAACCGTTCAACTTCCCCTTTAGACACAAAATGCAAAAAATTCATGTGCAATATTTTTGCAATTTTAGAAAAATTTGGCAACTTTTCCCACTTGACACACCAAATCTCCTAATAACCTAAATTGACTCCAAAAACATAACAAATGGTCTTAAAAGGCCTTATTACACCAAAATTGACTTCACATCATAAAAAACTAACATTTTGCAACATTTTTTCATAAAGACCTATGGTGCCTTGCACCATACTCCTCAGGCAAAAATGACTCAAGTCCCATTGAGGACAGTGTTGTAACAATAGATTAAAGTTTGTTCCTACCATTCCCTAACCTCCAAGTGAAATATCCATCTAGTAGACCTTTCCAATGAACAAAAAATTGGAAATATGCATCATCCCTTGTCTTTTTGAATTCTTTGGCTCCTAGGTTATGCTCCAACTGGAGAGACTTACTTGATGGATGACCTTTAACCTATGCTTCATCTGAGAATGTTATGGAAATAGCATCATTAGCTGCTACCATATCTCCTTCATCCTTCTTCTTCACTTTAGGTGTGTGCTCAGACTTGTCCACATTCCTTTTCAATTCATCCTTGACCTTCTCAGCCTTGTTGCTCATCTCTCCCATCTGTTGTTGTGTCTCTTTAACTGCTGCTTGATCAACTATACTAACCTCCGCTATGGTAGAAATAGAATGACCGATATCCCTTTTTAAAAGCAACAAATAGAACACCTCTTCTATCCTCATAACTACATATTCCTTAATCCAACCTTGAATCTCCACAATCAATTCACTCTTCATGTCTGCTATCATACTATCTCCAGGTTTAGGAATGGCTGCAAGATCCATGTGCTTCTCTTCCTCTACCTTTATGAACTCCTTCCTACCTACCATCATCATATTAGGTTTCATGGTTTTCCCTTTATCCTCCTCTTTCAATGGTGTCAAGGTATAGGAGAGCCCATCTTTTCCTATCTCATAGGTATTCCTCCTTCCATCATACATTGCATGCCTATGAAATTGCCAAGGCCTCCCTAGCAGCAAATGGCACACATCCATAGGCAATATATCACATAGAATTATGTCCTTATACCCTCTTATATTGAACTCCACCCAAATTTTTTCATTTACCAAAACATATTGAACCTCATTCAACCAATAAAATTTATAAGGAGTATCATGTGGTACTCTAGGCAACTTGAGTTTTTCAATCATCTCAATTGAAACCATATTATCTGTGCTACCTAAATCAATTACAATTTTATGTACCTTACCCAAGAAATTACAAGTTGTCTTAAAGGGAGTCTTCCTTTGTAGTGGCTCCTTCTCTACTGATTCTTTGATGAGAGTTCTCCTTACCATTAGTGATTCACCAACCTCTGGAGCAACATGTTGTGATGGAGAGTTTACACTCTCATTATCATCTTCTTGCACCAATTGAGATAATCTTTCTCCTCCATGTGAAGTAGAGGCTTGAACTTCATTACATTTCCAAGCTTGATGTCCAAACTTGTTACATTGATAGCACTTTCTTATGAATCCTTGTGAACCTCTTCCTTGACCTCCAAATCTGTCTCTAAAGCCTGATCTACCTCCTCTAAATCCACCTCTTGCATCAACAACTTGGTCTTGGACTTTTCTTGTATCTTCTTGGTTCTCATATGGTTGCCTTGAGTTAGAAAATGAACCTCTTCCTCTAGAGTTTCTACCTCTGCCCCTATTTGACTTGTCTTGCCTTATCTTTAGCTTTTCTTTAGCCCTAATTTCCATTTGATAGCATTCCTCAACCGTTTTTGGATTTTCCAAAGTTAACTCATCTTGAATGTTGAATCTTAACCCACTAAGATACCTAGCCAATTACTCCACATCATCCTCCACGTGACCTGATTTTATGCTCAGTTTATAAAAATCATTAGTGTAAGCTTTAACACCCATTTCTCTTTGTTTCAAACCTTGAAGTTTCTTGTACATTTGAATTGCATAATCAGTCGGTAAAAAACTTACCCTTAATGTTTGCCACCATTTTGTCCCAAGAAACAATTTTTGACTTACCTTTCTTCCTCCTTTTAGTCTGCTCATAATCCCACCAGAATAGTGCATGACCCTTCAATTTTATTTTTGCAATCTTTAACTTTTGTTTCTCAGGTACATCTTCACATTTAAAATAATTGTCAAGTGATGCAATCCAATCTAAAAGCTCTTCCTCATTCAAATTTCCTCAATACATAAATACATCTATTTTTACTTTTTATTTATGTGCCTTGACTGCTCTTAGTAGCTTAGCCATCCTATGCTCATCAAGATCCAATTCCCCTTCCTCTTCTTCTTCATTCTCTTCTTCCCCTTCTTCGAGGTCGCTCTCATCACCTAGAACCATACTTCTTCTTTGACTGGTTTGAACAACCTCAAGCCATACTACCACCATATCTTGTAGTTCCTTCAATCTTCTAATCTCTCTTTCTATCTTCTCTTTCATCTCATTCATTTCCCTAGCCATAGTGTTATTCTTTGGAGGCATCTTGTTCACTTTTTGCTTCACACTTTCCTTCTTGTTTCAAACTTTCTCTCCCTTATAGACCTACCTATGCTCTGATACTAATATGATGTAGAGAAGGGGGTCCCACAATCACAACTAACTCAATCAACCAATTGAAAAAGTCTTAACATCTCAAACAAAGTGATTTTCCTCACAAATTCCCACTAGGCCTTGTAGGGCAGCAAACAGGGTTTTTCCACCATAATTTTCAAAAAAAAATTTATACCCACAATCTAAAGCTGTTTTGGATACCCATTTGGAAGTTCCAAAACATACTCAAAATTTAGGGGTGGTATTTTTTTAACAAAGCCAAAAATCTGCTGCTACACTTTGGATGAGGGCTAATTAGGCCTGTTTGAATGGGTCACAATGAGAATTTCAAAACCTAGACTTAAAATTTTCACACCAATGGCTCAAAAATGTCAAATAAGGTCTGAAAACACCTTTCCAAGAAGTTTCAACAATCTCCTAAGCATTCTTCATCAAACCCTAACTTCTATGCAACTTTCATGCGAAGAAAGACATAACATTTGATTCCCGTAATAGTTTTGAGTATGATAAGAGTAAGGTAGAAGGATATATTGCAGCAGTGAGTGTTTTTGTAGTTGAAGGTATTGCAGCTGAAAATAAGGAAGGAGGAGATGATCTCCCCTTGGCATAAGTGAATGACTTCTTATGTGATGGTGCAAGGCACCATAGGTCTTTATGCAAAAATGTTGCAAAATGCTAATTTTTGTGATGTGAAGTCAATTTTAGTGTAATAAGGTCTTTTAAGACCATTTTTTATGTTTTTGGAGTCAATTTAGGTGATTAGGTGGTTTGGTGTGTCAAGTGGGAAAAGTTGTCAAATTTTGCTAAAATTGCAAAAATGTTGCACATGCAATTTTTGCATTTTGTGTCTAAGGGGGAAGTTGAATGGTTTAGAAGTTGAAGAACAATTGGAGAATGGTTATTTTGGCTTGTAGGTGTTTAAATACAACTAGGAAATGTTGAGATAGAGTTCTAGATTTTGTATTGAAAACTAGACAATAATAAAACTATGTTTTTTGCATTTTTGGAGCATAAATTATTGCTACAATGATTTGTACAGCCTAGTACGGCTTGGAAATGGTCTAAGTTTCATTTCATTTTATGTGAAATTGAATCTTCTATATGTTGTTTTTGGTTTCATTCAATTTCATTAAGAATTAAGGAAGTTATAGTAGATTTACTAAAAGTTGTTTGAAAACCCTCATTTTGTGATTTTTGATAGAAAATCATGAAGTTCTTCCCATTCCATCGATGAACCAATCCTAAACTCAGTGGAATGGGTGTAGAAATGCTAGGTTTTGTATTCTTGAAGTTTCTTCCTTGCCATTTTCTTTGTTGTTTTATTGAGCAACCTCTTTATCTCTGCGATCTCTCCCTCAAGAATCTCTTGGTCTTCATCAAGTTCTTCATCGAACACTGGATCCTCATAGATCATTGCATCACCCTCAATTGCTGCAACCTTAGTATTTGCAACAAATACATCTTCCATCTCATTCTCTTTCGTGTTATCCCCAAAACATACTTCTATAGTATTCTCTCCCTCATTCTCACCTACATACGCAACTACGAAAAACTTTTTGTCTTTCTTCTTTGTCATTTTTTCAAACACTTGCCACACACTCTCAAACATTCAACCTCTCAGGTTTCAAATGTAAAATGACTCCAGTTCAGCGATCTATTTACAAATATTCAATACCTTCAGAGACTCACAAGTCCCTCTATAGTCACAAGTACTTCTTGCAACAATATCTCACTCTCTATTAGGGTATCAACCCTCTGTAGTTACATGTCCTTCCTACAAAAAATATCTTTAGGATTCAAGCCCTCTACAGTTGCAAGTCTCTTCTCACCTGCAACAATCTCTCCTAGAACTCAATCCTCTGCAACTATCCTCTACCCAATAAATATTTTGGAAGATGCTTCCTCTACCCACTCTCTCAGTGGAGGAACTCTACACCTTCTACCCAGCTTTATCTCCATTGGAGGATAGCAGTTACAGACCCTTTTTCATGCTTGCAACAAACATGCTTTCCAAAAATCTTCTTAGCTCATCACTTGTAGGTCTTCTAGCTTCAACCCACACTCATAGGTTCTATTGCAACTACCTCACATTCGAAACTCTATTATAGACTTAGGACAACCATCTATGATACCAATTTACACACTCAAGATAAGAGGACCTTATTAGGCCATCACAATCTTGTAGCCAACTCAGACCACACACACACAAATTGACACAACATAGGAATATACAAGAAAACATAGCTTCCTTTTATTACTGAAATGTCGATACAACATTAGATGCCATCGAATGGGATTTTATTACATCATCTGCAAATCCAAAATAGATTCGCCTTAGACTCTCACTAGTCTAACCTCTCCTCTCCTCTCTTGTTTTGGTTGGCTCGCTCTTCTCACTAACCTACCTTGCGAGCTCCTAGCTGCTCATCCACATCCACTCCTCCATGATGGGTATATATATCTTCTCTCTATCATCACCAACAAGCTTTCTCCTTCATGTCAGCCTAGTTGTTCTTCCTTCTTTGTTGTCATAGTATGACCATTTAGTTACCTTGCTATCAGTAGCTTCCAACCATCAACCAATGAACATGGAGTCCACAACAATGATGTGGAATACATCAAATATCACCTCATCCAGTGTTGTGATCTCATTCGCCATCCACCACTATTGACCAACACACCAATCATATCGCTCATGTTACTGATTCCATCATCGTCCTATCGGTGAAACCACTATTTACCTCCCACCAATATGAAGGAGTCCTATCGATAGATATGCATACTGCCAACTCAAAGAGATATCAATTTGTTAGGGGGACTCTGACTTGACTCCCGCTGATGTGGGAGAAACCCGAGACACAAAAAAAAAAACCCACAAACAAGAGAATAATTTTATTATTTAGAAAATGGAGCTTCTTACATGCAGAGGATCTCAAATCCCCAAGTTCTACAACACATGCAAGCTACAGAAAGCTACAGAATAACCCTTTCGCAATATGCGAGCTTGTCCCCCAAAAGGTTACTCCAAAAATTAGAAAACCTGCCCATAAATAGAGCTCCTCATTAGTTTGGAGCCAAAACAACATTCAAATTGAGTTTAGGCGGTTTGGCACCAAAAATTTACAACATGAAGTTCAAATTTCAAAAGAGCATTTGCAATGGTATCTTCTAGAAAGTGCGCCAACTTCCCGGGGCCATAACTTTTGATCTGGGACTCTAATTCGCGAACTGTTTGAACCGTTGGAAAGGTCTCAAAGTCAAGAACGCGCTCAAAATTAGCTATGCTGATTTCAGCAAGTTTCGGAGCCATTCCGGAAGCTCTAAGTGCCTCAAATCCAACTTGAAAGATTTTCAGGTGCAAATATGGGAAACTAAAACTGCAATATCTTTCAACCTAGGAATAGAAAATAAAAACCATAAATTGGGAATTTCATTATGATGAAAATGGTATCCAAAAGTGTAAAAACATCTAAAAAATGATAAACTTGAAATTTAACTATTTTCGGGTGATGTAAGATTGCCCTTACACCACTGGATGCTCCTGCATCACCCGCCGATACACAAGTGTCTCGTCGATGTTCACCATCCACTCTGTCCATCTTTCCATCACCACATCACCTCATCATAATCCACAACAAGGATATGGATTACCCAATCCCATCACAACATGCATCATCTTTTTATTCGCCTCATGACTACACATCATCCTTACCTTGCTAGGTCCTATAGCTTGCTTCACACTCCTATTTCCCTATCATTGGGACTAACTCCATAGTCTTGGTGATATAAGCTTGTCCACCTGATGAAGGATTATCATCGCCGTGTCATCGAAAGTCAAAAATTACGAACTAGTTGTGGAGTTACAAAAACTCACGACTCACCGACATCATTCTATCGGGCTATTAGTGAGACTCTATGATGAGTCCCATAGATATGGCCACCTCACATCAATCATCCCGTTGCTAGGACAAAGACTACTATCTTTCCGAAACAACACACTCACGCCAATGAACCCGTAACACTCCGTTGTCATTGGGCCATCACTGGGACATGGAACATGGTCTCACCGAAATCCAAACCTCACACCGATGTAACTCCAAATGTTACCAACACCATCATTCCATTGCTGGAATAGGTAGCAACCTCCTACCGATAAGCCAAAGTTCTACTAATGAGGGAGAAATGTCAGACAAAGAGGGTAGGAGCACGATGCTCTTGCATCAATAAAAATGAAAAAAATGTTTTTAGTCATTGGTGTCAATATGTACCAAAAAAACATCTTTACATTAAATGTAACTTCCAACTAATATAATGGAAAATAAAATATACACAAAGAAAAGGAAGAAAAATTAAAGGTAGAAGAAAGATAAAAAAGGTCTCAACCTATTATGTGTATAATCATTTCTTTCTAAGAAGTCATCCTCATATCAATCATTTATAACAAAATCATCATTAAAAATCATGTGGGAATAAGAGATACCCACATCAACATATAAGTTGGGACCTTTGATAAAGATTTGAGTAAGGGCATGAATATCTATTTAAAAAAAATTGTACACAAAATTTCTTAGGCTTTTCTTCTTTTTGTACCAATTTGTTTGTTCATTGGATCACTCTATTCTTATGCAATTTTCACTTATTTTTTAACCTTTCTATAATATTTACTTTCTATATTAGATTCTTTATAATAGACATTATGTTTCAATAATCCATGTGTAATTTCAACAATTATATATTTTTAAATTTTGACATTACAAATTATACCCATTTTAGTGCATATTTTTACCATTTTTTAAAACATTTTTAGTATTTTTTGTTGGTGTGAGTAAATGTCTTGTACCTAGTTAATTCACTTACTATGAACTTAGGAGATATATTCACATGTTCAGTTTACTTAGGTCTTAGGATTCTTTCTAGAAGACTTAGTTGTCATGTCTAGATTTTATCTTTTCCTAGGTAGTTATGATAAGTTGTCTCATATCATAAGTTTAAGACTCTTGTCATAATATTATGGCATATTATGTCTCACCTTGGCTATATAACCAAAGGGTTCTCATATATTTTATAAGGGAGGAGTTCTATTGGGATCAATTCTATTGCAATCTTGAGCATTGCATATTGATCTCTTTGTGCTTTCCATTTGGCCTCTAGATCTTGGGTATCTCCATAGCCAACTCTAACATGGTATTAGAGTAGGTTGGGTGCCTTTGGTTAGCCATTTTTTGAAAGATCTTGGTAGATCTTGAAAATTTGCATATGATATTCTCTTGCATTTATGATGATTTGGAGAATTAGAAAAAGTTGATAGAAATACTAGATTTTGGGGGGTTCCTTTTTTTGACTTTGTAAATTATTACAAGTACATTTTGGGAGCTTGTTGCATCAAATTTGAGCTCACCATTGCATCCAGAGTGCTTGAGAAATTTAGATTTTCCTTGTGTTCATCCCAGTTAAAAATTGGAGGCCAATTCTACAAGGGTTTGAATATTAATGGTGATTTCCAGATCCAAGAGGTAGCTATAAGGAAGCTAAGGTAGTGCAACAACTTCCTACACTAATGAGAGGAGAATAATGCAAAAAATTAATATATTTTTAACGGTTACTAAACTTAAACAAAAATAAACAAAAATATCATGCATACCACAACACAATGAATTATGTGGGGAAAACCCTTTCGGGAGAAAACCCCACACTCCAAAAGCCGCCCAATGTATTATTCAAAAATCACAAATATTACAATATAATTGTAGAGCAAGCTTCTCACAGGAGTATCACCAACCAGAGATCCAAAGGTAACACAACCACTATTAGACTCTCATAATACATCATAATACATAGATATAACACAATGCCCTCATAAAATAGGGTTGCCTTCTAGGGAAAATCAAGCCAAAAACATATTGACTATTAGATATGCGACATAATGATGAGCACCCCCCCATCGTTATTGTATGAATAGTACTTTATGTATCAACAATAACTTATGTAATTGTAAGGTTGAGACACATTTTTCCAATAGTAGCGACCACTTTAGAACATTTTGAGTCAAAAAAGACACCGCCATCATGCTTAGAAGGCCCAAAAACATACAGATCGACTATGAAATCATTCATTTTGGAGAAAGTTGTCCTCTGAGGATTTTTTTTTTATTGTCTAGGCTGTACAACCCAACCTACATAGGGTCAATTGTACAGTTTTCAAATATAACATATATATTTTATTTAGTTTTAATTTTCTTAAAATATTTCAAAAAAATTATAATTGATTTGTTTTTCGGAAAGATTTAATTTTTATTTAAATAAAAAACATAAATTTTGCAAATCATAGAATGTACCTCTGATTGCAGGTACTAGTGGTACCTTGTAATACGTAGGGGCCCGCTTGGTTGTTGCATGGCGTAGGCTGAAGGCCTCACCAACAACCCCAACGACCTTTTTTTAAAAACAATTGATGGAAAATTTTAAAAATTGGCAAGACCAAACTTGATAGAGAATAAAAAAGGCATATTCTGGGTTTCCAAAGATTCCCCACTAATTCTATCAAAGATTCCACCAAAGCAGAATATTCCCATAAGATTCTAGTGTGTAGAATATTTCGTCGGGCAGGAAGCATATTCTGACGTGACAACCATTTGGCCATCAAATTTAACTCACCAAATTTCTAACGTTAGCATGACATCAACACCTCTTTTGAAATATTTTTGGCCCCCTCTCCATTTGAGTTTTATTTTTGAAGGGTGATTTTAAAATGCTCATAATAAGGGCTTAGGACCTCTGTTTTTTGAGATTTTTTTTGATTTTGGGAAAAATTTTGTGCTCTTTCGAGTGGTGCAATCAGTTTTTGATTTTGGTTCTTGTTTTTTCTAAAAATTACAGATTCTCACAAGCGTTGCTGAGCCATTCTCATTCTAGGAACATTAAGGGCTTCGTTCTTGCTCATATGGTAATATTTTTGAGTGATATTTTTTAAAGAAAATATTTTTTTTGTACTTTCCATTGAAATGATCAATTTGATCTCATTCTTTGTAAATTTTTTACTTTGATCTTGTGTCCAATTTTGGAATTTGTAAGCACTAAGATCAAGTCTAGTTAGTTGTTTTGGCAAGTGGCACAAATATAAAGTGCTAAATTATATATATTGTTGGGGGATTCTTGATTAAGTGATTTGGGGGGGGTCTTTTGGTGCATTATTTTGATCTATTTTCTTTTGCTCTTCTTTTTCATGGATCATTCTAAGGTTCCTTTTCTCACATCATATGAATATTCAACATGGCATCAAAATTAATGGATTATTCTAATGACTAAAGATCACTCTCTATATGTTGAAAATAAGGTACCTAAACCTATAGATGCAGATGAAAAGATAAAATGGATGATTGTACATACCAAAGATCTTGGATGTCTTCGTAGCCTAGTTTCTCAGGATTTGTTGTTTTAGATTGAATTGTGTAAGAATTCTCATGAAGCTTGGAAAAAAATGAAATCTTTGTATAATACTACATATGAAGTAAGAGGCTATCAAATTGATAATGAACTGATGATCCTGGATCCTAAGAACTTTGAAAACATCTAGGACTACATCACTAAGGTTAATGATCTAAGAGAGCAATGTAAAGCATGTGGAATTGATAAGGAAATTCAGTTGGTATACAATACATTTAACAAAATTGGTCCTAATTATGTTGCTTTTGTTTCTAGCTTTCATACTCATAGATTGAATATGGCGTCTACATATACTACACCTTTATTTGCATCATTTTATGAGATGTTCATACATGAACAACAAAATCTTACAATGATGGATCTCATCAAGTCATCTAAATCTCAAGCATTGTTGGCTAGTTAGGTGAAAGAATCAAAATATTGTGATAAGAAATAGAAGAAATCAAAGAATAATCCACATTCATATCAAGAAAAGAATAAATTCTCTTCCAAGGATAAATCATCTAAGAAGGAGAAGCCTACTTGTTCATATTTCAAGAAGCTTGGACATGATGAAAATTCTTGTTATAAGAAGGATATTGATGAGTTAAAACATATCAAAAAAATCATATTGATTTTCTTTCTAGAATTTTTGAGTCACCTTATTCTTCTTTATATTCAAAATAGTCTAATAAGGACAAAGGTCATGCTAGTTTGGCTTCTACCTCAGGAAATAAATAGAAAGCTCTTTATGCTTCTACAGGTCTTGGATTAGGGAGATGGCTTCTAGATTTAGGAGCATCTCATCATATGGCATCTTCATAGTCTATTTTCTCTTGTTTTGAGCCTTGTACTATGTATCCTATTTTGATGGGAAAGAATGCATACATGAGTGTGATTGGGAAGGGGTCTATTGATATTGGGGAGGGCACTTTTAATGATGTTTTGTGTGTACCTCATTTTTCAAACAATCTTATTTCCATCTATTAGATTACACATGGTGGAGATGGGAGGACTGTGGAATTCACTCATGATTCCATTATCATTAGAGACTTGCAGAGTAGGGAGATTATTTATATTGGGATGGTTGATCATTCATCTCAGTTGTACACCTTTGTAGGTTTTTCTTCTGATGATGACATTGTTCCTTTGAATGTTGATCACACTTCTAGTGTGAACCATGATTTTGAGGATACTTTTGGCTTCTTGAACTTGGGGTTCTCACATCAAATCTCATTCTTGAACCTTGCATTTCATCTCCTCCATCTACTATTGCAGTTGATAATTCTTGTGTTGCTATAGATATGACTTCTTTTGATTTAGTGTAGCAGGATCTACATTGTCTTTCAACTACATCTACTTGGGACACATACTTGATAGGTATTGGTGGGTTTTTTTTGAGTCACACATTTCAAATTTGGGAGATACCATTGATTGCATATATCTTCTCTTTGATGGATATGTTTCTTCTTTAGTTGTTGTGAGGGAATACCCGACACTCTTATTCATTCTCTATGTGATAATTCTTCACATTTTGACATGAGTGTGGATGCTTTTGGACAACATTTGGAGGAGGCTTCTTTATCTTTAGAGGAGGCATACTTGTCTTTAGAGTGTGTTCTACATTTGTCTCTAGGAGATTTTGGATTGACATATTCAAATGTGTGGCCTAGAATTCTTATTTAGAGTGTGTCAGCTTTTGGCTTCGACATGGAGATACTTGAACATAGTTCAAAGACATCACATAACATTCTTCTTCCCACATCTTCCTTTTAGGAATGGAAATACATCTTGTATATCATTTTTATTTTGTTTCTTCCTAAGGGGAGGAATGTTGTTCTACGAGATTGGATCATCGTCAACATTCAATGTTGAGCTTCTACCATTGTACAAGAGTCACCACTAAGGGGGGCTGCATGGTCTCTCTTCTTCTTCTCTCTTATGGGGGGTCTTTTTCCTCGTATGGGGTTTTGTCCCTCTCATTCTTCATTAAGAGTATTTTTTATTTCATCTCTCTTTTGGGGAGGAGTTTTTTCCCATTGGGTTTTCTCCTTTTCTCTATTTGTGAGAGATTGTATTCACATTTGTACATGGGTACCTATCATGACCTAGTAGTTGGGACCCATTCTTGCATCTTTGCATCATTTGCATAATAATATTCTCCCTAAGTTGCACTTAAGGGGGGTACTGGTGTGAATAAATGTCTTGTACCTAATTAATTCACTTACTAGGGACTTTGGGGATATATTCACATGTTAAGTTTACTTAGGTCCTAGGAATATTTCTAGAAGACTTAGTTGTCATGTTCATATTTTATCTTTTACTAGGTAGTTATGATAAGCTGTCTCATATCATAAGATTAAGACACTTGTCATAATCTTATGACATCTTATATGTCACCTTGGCTATATAACCAAGGGATTCTCATATATTGCATACCAAAGGAGATATATTGGATTCAATTCCATTGTAATATTGAGCATTGCATATTGATATATTTATGATTTCCATTTGGCCTCTAGATCTTGGGTATCTCCATAGCCAACTCTAACATTTTCTGTAGTCAAAATACCAAAAATATTCTATCATGTATTCTATCCATTTTAGTGTTTTTGTTTCCTATTTATTATGGATGTTAGTTCTTGATCATTGAATCAAATATATAGTTGATAGGATCTATTTGGAACTCAAGATAGAGGCATTCATGATACTTCCTATTCATAAAAATATTGATCTTGATTCTATATACCTCTAGACTCATCCTTATGAATTCTTTTCTAAGTTTAGCATTTTGGGAATGCAAGTTTTAATGGGTATTGTTAGAACACACATATATTCTGAGAAGGGGGGTGAATCAATATATCCATCAGTTTAATCCAATTCAATATTATCAATCAAAACTTATTACTTCCTTAAACAAATAAAGTATTCAAAACACAAGCACACAAGCACACAACCACAACACCATATTTACATGGAAAACCCTACAAGAGGAAAACCACGATGAGAAAGCTGCTTGGAGCTATTGTCCAAATCTAATCTCACAAAAATGAAACAAGATTTTAAATTTTTTTATGGCTTCAAAAAAAGGAAGTTTACAACTCCCTAGAAATTACAACACTTATAAAAGGAGGCTACACACTTAGCATATGACACTTGATAAATTATGGCCATAAGAAAGTAAACTCAAAACATCCACAAAAAAAGGAAATTGAATGCAGTCCAAGCTAGGAGATAAGCATGACCTATTTTACATCTGCACATAATCCCATGCTGGCACACACAACACAAACTTTGCATAAATAAATCAATATACTAGGTCATCCCAACAAACACTTAACCCTCCAAATATTTGTTGGGAATAGGATTCCATTTAATTGCAAATCCTAAACATTAATTATTTCATGTATCTCCTAAGTTCTTGGAATGTGTTCAACAACACTAAGATTAGGATGAGATTAATTATTTGGATGAAATAAATCATAAAATTGGCATTTGTAGTTTTTCCTAAATAATAGGAGCATATGGGTGCACACATGGTAAGGTGAAACTCACCTTGTGTTCAATTAACTATTTAGAGTAAGAGATAACACTTATGAATGCATGTAATGATCCTAAGATTTAGGATTTGATGTTTTCATGCATGAAGTTCAATTCAGTTCAGTTCAGATGAGTTCAATTCAGAATCAGTTTAGTTTAGTTATCTTCAGTTGCATGCATGTTGGCTATTTTGAGTTGCATGTAGTTAGCTTCAGTTAACTTGGAATGCATGGATAATAACTTGAGTTGTATGAAAGATAACAGGGACTACCTCTAGTTAACAGGGGATGACCATTCTTGCATGAATGGTGTTGAGTAAATGTTTCAGTTAATAAGAAATCACTTGGAGCCAACTTGGGTGCCCAAGATGCTTTATTGGATTGATCTCTTTTGCATGTTGAGATATTTCTAAAGGCTCAGTTAAGTAGGATTACTTATGGGTGCCAACTTTGAGGAAGAGCTTTGGAATTATCATCGAAGTGAAGGATGAGTTGTAGCTTTAGTTTGGGATGCCCAAATGGATGAAGCACATGTTTTAGCATTTTTCTTCATAGGATAACCCTATTTGAATGAGATAGGTGTACCTTTTAGGGATAGGGCTTGTGCATTGTAACTGTAACTCATGTTGAGTTTACAAAGTTGATTAAAAGCCTATTTATCTCAACCAAGTTGAATAGAGTTATGAGGGTTTTTATTGTAGGTTGTGAAGAAGATTGGTGAAGGTAGAAGAAGCATTCTCAAGCAAGAATTGGAGATATTGTAATTCAGAGATTGAATAATAGAATAATTCTTGGTGGAGTTTTTTCCCAAAAGGGTTTCTCCACATTATATCTTGTGTAATCTTTCTAATATCCTGTCTAGTTCTTCTATCAACTTCTGTCTACATTCTACAACAATAAAATGGATTAATCAAGATAATCATGCACAAAGAATATATGTAACAAAGAAAAATCTTACTTAGATTAGCAATATTAAAGTTTTATAGAGTATTAAGCTGAGAAAACACCTCATTTTTCATCAATATTAACTCCATACCATAAATGGTATCAGAGAGACCAGATAACATCATGTAGACCACATTACAAGCATTAAATGATATTCAAAAATATTTCCATACCTCCCATTTACAACTTCACACAACATTATGCTGACATAGGCAAATAGACACTAGACTGAACATCAGTTACAAACCTAGAAAACATAGTCTTGAGATAAAATATTGAAAACCATACTTGTGGTACATCATAACACCTAAAATTTGAAATGAGGGAACATATAGGAAATTTTAACTCATCCTCCAAGCTATAAGACCACAACATCAACTACAGAGAAATGCAAAGCATTTATTTGAACCTTCCTAACTACAACAACACACTCTTCACACTGCTAGCTCTAGAAATTTCTATAGTAACTTCTATGTTCTGAAAAGGAACATACATGCTTACAATTGTATTTGACTAACTTACAAACCACAAGGCCATATATTAAAATGTAGAGGAATGCAAAGAATTATTTAGAGCATCTTCAGTATAACTTCCTGAGCCATTGACTACAAGAAAATATTTCATGCATTTTTCATCAAGATACAGTGAATACAACATTCACAACATCATTAACCTATTCATGAGAAAAAGGAGATATAGAACAACTATTGCAGCAAGCTCATGAAATCCATCATCATACTCAAAACTTTTAATCAACATAATGATTGCAACATATACAACCATACACATACTACCATTTTGTTGATATCAATGACACCACCTGCAACAACTTTACAATAATATTTTTGTTGACATCAATGACAACACCTGCAAATTTTTTGAAACAATCTCCCCCTTTGGCATTGATGACAACAATAACTTGATATGCAGTTTCCCCCCCCTTTAACATCAAGGGAAAAGGGATAGTAGTCTTCAATTGTACTTGTAGCAACATAAAATCTCCCCTTGACTGTATAAACCTTAACATTATTCTACTTGCTCCCCCTAAGAGGTAGCCTTCATCAATCCAGGGATAAAAGTATGTGTTGAATTACTCACCCCAAACATGTGCACCAACTATGCATCTAGTTAGAAGAGGGAGCAATAACCCCTAACTTCTATTTGAGATATTCAAAGGTGTCATTTGAAAATGCCTTTGTAAAGATATCTATAACTTGTTCTTTTGTGGGCACATAATCCAATCTTACTTGTTGATCCACAACCTTCTCTCTTAAGAAGTGATACTTGCTAGATATATGATTGGTTCTAGAATGCATCACTTGATTCTTTGAAATATTGATGGTGCTTGTATTATCACACATAATAGGAATAGGCTCATCATACATCACCTTGATGTCCTTCAATGTTTTATTCATCCACAACACTTGGGTGCAACAGGATGCTGAAACTATATACTCCGCTTCACTTATTGATAAGGTCATTGAATCTTACTTCTTACTAAACCAAGAGACCAATTTGTCTCCCAAAAAGAAAGTTCCACCACTAGTGCTTCTTCTATCATCAACACTCACAGTCCAATTAGCAACAGTATGTGCAATTAGAGAAAATTTATCACCTTTTTGATACCACAGTCCATAATCTCGAGTGCTCTTCAAGTATTTGAAAATCCTCTTGACTACCTTTACATGAGTTTCTTTTGGATTAGCTTGAAACCTTACAAACAAGTAGATAAATTGCATAATATCAATCCTTGATATTTTTAAGTATAGTAGGCACCCACAATCATAGACCTATATAAATTCTAATCAACCTTAGGTGACTCATCATCTTTGCTGAAATGACAACTTGTTACCATGGGAGTACTTACTAGTTTGCAATATTCCATACCAAACTTCTTCAACATCTCCTTGACATACTTTTCTTGAGAGATAAAAATACCATTATCTGATTATACAATTTGGAGTCCAAGAAAGAATGATAATTGACCTATCATAGATGTTTCAAATTCTTTATGCATCTCTTTAGTAAAATTCTTACACATTTTTTCATTCCCACCAAATATTATATTATCAGCATACACAACAACAATTAGAATTATTTCATCCTCAATTTTAATATACAAATTGTTATCTATTATACCTTTCTTGAAGCCTTGCTATAGTAGGTACTTGTCTAGCCTTGCATACCAAGCCCTGGGGGATTGTTTGAGACCATACAAATCCTCTTAAGTTTGTATACTATTTTTAGATCCTTTGATAACTGAAATCCATTAGGCTACTCTATATACACTTCTTCTAAGTCACCATTCAAGAAAGAAGATTTCACATCCATTTGATATACCTTGAAGTCTTTTTGACCAATAAAGACAAGAAACATTTTGATTGCCTCTATTCTTGCCACTAGATCAAATTTTTCCTCAAATTCAATTCGTTCCACTTGTGAATAACCTTTGCACACAAATGTTTCTTTATTTCTCACAACCTATCCATCTTCATTTAGTTTGTTTATGAACATCCATTTTGTTCCTATCACATTCTTCTATGAAGGTCTTGACACCAATTCCCAAGTTTTATTTTTCTCTATTTGATTTAGTTCATATTCCATTGCTTGAATCCACCCTTAATCCTTGATAGCATTAGCAAAAGTCTTAGGTTCTCTTCTTGATAACAAAGAGAAATTTAACTGTTAATTTTCTCTTGTAAATATCCTTCTGTTCTACACATCTTCATTCTTGCCTCCAATTATTTGATATTTTGAATGATTCTTTTGAACATAATTGGTAGGAATCTTAGGGATATTCTCTTGTACTTCCTTTTCTAAAATTTCTTCTTCTTCTTCTTCTTCCTCTGAGTAGGGAGGTTCATCAGACCAACAGTCTTCTTTCTCATGCGTGATTTGATGTGACTCTTCATCGAATTTGACATTTGCACTTTCAACTATCTTCTTCAACATTTTTTGTAGCACTTGTAAGCTTTTCTCCTAGTTGGGTACTGAATAAATATTCCTTCATAAAATATTGAGTTAAACTTTACCAAGCCTTCTTCATCTGTTTTGATAAAGCATCTAAGTTTCTAAAAATTCTAAAGTACTTGACAATTGTTGGTCTTCCATACCACAACTCATAAGGAGTCTTGTGTTGTTCACCCTTAGATAACCTTTGTTAAGAATATAGAAAACAATATGGACTACTTCTTTCCAATATGCATCAGGCAAATTGGCTTTATTCAACATTATCCTAGCCATTTCTTGAACAGTTCTATTTTTTCTTTCCACCACTCTATTTTGCTAAGGAGTTCTAGTAGTAGACAAATTCCTCTTTATCCCATGTTCTTCATAGAATTCCTCAAATTCATTTGATGTGAATTCACCACCTCTATCATGTAAGGAAAGCTAGATGCGGAAACAAATCTCCTAATGTTAAAACCTCAGGGAAGAATGCAGATATACATTTAAATTGCTCAATTACAGTTCAATTAAGATGCACTATGAAGCAAATAGCAGAAATAGAGTATTTGACAATCACACTTGAACACCAGATATACGTAGGAAAACCCTTACAGGAGAAAAACCGACCACACCAAGAGAAGTCACTTTGTATTACAGTAATAAATATTACATACAAGTTATAGACTTATCTTTCTGATGTCTGTTACAACAGCATTCACCATGAACAATCTTGTATAGGAACCTTCAAGTTACAGTCTACACACAATAGAATTCATCCATTAATTCAATTCGAACTGATACAAAAATTGTTGATTGAACTAACTCATCACAATCTGCAATCACAGAGTATAACCATGTTGTTCCATGTCTGTTGAGCTTCCTCACAAAACCGTCACAATGAACAATCTTCCAACTGTTCAGATTCGGCTTCTCCTATTGGTCCACGAGAATCCACATAGGATGGTCAAAATAGTCAAAAGAGTTCACACTGTGTTGGCATCTCGGTGAGACACTAACAGTGTCTCGTCGATGCCCAAAAGCTTCATATCGATGTCACCAAGAGTTCCATCGAGATTTCATGTGTTACACCGAAGCACCACATAGTCGACAAGACCTATCGCTTTCGCTAGGAGATCATAGCAAGGTCCAAAAATCTCATAGATGTGAGTTTACCATTCGAAAAGAGTATCATTCTTTGCCAACACCTCATGCCGAGTCATCAAGGGTTATACCGAGCTCCAATCACCAGTCGACAAGACTTATTAATATCGCCAAGAGGTTTCTCCGAGATCTCTTATGCCACCCTGAAGCCATCAACAATCACCAAGACATATGTCCTTCGCTAAGACTTTACTCCAAGATCTCTAAGTTACATTGAGACCACCGTTCGCTACGAGCTATACCGAAGACTTCAACATCATCAGCGAGACTCACCAATGTCGCTAGGACTTCTCCCCAAAGCCCTTTGAGTTATCCCAAATGAATGTGGTTGGTGTGACTTTCTCACATCAGTAAGACTTCTTACCGATAGTATTCCTTCTGACGATAGTTTCTCTGATAAATTTACACCAAACGCTGTCGGTGAGACTTTAACTATTCGCTGGGATGTCATAGCGAGAACCCTTTAGTTATCCTGAAGATTTCAATACAAAACATATTGTCAGCGAGACTTTAACACATCGACCAGACTTCTTCCCAAATGAAGCCTTTCGGCAAAGGGTCTCAACAATAAGTGATAGAATGGCCTATCGGCCAAAGGTCTCCACGAGTGGTAAGAGGTCACACCGAATGCTTCTTGTCATAGTGATAGGCTCTAAAGTGTAACCGTTCGGTGAGACTCCTCTAAGGTCACAACGACTTGTACAATACAACAAGATTCAAACTACTAGTCGGCCAGACATAGAATGTGTCATATTGACTTGGCTCCAGAAGAGGTTTAAGCTTGTGAGATTGAGACATATTTCCAACAATCTCCCACTTGCCGAAGATCACATAGGAACCTCTAGAGCACAACATAACTTACTGAAAATCATGGGAACTAAGGTCCATTGAACTAGCACACCACATGAACTTGTCTGTGCTCACTCGCTTTGTCAATGCATCTACAACATTCTCTAGAGTATCAACCTTTTCCAAACTGACCTTTCCATCCTCCACCATATCTCATACAAAGTGGTACTATACATCTTTATGTTTCATTTTGGCATGGAAAGAAGGGTTCTTTGCCAGAAAAATTGCACTTTGACTATCACAGAAAATAGTTATTTCCCCTGCATCAAAACCAATGTTAGAACACAAACGTTTCAACCAAACTTCTTCTTTACAAGGATGAGTAGCTGCCATGTATTCAGCGTCATAGTGGAAAAAGCGACTACATCCTGCCACTTGCTCATCTAGCTCACTGCACCACCATGCATCATGAAAATATATCCACTGGTGGAACTCTTGCTGTCAATGTCCCCTGCCCAATTATAATCCACATAGCCTCAAATATTGAGAGTCCTCTGTGATTCAAGCAAATTCCCATGGTAACACAAAGAAAAATATGAAGTGCCCTTCAAATATTTGATAACTCTCTTTACATCATCCCAATGTGTCCTTCCAGGATTAGCTATAAACTGACTAAGAACTCCCACTGCTTGGGAAATGTCTGGCCTTGTACAAAAAATTACATACATGAGATTTCCAACCGCACTAGCATAGGGTACACTGGTCATGTCTTCCATCTCAGTAGGAGATTTTGGACAATCTTCAATAGATAGCTTCGTTCCTTGTAAGACTGGAACAACTAGTTGCTTGCAATCATTCATGCTAAATCTCTCTAGAATAGTCCTGATATACTTAATCTAATTGAGCCAAAGTTTTCTATTTACCTTGTCCCTGGTTATCTCCATCCCGAGAATATACTTTGTTGCACCAATATCTTTTATTTTGAACTTAGCAGAAAATTGAGACTTAAGATTAGAAATCATTAGCTTCCTATTGCCTATGAATAGCATATCATCAACATAGAGAGCAATAATAAGCATTCGATCACTTTCAGCTTTATAATAGGCACAATGATTAGATTTTGATCTCACAAATCCCAAAGACAATACAAAAGTATCAAATTTTTGGTACCACATTCTAGGTGACTGGTTTAACCCATACAGAGATTTCTTTAACTTGCATACCAATTTTTTTTTACCTTTTTCAACAAAGTGCTTAGGTTGGGACATACAGATTTCTTCTTCAAGATCACCATAAAAAATGTTGTCTTCACATCCATCTGTTCGACCTCTAAGTCATACGCTGCTGCAAGTGACAAAAGAAATCTGATAGACGTCAGCTTAGCTATAGGAGAAAAAATTTCCCCATAATCAATTCCCTCTACATGGGAATAACCCTTCGCAACCAATCTTGCCTTATATTTTTCCACACTGCCATCTAGACCAATCTTCTTCTTGAATACCCATTTGCAGCCCACGACTTTTCTGCCTTTAGGCAAGGACACCAAAATCCAAGTGTCATTCTTTTTCTTTTCCAATGATGCTATTTCTTAATTCATGGCTTCCAACTAAGAGTCTAAATAAGACATTTTAAATGCCTCTTTTATAGTCCTAGGCTCATCAGTGCTAGAAATCAAAGCATAGGCACAAGTAGAATCAATCAAAGAGAACCCATACCTATCAGGTTTTTTTCTTTCATGGGTTGACCTCCTCACTTGCTGAGGCTGAGGTTCTTCTTCTTCTTCTTCAGAACTTTCAGAACTGCTTGAGCTCTCCTTAGTTTCAGGTACATTTTAAATTTTCAATTCCTTTTTATCTGGTGTAAGAGGAATTCCAACTACATCCTTATTATTTTCTGACTTTGTTTTTGACTGCAGATCCAAGGTAGAAGGCTTCAGCTCATGAGAGATTACACTTCTACTATATACAACCTTCCCCATAGTAAGATTCCAAAGCTTGTATCCTTTAATGTCAGCACTATAGCCAAAAAAAATACATTTGACAGCCTTGTTCTCCAAGTTAGATCTTTTCTCATACGGCACATGAGCATATGCCTCACAACCAAAAACCTGAATATGTCTTAAAAAGGGCTTCTTACCAGACCATGCTTCCAAAGGCGTCTTCTCAACAAGAGCAGAATTTGGAGAATGATTGATTAGGTAACATGCAGTAGATATAGCCTCAGCCCAGAACTTCTCCTCCAAGCCAACACTACTGAGCATACTTCGTGCTCTCTCCATCACTGTCCTATTGAACCTTTTTGCAACTCCATTGTGCTGTGGAGTATAAGGTGTAGTCTTATGTCTTTAAATCCCATGGTATTTGCAATACCTCTCAAATTCATCAGAATAAAATTCACCGCCATTATCAGTCCTTAGGAATTTAATTTTTCTTCTAGTTTGATTTTCTACAAGGTTCTTAAATTCCTTAAACCGACTGAATACTTCTTATTTACTTTTCAAAAAATAAACAAATGTTCTTCTCGAATAATCATCAATGAACCATACATAGTATTTTGATTTAGACAGAGAAGGAACATTCACTATACCAAACACATTCGAATGAATATAATCTAGCAAACCAGAAGATTTATGAGGACTAGAATAAAATGAAACAAGGTGCTGTTTTCCATATATAAAATGCTCACATAATTCAAATTCAAAATTACAATTAGTCTATGATGCCAGAGCATAGTCTTCTTTGCTGGAAGTTTTACTTCCATAGAGTTTACACAATTAGGAATATTTCCCTCTTTACCTCCATAAATAGCTTTCTGTGAATTTATAGAGACATTATTGCATTGAATAACATGTGCATCCAGCTTGTACAGGGTACCAATTTGAGCACCTCTAGCCAGCACCATAGAGCCTCTAGTCATTTTGCAGCCATTTCCAGAGAATGTGACTTGCACTCCAATATCATTCAAGATAATTACAAAAAGTAAGTTTTGAGCTAGACCTGGTATATGTATTACACTATTGATTCCCTTCACTCTGCCATCAGGGAATTGGATTCTGACTCTTCCACGACCAACAATTTCCAAAGTTGAATCACTTTCCAAGTACACTTTTCCACCATCGTATTCTTCATACTTCGTGAACTAGTCTCTATGAGATGTCATGTGAAAAGATGCACCAAAATCAATCAACTAGACATCATCTGATGCCTGTGTAGCCAAGGCTGCAATGAAGGCGTCTCCATCACTGTGAGAAGAAGCATTTTTGAAAGAATACTTCTTCTTCTTCTTCCCCTCTTTACAATCCTTTCGGACATGACCAGGTTGCCCACAATTCCAACATTTCACCTTGGACTTCTTGCCAGGAGACTTTGATCTCTCCTCTGATTGCGATTTCGATTTCTTGTCCTTCTTGCCCTTCTCTTTTGACTTTCCTCTAACAACAAGAGCTTCCTTCACCAACTCAGAAGATTTCCTTCTCATCTCTTCTAACAACAAAGAACCAACAACATCTTCCATCTTGAAATTCGATGTTGTACTCCCAATAGCTATCACCAGATGATCCCAAGAGTCTGGCAAAGAACATAGTAGAAGTATACAATGATCCTCTTTATCAAATTTTTACACCAATAGATGTCAATTGAGCAATGAACATATTAAATGTGTTCAAATGATCAGCCATAGACCCTCCTTGCATTTTCAAAGTGTACAACTTCTTCCTTGGAACAATTTAATCACCAAGGACTTCCCCTGATAAATAGATGCCAGTCTCTTCCATAAAGAAGATGCAATCTTCTCCTCATGCATATTCATAAGAATGAAATCTTCCTGTAAACATTTAAATTTAATCACTCTCATATGATTAAATTTACTCCCTTTCTGTCTATCATATTAAATATTAATTTAATAAATCAATATTACACCTTTTGTCTCATATCTATAAAGTATTTAATTTAATAATTAATTTTTTATCTTTCACCTTCTTCCTCTCTAAATTAAATAAATACACTAATTTATTTAATTTAGTCATTTTCTCCCTTTTGATTTAAATCAATTTAAAATTTTTTATTTTCTCTCCTTATCACATCCTCCATAATTTTTCCCTAATCTGAATTAATTTAATTAATTCATGATTATGATGTGCATTCTCTTAATCAAAGATTAATGTCACATCCTCCTACATTTGCCACTTGCCTCTAGTCTTCCATTAATTAGCCTAATCAAATATTTGCACAACCTTAACCAAGGTCATTAGCCAGATTTAGCACCACTTTTTAGCCAACCTTTGCATTTACCTTCTTTTGGCATTGACCCCCTTTCCCATGTAAATTTTTAATTCACATTTATTTATCCTAGATTCCCCTCCTTTATATGTGAATTTTTAATTCACATTCCATCCTTCCAAGGCTTCTAGAACTTTGGACTTCTCACAATCTCCACATGTGACCAAGTCCACCTTTTTGGAGCCCACCTTTTATCCTTTAGATTCTCCTAAGAATGTGAATTTTTAATTCACATTTATGTTTTCAACCACCTTTCCTTTTCCCATGTAGATTTTTAAGGAATTCCAAAATTCCTCAAATGTCCCTTTCACTCCCACTTGAGGACAAGAAATCCCTTTTTGTGAAAATCTTCTCACTCCCTAAGGTGCTTGTCCTTCCTCCAGCTCATGTACCTTTTTGACACCTCACTTACACCTCATCTTCTCTTGGCCACTTCACCATCTACATGTCAAGATGTGAGGGCTTGTGGGTTCTCAACCCACCATAGCCCTTCATCTTGGCCTTGTTGGATGCATCTCAAGCATTGAATTCTCTAGAGAATTCAAATTCTTCTATGAAAATTCAAATTCTTCTATAAATACCCCCTTCTCAAGGGGAATTTTCAACACTTTTGGACTTGAGCAATCTTATGCTACCAATTTGCATTTTCACTCATTTTACTATCATCTAGCCATTCATTCTAATCATTTTGCACATTCAATCTTGCATTTAGTCACTCAAGAAGCCATCTAAGGAGCACACAAAATCATCCCAAGCAAGGGCCAATCAAGGAGTCTTCCACAACAAGGAAGGTGAAATCATTTGCATCTTGTTTTATTTACTTTCCTCCTTGTTTTATCACTCTTTAGGCTAATCTTGAAGTGTCTTTAGTCTTTTATTACTTGCATTTTTAAGTTATTGTGCACATTAGATTAGGGTAAAACATTAAGGTACACATTTCTGGCACGCTTGGTGGGACCCACAAATGGGTTCTTGCATTTAACCTCCATTTTTACTAAGAATTTTGTAGGAAAAGGTCACAGAAAGGTGACAGTGGCCTCTGCTTTACCGCAGAAAGGCGGCAGCGCCCTCTGCTTTACTGCAGAAAGGCGGCAGCGCCCTCTGCTTTACCGCAGAGAGGCGGCAACGCCCTCTTGTCCACTATAGAAAGGAGACATCGCCCTATGTCTGTCAATTTCATGTTCTTCTAATAGTTTGTTGTAGTTAGGTGTGTACTTAGAAGGTTTTTCTAACACTTTCTTGCAGTAGGGCGTACAACTTTCTCTTTTTTTTTTTTAAATTTCCTACAGAGGGGTGGATACGCCATTTTATTTTGAAGGTCTCTTTTTCTCTAACATCTTGCTACAGAAAGGCGGCAGTGCCCTCTAACCTTTTGCTGCAGAAAGGCGGTAGCACCCTCTGCTTTACCATAGAAAAGCGGCAGCGCCCCCATTTTACTATAGAAAGGCGGCAGTGCCTTCTGTTTTACCACAAAAAGGTGACAGCGCCCTCTGCTTTTCCGCAGAAAGGTGGCAGCGCCCCTGTTTTGCTGCAGAAAGGTGGCAGCGCCCCAAAACAACACAGTTTGGAAGGTAAAATAGTCATTTTAGCTACGTTTTTGCTCTCATTTTTTGCTATTTTCAAGTAGTAACCCTCTAACATTATTTTTCCAAGAATATTGGTATTTTTTGCTAACATTTTGCAGCGTATTAGGGCGTAATTGACCAAGAGCGAAGAAAAAAACACCTAACACTTGTTTGTAGGGCCATCTATTTGATCAGATTTTCAAAAATTATCTTTATTGTTTTGGAACATAGTCTAATTAGGGGGAGTAAACTTCATTGCTTGCTGTGATTGTTTATTCTTATGTTACCCAAAGGGGCATTAATTTGTTTTCACTTTCCCCTTGCACTTCGTGTGAGCCTGGGGAGTAATTGGAAGCAGTTAGTGTCTTCTTTTTAGTGGGACCTGCTTGGAGATTTCATCACCCCAAGGGATGATTCCAACCATGCGTATCGGTGGGGTATATAAAGGGGGAGAACGAAAGTTGTACCCCAATCCAGTCATGTCATAATTGGCGGAGCGTCGAAGCTAGGGTGATACCTAGATAGACGTGAAGAGTTGGTCCAAGCTTTTCAATATCTCGCTGGGGTTCCTGACTCATGCTTGTGACTGACTAGTGTTCACGGTTGTGCCTCACGTACCAAGAGTATATCGAGGACTCCCTAGAAGCCTTGTGCATCCTAGATTAACACCTTGCCTGGCCATACCCTTAATATTAATCATAGGATTATGCTTGCTTGAAGTATTTTCTTGTGAAAAATCTGTCAAATCTTTAATATTTTGGCCTTACTTTATCATTTTTGCGTCCTTGCCATAGCCATTTCCATCAAAACCAAACTTTGTCTTGCTGCAAAAAGGTGGCAACGTCCTTTGTTTTACCACAGAAAGGTGACATCACCCCTAATTTCGTTGCAGAAAGGCGGCAACGCCCCTAATCTTGCTGCAGAAAGGTGGCAGTGCCCCTGTTTTGCTGCAGAAAGGTGGCAGCACCCTTGATCTTGCTGCAGAAAGGCGGAAGCACCCCTATTTTACTGTAGAAAGCTGTCAATGCCCCTAATTTTTGTTGCAGAGGGGCAGATTTTTCCTCCTGAACACCCGAAATCGTCCCATTTGGATCCGTTTAGCCTCTAAACCATCATTCAATCATTCCCAATCATTACCTCACCATCCTAAGCCTCCATTTTGTCACTCTAAGCCTCCTGAAATCTTCATTTGATTCGTTTAAACCTCCATCTTATCATTCCAAACCTTTGTTTAACCATTATAAATCCCCACTCACTCTTCATAATCATCTTCAATCCACCCATTCATTGTAATTTCCTTATAATTTTACTGCCAAACACCACTCATAACCAAACCTCCTTAAACTTGCTTTACAAAGTGGTTACCCAAATTGACCATAGCACTTGAATTTGATTATTAGCCTTTAACTTTGACCCCAATCAATTCGCTTTCATCTTGAGGTGAGTTCGGTGTTGTAAGTTATCATCATCGGCCCAATCAATCCATCACTATCTTAAGGTGGATTCAGTGCCATAATCGTCCTCTTAATCAATCAAAGCTCTAGGTCATTAAGGGTAACTTCCTTTGATCAAGTTTAAGGTCTCTTTCTCATCTTTCATCATCCAACCATACCCATCCGATAGTCTAAATCTATCCAAACCGATCATTCGATCAAATTGTCCAAATCAACCAAATAATCCAATCCAATCCAATCCAATCCAATCCAATCTAATCTAATCCAATCGTGCCAAATCCAAATCCAATCCAATCCAATCCAATCTAATCCAATCATTCCAAATCCAAATCCAATTCAATCTAATCCAATCATGCCAAATCCAAATCCAATTCAATCCAATCCAATCTAATCCAATCTTGCCAAATCCAAATCCAATCCAATCAAAATCCAATCCGATCCAATATATCCAAATAAAATTTGATCCAAATCCAAACCCCATCCAAATCACATCTCATCCAATCACAATCAAATCATTCATCAAAAGCATTAATCTACTCATAGCACATTTGCATGCCCGTTCAGACCCGATCATAGGCAAAAAAAATGGCTGACCAACAAACCCAGAATGCCCAATCAAACAACCCTCAAGATCCCAACAACACAATGAACATCTTATCAGATCCTAATAAATGTACTAACACCCCTCATGATCCTCATAATGGAACTTCGTCACACTCCAACACCGAGAATTAGAACAACTCACCACACGGTGAAGAGAGTATGGTTAATCAATCTGAGCTCACACTTGAGGAACATTTTAGTAATCATGCCAATGTGCAAATGACTGACCGTTTGCTCGAAAAACATGGGGAAGAAATCTTGGCCCACCTAATTGAGAAGGGTGTCAAACCCCCCCCGAATGTTGACTAGTCCAAATATAGGGGTGCCCCATCTAACATACTCCAAGAGTCACAAGATACACCAGAAGGTTCATGCTTCCCCAATGTTCCGCCAGTTGAGGGTTGGCATCAACCTAAATTTGGCAATGCCATTCTTTATCAGGTTAACTATCCCCCACACGCTTCGACCTCAGTTATAGGAGGACCTCAAGTACTTGATCCAAATAATCCTTTTGCCTACGGTATGCCACAAAATGTTCTACAACCTCCACCATTAACGTTAATAGCACCCCCTCCTCCGAATCAACCTCCAGTCAAAATTGGGGGCACCTCCTTTGCCACATCACTTCCATCTCTTGGGACCACAAATCTATCATCTCAACAGCTTCACCAATCCAACATTCCGCCTCAATTACCTCCACAAGGCACACCCTAACTGAACGTTCCAAGTGGTACCCAACAACCCCCTTTACAAAACACTTCTACACTACCTCCGCCGTCTCATTAACAACAACCTATACACAATAGTTTGGCCTCTTCACAACAACCACCCTACCAATCACAAGACAATCCATCTTGACCTATTGCTCAGACCATATCCCCCTTTCTCGCATCCACTTTGCGTCTGAAGGGTCAACCACAACACAATATCCCATCTCGGCCCATGCAACCTTTGACGTCACAACAACAACTGCCCCAACACTACTACTATCACAATCAACAACAATTTCACCAACAACCGTTTTATATGACCTCCCAACAATCACAACATAGCCAATACCCCCAATACCAACAAACTAATGCGCAATGTCCCATCCAAGTTCCTCAACAACCTGCCCCACACTTTTATCAAACAAATCCATATTATACCCCACAACAACAGCCCACGTATCAACAAAATCCCCCGTATTACCAGCAAGCCATGTCATCATCCAATCATCCAAACCCATATTTCAACAATCCAACGCCCTTTCAGTAGGATTCTTTATCATCCTGTCATCAATATCCCCCCAACCCACCACCACCTAGCTCAGACTTGTTGGAAATCAAAGCCGCACTTAAGGATCTTCAAGCCAGGGCTACAAAACAATCATTCAAATTTGAAGATATATGCCCATATCTGTTTGATCCCTCCATCTCATTGATCCCGTTTCCCAAACATTTCAAGATACCAAAATTTGACAAATACAAGGGAGACAAAGACCCTAAGGCTCACTTGCAGGAGTTTTATTCCCAGTGTCAAGAAGTCATGTACAATGATAACTATCTCTTGCGCTTGTTCCCACGAAGCCTACCAAGCCATGCCTTAGATTGGTTCATGACTCTCGAAAAGGGGTCCATAAATTTTTTTGCAAACCTGTCAGAAAAGTTTGTATCCTACTTCTCTTTCAATTTGCAGAAGGATACAGACACCTTAAATCTCCTCAAAGAGAAACAACGTGATGGAGAAACCTTTACCAGCTACCTACAACGGTGGCGTGCATTAGCAAGTCGAATGAAGAGCCCTCTGAAAGAAAAAAGATATGGTCACTCTTTTCGTGGAAAAATCTCATCCTGACACGGCCCATAATTTTAGATTACATTGTGTCACCACCTTCACGAAGATAGTAGAAAAGGGACCCATCCTTGAACGTGCCCTTATTGCCAAAGGACACATTAAAATACACGGTCATGATAAAGAGAGGTCATTTGGAGATAAACCATGATTCTGGAACAAGAACAAGAATGCGGTAAATGATGGCGTGACAGACACTAAACATGTCCAAGTGGCTAATGCATCCCAAAAACAATAGCCGTCTGTACCCAATGCCATATCTGTACCACAGGGGGCACCTTGTCCCCCTCAACAATCAAACCAAAATAATCAAGGGAACACCAAACGTCAATACGCCCAATTGGGTGAACCCCTAAGTGTTGTTTTTAATAAATTGCTACAAATCAATTACCCCATCACATACCCTGTCACCAAGCCATTTGACGAGTCCAAACCCAAGCCAACATGGTTTAAAGAAAATGAGTATTGTGACTTCCATAAAATCAAGGGACACTTGTTGAATAAGTGTTAGGGTTTGAAGAATTATGTCCAAGATCTCATTGATAGAGGAGATATCAAGGTTGACCCCAGTCAACCTTTGTCATCCAATGCTCAACTGCAGATCTATCAAAACGCCTTCCCAAACCATAATCAAGGCCCTAGCACCTCCAACAGTAATCCTCAAAGAAAAAACACAAATAATGTGAATTACAAGAATGTGCCCTTTAATTATGAGGGTGTTATTCATTACATTGAGTAGGTGGAACCCCGAGTATCCATGATACACATAAAAGCCAAAGACCCTCAATGTGTTGTTACTACACGACAAGCCCACATCACCGTCCCTGCAGCCTCTGCACCCACCCAACCGGCTCCTGTAAACTCTCAATACAACATCCTTGATCACCTAAGGAAGACCCCCGCTCATATATCCATTTTGGATTTGCTTAAGTCTTCCCCAGTACATCAAGAAATCCTCAATAGATCCCTGCAGGAAACCCATGTACCAAATGACATTGACCCTACGCAATTCCAAGCTTTGGTGGGACACTTGGCTTTGTCTCATCACCTCCACTTCAGCCAAAACGATATGCCAAGCATCGATGTCAATCATAATCACCCCTTACACATCGAAGTCATGGTTGCTCGCCATAAAATAAAAAGGGTCTTGGTAGATAATGGCTCTGCCCTCAATTTATGTACTTTGAAATTCATAAAACAAGTGGGGTATACCCAAGCGGACTTAAGTAACCAGATCATTACAATCAAAGCTTATGATAATGTAGAAAGAAATTTAAAAGGAATTATCAGTCTTCCTATCCAAGTGGGACCTATGCTTCAGTATACTACATGTCATGTCCTTGATCTAGAATTACCATATAATCTCCTCCTTGGCCGCCCATGGCTCCATGCTATGCAAGCCGTCCCCTCCACGTACCATCAATGCCTGAAATTCCCCATCAACGGACAAGAAGTCACCATCTATGCCGACCCCCAACTGTTTGAATATTGCCATTATTGTCCTGGGGTTGAAATGAGGGCATCCCAGTCACCATCCTCTAATCCACCATCCACCGTGATAACCACTCCATCCTCCACCACTAATCCTTCAGTCACCAAAGTCCAGATCATCGACAAAGGGTGTGGCGAATATGAAATCCATACGGCTCTCAATGTAGCTACCATGCCACCGTCACCACACGAGTACGGTCAACCTTCGCATGCTACAAAAAAAGAAGACAAGATCATCACCTTCAGTGGTAAAAACATTCCTACTACCACTTTCAGATCTCCGAGTGTCAAGATCGATGCACCAGAGGAGGACATAAGCCAATGGGTCTACCGAGAAGAGCCCGTACCAGAAACTCCTCTCAAGAAATACTTTTAGGAAAAGTACCCCTGGCCAGTGAAGTTCGTGGAAAAACATAACTATCAAGGTAGAGGCCTAGGTAAAGAGGAACAAGGGCGGTTGCAACCCATTGATACACCACAGTTACCAAAGAAATTAGGCATTGGGTATGATAGAAAATAGAAAAGCCCCGCAACATTATCTAATACTTCCAATAGTATCATCATGGACAATGGCTCATTGGCAGACATACCCAAGAAGGAATCCATCATACATGCGTATGATGACATTGATCACACTGACTTATCATCCATATTCGAATGCCTATCCGTCTGCACCATTAGCCTATCCCTTTGTCACCTTGAACTTATCGATTGGGACCTACATGATACCACACCTGTCAATATGTCTGCGGACACATATGTCAACCTTATGGGATTGGGGGAAGATGAACACTCCAGTCGCAAAAATAAAAATAAGAAAAGTAAAAAGCGGTCAAGTGAAAACTTCTCTAAGGCACTTCCTGACCTTGAAAAAGTAAAAATAAAGGACGCATCTGACGATGAAAACCTCGAAGAGGCGCTGGAAGATGGAGATGTTCATCTTCCCCTTATGGGAACTCAGTTATCTGCTCGATCATCTATTTTGATTGAAGAGATGCAAGAAGTTAATTTGGGAACTGCTGAAAGTCCTAAAATCACCTATATAGCTAAGTCACTCTCAGAACAAGAGTATCCAGTCTTTGTGTAGTTATTCCAAGAAGGAATCGTTAACTTTGCTTGGCCATACTCAGACATGCCAGGCTTAGACCTTGCCTTAGTGGTTCATCACCTAGACATTCGCCCAGACGCCAAGCCGGTCAAAAAAAAGCTCCACAAGATGCATCCACAAGTCACGTTGTTAGTCAAGAAGGAATTGGAGAAGTTACTAGATGCAGGTTTTATCAGACCAATTGACTACTCTGAATGGATCTCCAACATAGTTCTAGTTTCCAAACCAAACAGAGACATTCGGGTCTGCACGGACTTCAGGGACCTTAACAAAGCCTGCGCAAAAGATGATTTCCCTCTTCCTAACATTAACATGTTGGTCAACTTAACAGCAGGACATGAGATGTTATCCCTTATGGATGCCTTCTCTGGTTATAACCAAATTCGAATCGCACCTAAAGACCACCACAAGACCGCCTTCACAACTCCTTGGGGCACTTTCTATTACAATGTTATGCCCTTTGGTCTCAAAAATGTGGGGGCAACATATTAGAGAGCAATGACGGTCATCTTCCATGACCTCATCCATATCATCATGGAGGACTATGTTGATGACCTATTAGGGAAATCCAGAACACGAGTAGAACATCCCGCCATCCTGAAAAATATATTTGAGCGGTTAGAGCATTATAAGTTGCGGCTAAATCCGAAAAAGTGTCTTTGGGGTCACATCAGGGAAATTACTGGGTTTCATAGTCTCTCGTAGAGGTATTGAAGTTGATCCTGCCAAGGTAAAGGCCATTCTGGACATGCCACCTCCACGCAATCTAAAGCAGTTAAGAAGCCTCAAGGGGAAGATGTAGTCCATCCTTCGGTTCATAGCCCAGCTAGTAGATAAATGTCAACCATTCACCCATTTTTTGAAGAAAGACTCCACCTTTCGATGGACCCCACAGTGTCAAATGGGTTTCGATAAAATTAAGGAATATTTAGCTCATCCACTGATTTTGATGCCGCCTATCCCAGGAAAACCCCTCCTACTTTATATCTCTGCTACTTCAGTCACACTGGGGGCATTATTGGCACAACATGATGAGTCATTCAAAGAAAGGGAAATCTACTACATCAGTCAAACACTAGTCGGCTACGAGTTAAATTATTCCCCCATGGAAAAAGCCTGCCTTGCATTAGTATTTAGCACACAGAAACTCCGTCATTACATGCTCAGCCATCCGGTCAAATTAATTGCCAAAATTGATCCCCTGAAGTATTTGTTATCTAGAACCACTTTGACTGGCCACATGGCCAAATGGGTCATGCTTCTAAGCGAATTTGACATAGAGTATGTAGAGCGAAAAGCCATAAAAAGATAGGTTATTGCCGATCAATTGGTTGAAGCACCATTAGTAGATGCCTACCCACTAGACACTGAATTCCCAGATGAAGAAATCTACACAGTGACAGAAGCACCAACTTGGACGTTATACTTCGATGGCTCATAAACTCATACTTGATCTGGAGCAGAAATTCTATTAGTCACTCCTCAAGGTGACTACATCCCAAAATCATTCAAGATAGCATTTCCATGTACCAACAATATGGCAGAATACGAAGCTCTCCTCACCGGCCTCAGAATTGCAAAACAGTGGCACATAATCCATCTGAAAGTCTTTGGTGATTCTTTGCTAGTTATTAGACAAGTTAATGATGAATTCCTCACGAAAGATGATAAACTGTTACTCTATAAATGCATGGTGGACGATTTCAAGAAATATTTCACCTTCATACAGTTTGACCAAATCCCTCAGGTACAGAATAAAGCGGTAGACGCCATGGCCACTATTGGTTCCTTGATTGACATGCCTAAGGACCGAACAGAGTGTGAGTTTCTTGTTGAATAGCTTTTAATCCCTGCATATGATGTTCCTAAGACTGACATGGTGTGCGATATTGTAGGTCCTGCCTCCCCGTGGTACCAAGACATATACACTTATCTCCGTGATAATATCATACCCCCATAACTTACACACAACCAACATAAATCCTTTATCCATCGCTCTTCCCGATACATCATTGCTGGTGATATACTTTATCGTAGCGGGTATGATGGAATCCTCCTTAGATGTCTGAATGAGACCGAGGCCCAAACAATACTAATGGAAGTACATGGTGGTATTTGGGGGGCTCACTCAAACGGTATGGCTCTGGCTAAAAGGATCCTATGAGCTAGATATTATTGGCCTACATTGGAACATGATGCTTGTGAATTTGTGAAGAAATGCCTTCCATGTCAATAGCATGCATATTTGATTCACGCCCCAACACAGGATCTTCATCCTCTCCTAGCACCGTGACCCTTTTCTCAATGGGGTTTCAACTTGATTGGCAAGATTTACCCACCCTCATCTGATGGCCATACATTCATCATTACTGCAACTGAGTACTTTACCAAATGGGTGGAAGCGATGCCACTCTCCCAAATTACTGGTACTCAGATTTCCAAATTCATCCTCTACCATATTCTCTGCAGATATGGTATCCCGTCCACCATCCTCTCTGACAATGAAAAACCCTTCAAAAACCAAGCCATGAAACACTTCTGTGACACCTTCCATATCTAGCACCATTGGTCAACACCTTACTACCCTCAGGGTAATGGTCAGGCAGAAGCCAGCAACAAGACCCTCATCCGCATCCTCAAAAAGGTTGTCAATAACACTGGATGAGATTGACACCTCCATATCCATCCTACCCTCTGGGTATATCGTACATCCATCCGTACCCCAACAGGCGCCACCCCCTACTCTTTAGTATACGGTGCTGAAGTTGTCTTGCCAATCAAAGTTGAACTTCCATCATTGAGAATTTCTCTGAAGAACCTTATTAGCGAAGAAGATGCTAGTGTTGCACGGCTTGCACAGCTAGAGTTACTGGATGAGCAGAGAATAAGAGCCTATGATCATTTGCAAACATACCAAAACCATCTTAAACACCATTATAATAAAAAGGTTTGTCCTAGACAATTCCAAGTTGGTGAACTTGTCCTCAAAGAAAACCAACGCACTCAACCGGACCGTGATAAAAAGGGAAAATTTGAGGCAAACTGGTTAGGGCCTTATATCATAGCCATGAAATATGGATCTAGTGCCTACAGGTTGACTACTCTTGAAGGAGATCCCCTTGATGGACCCGTCAATATCCTCCATCTGAAGAGGTTCTATGCCTAAGTCCGTTCAGTAAACCCACCTAAAAAAATAAAAATGAAAAAAATAAAAAAAGTATAAAAAAATCCAAAAAAATAGTAAAGATAAATAAATCCGCCCTATGGTGAAAATCACCTCTTGGTGGCACCTTGGATAAGAATGGATGGTGAAAACCTATCAACAGGCCATCCGTAGAGGGCTTAATTATTATCTACCTAACGTCCTAGTTATTTTATGCTTACATCCGCACTATCCTCCTCGCCCACCTCAGCCTAGGCCGCTTGGTGTTTGTTGATTGAGCATTGGATGACCCCTTTTACCTATCCCTCATCCTGAGCATTTTTGTATCCCACTTTGAGCTTATGTCTTTCACTCCCTTCATCGGTCGGTCCCTATCGTCATATAGGATCATCCATTGTGTCGGTCTCCATCTAGGTCTCATCCTCCTGCGTCCCTTTCATCCTTTTTCGAACTACATTGCCCCTGCGCTTTCACGTAGGCAAGGTTGGTCATTTGACCCTCCCTTGGGGCATTTGTCTGTCGCGTTTTGTGTCTTTCATCATCGGTCACCATTGTCTTATTTCCACTTTATCCATGGTCTTTTTCCATGAACTACGAGGGCTCTGTGCTTTCACGTAGGCAAGGCCAATCTATGATTAGCCCCCGAGCCCCTAGGTCTTTGGGTTGTGTCTTGTCTCCCTTGTGTTGTGTCATCAAGCTATGCCTTTATCTAGCTGGTCCTTAACAAACAAGACCCACTTGTACCAACGAATCTAATCAATTTTGAATATCCTATATCATATCGATCCTTTTCGCTAAGTATTCATCATGGGTCTCAATAGGATACATCTGTCCTAATAGACCTCATCAATTCCATCTATCACCTTGATCCTATGGCAAAGGACATTTGAAATTGATTGCGATTCTTTAAGGATTTTTGTTCTTGTTTATCATTTGAGCTCCTTATAATTACTTGTCAAGGCCGCCATAATCTATCATATTATGGCATGTTTTGATTGGTTCACATAGGGGCATATCTTGATCTTTTCTTTTGTTGTGTTTTCTTGGTTGTCCCACTTAGTACCCACCAAGGTCCTTGCAGTCTTGTGTTACACTGGGACATCCTTTTGTGCCTGTGGTTATCTCAATACCGGGCCTGACCAAGGTCTTTGTGACTTTGGGGTGTTGGGATAACCTTCTTGTCTGGCGTGTTTGTCTCATGCATTAGATACTAATCTACCTTGGTCCTCCATACATTGGTGTATCGTGTCTTATGCTATAGAAAAAAACCAGTGCTCCAAAGATGGAAAATTGCATTAGGATTGCATTTTCATAATCATTGCATTACACTCACCCTATGGTTTTGGTTGTGCAAACACTTTACCCCATTCTTTTCCATTCTTCTCAGGGTATTGATACTTTTTGACAGATGCCAAATGACACCCATCCTCACAATCACCATATCCTCAACATGACAATTCTTATTGGCACTTATGGCCGTGAGTTATTTCCTCTAAATTTACAAAAAGTATTATTACATATATCCATCGTCACCTGCATCACCACATGTTAGGTCTATATATCCATCGTCACCTGCATCACCACATGTTAGGTCTATATATCCATCATCACCTGCATTACCACATATTAAGTCCATACATACATTGCCACCTGCTTCACAAAGTGTCAGACTCGTAATACATCACATCCTACATATATACAATGTTCATACAAAATCCATCATACACATATATATACATGACAAATAAGTTAACTAGGCATCTATATATATAAATCATCATAGATCCCACATGTACACATAACATATCACCATGCACATATCATATCACCATGCATTAATAAAATTATTCATATTCCATAAGTACATATATCCAATCATCCACATGAACATCTCATATCATAAACATGAGCATAAATAAA
Organism: Sequoia sempervirens; assembly: GCA_007258455.2. NCBI lineage: Eukaryota > Viridiplantae > Streptophyta > Pinopsida > Cupressales > Cupressaceae > Sequoia > Sequoia sempervirens. The sequence continues at coordinate 306,384,255 of VDFB02000015.1, read as the reverse complement.
TCAACACATGAGCATAAATAACACATCCATCCACATAAACAAGTAATAACATATACACATGCATATATACAAGGAAACATACTACATGGTGCCAATTGTAATCAAAGGAAAATCAGATTGTTAGATGGGTTAGCTCAAATAACAAAAAAATCCAATGAAATAACGAAGTACAATGGAAATGAAATGAAAACGAAAAGGAAATATATCACCAAGAGTCTCCATCTTCCATGATTGATCTTCGTTACACCTTCTTGCTTGCTGGATAATGTTGCCCTCAGATTTGTACTTTGAGCAATCTAAAATGCCTAAGCCCTACAACAAGATTCGAAGGATTTGATATTGCCTAAATGTCTATTGCCAATGTCTAAAAGTCAATGCCTATGCCTAGAATAAATGCCAATATTAATCAAATGCCTATGACAATGAATAAGTGAGTAAATAAATGCCTATAGTAATTACGTAAAATGTCAAGATATGAAAAATGAGAAGGAAAGGGCATTTTATAGAAAAGGCCATTTCGAACAGACGGACGAGATAAATTAGTGATGAGACCCTAAAACGAATGATCCAGATTAAACCCGAGAATCCCTAATTAGGGTTAGGGCAAAATCCTTAATCGAACGGTCGGAATAAAATTGGATCGACGGTGGAGAATAAATGAGGAAATTAATTATATAATGAAGATTTTCAAAAAAATCAAGAAGATAAGATTGCCCGATTTGCAAGATTCGAAAAATCAAAGAGATAAGATTCAGACTGATTTGCAAGATTCGAAAAATCAAAGAGATAAGATTCGGACTGAAGATAAGATTTGGAAAATCAAGAATCTGCCCGATTACTTGATTTTTGGAAGATTAATTACTAATTTGAATTAAAATAATTCAAATTATGGATTTCGAGAGATAATAAATAATCTTTTTCAGATTATTTATCAAAAAGGACTGACAGTTAGGATTGACATGATATTTTAAATAATTTAATTTATTTAAAATGAGAAGAATATGAAATTGCAATTAAATAATTAAATTTAATTATTTAATTTAGAAGATAAGACCAATTAATTAAATAAATTAATCAATTTATTTAATTAAGACAGTTAGTGACGTATTAAATAAATACATGAAATTCATTTATTTAATAATCAAAGATAATTAAATGGAGAAGGGAAATTAAATAAATTAAGAAATTTATTTAATTAAAGAAAGACTTAGACAGTTAGTGACGTATTTAATAAATAAATTAAAATTTATTTATTTAATAATCATAAAGAATCAAAGGACATGAATTAATTAAATAATTATGAATTATTTAATCAATAGTCGAATGTGGACCAAGGACATAATTAAATGTCTTACTTATGCTAGGACGAAAGTGGTAAAAATGAAGCTTGCAAGCCTAGGTCATTTTTAGGTGTCTACACCAATAAGAACTATCCCATATCAATATAATATAATACGTGTCACATGTCCATCATACATATATCCATCACATGATACACTACAAAATCCAGAGATATGGAACATCTATGATCTCTGTCAATAAATCCTACACACCCCACCCTACATCTGCCAAAAACTCAGTAGCCTGTCACCTCCCGAATGAACTCCTCACATTTGATCTCTATGGTGACTCTGGTCCTGCTCCCCTACCTGGTGAAACCCCTAGAGAATCACTGTAACCATGGGTCTGTATCCCCAATGACTGAGATGGTGCTGGCATCTGAGGTGTCTGCTGGATATAACAGAATCTCTGCTGTGCCAGATCAGGAACTACATCATAATATGCAGCCATCCAAAACCTTGCCTCTCTCATGCTCTCCTCTCTCTTCACAACCTTGACTCGAGCGGAATTCCGCTCACGTCGATACCTATCTCAGTCCCTGGTGATAGCTCTCCTCTCCTGCTCCCAGGTCTCTTGAGCCAACCGACTCTGTGCCAGCTCTGCCTATAGTCGATCCCTCATCTCCTCCGCAGCCACTGCCTGTGCCATCGTTGCATCCCTCTCTCTCTCCACAATTTGCATATCTTCTCCTGGCATCCCACCCACACCCTGACCTGTGGGTACACGAGCCATTGTAGCATCCCTCTCTACCTGTAGGGTCTGCATCTGCATCTCTGCTGCATCTCTCTCCCTCTCGGCCCCTTATGCCCGAGTCACTGCTGCATCTCTATCCCTCTAAAGAGCCTGTGCCCTTAGCTCTGCTAAATCTCTCTCTCTCTTCGGAGAGTCACTACCTCTGCTACTGCCTTATCTCTCCCTCTCTGTAATGACTGTATCTCCGTCTCTATCAAGGCTCTCTCACTCTGAATACGCGCCTGTGCCACATCCCTCTCTGCCTCCATCACTTGCACTTGCACTTGTGTTGCATCCCTCTTAGCCCACATAATCCGTGCCTGCTCTACTTCCACAGCCTCCCTCTCCTGCATCAGCCCCATATCTCCAACTGCCTGCTCAAGGCAATGTACTCTAGCCTGAAGCTCATCTCAGTCTCGCTGGAGATCTCCTGACTACTGACTAGTACACCCTATCCCCTGATCTTCTCCCTACTCCGTCCTCCCCTCTGGCTCCCCCTGGCCTGTAAAACCACGACCTCTGCCTGCAATCTGTCACAGTCGCATGTCATACTAGTCAACTCATCCTGTATCCTCTGAACCTCTGACTGTGCCCTCCCTAGCTCGACAACCATGGCCTCATAATCTCTCAATGACTCTCACTCTACTCTGGCTAGCTTGGCCTCAAGAGCCCTCACCCTCCACTCTGCCATCCGTACTCTCACCTTTACTCCTCTCGCCTGCACAATGGGATCCTTTGGTACATAAGGAACTAAAGCTAATGACTTTGCTACCGCAACATCCTCCTCTGCCGCATTCCTATCCACATCCATCGCATCCTCCTCCCCAACCACCTGCTCTATCTCATCCTCCCCAACCACCTGCTCTATCTCATCCTCCCCACTTACTAGCTCCTCTCTCCCCCTGCTCTTGTCGCTCCTCACGGTCCTCCACAATCTAGCAAACCTAGAATCATCTCGCCTCTCCCTGTCTTTCAACCATGAATTGACATCATAGTGACCTCCTATCCTCCCCTGGTGTTGCTCTAACATCCTCATCCTCTCCACTCCCCTGCTCTTGATGAGCCTCATGACTCTCTGCAGTCGACTGCACCTGCAACTGCCGTGGCTGCCCATGCCGTCCTACCACAAACTGTCTCCTCCCCTCCTCTGTAGCATCCCTCACACCTACCACCTCCACATCCTCCATATCATCTACATCCATCACCTCCTCCACCCTCTACCCCCTTGGGCTTTCTGTGGCTGCCCCCTCTCCCGCTGCCGACCCTCTCTCCACCCTCGTCTCTGATGTCTCCTCCTCCTCCTCCTCCCTGCTTTGCCTGCCTGCTCTCTCTCATCCCCCTCGGGCTCCTTCTATCCCCCCTCGTCTACCACTGCCACAACCTCTCATCGTTGCTGCTACTCGCCTCCTCTCCTCTCCCTCTGTGGTCTCTTCTCATCCTCTGGTTCGACACCCGCTACCCTCAAAATTAGCTGAACATGAGTAATCCTCTCCCATAACCTATTTTAGAGCCACCTCCAGTAACGCTCGGTCACCACTGACACCTACTCTCCTCCTACTCTCCCTGGATAAGCCACCTATCCTGCTGTCCTCCATGTTGCCTTGGCTGTCACTGGTGCTATGCGGCCTCCCCATGGTAGCTCTCTACTATACCGACGGAATAGGATAGGCGCCGTCGAAATATCCTGTATCACCCCAAACTGTCTTAGCACTCTATCTGGTCGATGAGACTCTACTATACATGGTAGAGTACTAATAATAAAACACTGATTAAAAAATAACCCTCCTGCCTCCTTGTATCCGTCCATCCCCTGAACTGACATGCCCTATATGACCGCCACTCTATGTCCCTCAACTACAGATCATCAAATGCTCTCCTCCACCCCTCCATCTCTCCCTGCCTCTCATAGCGCAACACCCAACCTCTCTCCTCCCCATACTCCCAAGCCATAGGCTCATGATCATCCACTATCCCCCTCCTCACCACTATCGACCTCGTCATGGCAATACGCTCCTATGCCCAAATCTACAATAGCATCACATGTGTCACACTCGCTACCTTCCGGTAGCAGATCCCGTGCATATCTCTGTATATCTGAGCCAATACACATAACCCCACGAAAATGGCCCTCCTTGCCACTCGACAATATGTCGAATCACCTCCATATAGCGTAGGTTACATAACCGTCTGCTCTAATCTGGTAATAGTATCCTACTAATCAGCCCACATAGGAATAACGGTAAAGCTGGCACCCCTACTGACAAACACTCATTCAAATCCAACTGCCCCTTCACTAGGGGCAGCGTTACATGACCAAACAAAACTCTCGAGGTCTCCTGTAACTTCGCCCCTGTGGACACCACCTCGCTCACTAACTGGCCGACAATCGGCAGCCTCAAAATGCACCACACATCCTCCAATGTCACGGTCATCTCTCCTGTAGGGAGATGAAATGTGGATGTCTCTATGCTCCATCTCTCTATCAGCACTGTCAGCATCGCCGAATGTGCTCTGACCACTGAAAACTGAACACAATGACCTAAACCTGCGTGATCCAATGCCGCCAGATCCTCACCGTTCATCGCTGCTATCGACACCACCATCACCTCTGACCGTTGCTCGTGCACTCGTACCCTCTCAAAACTTTACATACATGAACACTTTATCATTAGTTCATTTTCTCGTATTCGTCTTTTCTCTTACTTCTTTTTTGCCTTTTTCCCCTCCCCTAACTTCCCCTATCGATGGTTCTCTTTCAACGGATCGTGTCCGGCCGGTGCCAGCGAGACGGCCAGGCGTGGGTCCGGGGAGGGGCCCGGGCACCGCCCCGGCCGGGCCACAGTGTGGGACCGCCTTATCGTGGCACACTTGCCACAAAGAGGCGGGTCTGCACAGTCGGTGAGATTTCAAGGCGGTGGACCACCTGGTATGCCACGTAGAAGTGGCAGACCGCCGGGGCGACCGCACCCGCCACAACGGGCAGACTGGTTCGGGTCTGCTTTGCCCTGGGGAGGCGGCACTGCCTCCGGGGTGGTTCCGACTGCATGGCCGACTGGCGTGTGGCACCTCCACCTTTTTCCCCTCCTTTTTTAATTTTCCGCTACATTTAATTTTTTTTTCTAATCCAACCTAACCCGTTTTTCTAATTTTTCCTACTTAACAAACCCATTTTCAAATTTTTAATTTTACGTAAAAAGTGAAATGAAATATGAGGGTTTTGTATTACTCACATGTCGCCTGCGCCCCTGCTGTATAATACACGAACCTCGTCCGCCCGATGCACGATCGCGGTGTTATTGTCCGTCGGCATCATATCGTCCCTTTCCCTCCTCTACTCTCTTCCTCTCAACTGCTATAGTGAAATGACTAAGGTAATTTTTGAAATTACCTTTTTAACCAATTCCTCCCAAAATGTATTTTTTACCTTTTATTTACCTTTTTATTCCTCCAACTAATCCCTAACTTCCCGAGGCTGCCATTTGCAAACCGTGCGTCGGATCACCTTCGTGCAAAAACCAAAATTGCTTAATTTTTTGAGCTCTATCCAATGGTGTCCTTCTTTTCTTCCTATCGAGACGTCACTTGGGGACCCCCTTTTTTCTCCCCCGACTGCCCTCTCGAGGGGGCATACCCTCTCACCATTCCTCAATTCTTTTAGCCTAGTTATTGGGGCATCATTAACCTTTTCCATGTTAGGGGCATCACCATCTATCATTTCCTCCCTCATTTGCATTTTTTTTTTTTCAAAACACTGTTATCCTAACAATATTTTGAAGAGGGGCAAAATGTAGACATCTAAATTTAATCACTCTCATATGATTAAATTTACTCCCTTTCTGTCTATCATATTAAATATTAATTTAATAAATCAATATTACACCTTTTGTCTCATATCTAAAGTATTTAATTTAATAATTAATGCTTTATCTTTCACCTTCTTCCTCTCTAAATTAAATAAATACACTAATTTATTTAATTTAGTTATTTTTCACCTTTTGATTTAAATCAATTTAAATTTTTCATTTTCTCTCTCCTTATCACATCCTCCATAATTTTTCCCTAATATGAATTAATTTAATTAATTCATGATTATGATGTGCATCCTCTTAATCAAAGATTAATGTCACATCCTCCTACATTTTCCACTTGCCTCTAATCTTCCATTAATTAGCCTAATCCAATATTTGCACAACCTTAACCAAGGTCATTAGCTAGATTTAGCACCACTTTTTAGCCAACCTTTGCATTTACCTTCTTTTGGCATTGACCCCCTTTCCCATGTGAATTTTTAATTCACATTTATTTATCCTAGATTCCCCTGTTTTATATGTGAATTTTTAATTCACATTCCATCCTTCCAAGGCTTCTAGAACCTTGGGCTTGTCACAATCTCCACATGTGACCAAGTCCACCTTTTTGGAGCCCACCTTTTATCCTTTAAATTCTCCTAAGAATGTGAATTTTTAATTCACATTTATGTTTTCAACCACCTTTCCTTTTCCCATGTAGATTTTTGAGGAATTTCAAAATTCCTCAAATGTCCCTTTCACTCCCACTTGGGGACAAGAAATCCCTTTTTGTGGAAATCTTCTCACTCCCCAAGGTGCTTGTCCTTCCTCCAGCTCATGTACTTTTTTGACACCTCACTTACACCTCATCTTCTCTTGGCCACTTCACCATCCACATGTCATGATGTGAGGGCTTGTGGGTTCTCAACCCACCATAGCCCTTCATCTTAGCCTTGTTGGATGCATCTCAACCATTGAATTATCTAGAGAATTCAAATTCTTCTATAAATACCCCCTCTTCAAGGGGCATTTTCAACACTTTTGGATTTGAGCAATCTTATGCTACCAATTTGCATTTTCACTCATTTTACTATTATCTAGCCATTCATTCTAATCATTTTGCACATTCAATCTTGCATTTAGTCACTCAAGAAGCCATCTAAGGAGCACACAAAATCATCCCAAGCAAGGGCCAATCAAGGAGTCCTCAACAACAAGGAAGGTGAAATTATTTGCATCTTGTTTTATCTACTTTCCTCCTTGTTTTATCACTCTTTAAGCTAATCTTGAAGTGTCTTTAGTCTTTTATCACTTGCATTTTTAAGTTATTGTGCACATTAGATTAGGGTAAAACATTAAGGTACACACTTCCAAACAAAGACTTATTAGCCCCTTAGACTTTCTATCTGCAAGGTCCCAATCTTCTTGCTTCATGCCTGTAGGTTTCGCTCCAGACACAACAATCCAAAGATCATGATCAACCAATAGATCTTCCATCTTAGGTTTCCACAACTCAAAATTGCTGCCATTGAAATTCTCTATTTCAATCTTTCCTGACGTGCTCACCATCTCAATCTGTAATTAGAAATGACAAACTTCTACCAGACTCCCACTAAACATAAATGACAAAAAAAACCTAACATACCCTCAAGGATAACATAATTGGCCAGGCTCTGACACCACTTGTAAGGAAAGCTAGATACAGAAACATCTCTCCTAACACCAAAACCTCAGGGAAGAATGCAAATATACATTTAAATTGCTCAATTACAGTTCAATTAAGATGCACTATCAAGTAAATAGCAGAAACAAAGTATTTGACAATCACACTTGAACACCAGATATACGTGGGAAAACCCTTACGAGAGAAAAAACCACCACACCAAGAGAAGTCACTTTGTATTATAGTAATAAAGATTACATACAAGTTACAGACTTATCTTTCTAATGTCTGTTACAGGAGCATTCACCATGAACAATCTCGTACATGAACCTTCAAGTTATAGTCTACACATAATAGAATTCATCCACATATTCAATTCAAACTGATACAACAACTGTTGATTGAACTAACTCATCACAATCTACAATCAAAGAGTATAACCGTGATGTTCCATGTCCATCGTGCTTCCTCACAGAACTGTCACAATGAATAATTTTCCAACTGTTCAGATTTGACTTCTCCTATTGGTCCACGAGACTCCACATAGGATGGTCAAAATGGTCAAAAGAGTTCACACTATGTTGGAATCTCAGTGAGACACTAACAGTGTCTCACCAATGCCCAAAAGCTTCATATCAATGTCACCAAGAGTTCCACCGAGCTTTCATGTGTTACACCGAAGCACCAAACAGTCGATGAGACCTATCACTTTCGCTAGGAGATCATAGCGAGGTCCAAAAGTCTCATAGATGTGAGTTTACCATTTGACGAGAGTATCATTGTTCGGCAGGACCTCAGACCAAGTCATCAAGGGTTATACCGAAGTCACATGTTATACCGAGCTCCAATCACACATCGGCAAAACTCATTAATATCGCCAAGAGGTTTCTTCGAGATCTCTTATGTCACCTCGAAGAGATCAATAGTCACCAAGACATATGTCCTTCGCTAAGACTTTACTCTGAGATCTCTAAGTTACATCGAGACCACCGTTCGCTAAGAGCTATACTAAAGACTTCAACATCATCAGCGAGAATCACCAATGTCACTGGGACTTCTCCCCAAAGCCCCTTGAGTTATCCCAAATGAATGCGGTCGGTGTAACTTTCTCACATCGGTAAGACTTCTTACCGATAGTATTCCTTCCAATGAGAGTTTCCCTGATGAATTTAAACCAAATGCTATTGGCGAGATTTTAACTATTCGCTGGGACATCATAGCGAGAACCCTTTAGTTATCTCGAAGACTTCAATACAAAACATATTGTAGGCGAGACTTCAACACTTTGCCCAAACTTCTTCCCAAACGAAGCCTTTCGGCCAAGGGTCTCAACGATAAGCGATAGAATGGCCTGTCGGCCAAAGGTCTCCACGAGCGGCAAGAGGTCACACCGAATGCTTCTTGTCACAATGATAGGATCTAAAGTGTAACCTTTCGGTGAGACTCCTCCAAGGTCACAACGACCTGTACAATACAACAAGATTCAAACTGCTAGTCGACTAGACATAGAATGTGTCATACCGACTTAGCTCTAGAAGAGGTTTAAGCCTGTGGGATTGAGACATATTTCCAACAATCTCCCACTTGATGAAGATCACACAGGCACCTCCAGAGCATAATAGAACTTATTGAAAATCATGGGCACTAAGGTTCGTTGAACTGGCACACCACCTGAACTTGTCTGTGCTCACTGGCTTTGTCAATGTATCTGCAACATTCTCCAGAGTATCAAAATTTTCCAAACTAACCTTTCCATCCTCCATATCAGGTACAAAGTTTTACTATACATCTATATATTTCATTTTGGCATGGAAAGTAGGGTTCTTTTCCAGACAAATTGCACTTTGACTGTCACAGAAAATAGTTATTTCCGCTGCATCAAAACCAATGTTAGAACACAAATGTTTCAACCAAATTGCTTCTTTACAAGCATGAGTAGCTGCCATGTATTCAGCCTCCGTAGTGGACAAAGTGACTACAGCCTGCCGCTTGCTCATCCAGCTCACTGCACCACCATGCATCATGAAAATGTATCCACTGGTGGACCTCTTGCTATCAATGTCCCCTGCCTAGTCAAAATCCACATAGCCTCGAATAATGAGAGTCTTTTGTGATTCAACCAAATTCCCATGGTAACACAAAGAAAAATTTGAAGTGCCCTTCAAATATTTGAAAACTCTCTTTACAACATCCCAGTGTGTCCTTCCAGGATTAGCCATAAACTGACTAAGAACTCACATTGCTTGGGAAATGTCTAGCCTTGTACAAACCATTGCATACATGAGATTTCCGACCGCACTAGCACAGCACAGGGTACATTGGTCATGTCCTCCATCTAAGTAGGAGATTTTGGACAATCTTCAACAGATAACTTCGTTCCTTGTAAGACTAGAACAACTAGCTGCTTGCAATCATTCATGCTAAATCTCTCTAGAATAGTCCTGATATACTTAATCTAATTGAGCCAAAGTTTTCTATTTTCCCTGTCCCTGGTTATCTCCATCCCGAGAATATACCTTGCTACACCAAGATATTTCATTTTGAACTTAGCAGACAACTGAGACTTAATATTATAAATCATTAGCTTACTATTGCCTATGAATAGCATATCATCAACATAGAGAGCAATAATAAGCACTCGATCACTTTTAGCTTTATAATAAACACAATGATCATATTTTGATCTCACAAATCCCAAAGACAATACAAAAGTATCAAATTTCTGGTACCACATTCTAGGTGACTGCTTTAACCCATACAAAGATTTCTTTAACTTGCATACCAATTTTTCTTTACCTTTTTCAACAAAGTGCTCAGGCTGGGACATACATATTTCTTCTTCAAGATCACCATGAAAAAATGTTGTCTTCACATCCATCTGTTCGACCTATAAGTCATACGCTGCTACAAGTGACAAAAGAAATCTGATAGATGTTAGCTTAGCTACAGGAGAAAAAATTTCCCCATAATCAATTCCCTCTATGTGGGAATAACCCTTCACAACCAATCTTGCCTTATATTTTTCCACACCGCCATCTAGACCAATCTTCTTCTTGAATACCCATTTGTAGCCCACAAATTTTTTTCCTTTAGGAAAGGACACCAAACTCCAAGTGTCATTCTTTTCTAATGATGCCATTTCTTCATTCATGGCTTCCAACCAAGAGTCTGAATCAGACATTTTAAATGCCTCATTTACAGTCCTAGGCTCATCAGTGCTAGAAATCAAAGCATAGGCACATGTAGAATCAATCAAAGAGAACCCATACCTATCAGGTTTTTTTCTTTCATGGGTTGACCTCCTCACTTGCTGAGGTTGAGGTTCTTCTTCTTCTTCAGAACTACTTGAGCTCTCCTCAGTTTTAGGTATATTTTGAATTTTCAATTCCTCTTTATTTGGTGTAGGAGGAATTCCAACTACATCCTTATTATTTTCTGACTTTGTTTCTGACTACAGATCCAAGGTAGAAGGCTTTAGCTCATGAAATATTACACTTCTACTGTATACAACCTTCTCCGTAGTAGGATTCCAAAGCTTGTATCCTTTTATGTCAGCGCTATAGCCAATAAAAATACATTTGACAACCTTGTTCTCCAAGTTAGATCTTTTCTCATACAACACATGAGCATATGCCTCACAACCAAAAGCTTGAATATGTCTTAAAGAGGGCTTCTTACCAGACCACGCTTCCAAAGGTGTCTTCTCAACATGAGCAGAATTTGGAGAATGATTAATTAGGTAACATGCAGTAGATACAGCCTTAGCCCATAACTTCTCCTCCAAGCCAACACTACTGAGCATACTTCATGCTCTCTCCATCACTGTCCTATTGAACCTTTCTGCAACTCCATTGTGCTGTGGAGTATAAGGTGTAGTCTTATGTCTTTAAATCCCATGGTATTTGCAATACCTCTCAAATTCATCATAACAAAATTCACCGCCATTATTAGTCCTTAGGCATTTAATTTTTCTTCCAGTTTGATTTTCTACAAGGTTCTCAAATTCCTTAAACCAACTGAATACTTCTGATTTAATTTTAAAAAAATAAACAAATGTTCTTCTCGAATAATCATCAATGAACCATACATAGTATCTTGATTTAGACAGATAAGGAACATTCACTGGACCAAACACATTTGAATGAATATAATCTAGCAAACTAGAAGATTTATGAGGACTAGAATAAAACAAAACATGGTGCTATTTTCCATATATACAATGCTCTCAAAATTCAAATTCGAGATTACAATCATCAAGCCCCTCAACCAAGTTTTTATTGTTCAAGGTTTTTAAACCTTTTTCTCCAAGGTGGCCTAGTCTATGATTCCAGAGCATAGTCTACTCTGCTGGAAGTTTTACTTCCATAGAGTTTACACAATTAGGACTATTTCCCTCTTTACCTCCACGAGTAGCTTTTTGTGACTTTACAGATACATTGTTGCATTGAACAACATGTGCATCCAGCTTGTACAAGGTACCAATTTGAGCACCTCTAGCCAACACTATAGAGCCTATAGTCATCTTGCAACCATTTCTAGAGAATGTGACTTGCACTCCAATATCATTTAGCATACTTACAGAAAGTAAGTTTTGAGCTAGAACTAGTATATGCATTACATTATTGATTCCCTTCACTCTGCCATCAGGGAATTGGATTCTGACTCTTCCACGACCAATAATTTCCAAAGTTGAATCACTTGCCAAGTACACCTTTCCACCATCGTATTTTTCATACTTCATGAACCAGTCTCTATGAGATGTCATATGAAAAGATGCACTAGAATCAATCAGCCAGACATCATTTGATGCCTGTGTAGCCAAGGCTGTAATGAAGGTGTCTCCATCACTATGAGAAGAATCATTGTCAGAAGAATACTTCTTCTTCTTCTTCTTCTTCTTCTTCTTCTTCTTCTTCTCCTCTTTACAACCCTTTTAGACATGACCAGGTTGCCCACAATTCTAGCATTTCACCTTGGACTTCTTGCCAGGAGACTTTGATCTCCCCTCTGATTTCGATTTTAATTTCTTGTCCTTCTTCTTGCCCTTCTCTTTTGACCTTCCTCTATTAATAAGAGCTTCCTTCACCATCTCAGAAGATTTCTTTATCATCTCTTCTGACAGCAAAGAACCAACAACATCTTCCATCTTTTAATTCAATGTTGTACTCCCAATAGCCATCACCAGATGATCCCAAGAGTCTGGAAAAGAACACAATAGAAGCATATAGCCATCCTCTTCATCAATTTTTACACCAACAGATGTCAATTGAGCAATCAACATATTAAATGTGTTCAAATGATCAGTGATAAACCCTCCTTCCTGCATTTTCAAAGTGTACAACTTCTTCCTCAGGAACAATTTATTCACCAAGGACTTCCCCTGATAAATAGATGCTAGTCTCTTCCATAAAGAAGATGCAATCTTCTCCTCATGCACATTCAGAAGAATAGAATCTGCCAAACAAATCCTTATCAGCCCCTTAGACTTCCTATCTGCAAGGTGCCAATCTTCTTGCTTCATGCCTGTAGGTTTTGCTCTAGACACAACAATCCAAAGATCACGATCAACCAATAGATCTTCCATGTTAAGTTTCCACAACTCAAAATTTCTGCCATTGAACTTCTCTATTTCAATCTTTCCTAATGTGCTCGCCATCTTAATTTATAATTAGAAATGACAAACTTCTACTAGACTCCCATTGAACAAAAATGACACAAAAAACCCAACGTACCCATAAGGATAACACAACTGGCCAGGCTCTGATAGCACTTGTAAGGAAAGCTAGATGCGGAAACAACTCTCCTAACGTCAAAACCTCAAGGAAGAATGTAGATATACATTTAAATTGGTCAATTACAGTTCAATTAAGATGTACTATGAAGTCAATAGCAGAAACAAAGTATTTGAAAATCACACTTGAACACCAGATATACGTGGAAAAACCCTTAGGGGAGAAAAACCCACCACAACAAGAGAAGTCGCTTTGTATTATAGTAATAAAGATTACATACAAGTTACAGACTTATCTTTCTGATGTTTGTTACAACAACATTCACCATGAACAATCTTGTATAGGAACCTTCATGTTACAGTCTACACAGAATAGAATTCATCCACTAATTCAATTCGAACTGATACAACAACTGTTGATCGAACTAACTCATCACAATCTACAATCACAGAGTATAACCATGTTGTTCCATGTCCACCGAGCTTCCTCACAAAACTGTCACAACAAACAATCTTCCAACTGTTCAGATTCAGCTTCTCCTATTGGTCCACAAGACTCCACATAGGATGGTCAAAACGGTCAAAAGAGTTCACACTGTGTTGGCATCTCGGTGAGACACTAACAGTGTCTTGTCAATGCCAAAAAGCTTCATATCGATGTCGCCAAGTGTTCCACTCAGCTTTCATGTGTTACATCGAAGCACCAAACAGTCGACGAGACCTATCGCTTTCACTATGAGATCATAGTGAGGTCCAAAAGTCTCATAGATGTGAGTTTACCATTCGATAAGAGTATCGTTCTTCGCCAGGACCTCACATCGAGTCATCAAGGGTTATACCAAAGTCACATGTTATACCGAGCTCCAATCACCAGTTGAGAAGACTTATTAATATCGCCAAGAGGTTTCTCTGAGATCTCTTATGTCACCCCGAAGCCAACAACAGTCGCCAAGACATATGTCCTTTGCTAAGACTTTACTCTAAGATCTCTAAGTTACATCGAGACCACCATTCGCTAAGAGCTTTACCGAAGACTTCAACATCATCAGCGAGACTCACCAATGTCACTGGGACTTCTCCCCAAAGCCCTTTGAGTTATCCTGAATGAATGTGGTCGGTGTGACTTTCTCACATCGATAAGACTTCTTACTGATATTATTCCTTCCAACGAGAGTTTCCCTGACGAATTTAATCCAAACACTGTCGGTGAGACTTTAACTATTCACTGGGACATCATAGCAAGAACCCATTAGTTATCCCGAAGACTTCAATACAAAACATACTATCGGCGAGACTTTAATACATCGCCCAGACTTCTTCCCTAACAAAGCCTTTCGGCCAAGGGTCTCAACGATAAGCGATAGAATGGCCTGTCGGCCAAAGGTCTCCACGAGTGGTAAGAGGTCACACCAAATGCTTCTTGTCACAGCGATAGGCTCCAAAGTGTAACCATTCGGTGAGACTCCTCCAAGGTCATAGCGACCTGTATAATACAATAAGATTCAAACTACTAGTCAGCCAGACATAGAATGTGTCATACCGACTTGGCTCCAGAAGAGGTTTCAGCCTGTGGGATTGAGACATATTTCCAACATATCAAACCTTAAACACTTGATTCTAACATTCATTTCATTTTCAATCATCGACTTGAAAATCTTAAGCCTATTGAAAGCTTCTAGTTTTCCTTTTAAGAATGCAACCCATGTCATCCTAGAGAAATTATCAATAAATACCTTTTACCTTGAATTCTCTTTATCCTGGTAGATATACACAAATCAATATGAATTAGTTCCAAAGGTCTTGTGGAAGAATACTCCTTCGTATTAAACCTTATCCTTGTCTGCTTTCCAATCTGATATTCTTTACACATGGTGTTTGTAGGCTTGAAAATCTTAAGCATATCTCTTAGAACTCGCATAGAGTTGATCTTCACAAGGCTATCAAAGTTGATATGTCCCATCCTCTTGTACCACAACCAAAATTTAGTTTTTTGTCCTAGAAGACAACTTATTCCATTAACACCCTTTAGGTTGTACATGCTGTTTTCTATCCTAGCTCCTTCTACCACCAATTTTCTAAAATTTTCTCTTTTGATTTCACACCCCTGATCATGAAATATAAGATTATATCCTTTGTTGCACATCTGGCTTACAATGAGAAGATTTTTCTTGAGACCTTCAACATAGAGAACATCTTCTATCTTAGATTTCCCATCAATACTTATGGTTCCCTTTCCACAGATCTTTGTTGATGAATTGTCACCAAATTTGACTGATCTGCCATTCCACTTAATAAGATTGATGAATTTGATATTTTCATCTATCATGTGACTTGAACAACCACTGTCAATAACCCAAAGGTTTGTTCATCCTTGAGAATGAAATATTGTTTTGAAAACCATTGAGTTTTCAACCTTATTGCTTGTTTCCTTGACTTTCTCAGTAACATCTGCCTTTTGAATTCCTAATTTTTCTAAATAAATTTTGCAATAATTTACTATATGTCCAACATTGTTGCTGATTTGACATGTCACATTGACATCCATTAGAGAAGCAAGAGAATTTCTACTTACAAAATTTCTCCTATTTATTTAAGTTTTCCAATATAAAGCCTTATGACCAGACTTATTATAGATGAAACATTAACCAAAAAATGCAGGATTGAACCTATTTTTGGAGACACTTATTGCATAGTGAGATCTTATTTGAGGTATGATATTATCATCCAGATTTGCTAACATTACTTTCTCAATCTTTGTGCATTCATTTATCTTGGCTTCAATTAAGGTTTTTTGTCTTTTGTTCTCTTTCATTACACATTCTAGGTCTTCAAGAGAAGAAACAAGTTCACCTTCAAAATAAACTTCACCTTCTTCATCTACAAGATTGCTTGAAATTTCAGAGATCACAATGGCCATGAATAGGGATTCTCCTCCATCATCATCTGACAAGCAGTGATATCCTTCATCTAAGGAGCAATATTCTTCTTTGGAGAGGAGGTTCCTCTTGAACCCCTTGCTACTATTTTCATTTTCTCCAAAAATACATTTAGATTCATATGACCAATTATTTCACAATTAAAATATTTGAAAGTTAGTTTACCTTTATACTTGCACAATCTCTTTTTTAGATTCCTTACAAAGTTTGCTTCTTCTTCCTCAGATTCATTGTGTGCACCAGAAGTTCCTTCTTTTTTCACTGCTTTGAAAGTAGCTTCTCTTTTATGTGTACCTTTAACTTCATTCCTCATCTCATATGTGGTGAGAGATCCAAATAGCTCTTCTGTAGTAAGCTTTGTTAGATCTTTGGCTTCTTCAATTACAAAAACCTTTGAATCAAATTGGTGGGGGAGAGTTCTCAGATATTTCTTCACAACTACTGAATCAGTTATATCTTCACTAAGGCCTCTGATTACATTAACTGCTTCATCTACTCATAGCAAATAGTTGGCTATGTTTTCCTCTTCTTTCATCTTCAAATTCTCAAATAATGTTATGTAAGGTTGCAACTTTTCTTGCTTCACACTACCATTTCCCTCATAGAGATTTTTAAGCTTATCCCATATCTCCTTGGTTATCTTGCACTACACCACCTTCACAAATTTATAATTTTTTAAACCACTCAAGATGACATTATTTTCTTTAGAATTGTTCTCATGAGCCTTCTTTGCATTAAAATTGATAATAGGATGAGAAGGTTTATTATAATCATCCTTTGAAGCTTTCCAAACATCATACCCTAATGAAGTAAGGTAGGATTCCATCCTCACACTCCATAAGGAATAATTTCTTCCATCAAACATCAGTGTTTTAGAGGGGGTCTCCTGTTGAGCCATGTGTTCTACACCAAGATCTACCTTCAACTATTAGGTTACACCAAGAAACCTAGCTCTGATACCAATTGTTAGAACACCCAAATATACTGAGAGGGGGGTGAATTAGTATATCCATCAATTTAATCCAATTCAATTTTATCAATCAAAAATATTATTGCCTTAAATTGATAAAGCATTCAAAGCAAAAGCACACAACCACAACACCGGATTTACATGGAAAACCCTACAAGGGAAAAATCATGATGAGAAATTTGTTTGGAGCTATTGTTTAAATATAGCCTCACAAAATGAATCAAGATTTACAGTAGGTTTTATGGCTTCAACCAAAGGAATTTTACAAATCCCTACAAATTACAACACTTACAGAAGGAGGCTACAATCTCAACATATAAAACTTGATAAATTTTGTTGATCTCAACTACCACCAAAACACACAACACCTCTATTACCTATAGCTCACTACTTTTGACACACTCACACTTTTATATCTTCATCCCACTACTTCCAAAACTATCTCTTTAGCACATACACTCCCTTACACATATTTTTGCGTATGACTCATTACCTTCAACACTCACTCATACACTTTGCCTTTGGCTCACTGACCTCAACATTCACTTATACACTTCTTCACACACATATTCTTCTTCTTTCATCTCACTACTTTTGACACTTTTCACTTTAAACACATTGATCTCAAAACACCCTTCACTAGAAAATTCATTTGATCGTGCACTTGATCTTCCATTTATATCCTTCACAAGCTTAAAAAATTTTCTCCTTGTGAACCAAAATGAAATGTATGACATGAAACATGCGGTGGCCATAAGAAACTCAGATCAAAACATCTACGAGAAAAGGAAATTGAATATGGTAGAAGCTAGGAGATAACCAAGACCTATTTTACATCTGCACATAATTCCATGCTAGCGCACACAATAAAGACTTGGCACAAACAACTTAATATACCAAGTCGGCCCAACAAACACTTAATCCTCCAAATATTAACTCCAGACCATAAATGGTACTAGAGATACTAGATAAAATCATGCAAATAATATTATAAACATTAAATGATATTCAAAAATATTTCCATGCCCTCCTTTTACAACTTCATGTAACATTATGTTGGTGTAGGAAAACACACTAGACCCAACATCACTTGCAAACCTAGAAAACATAGTCTTGAGATAGAACATTGAAAATCATACTTACAGTACATCTTAACACCTGAATTTTGAAATGAGAGAACATATAGGAAATTTGAACTTATCCTCCAAACTACAAGTTCACAACATACATTGTCAAAAAATACAAAGCATTTTTTGAACCTTCCTAACTACAACAACACAATATTCATACTGCTAGCTCTAGAAACTTCTATGATAACTTCTATGTTCTAAAAATAGGAACATACATACTTCACACTTGTATCTAACTAACTTACAAACCACAAGGCCATTATTCAATTGTAGATTAATGCAAAGCATTGTCTAGAGCATCTTCGGTACAACTTCTTGAGCCACTAATTGCAAGAAAATATTTCATGCATTTTTCATTAAGATATAGTGAATACAACATTCACAACATCATTCACCTATTCATGAGAAACAAGAGATATAGAACAATTTTTACATCAAGCTCACAACATTTATCATCATACTCAACATTTCTGATCAACATACTGATCACAACATATGCAACCATCCACATACTACCATTTTACTAACATCAATGACATCACCTGCAATAAATTTGCAACAATATTTCTATTGACATCTATGACAACACCTGCAACAAATTTGCAACAGGTCTTGGATCTCACATCTTCCATGATTGGTTTTGGATGCAAAAGCTTCCATCTCCTTACACCTCCTAGTATCTTCTTGTAATTTGTATTTCCTTTTACAAAATTTACAATACTATATTATTTAAATTTTTTATATCATTTTATTATAATACATTTACATAAGAAATGTTATCAATTTCTCTTTATTCTTCATTCTTAGAATTGTGAAATCTTTATTGTTTTGTAGTTTTCAAGTATTCAATTATTGTTCATTATACTCTTCTTAGTGGAGATCCTGATTGGGTAGAGACACCTTATATTAACCATTTGGAAGAGTTATTATTTATTTCTCCCAAAATAAGGTGATTTAGTCTCATATTTCCAATCTACAAGATCTTCCCTTTATTCTTTATTTTATTCTTTGTCATGGTATCCTTTATTTCATATTCTTGATATTTTTGGGATCTTGTCAATGCCCATGATTTTCAATCTTATCTAGATTTTTATTCTCCCCATATTCTTGATTATATATCAATCTTCATCTTTTCAATTCAATATCATGGTTGATTCTTTTATTCTCTCTTTTTATTTTAAAAAATTAATATTTTTTTAACATCTATTGAATGAATTTTTGGCTATTCTAATGTATTAATAATTTTTTTAGAATATTTTCCCCCATGGAAGTCCCAACAAATAGATTTTATTTCCAAGACCTCATATCCATTATTCCATCCAAGCTATTAGCAAGTTCTAGTTTGTAGAACCTTTGAAGTAACTCTCTCTCTCTCTCTCTCTATAAATGTACTCTTTTAATGTATTATTCATTAAATAATTCTTTGTAATAGATAAATACTCATACCACCAAAAAGTGTAATAGCCTATTTAAAAATATCAATAATACCAAAAAACATTACCCAACTCTCATTGTTAAATAGATCAATATAGCTCTAATGAGTTTAATTAACATGCTTAAAAGGTATTAAAATTTAATTTATCTTAATTTTAAAATTAGATTAAATTTTATAATATATTTGGTGAACCTGTAGACATGTTAAAATGCCTAATACATATCACACATGTCGAAACTGCATTTTTCCATCATTAGCATCATCTTCATTACCATTATTGCATTTAGCATCATTAATCCCCTTTTGACATCATTTCCATCTTTCAGCCCTATTTTCCTCTATTAATTAAATAATCTTGAATTGTTTAATTAATTCACTATTTTTTCATTAATCTCCTCATTCCTCTTGATTAATTAAATAAACATTAACTATTTAATTATGTTGCTAACTTAACTTATTCTTCTATTTTAATTAAATAGATATTAGCTAATTATTTAATTAAATATCAAACCTCCTAATATTAAATAATTACTATTAATTATTTAATTAAATCACTTACCATCATGCATGAATTAAATAAGTGTCTTTAATTAATTAACTATCCTACTTTCCTTCAAAAAATCTTTAGTTAACTTATTTCAAACATCATCCATTAATAAATAAACATTTTATTTATTAATCAATCTTATCTTGCACGTTTCTCCAATAATTAATTAATTATTTAATTAATTACATCATGCATCTTGCCCTCAAATCTTAACTGACACTCTCTCAGTCAAGGGATATTGAATGACCACTCTTTTGATCAATCAATTGACTTAACACTTCAATCAATATCTCATGCAACAAGTTAACTGGAATCTTGCGGTCAGTTACATTCAATTAATTGGGTGTTCAATTCCTCTCATTTATTCTCAACCTTTGATCTCAAATTCAACACCTCTTAATCTAGATCATTGATCTAATTTCCTAAAACCTATAAAATCACCCTTCATCCTTCACATTCATTACCTATAATTTTCATAACTAAGTCATGTCCATTTGAGCATTTATCTTGAGCATTTGTGGAGCATTTATCATAGCATCTAGGACATCTTACATCAAGCTTTTGCAAGTTATCATGGAGGCTTTGTGATGAAGCTATCTAAGATATCAACCAACACAAGTTACTCCACAAGGAGATTAAGGTTTACATTTCCTAGTTAGAATTCAATTTGTTTCACTTTGAATATTTCATGATTTTGAATTCTAGTTTGGTTTTGCAAACGTATAAAACTAATTGATCAAATGACATAAATTAAACCAAAATAGCTAAACAATTGATTAATTAGTTATACAATCCAAGTTATCATGGAGGCTTCGTGTTGAAGCAATTTGACATATCAATCAATGCAAGTTACTCCACAATGGGATTAAGGTTTGCATTTCCTAGTTAGAATTCAATTTTATTCACTTTGAATATTTCATGCTTTTGAATTCTAATTTGGTTTTGTGAATAATTTCATTGGATTGTATAACTAATTGATCAATTGTTTAGCTATTTTAGTTTAATTTATGTCATTTGATCAATTAGTTTTATGCATTCACAAAATGGAACAACCGGTGGGACCTACGTCCTTGATCTAACATTTTTATCAAGTTTTCATAAGTTATAGCTTTCTAGAGTATGATCGTATTTTAAAGAAGTCATAATTGTTAATGAGGTCACTCTTGTTTGGAATCTGGGCATGACCATCTTAGAAAAGGGTCACTATTGTATCAAAAGTTCACTAGTGCACAAATAGGTTGCTATTATCTTAGAACACGACAACTATTGTATTAGAACATAGCCGGTACTATCTCAAAATCTAGTTGCTATTGCTTACTGCTTTTTTCTTTCAAAATTTTGGATTTTGGTTTTCTAACCCTAACCATAATCAAGTTGTTGTTTGCTGATTGATCCAACCTAATTGTGCAACTCTTATAAGGTGAAGGAAAATCATTATAAAATTATAATCTATTGGTTTTGTAGGATGAATAGTTAAATACTAATCAAATCCAAACTATTAACACTTTTCTTGTAGCCACTTATCAAAGATTCATTTCATTTAAAGCATTGTGTTTTCATTTTTGGATAGAATAACAAATATTTACTTTGGTGCTTAAAAGAAAAATTGCTTTGAGGTGTCTTCTATGCTTGGAAAGTCTAATGCGTATCCTCTCCCCTTGTATCATTTAATGGTCCCAGGTGAAGAGAAACATCTTGGAATTCGTATTTTGGTTATCGAAGGTGTCTTGTATATGTATACTCTCCCTTTATGTCATTCGACAATCTTGGGTGAAGAGAAATATCAAGACACTAAGCTTTTTTTTTAAATAAAGGGGCCTACTTTGAGACATCCCACAATGGAGAAATCAAAGCAACCTCAAAGCACATGTTTAGGTGGGCTATATTAAAGGGTGTGAAAATGAAAGTAAGTAGCACTTATCTAGGGATGTTATATATTGCATGTCAATTTTGATGTGGGTGTGTAGAACACACGTAGATCAATTAGAGAATTTAATGTATCACATCTAAAGTATACCTCTAGTGTTCACTAATTCATTACAAACCATTCTATTTAGAAGCCAAGCCAAGTTTTTTTGAAACATTTCTTGAGAAGGTGTAATGGGACAGCTGGTCATTCCATAAAGACATTTGTCATGTACTGATTGCTTGTTGAGGTGAAAAAACACCTTTTGAGGAGGTCTTTTCCTTTATAGGAAGAGGTGTATCGTGTATGCGTGCATACTCTAGTCATCCATTCAAGCTAGGTATTTTATTATGCAAATCCAACTCAAGAGATGTACCCACTTGACTAAATAGGAATGTGTTTATCAAATATTGCTTTAGTAAGCTTTATGAAAGAAAGCTTGTGGAATATCCCATTTACCTATTGAGTTAGTTATTGCATACTTTTTCTGTTGTGTGTATCACTTGCTCTTTCAAAAAAATCACCTTAAACATCAGACCTAAAATTTCAACATGCAAAATTGTCAAAAACTATCATCAAACTGGAAATCAAGAAACAAAGTTGCACTTATTAGAAAATTGGGTCATTGTTGTGCATCCTACCATGCCTATCTCAGAATGTAGTCACTATTGTTTAACATCTACTCGTGCTTGCCTAAAAATCTAGTCACTATTGTATTGCATCTGGTCGCTATTGTACAATTGGTCACTATTGCTTATTTTGCTCATCTACCAGTCATAGTGACTAAATAGAGTTGTTCTTGTCATTATTGTCTTTACTGACTTTGTCAAATCTCACTATTATCATAGATTTTTCCATAGTTTTTGAAACAACCACCATTTTTGTATTCCTGCTTAGCTCAGGCTTGTCAAAATTGGTCTCAAACATCATCACAATATCTCACTTAGTTGTTAGAACATCTATACAATATACCTAGGGTTAAGCAAAAAAATCAAATGGGATCCTCATTAGAATCTATCAACATCCTTAGACATCATTAGTCATTTAGACTGACCTTTGCATCATCATCACAGATCAAACATCAAACCAACCTTTGGACACATATCAAACACAACATATCAAACCTCATCATCTTGCTAGAGTCTTTATCAAATCAACTTATCATCTTGTGGTCATCAAGTTTAGTGGACATTATCCTTTCCCTAAGTTTCTAGATTACTATCATCATCCCGTACTTGCACTCACAAGTCTAGTTCAAGTAGAGAATCAACATATCCTTTATCGACATCTTTTGAGACTTAGCAAGCATGAATAAAACCTTGTCTATACTTGTGTCCATAGACTAAGCATCATCTTTAAAACATCCAAAATTCACTCACACCTTCACCATAGGGTTGAGTACCAAAAACACAACATCATTAATAAAAAATTATTATCAAACTATCCCCTGATCAACATCAATCAACATCAATCAAACAACATCATTTGTTTAAAAGGTACATAGTCTAGTGTGCATGTTTACGAAAACTACCAAGTCTCAACATAGAAAGAATATGGCAGCTAACACAAGCAGCTCTAGTGGACCTACCAACACAAATGTGGAAAATATAATTCCTACACCATGGGGGTATAATCCTAATGAACCCCCAGTTTACTCAACCCATCAAACAAACACCAACATTACCTAATGAGGGCTACACTGCCCAAACCCCACACAAAACACAATAATAAATAAAAATTCAAAAAATGCAAGATAGAAAACAAACCACTTTCAATTATTTTTCAAAAATGAAATTATAGATTAAAAAATTACAGGGCTACAACCTCATGGGCTTGATTCATTACATTCAAATCAACTCTAAAAAATAAAATCTATTATTCAAAGCCACAATCTGCACTAGTGGAGCCACCTTCTACAACCTCCACTTAACCCTTTTATTTTACCCAATAACCACCCTATAATGTTCTAGAAAGTGTAACTTTCCCTTTTTTTTGGTGCCAAAAGTCTTGCCATTTGATTTCTTTCCTAGGAAGATATTTCAATGAAATTCACTTTTTAGTGGGGCAGGTTCTTTGGGTCATAACTTTTGAACCGGGTGTATGATTTGCTATTATAGAATATCATTGGAAAGCTCTCAAAGAGATCTACAATGTTGATTTCATCCACTTTTCAAGCTATTTCAGAGCTTCTAATTTTTTCAAATTTGAATTTGAAGCTACATTGGAGAAATTTCTCAGGACAAAAACTTTAATATCTCCCAAACTATATAGGGTATTGAGATGATTCTTTTGTAGTTAAGAATATTTTTTAGTTCCACTCCTTGGGGTAAATTTTTAGGTCCATACAAGCCTGTTTAGGCCCACTTACTAAAAATAGTAAGTGACCATTTTTTTCCTTTTCCTTTTCTAACTATCGTACACCCCTTAAGTGCCATCATGGGACTCAAAACAACTAAAGAAAATAAGAAAAAACATTTTTTTTGGGTGATGCAAGATTGCCTTTACACCACTAGATGCTCGTGCATCAAACACCTAGGGTAATTTGAAAAGTGACCCTACCACTTTGTAGGAGTTAGAGGGAAACCAAGACAGTTAATCTCAACCTCAGATAACCATGATGAATTTTCAAGAGGCCTTCCTCTCCATTTCACCAAGTACTCTGCATATTTCTTGTTCCTTGTGCTTGTACCTACATGACTATCCAAAATTTCTTCTATCTCATTTTTTGAAGTAGGTGCTGAAATATTCCACTGTGCTTCTATTATTTCTTCATCAATTCTTCCTTCATAATATTTTGTTAAATCTGAAATGTTAAACATAGGTGAAATATGAATTTCATCAGACAACTCTATCTCATATGCATTTCCTGAATCATGCTTCTTTAGGATCTTGCATGGTCCAAGATTCTTCACCTTTAACTTGTTGTATGTACCAACTGGAAACCTCTCCTTTCACAAATGAACCATGACTTCATCTCTTATCTATAACACCTTATACCCCCTTTTCTGATCTACTTTAGCTTTATATTGTGAGTTCATCTTATTGATATGTTTCTTCACCTCTTCATGCAAATTCTTTAGGTGCTCACTAAAATATTTAGCCTCAACACTACTCTTCTCCCCCTTATCCATCTTTCTTAGTTCAAAAGTAGTTCTTGTACTACTCCCATACATAATTTGGAATGGTGATTTACCAATGCTCCTATTGATAGAATTATTGTAAGCAAAATTTTCCCGTGGTATAATCAAATCCCATCCCTTGGGCTTATCTCCTACTAAGCATGTTAGTAGGTTACCCAAACTCCTATTCACCACCTCCATTTTTCCATAAGTCTATGGATGGTGTGTAGAACTGAACTTCAAATCTATCTTCAACTTCTTCCATAATGTCCCTAAAAAATAACCAACAAATTTGGTATCTCTGTTTGAAACTATACTCTTTGATAGACCATGTAGTCTCACCACCTTTCTGAAAAACAACTCCCAATATGAACATCACTGGTCTTTGACATGAAATGAAATGTGCCATCTTTGAAAATCTATCCACCACCATAAATATGGAATCATTCCCTCTCTGTGTCCTTAGCAAGCCAAGAACAAAATCCATGCTAATATCCTCGTATGGCCTCTCAAGTGTAGGTAATGGCTAATACAATCTAGTATTATGACTTGTTCCTTTTGCCATCTGACATACTATGCAACTTTGTAAAAAATTCTTCACATCTTGTTGTAACTATGGCCAATAATAATTCTCACTAACAAGAGCAATGGTCTTATCTCAACTAAAATTTCTATCCAATCCTCCACTATGCTTCTCCTTGATTAGATTCTCTCTCATAGAACTCCTTGGAATGCACAATTTTCTTCCTCTAAACAACATCCTATCTTGGATTAAGAAATCCAACCATCTTGTCCTATCTAATGTAACAGGTTCCAAACAAGCCTTCCAAGCTTCTACAAAGTCTAGATCTTCAGGATACAAACTCTTGAGTTCATTGAACACAACAACCTCTATATTCATCTCTATCAACAAATTTTTCCTTCTACTCAAGGCATCGACAACTCTGTTTGACCTTCCACTCCTATGCTTCAAAACAAAATTAGTATAACTCTACAAAAACTCAACCAATTTTAACTTCCTTTGATTCAACTTTCCTTGACTATTGAAATACTGTAAAGCTTGGTGATTAGTATATTACAAAAAATATTTTGGAAAAAAATAGTGTCTCCATTTCTTCAAACTTGAACTATAGCATAAAAATCTTGATCATAGACATAATATTTCTTCTTAGCATCATTCAACTTCTCACTAAAATAGGTAACAGGCTTACCTTCTTGACTCAAAACAACTCCTATGGCAGTTTCACTAGTGTCGCAATCTACTTGAAAGACCTTATTGAAATATGGAAGTGCCAAAATAGGTTGCTCTATGAATTTCTTCTTCAACATATAAAAACTCTTTGTTTCTCCTATAGTCCATTTAAAATCCTTTCTATCCCCTCTCATTGCTTTAGTTAAAGGTTCACAAATACTACTAAAATTATTAATAAACTTTTTGTAAAAATTTGTTAGACCATGAAATGACCTTATCTCTGTAACACTCCTAGGGGTAAGCCATTCAAGATAGCTCTCACCTTCTCTGGATCCATTTTAAGACCCTTTATTGAGGCAACAAAGCCAAGATACACCAACTCCCTCTTCACAAAACTACATTTTTTCAAATTAATCAACAACTTCTCCTCCCTTAGCTTCTATAAAATTCTTTGGATATGCATCAGGTGCTCCTCCAATGTCTTACTGAAAATAAAAATATCATCGAAATAAACAATAATAAATTTTCCTAAAAATTCTTTGAATACCTCATTCATAAGCCACATAAATGTGCTTGGTGCATTGGTTAGCCCAAAAGGCATGGCTAGCCAATCGTACAATCCCTCCTTGGTTTTGAAGGTTGTATTCCATTCATCTCCTTCTCTAATCCAAATTTTTTGATATCCTCTCTTCAAATCTATCTTCATGAAGTACTCAGCTCTACTCAAATAATCCATAATGTCATCCATTCTCGGTAAGGGAAATCTATACTTGATGGTAATCTTGTTGATTGATCTAGAATCTATACACATCCTATTGAATTTTGTGGTTGTGTTTCTGATATGTGGTTTTCATTGATGTCAACACTATTAGACTTAATGCATTTGAAGTTGTATCTGTCAAGGATATTGAGAAAATTGTAATGAAATGAGTTGCAAGTTGTTAGTGGTGAAGTGAAGTTCAGTCTGTCGGTGATTTCAGTATGTTGATGATCAAAGGTTGTGGAATAAAGGGTTTCTTGTTGAATATATCTAGTTTATCCATGTTGATTTTTAGAGATCTGTGTGAAGTTTTGATCAAGTTATGAAGATTTGTATTTTGACAGTCTTTCTATTACTTTAGTTTGTGTTCCTGAATGAAGATGATGCGATTTTAGTTAGTTCAGTTGTTACGGATGCTTCTTTGGTGATTTGTGATGTTTGTGGATGTTTCTAGATCTTGCTATATATGTGATTGCACGTCCGCATTGATCATTGTGCTCACGATCCGATATTTTCTCTTGCGTGTTCATGTTCTTCATGTTCTTGGCCGACAAGGTGTTTGTAGCATGTTGTGGATCTTTGAGGATTAATTTTTGAAGGTGGATCATGTTCGAAGATGTTATTTTTGGTCTTCAATATGTTGTGGCTAACCTTGGTTCATTCACATTAATAATTATTATTGATTTGGGCCGACAATTTGTATTCATTTTATTATTTTCTTAAGGCTGACATGTAGCAATTTAATTTCTTGTTGCAGATATATATAAGGGAATGTTTACTTCATTTGAGGTATGCCAAATGTGTGTGTACATGAATAATGTTCTAAATCATTCGAAGGAAGAGAAAAGTGTGAAGAAGAGTGAAGAAGTGTTCATGTGCTTAACCAGAATTGTGATTAGGCATTAGCAGATGCTATTTTATCAATTCAAATCCTTGCGGATGTAATCTGAATCTTTCTATAAGATAGTGTGTCTTCCTTTGGGTAGTAATCCTTGTTGTAATTGATCAGTGAGCTCTATGTAGTGCGTTTGAATGTATGTGCATTCCCCATTTCATTCTTTATACTTTTAACAGGGTATAATCTTATGGACTGACCTCCATTGTGGTTTTTCCCCTAACATGGTTTCCACGTAAAAAAAATCTTGGTGTTATGTGTGTTTCTAATGTGTTGATGATTTATTATTTCATGGTTAATAATCAAATCTAAGAATTAGGTTAATAAAGTTAATAATTTGTGAATTTATGTGACAGATGATTCACCCCCCCTCTTGATTGTCTGCCCTTGCATTGCCAACAATTGGTATTAGAGTAGGTTCCTTGGAAGAAGTTTAATAGCTTGAGGTGATTCAGGATGGTGAATTACAAGAAGGATAGTCTGATATTTGATGGAACAAATTATTATTTGTGGAAGATTCGAATGGAGTGCCATCTGAGATACATTGGTGAACCCTATTGAAGCATTACAAGTAATAGGTATGTTATACCTCAGAATGGTCCTACTACTACTACTGGGCTTAGGGATGTTGAGTACAATATTAGGGCTAAGGAAGCATTGGTGAGTGCTTTGACTGATACTGAGATGACTAATGTTATGGATTTGAAGACTACTTATGAGATCTGGAAAAAGTTGGAAACTTTGTATGAAGGTGATGCTAATGTGAAGATTGTTAAGTTGCAGAGTCTAAAAGGGAAATATGAAATGTTGAGAATGGGTGATGATGAGAATATTAGTACTTTCATGCAAAGAGTGAATGAACTTGTGTGTGGTATCGGATGTGCTGGTGGATAGTTGGAAGAATAACAGATTGTTGCTAAAGTGCTTAGATATTTTCCTGCTGCTTACAAAGTCAAAGCTACAACTATTGAAGAGCTCCGAACTATGACAAATGTTACTTGAGATATGTTGATTGGTAAGCTTACTAATTTTGAGTTGAGTGAATTTGGTGATGCCATTCCTAAGGTTGAAATTGCATTCAAGGCTACTACATCTGGAAGAGATAAACAAATATATGATTCAGGAGAGAGTTCTTCTAGAAATACATTCAAGTATGAAGAAGAAATGAGACAGCTTGAAGAAGAAAGAGAACTGGATGAGCTTGAAGCACTGATTGTGAAAAGAGAAGCCAAAGGACAAGGTAAGTATAAAGGAAAGTTTCCTATTAAATGTTTTTCCTATAATAAGATAGGTCATTTTGCATTAAGGTGTCCAGAAAGAGTTTCTAAACCAAAACATAGCAAACCTAAATTTCAAAAGAAGTGTTATTATGCTGCTGATGAAGGAGTGATAGATGATGAATTTGATAAAGGAAATGGAAGTGAGGATGAATGGGTATTTATTACTATCAAGGAAAATAATCTTGTGTCTACTAAATCTGCTAGTTGTACAAATGTGGAGAAAGCCCTAGCTGCTCGAGTTAAAGAGAAAGATGAATGGGTGATTGACAGTGGATGCTCTCATCATACGACAAGAGATAAAAGTAGGTTTGTGAGCTTGGAAAAGTATGATGGTGGTGTTGTGAGATTTGGTGATAACACAACTGGTGTGATTTGTGGTAGAGGATGCATTTCTCTTGATGGTAAGAACAATACTGATGATGTCTTGTATGTGGAAGGTTTGAAGCATAATATTTTAAGTGTCAGATAGATGGTTGATAAAGGTTACAATATTTAGTTCAAGGATGGAAAGTGCAAAATATTGGGATGTTTCATAAATGTGATTGCATCAAGTACAAAAACAAGAGGTAATAGCTTTCATTTGAATGCTGCTAGTGAAAGTTGTTTGATTGCTTGAGTTGATAAAAGTTGGTTGTGGCATAGAAGAATGTGTCATGTTAACTTTGACAATATTATCAAGATAAGTTCTACTCAGGCAGTGAGAGATCTTCCTAAGTTGATGAAACCTAATAATTCCATATGCAAGGAATGTCAATTGGGGAAACAAACTAGAATTTCATTTTGGAGCAAACAATATAATTCAAATGAATTGTTGGAGCTTGTGCATACTGATTTGTGTGGTCCTTCTAGAGTCAGAAGTTTACAAGGTTACAAGTATTTCATGTTGCTTATTGATGATTATTCAAGAATGATATGGGCTACTTTCTTAAGGGAGAAATCTAAAGCTCTAGAGAAGTTCAAGATATTAAAGGCTATGGTTCAGATAGAAACTAGTCTGGAGATTAAATGTCTAAGATCAGATAGAGGTAGTGAATTCACTTCTTGTGAGTTTAATTATTTTTGTGAAGTGTATGGAATAAAGAGACAATTATTTGCCCTATGGACCCCTCAACAAAATGGAGTTCTAGAAAGGAAGAACAAGACAGTTCAAGATGCTACTAGAACTATGATGTTGGAAGGAAATGTTCCTCATATCTATTAAAGATAAGCTATGAGTATTGCTGTTTACATCCTCAACTGGGTAGAAGTCAAAGGTGATACTGATAAGACCCTTTTTAAGCTATGGACTGGTCATAAGCCTACTGTTAAATATTTCAAAATATTTGGGAGTAAATTTTATATCAGAAGAGATGAAGATTTAGGAAAGTTTGATGCTAGGAGTGATGAAGGAATCTTTTTAGGTTACTCTACTAAAATCAAGGCCTACCAGTGCTACAATAAGAGATTAAAGAAAATGGTTGAAAGTGCAAATGTTAAGGTTGATGAAGACATAGAAAGACCATCCAGAACCTATGGATATGATTCTGATGATCAGAATGATAGTACAAACAAAGTAAAGTAAGTTCAGACTTCAAATCAAGTTCAAATCATTCTAGTGAATCAAGAAGATCAAGAGGAAGGAGAAAATAGTGAAAGTGCAGAAGTGAGATCACAAGAGCCTGAAATTCAAGAACGTCCTAAGACTCTGAGGTATGTAAGATTGAATCATTCAGAAGATCAGATCATTGGTGATAAGAACAAAGGTGTCCAAACTAGGAGAAAGATTACAAAAGAATACTATTTAATTTCAAATACTGAGCCTACTAATGTGAAAGAAGCATGTAAAGATGAACATTGGGTGGAGCAATGACAGAAGAACTACAACAAATTAAGAAGAATAATACATGGATTCTTGTTCCTAGACTTAAGGAAAAAAATGTAACTAGAACTAAATGGGTCTTTAGAAACAAACTGAATCAACAAGGTGAAGTAGTTAGAAAAAAAAAAAGATTGGTGTGTAAGGGATATTCTCAAATGGAAGGAATTGATTTTGAAGAGACCTTTGCTCCTATTGCTAGGATTGAAGTTGTGAGATTTTTTCTTTCTTATATTTCTTACAAAGACTACAAGGTTTATCAGATGGATTTCAAGTCAACATTTCTAAATGGCGAGTTGGAAGAAGAAGTGTATGTTGATCAACTAGATGGATTTTAGTTGACTGATCAGGGAGATATGGTTTGTTGGTTGAAGAAAGCACTGTATGGACTTAAGCAAGCCCCTAGAGCTTGGTATGCCAGATTGGATAAGTACTTGATGAAGCTTGGATTTAACAAAGGTACTACTGATAGTAATTTGTATTTCAAGAATGATGATAAAGATTTAATTGTGAAATTTTTTGTTGATGATATCATTTTTGGAGGAGATGATAGTTTGTGGATGAAGATTGCTAATGAGATGCAAAGTGAGTTTGAGATGTCAATTATTGGAGAGATGAAATTATTTTTGGGATTGCAAATTACTTAGTTAGAAAAAGGGATCTTTATATCTCAATCCAAGTATGTGAAAGAATTGTTGAAGAAATTTGGTATGGAAGATTCAAATCTAGTTGGTACACCCATGGTGACCGGATGTAAGTTGACAACAGATGATGATTTAACAAAGGAAAATCAGACTAGATATAGATCAATGATTGGTGGATTATTGTATTTAACTCAAACTAGGCCTGATATCATGAATGTTGTATGTATTGTTGCAAGATTTTAAGCCGATCCTAAAGAATCTCATGTGACTGCTGTGAAGAGGATTTTCAGATACTTGAAGGGGACAGTTGATTTTGGCCTATGGTATCCTAAAGATGATGATGTTACTTTGAGTGCCTTTACTGATCCTGATTGGGCTGGTGATGTGAATGAAAAAAAATAGTACTAGTGGTGGTGCATTTTTCTTGGGAAAGAAGTTGATTTCATGGTTAAGTAAAAAGAAAAATCCATTTCTTTATCTACTGCAGAGGCCAACTACATTGTTGCTACTAACAATTGTACTCAAGTATTATGGATGAAGCAAATGTTGAAGGATATCAGAGTTGTGTATGATGAACCTATTGCTATATTTTGTGATAACTCAAGTGCAATTAACATTTCTAAGAATCCGGTGTTGAATTTAAAGACCAAGCATATATCTATCAAGTTTCACTTTTTGAGAGAGAAGGTGAGTGAAAAGGAAGTTAGATTGGAGTATGTGCCTACTAAGGAACATATTGTAGATATCTTTACAAAGCTATTGTCTAAGGATACTTTTGAGTATCTCAGAGGGAAGTTAGGGGTGATTATCCCTCCTAATCAGAACTAAGATGCATTGAATTGCATCAATCTGTGTATTTCATGGTCATATTTTAATCCAGATTGATGTTGTGGTGGTTGCTACTTACGGGGAGTAGTCAGATATTCAAATGTTTAGATATGTGGTTCAGATCTTGTGTGGAGAAAAGAGATCTTTGCCATTGATGTCAAAGGGGGAGAAGAGTAATGTGAAAAAATTTATGAGAAGACTCATATGGAAGAGTTATGTGAGAAGAGTTAGAATCTAAGGGGGAGTAAGTGTAGTTGCGTTATGGTGTTTTCACATCATGTGTTTCCATAAATTCCAAAGGGGGAGATTGTTGAATATTGTGGTTGTGTTGCTGATATGTGGTTGTCATTGATGTCAACACTATTAGCATTAATGCATTTGAAGTTATATATGTCGAGGATATTGAGAAAATTGTAATGAAATGAGTTGCAAGTTGTTAGTGGTGAAGTGAAGTTCAGTCTATTGGTGAGTTTAGTATGTTGATGATTAGAGGCTGTGGACTAAAAGGTTTCTTGTTGAGTATATCTAGTTTATCCATGTCGAGTTTCAGAGATCCATGTGAAGTTTTGATTGAGTTATGAAGATTTGTATTCTGACAGTCTTTTTGTTACTTTAGTTTGTTTTCTTGAATGAAGATGATGTGATTTTAGTTAGTTTAGTTGTTGTAGATGCTTCTATGGTGATTCATGATGTTTGTGGATATTTCTAGATCTTGCTATATATGTGATTGCACATCCGCATTGATCATTGTGCTCATGATCCAATATTTTCTCTTGCGTGTTCATGTTCTCCATGTTCTTGGCCGACAAGGTGTTTGTAGTGTGTTGTGGATCTTCGAGGATTAATTTTTGAAGATGGCTCATGTTCGAAGATGTTATTTTGGGTCTTCACTATGTTGTGGCCAACCTTGGCTAATTCACATTAATAATTGTTATTGATTTGGGTTGATAGTTTGTATTCATTTTATTATTTTCTTGAGGCTGACATGTAGCAATTTAATTTCATGTTGCAGATATATATGAGTGAATTTTTACTTCATTTGAGGTATGCCAAATGTGTGTGCACACAAATAATGTTATAAATCATTTGAAGGTAGAGTAGAGTGTAAAGAAGAGTGAAGAAGAGTGAAGAAAAGTGAAGAAGTGTTCATGTGCTTAACCAAAACTGTGATTAGGCATTAGCAGATGCTATTTTATTAGTTCAAATCCTTGCGGATGTAATCCAAATATTTCTATAAGATAGTGTGTCTTCCTTTGGGTAGTAAGTCTTGTTGTAATTGAGTAGTGCTCTCTAAGAAGTGTGCCTGAATGCATGTGCATTCCCATTTCATTCTTTATACTTTTAATATGGTATAATCTTGTGGATCGACCTCCACCATGGTTTTTCCTCTAACAGGGTTTCCATGTAAAAAAAATCTTAGTGTTATGTGTGTTTTTGATGTGTTGATGATTTATGATTTCATGGTTAATAATAAGATCTGAGAATTAGGTTAATAAAGTTAATAAGTTGTGAATTTCTGTAACAATTGATTCACCCCCCCTCTTAGTTGTCTGCCCTTGTGTTGCCAACACATCCGCCATTCCCCATCTTTCTTTAGTGATAGTATTGTAGGTATTGCACATGGGATCAAACTCTCTCTGATTAATCCCTTCTACAACAACTCTTGCACTTTTTTGTTCAAATCTTCACTCTCTGTTGGAGTCATACAATGAGCTTCCTTATTTGAAAAATTGGCTCTAGGAATTAGGTCCATCTAATGACTAATATTTTTTACTGGAGGAAAACCCTTAGGTAAATTTTCAAATACAATATCTTAAAACTTATCTGATAAATGTGAAACCTCTATGGGTATCTTTTTATCATCTTCTCTATCAACTTTAGGAATCAAAGCATAACACATATGTTCAAGCTTCATACCTTCTAAAAATTTTCTTCCATCAACCAAACAAATTCTAGCATTACTGCATACCTTTTCCTCTACCTCTTTCAAGGGCTTCAACTTATGATGAACTCTATCCTTTGTCAAAGAACAGTTGTTGGCATGTCCATCATGTACTACTCACCGATCAGACTGCCACGGTCTACCTAACAACATATGAAAAACATCCATAGGCATAATATCACACAATACCTCATTATGGTAATTTCCAATCTTGAACTTTACCAAACATTGTTCATTGACCAAAGCCTTATGGTCCTTTTGCAACCAAGCAATCCGATATGGATTCAAATGCCTTCTTCTCTCCAACCACAACTTGCTAACCATCTATTCTGAAACAAGGTTATTAGTAATACCTCCATCAATAATAACATTGTAAACTTTACCTTCACACTTACATCTGGTGTGAAACAAACTCTTCCTTTGAGTTGGTTCTTTCTCCTCATTCACCAAGGCTCTTCTAGTAACAAGAAATCTCTTTCTAGATCCTCAGAATGTGAAGAATCAACATCTTCATCTACATGTGCAACTCATGCATTACCCTTAGGTCTTCTATTTGTCCTTCGTTGATGTTGAGGACACTCATAGCCTCTATGTCCTTCTTCTGTACACTAGAAATAGGTTCCATGAAATCCTCCTCTTCCTATTCCTCATCTAGATCTTCCTCTTCCTCTTTGGTCTCCATTATTTTGATGAGGAGGATGGTAGGTGTTATCTCCTTTCTAGTTTTGGCTACTACTAGATCCTTCACCCTTCTTTTGATCTTCATTTTGACCTCCATATGACTGTCCACTAGTCTTTCCACCATGACCCCAATCTCTTTACTTGCTTTCAAACCTTCTATTCAACTTTTCTTTTACCTTCAAAGCAAACTGATATGCATCTTCAATGGTACACATTCTTACCAGGCCCAACTCTTCTTGAATACTTGGCTTCAACCCGTTATGAATACTCGACTTCAACCCATTTATGTAATGAGAAACTTTTTCCTTGTTGGCCTCAGAATGGCCTACTCTAATCAAGACATGATAGAATTCTTATGTATACTCCTTGATAGATTTTCTTGCTTGTTTCAACCCTTGCATCTTATTCAAAAAATCTAGCTCATAGTCCATAGGAATGAACTGTCTTTTTAATTT
The DNA here is from genome assembly GCA_007258455.2 of Sequoia sempervirens. Taxonomy (NCBI): domain Eukaryota; kingdom Viridiplantae; phylum Streptophyta; class Pinopsida; order Cupressales; family Cupressaceae; genus Sequoia; species Sequoia sempervirens. The sequence goes on along the minus strand of VDFB02000015.1, from coordinate 306,348,425 downwards.
GTCCACCATCCAGTCCCATCTGGTTAGTTTCTCTTTTCCTCTTTGATTTATTTCTATTTGTACCTATTTTCACCAAATATTCGCATAACCCTTGAGCTTGGTCTTTAAAAATTTGACCCTTTCAAGATCTTCCACTTTCTCATACTCAAAGTATTCCTCCATATCATTGTGTTGGTGTAGGTTGGGGGTGTTCTCTCTCTATTTATGGGGGGGATTCTTCTTCCTTGGGGGAAATTTTATATGTACTTGGATACCTAACATGGCTTCATTTTTCGGGACCAATTATCTTTTACATCCTCCTAAGCTAAGATTAAGGGGGGTGTTGGTGTAGGTTTTTATTTTCCTAGTGGGTTAATTTAATTTCCCTTATTCCTAGGTTTTTCCTCCACTTAATTAAGCTTGATTAGGATAATAATGAGTTTATTATTTACTAACTAGGAGATAAGTGATTAGGTGCCCCCTTCCTTAAAGGGTGGAACCACTTTCCACTTTTGGTCATCCATCTCCACTTTTTGTGGTTTATTCCTATTGGTTGGATTTTCCACCTACCTCCTCTCCTAAGTTCTATATAAAATCACTACCTAGCTTGTTTTTTCATCCATTCTTGCAATACTCTTACATCTATTCATGAATATTTGTATTGTATCTTTTCAACTTGGAAGATATTAATGAAATTTTGTCACATAGACATTGCATAATATCTCAAAGTCCTGGTTTGCATTCTTATGCTTTTCCAATTTATGTAGCTTTGATTTTCTCTTAAAAAGTTCCTTGGGTTATTCAATCTATTTCAGATTTCTAACATGTTGATCCAATCAATCAACTCTTCTGGGTTATGATTTCCAAAAAATGTAGAAACATTGATCTTTTGCCTTTTCCCAATCTTAGAGATGGCCTTAAATAATCTGACTTGCTTTGGATATATTGCATCTTGTTCTTCTTTGTACTATTTCTCATTTTCACCTTCATCTTCACTTTCATCTCCTCTTCTTGGCTCAAACCCTCGACACAACTCCTCTTGCAGTGCTTGCACTTGTCTTTGTAGGGATATAAAACCCTCTTCTAGTCCAATAACATTTTTTCCACCACCATAATTTCTTTGCAGAGGCATTCTGATCACTTTTCTCAGAAACTCACAATCACAAGTCCTAGTGCAAACTGCCTCACATTTGGTGATCTGTTTACACACTTAGGAATTTAAACAAAACAAAATAACAAATAACATCAAAGAAAATGCAAGATAGAAAATAAACCACTTTCAATTACTTTTTGAAAATGAAAATTATAGATTCAAAAATTATAGAGCTACAACCTCATGGGATTGATTCATTACATTCAAATCAACGCTAAAAAAAAAAATCTATTATTTGGAGCCACAATTTGCACTAATGAAGCCAACTTCTACAACCTCCACTTAACCCTTTATTTTACTTAATAACCACCCTAGAATGTTCTAGAAAGTGTAACTTTCCCTTTTGTTTTGGTGCCAAAAGTCCCGCCGTTTGATTTCTTTCCTAGGAAGATATTTCAATGAAATTCACTTTTTAGTAGGGTAGGTTCATGGGGCCATAAATTTTGATCCATGTGTCTGATTTTATATTATAATATATCATTGGAAAGACCTCAAAGAGATCTACAACACAAAATCATTAGAGATTGTTTCATCCACTTTTCGAGCTATTTGAAGGCTTCTAAGGTTTTCAAATTTGAATTTGAAGCTGCATTGGAGAAATTTATCAAGACGAAAACTTTAATATCTCCCAAACCATATAGGGTATTGAGATGATTCTTCCATCATTGAGAATATTTTTCAATTCTTCTCCTTGGGGTAAATTTTCAGGTCCATATGAGCCTGTTTAGGTCCACTTACTAAAAATAGTGACTATGTTTTTCCTTTTTGACTTCTAACTATGTTACACCCCTTAAGTGCCATCATGGGACTCAAAACAACTAAAGAAAATAAGGAATATTTTTTTTGGGTGATGCAAGATTGCCCCTACACCACTGGATGCTCCTACATAATTACCTCACAACATCCAATATTGAATGCTCCACCATCCCTTGATCTCAATACATCACAACATGATACCGACATTCATCTTCAACATCAATGAATATTTTCTCGACAACAAAATTAACCCTCTAATCCTCAAGATATGATCATAGAAGACAATGATAGTGATGTAAAAATTACCACCGAGGACATTTTAGAGTACACCCAAGACCCTAAAATGCAAAATAAAATAAATAAGATACTTGGAAAAAATTGTAACATACACTTCCTAAAACTTGTACAACATGGTACCAAGTTACCTATGGAATTTAACATGGAAGCTTGCAAAGACCTTAATCTCATTCACATGGATGATAATACAATTGTGAGATAAATCCTAAAACCATTTGTAGATCCAAAGATACCATCTATCTTTGCCAAGTCAAAAGCACGAATCAATGAACATTATCAAAAACATGTTGATAATCAACTATATAGATGCCCATCTCAAATAAAATAAGCAATGGTTGCTCAACAGGGTCAAGGGAATCCAAGCGCTATGGAAGCTCAAAAAATTCCTCAACAATCAACCAATCCATTCTCTACATCAGTTGTAGCATTTGATGCATCAACAAATATATGGAGGCCTAATGAATCAAGGAACCTATATGAGACATCCTTACAATAAGGAAAAAATGTTAACATGCAAAATATGGGTAACCTTCCACCTAGTCCACCACAATATCAAACATCAAACTAACAATCCAACACTCAACCACAACTTCATGCCAACACACCTCCATAATCACAACACATGTCATCGCCCATTTATATGGTACCTAATCAAAATAATCCACCCCCTCATACACAACAACCTCCTCTTCATCAAATAAAATATACTCACAACCCTCAAGATCAAAACATGTATCAAACGAATACTCAATATCAAACAAAAAAATAATACACACAACAATAAATCCTATATTATGACCCTTCATACAATGCACAATATCAACAAGGGTTACAACAACAAAATCAGGATCCTAGTGTCATGAAAAATCAATATGGGTCTTCCTTTATTCAAAATACTCAACATCAAACCTTCATCCCACAACACCAAACCTCTAATCCACAACATTAGACATTCACACCTTAGATACAACAACAAGGTGTCCCTCAACAACAAGGTGTCCCTCAACAACAAGGTATTTCCTCAACAACAAGGTATTCCTTAACCACAAGGTATTCCTCAACAACAAGGTGTCCCTCAACAAGAACATGTTCCTCAACAACAATAAACATGAAATGGTAGAAAATAGGATCTATCCCAAATGTGTATGCAAATGAGATAGATCACTTGTTTTTCCAATCCAAATCACTTCAAATTATGCAATGGAATATGTAAATAACAATAAAAAAATGGCCCTAACTATTATAGAAACTATGAGGAATGTTTTGAGAGCATAAAAATATGTGTACCTATCCAGAAAGTTGTTTTTGAGCTATGGAGGACTCATTCGTCTTCAAGGGAAAATGGGTCCTTTTAGGGTTTCAAAAAATTGATTTTAGGATACCAAACCTCTAATCCACAACATTAGACATTCACACCTTAGATAAAACAACAAGGGTTTCCTCAACAACAAGGTGTCCCTCAACAACAAGGTATTTCCTCAACAACAAGGTATTCCTCAATAAGGTGTCCCTCAACAAGAACATGTTCCTCAACGGCAATAAACATGAAATGGTAGAAAATAGGATTTATCCCAAATGTGTATGAAAATGAGATAGATCACTTATTTTTCCAAGCCAAATCACTTCAAATTATGTAATAGAATATGCAAATAACAATAAAAAAATGGCCCTAACTGTTATAGAAACTATGAGGAATGTTTTGAGAGCATAAAAATCTGTGTACCTATCCAGAAAGTTTTTTTGAGCTATAGAGGACTCATTCGTCTTCAAGGGAAAATGGGTCCTTTTAGGGTTTCAAAAAAATGATTTTAGGATCTTGTACCTTGATGTTTGCACTCTTGAAATCCCTATTATCAAGTTCTGGAAGACAATATGCAATTTTGTAGAACTCTTTCTGTGATCTTGCACTTTGAAATACAACTTTGCAACTTTGACAATTTTGACAGCTTTGATAATCTTGCTCTTCAACTTGTAAATCTGCAATCACACACTCAAGGGAAAAAAACTTGTTGGTTTGTTAGTGAACAGGGGTTTGCGTTAGTCAAACCCCTTGTAGGTAATTAAACCAAATGATGAAATGAGATAATGTAACATGAACATGAGATAATGCAATTAGAACCTTGCCATGATGATATGATCCTTGAATTGCTACAATAATCACTTGAATTATACCTTGAAATTCCTTATGAATGCTCTAATGCTCTTGCTTTTGATCTCTTGAAGTCACACAAAATTTCTAGGTGAAAATGATGTGAATTAACCCCTTATTTATACTAAATTAAGAGATTAACCCTGAAATTCAAAGAACTAAGGCCGACACCAGATCTGGAAAGAAACATATTTAAATTCCTGCTAGAATGAAATTCAAAAATTAAAGTCTCATTAAGGGAGGACCCACTTTCCACCAAAGGCGAATGGGTCCTGGCTAAGTTTATAGGACCAAGATTCGGGGAGCTGAAAGAGGGCCAAAAACCCATTCTAGATCAACAGAGAAATATTTTATAAAGAAAGGAGCCCATAAGGTTTAATTAAGCAAATAAGTCCTAGAAAAGTGTGAAAGTGTGTTACAAAACTTCACAACACCTTTGCAAAGGACAAATTAAAGCATGATTTAGTTAAATAAAGGTCTTAAAATAGTGTGAATGTTTAAAGGCACTACAACACTAGTTCAATTTTAATGTTAGTTATCAGATCAAGCAAGGAAAAGGAAACTTTTTCCGTTAGTACAATACATATAACAAACAACAAGGACCCCCTCCTATGTACGCAAAAAAACAAATCATATATGGAACAACAAGGCTACACCATGATTAATCCTCAAATGAACACACCTAGCAATGACATAACATTGTCAATTCAAAACCTTAATCAAAGGATATCAGATTTACAACTTGGGAAACCCAAGAAGAGCTATTCATTGCAAGACATATGTCTATATCCTTTTGATCATAGCATATCAATGATCCCCTTTCCAATTTTTTTTGAGATTCTAAAATTTGATAAATACAAAGGAAGAGGGGACCCAATTGAACATGTGCGAGATTTTTTAGTAGCTTGAATGGAGGTTGCTAACAATGAATCTTATCTATTGATACTTTTCCCAAGAAGTCTAGGAGTTGTAGCTATTGAATGGTTCTCTCAACTACCACCTAGAATTAAAATTTTTGATGAGTTATCCGAGAAATTTATCAATCAATTTTCGTATAACATTGGTCAAGACATTACAGTTCCTTATTTTTACAATATAAAAAAAATCCAAGGGGAGTCATTTTCTTCTTACTTGCAAAGATAGAGACATAAAGTGAGTAAATGAAAATGGTCCATTCCTGAGAAGAAAATTGTTAAAATATTTATCACAAATCTACAAACTAACATAAGCTATCAATTAACTATGCTATGTCCCAACACTTTTGAAGAGATCATTGAGAAAGGTTTGGTTATTGAAAGAACTCTCATCACAAAAGGTGTCATAAAAAATTACAATAACAAAGATCAAGCATCTTCTTCAAATGATAAACCTCCCATTTGGGCAAAGAAAAAAAATTTCACAAATGATGGAGTGGTTGATGCTAAGTTTGTTCAAATCATACAACCACCTACTAACAATCCCCAAATCAATGTTCAAGTCAATCAAATGAATTATCTTTAAATAAATAAACTTAGCTATTCTAGAGCAATCAACAAACAAATCAAACCTAAAACCCTTAGAGAGGACCACCCAAATAAAATAACCAAACAAGAAGAAAGTTCACTCCATTGGGAGAACCTCTCAAGGTGGTTATGTGAAAGATGATTCAATTAAATATCATCAAACTTCCTGATCAAACAAATTACAAAGATCCATAATTTAAACCCCCATGTTACAATGAGAATGATCAGTGTGATTTCCACTGAATCAAGGGTCATAAGACAAACAATTGCATGAAACTAAAGAAACTCATCCAAGACTTAATTGAAAAAGGAGAGGTTGATATCGAGAATCATCTCAAAACCTCCAAAAATAATGACATGGGTATTTAGAAGGATCCAATCCCTTACCATTCTAAGGGGAACGACAAAGGTAAAGAACATGATGTTTGAAAATTTTCTTACACCTAAGACACTAATAACAACATCCATGTTGTAACAATAGTTGGCAAGAATCCTGGGTGTAACGTTACTACACGAAGAGGGGAAGTTACCATCCAAGGAGCCTGCTTCAATCAAAAATTTCCATAAAACATTCAAATGAATATAATCTTGTTGATCAATAGAAGAAAACTCCAACCCAAATCTACATCCTTGAGCTTCTCAATCTATCCCCATACATAAAGAGATTCTGGAGTTCAGGCTCTCCTTGAATCTTCCATTCCTAATGATATCAACGTAGATTTGTTTTAGGCTATGGTTGGGCACATCACCTCCACACATCACCTTTTCTTTTCTGAAAGAGACCTTCCTAAAAAATCATTCCATAACCAAGCTTTATATCTTGAGGTTTGTGTCCACAAGCATAAGATCAAAAGAGTCCTAATAGATGGTGGTGCAGGCTTAATTGAAATTGGTAAAACAACTTGGATATTTTGATGACATTATTGAGAAAAGAAAAAGCATCACTATAAGAGCTTATGATGATAACACGAGATATTATAAAGGTATCATTAGACTTCCTATTCATTTGGGACTGGCATTAGCAAAAACAACCTGTCAAGTACTAGATCTTGAACTACCCTACAATCTTCTCTTGATATGCCCTTGGATCCATGCTATGCAAGCTATCCCCTCTATGTTCCATCAATGCCTAAAATTTCCTTATAATGATAAGGAAGTTACAATATATGTTGATCTAGAACCCTTCTATTACTGTAAGGGATTAGAAGAACAATACAAGAAAATCATCCAAGCTCCTACATTGATCCATCATCCCTCACGTCATCTTCACAAATTCATCATCATCTACTCCATCTTCATCATCCAATCCACCTTAGTCTGACCTCAAGATCTAGGTACTTGACAATGGTTGTGGAGACTATCAGTTTAACCAATATTTTTTCATAAGAAAGTCTCCTCCATCACCACAGACTTATGGAGGATTGAAGGAAATCAACAAAGCTAAAACTGTTACTATAAAGTTCAAACCTACAGTATTCACTAAATGGGGAGACATGAAAGATGAAGAAGTGTTTGAAGAATATCTCTCTACATACCTCTATATAGAGGAAGAAGAGGAATTAAAAAACTACCTCCAATCCCTGTACATCTAGATAGTAAAGGATATAATATTCCTAAAGGTATGGGATTCACTAGAAAAGGTGGCCTTGGTTTGAATGAACATAGTATAAGAGGGCCTATTATCATGGAAAAATGCAAGAAAAATAAATTACTAGGCTATGGTTTGTTAGACATTGTTACTCTTAACACTGAAAAGGCCCCTTGTGAGGAAGGCTCTTCTTCTATCATGTTTGAGACATTGGATGATTATGATCCTATTGATGATGATCTATACATAATAGACCTAGTTGATGACACTTGCATAAACAACCTTACCACCTTTTCCTTTAATCTTACATCCCAAACACATGAACTCCAACTCCTTCACCCACAATTAATCTATTGGGATTAGTAACATCAACCACTTTTTGTGGACATATTCTAAAATGATGAATCTATTGTTGAGTTTGTGGGAATTTAAAATGGTATACCACTTGGAGACCACAAGATTGGCTTTGATATTGAGATAAGAAAAGAAGTATATTTTGGTAGGGAGATTGTATCATCTAGTCACAAAGATAAAATTGAAAATCAAAACATCAAAATTAGATCCCCTAGTGAAAACCACAATGTAGCACTATCAAATCACAAAAAATACAAAATAAAGGACATATCTAAGGGTGAAAATCTCTCTGAGGTACTTAAGGATGGAGGATTCAATCTCCCTATCACTAGGTATTAGGAAAGATCATCAGTTTTCGTTGAAGAATCTAAACCTATAAATGTGTGAACAATAGAGGCACCAAAGATAACCTATCATGCAACCACTCTAGATCTAGAGGAAAGAACAAAATTCACAACTTTCATACAAGAAATAAAGACTAATTTTTCCTAGACTTATGCAAATATACCTGGTTTGGATCCAACTTTAGTATTTCATCATCTCACAATTTTCCCTAGAGCTAAACTAGTGAAACAAAAGCTTCACAAGATGCACCCTTAGATAGTGCTCCTAGTCAAAGTGGAACTTCAAAAATTTCTTGATGTCGTATTCATTAGAATTATTAATCATCTTGAGTGGATGTCAAACCTAGTACCAGTTTTGAAACCTACTGGGGGCATAAGGATCTGCACTGATTTTAAAGACCTCAACAAAGCATTCTCAAAGGATGATTTTCCTTTGCCCAACATTGACATGATAGTGGATTTGATAGCTGGTCATGAAATGCTTTCTCTTATGGACAACTTCTCTAGATATAACTAAATCAAGATAGCAATTGACGACTAACATAAAACAACATTCACTTGTCCCTAGGGAAATTTTTGTTGTAATGTCATGCCATTTGGCCTAAAGAACATTAGAGCAACATACCAAAGGGTGATGAATACTATATTTCATGATATGTTTCACATAACTATGGAAGACTATGTAGATGATCTTTTGGAAAAATATATCACAAGACACGGACATCTAGGTAATATGGCAGGCATACTTGATAGATGTTGAAACAATAACATAGCTTATACGAAAAATTGTAATCAATTCGAAGATTCATAACCTAGTTAGCGGATAAATGCTATCCTTTCACACACTTTCTCTATAAGCATGTAACCTTCAAATGGGATGGGATATGTGAACAAGTTTTTTAGTAGGTCAAAGATTATTTGGTAACTCCTCCAATTTTGATGCCTCCTATATAGGATAAAGATATGATCTTGTATGTATCAATAACATCAACAACTTTAGGAGCTTTGTTAGCACAAATTTATGAGAATAACAAAGAAAGAGTAGTGTACTATATCAGTCGTACCCTGGTTGGTTATGAGCTAAAATATACACCTATTGAACAAGCTTGTTTAGTAGTTTTCTTTGCATCCCAGAAGATTAGAAATTTCATGTTGAACTGACAAATCAAGCTAATATCTAAAGTTGATCCCTTGAAATATCTCTTAGCTAAAGCAACTCTTACTAGAAGAATGGTGAAGTGGGTCATGATAGTGAATTCGACATAGAACATTTTAATATAACAACAATAAAAGGACAAGCAATAGTAGATCAATTAGTTGAACCACCTATAGCAGATCATTGACCATTGATATCAGAATTTCCTAATGAGGGCAACCTTATGATAACTCAGCTAAACCATTGCACACTATACTTTGATGGATCTCATACTCAACATGGATCAGGGGCCGATATCCTTTTTCTCACACTGCAAGGAGATAGTATATTTAAAGCATACATAATTTAATTTCCTTGCATAAATAATAAAGCATGAAGCACTAATCACTGGGCTGAAAATGGTTGTTGAATGTAAAATCAAAGAGCTATAGGTTTATGGTGATTCACAATTGGTTATCAAACAAGTGAACAATGAATTTCAAGCAAAGGATGATGATATGATGCATTATAAGACAATGGTTGATAGTTTTAAGAAATACTTTCTAGTCATCCTCTTTGAATAGGTTCTGAGAATAAACAACAAAGTTGTTGATGCCATAACAACCATTGGTTCACTTCTTGATATACTGCAAAATATTCCTAGGTTTGAATTCATCATGGAACAATTGTTTATACCAATGTTTGATATCCTAGAATCCAAACTTGTGTGTGATGTTGTTGGTCCAGATTCACCTTGGTACCAAGACACCTACACCTATATACAACAGGAAATCATACCATCTCACCTTACAAGTAACCAAAAGAAAAATCTTATCTACTAAACTGGACACTTTACTATCCTCAGAGATACTTTATACTGTCGAAGTCTTGATGAGACATTACTCTAATAACTCAATGTAGAAGAAGCTCAAACTACCTTACAAGAGGTACATGAAGGTGTTCATGGGTCTCATTTTAGTGGGCATTATCTAGTAAATAAGTTGCTAAGAACTGGATACTACTGGTTGTTAATGCAACAAGAAGCTATACATTATTCAAAGAAGTTCCTTTAGTGTCAACAACATGGTGATCTTGTTCATTCACCTGCACAAGAGCTACGCCCAATCACTATACCTTGGCCCTTCTCATAGTGGGGACTCAACCCTATAGGAAAGATATCCCCTACTTCATCTAACAAACATAAATTTATCATAACTTCCATAGAGTATTTCACAAAGTGGATAAAGGCTATACCCCTAACTTGTACCACTAGAAAAAAAATAGAAAAGTTCATCCTTAACTATTTGATTTGTTGTTATGGTATCCCACAAACTATCATTATCGACAATGGGACTCCATTCAAAAACTAAGATATATGTGAGATTTGTACTAGATTCTCCATCCAACTTCACTTCTCAACCCCATACTACCCCAGGGAAATGGTTAGGTGGAAGAATCTAACAAAATGATCCTCAAGATCCTTAAGAAGACTATTAATGATGCTGACTATGATTGGTACATGTAGTTGAACCATACTTTGTGGGCCTATAGAGCTAGCATCTGTACAACCATAGGTGTGACACCCTTTTCCCTTATATATGGATCTAAAGCCATCTTGCCTATAGAGGTCAAGATTCCATCCCTAAGGGTATCCTTGAAAGATCTTGTCAACAATGAAGAATACCAAGTATCCAAAATACAAGAACTTGAACTGCTAGACAAAAGACATTTGAGTGCTCTAAACCATCTCCAAGCATATCAAAACCATCTCAAATGAAATTATAACAAGAGAATCAAGAATTGAATCTTTTAGTTTGGTGGCTTAGTCTTGAGAGAAAATCAGAAGATTCAGCTTAACTAGGATGGGAAAGCTAAGTTAGAGCCAAACTAGCTAGGTCCTTTTGTCATCACAACAAGTTATGGATCTGGTGCTTATCAGTTGGCTACTCTAGAAGGTGAACCCCTAGTAGAACCACTCAATAGTAGACATCTCAAGAAGTTCTACACTTAACACATCATAATATCCTAAGCAAAAAATAAATAAAAAGGAAAAAAAAAGAAAAAAAGAAGAAGCAAAAAACAAAAAAATCAAGAAAAAAAACAATGAAGAGAAATAAAGTGTCCTTTAAGTCAAGACCTCCTTGTGGTGCTTCTAGGATAGGTACCATAGTGAAAACCTAGTAAAAAGGTGCTACATTTGAATAAGTCTTGTACTATCATCTATTTGAACTATCTATCATATTACTGCATCTATTTCATTTCATCCATCACATAATAAACGTGACCCAACCATGGCTCAATAACTAGTTAAATGTTGAACCTTGATACACTATCTTATATCCACATTATCCACCTATCCATAATAAATCAAATCCCATTCCAAATTGGGGGAAAACTCTTGAAGCTGGTAGATGGTTTGGATCCTTGTTCATCCCATCATTTGTGTAAACTATCAAAATTTAAAAACATAAAAAAAAAACTCAAAATACAAAAACATCATAAGAAAATCAAAACACAAAAAAAATTCAAGTATCCTTTGAAAATTTCAAAAATAGTGTGTCAATCATGGTTAGTCAAGCTACGATGTCTCTATGTTCGTCATGTAGGCAAGGCCATCATCAATGAACCCTCAAGGCATTAGGTATGTCCTTTAGGGTCCGTCAAAATGAAGTGTTTATCTTAGTCCAAGTCTCATATACAAAAATATCATTGGTCATCTTCGTATGAGTTGATTTAAGTCCAATAAATCAAACTACCATGTCTTTACATGTATAATGTAGGAAAGGCCATCAATCAATGAGCCCATAAGGCACTAAGTTATTCCCCTTAGGTCCCCCTCTTGGTCTCAAAAACTTTCAAAAACTACCAAAAAAATCCAAATGTCTTGAAAGACATAAAAAATAGCCTCAAACAACTTCAAAAGGTATAAAAAAGTCTAGAAAAACCTAAAAAATCCTATTTTCGTTATCACCTCTTTGCAATAAAATATCCATCCATAATAAAAAAATCATCACCCAAACCCTTTGACAAAGAAGTCCATGAGAAAAGCAACATCAAAATCTCAGAAACATTCAAGCAAAAATCATAAAGACTTGATCAATATTAGATTGAAACAATATCTAAGTGTGAACTACCCTACCTTTTAAAATATCATCAACATCCTAACATGTGTCTTAATGGATACATCATTCCTACAATAGAAACTATCGACGGATAATATCTTGAAACATCAAAACATCTATGGCAAGTGATACTAAATTTTTTTTTATGTTTTGTGATCTTATCTTTTGATTTATCTTATTGTCTCATTCCTGAGATCTCTCAAGGATGTCCATAAAGATTTAGAGAAGAAGGAATGGAGCATTGATCATCCATTTTGTATGCTTGGTTTGTTGGATATTTTTGGAATACTACCATGGGGAATACTTGCTTTGTCTATGGGGGTCATTTTGGGCAACTCGTTTGAACATTGCAAGTTAGATTCCTCCTACCTCTCTATGCACTAGTCTAAAATGCTCTGAACTTCTCACCCATAGCAAGGTTTTCGTATATATGGTATGAGCAAGAATACTCCTTATTTGTGGAGTCAAAGTTTATGCAATAGATATAAAGCCACCTTGGTCATTAATACCCTAGTGTATCATGTCTATGTGCTACATTAATAATGATTTCTATACTTAGTCTCTCCATGAAGCAAAATAAAACTTATCATATCATGCATTTATATAAAAAATCATTATCAATCATCCATCAATGTAGTCATTCATATCTACAATTAAAATCATCTAATTTCTTGTATAATCTAAATCTTAATAACATTTCTTCTAACTAACATTTCCATCTTGCATCACAACATCACTAGTATCACATGCATCCTACATCCACAAAATCATCAGTGCATACAATATCTATCATATCATAGGAAATCATACATCACATAATATCATCCATTGCATACATGCGTCATCATAGATCATCCACATTATGCATATCATGTCAAAGCATCAAAAATTATGAAAAATAAGCATGTCATAACATCATCATATCCATATAGTATTAGGAAATCACTAACATTGATGCATAACATAATCATCACATATCATATCATGAATCAATCATCATAAGCATAATGCATATCATAAAGCATCTCATAAATACATCATATGTTGCATAAAAAAAAAAGGTATATCTCATAAATCATCAAAAATGGAAATATCAATATAATATCATCAATAAATATGTGCGATATAATATCATTTGAATCAAAATATACATATATACAAGGCTCAACTGGCCAATGAATGTATATACAAAAATAATGTTTATAACAAATCCATGTAAATAAATGAAAGTATCATGTAATCAACCCTACTGCTCGTCTGGAGGAGACCTTTGATCATGTTGATCATGCCCCAAAAGCTGATGTGTATGATGAGAAGACCTATGCATTGACCCCCTACTAATCTACTTGATCTTGCACTTATAGCTATGCTTTGATCTCCAAATCTAGGTTGTCTTTGAGCTCTAGGTACTTGATCCTCATATAGTGTCCTGTAATATGTGACCTCAGCTATAAACAGGTCACACTCCTACTAGTAGTGTGCTCAAGAGACAAAGTCTATAGTTTCTATATCCTTTGGCTCCTCTCTCTATCTCTCTCTTGAGTGAGAGCATCCCTCTCAGACCTAGCTTGGTCCCTCTTGGCTATTAGGATCACTATTTGTGCATTTGTAGCCTGCCATTGTGCTATCTTTGTATCTCTCTCCCTCGCTCTGACATCCCTATCTTGGATCACCTAATCACGCTTTAAGTGAGCCTAATACCACTTTGTTGTCATCTATGCAAGTCATGCAGACATGTCTCCATATAGGGGAGGTTCTTGTGGTACTTGTGCCTATACCCTCTACTGCTGATTGTCAGGGCCCTATCCCTGTCTATCATCCTAAACCTAGTCCTGATGCCTATGATCCTGACCATCTTGTTATTCCCTCTACTACTACTCAAGGCCAATCCTCTATCATTGGTGATGCTCCCTACTCCCAACTACTTTGCCTCTCTTCCTTGTACCAATCACTAGGCCTCTTGAACTTTCTCCCTCCAGGGTATAGTGAATCTGAGTGGCTTCCTACGGGCCCACCATGCATGAAAGTCTTGTGTCATCCCTACATCCTAGGGTTTGATCGCCCATCCCCATCCAAATGGTGCCAATACTCTGAACTCTATCAATACCCTCTGTTAATCCACTCGAGGTCCCCATGTATTTACCTCTCTAGATATCTGAGCATATCTAGCATGGTAATCATCACCTAGCCTAGTCTGTCTCTCCTTGAACTAGCAAAGGACTCTATCAGGAAGATACCTCTCAAGGATAATATCCACTCTCTCAATCAGGTATCAGATCTACCTACAATAAATGAGCTACTCATGATCATCTATCTTGGCCTCACAATCCATATAGGGATTCCATATGAACTCGGTCACATCATAAAAAATTGACCTCCAATACTAAAGTCTGCTAGGCTATTGATAATGGAGCTAGTCATGGTACCTATATGAATAGGGATCATCTGGATCCCTCTGATCAATCCCCTTTGGCCTAGTAATTGTAATGTACTCCCATGCCCAAAATGGAGTAATGAGACACCCATCGAAATGTTATTGCTGCCATGCTAATTTTCCTCATGCATATCATAATACAAATGAGCCAAAACACATGGCCCACATGCATAGACAATACCCACCTCCATCATCATCTCAATGACAATGCCCCAATCAATGAGAAATATCCATGATTTCCTATCTAGCATGAAGGGTCTAATAATCAATCTTGCTAGAACAATGGCCATATCATCCACAATATCTAGGAACAGAGTCAAGTCGATCTCTGAATCTACAATAATGAGATTTTGGACACCCAATAATTGCTACATGGCCAACGTACCTCTCCTTACATCATACTCAACTAGATCATAGTGAATAGGGATACATAGTATCCTCCAAAAATCCTCAAGCTTAATGGTTCACTCCCCTACGGGAAGGTGGAAGGTGGCTATCTTGGATCTCCAATGCTCTACAAGCACTATCATCATCACTCTATGAGATCAAATCTTAGGCATGTATGCAATGTGCCTCAATCTAACAATGTCTAGAAAGTTTCTCTCTAGCTCTTGAAATTACGCTATTTGATCCAATATCTGTGGTCTACGATCCCTAAACTAAAGAGGACATAGTGTGGCCTACAAGAATTCAACCCAAAATGTCAAAATTTTGCTAAAAATCAAGTCAGGGAACCTAAATCTGTAGTTAAACTAGCTAAATTAGTGCTTTTTAACAATAGCAAGATTCTTTTAGAACAATTGCAGTTGGTTTTCACAATAGTGCGTCTGTTACTAGAAATAGCACTAGTTTTAATAATATCAAACATATTAATGTTACAATAGTGCTGCTCTTGGACAATATCAACAATCCCTGAAGAAACTATAGCGCATGACTAGTTTTGATAAAAGCAAACTTACAATAGCACTACTGTTTAACAATAGCAAATAGCATCAGGTTTTCACAACAATGATTATTCTAGAAATATGATAGCACTAAAACCACGTCAATAGCGCTAAGACTAAATCCTATCGCTATTGTTCATCCTAACTTTGAGCATTAATTACGGAAATAAATCATAAGCAAAATTTAGACATTTATCCCTTAGACAGTATCAGACATCAAATTTGGACATAATTTATCCAAATTTATCACTTTTCGCCTAAACATCCTCTTATTTGAGTTAATTAAGTAATATTATTATTTAATTAATATCCAAATCCCTAAGGTATTTAATTAATAATTAAATACCTTACCCTCCTTAATCCCTTTTCATCAAATGAATTAAATAAATATTACATTTATTTAATCCTCACATGTCATTTTCATCTAATCCTAATCCATTTCCTAATCTCTTCATTAAGGATATGCACATGCTAATCCTTGATTAGGATGTGTCACATCCTCCAACTTTTACAAGTTGGCTTTTAATCCTAATTAACCCTAATTGTCCTCTAATTACTAATTGTTAAACCTAGGTCAACTCTCCCCAAAGGAATTTTTAATTCCTTTTATTCATCCATGATGTGAATTTTTAATTCACATTTTGTCCTTCAAGGCTTCTAGAACCTTGGACTTGTCATCTCCACATGTGACAAGTCCCACCTTTTGTTTTATAGAGAATGTGAATTTTTAATTCACATATGAACCACCTTTCCTTTTCCATGTAGAGGAATTCAAAATTCCTCAAATGTCCCTTTCACTCCCACTTGGGGACAAGGAATCCATTTTTGAGGAAATCCCTCACTCCCCAAGCAAACCTGAGGGGGGCATATTGAATGAATCCAACATTAACTTCACCATCATCAATGCACATTTGTATAAGAAAATAACTAGAGAGCAAAAATCACCTAAAGCTGAGTATGCAAATGAGGGGTGAATGAACCTTAATTTTCTATTTAACCCCCCTAAACCCTAGGTTTTTACCCTTGACCATCCTCCTAGCTTATATTTTGAGCACCTTGGATCATCATGAGCCTTAACCATGATCCCTAGGGCCTAATTTTTTGTCCTCTACACGTCTAAACTACTCCTGAACCTTTTCATGAGTTCAACTTGAAAAAATAATTTTTTTAGTTGATCTCTCAAGGGGGCAGCCCAACATCCTATCATCCTTTTGCTGACTGCCTAGACACATTGGAGCATATTAAATTTTTTCAATCTTGATATAAGCATTGAATTCTTTGAAACAATGCTGCAAGTACCTTGTATCAAAGAGGAGAAAAATGTAGACATGTAAAAATTCCTAATGCATATCACACATCCCAAAACTGTATTTTTCAATCATTGACATCATCTTCATTACCATTATTGCATTTAGCATCATTAATCCCCTTTAACATTATTTCCATCATTCAACCCTATTTTCCTCTATTAATTAAATGATCTTGAATTGCTTAATTAATTCACTATTTTATCACTAATCTCCTCATTCCTCCTGATTAATTAAATAAACATTAATTATTTAATAATGTCACTAACTTAGCTTATTCTTCTATTTTAATTAAACACTTATCAATTAGGTGAATGAGCTCTGCTATGGTTTCTTGTGTCTACGGTCATCCTTGGCCCCTCTTGCATCATACCATGCCATAGGAGTAGGATATTCTCATTTACTATGTGTACATCAAAATTTACTATGGTTTTCTTGGTTTTATTATGCCTTCAATAGGCTCTAACCCAATAGTTCTCGTTGGTGTTGGTGGTTCAACGGTTCTGCTCAATGAATCCCCCTTTGAACAAGCATCCCTTGAATTTTTTTTTGAAAGTGTTCCATGAGGTAACTCTTTTGACTCCTCAATTAATGTGGTTTTACCCTTTCCAGATTTTGATTTTGCATGTCAATGGATAGAGCAGCATACTCTTGTTGGTTATTTTGTTGGGAGGATTCCCCCTGAAAGTGTGCTTAAAGAATGGGTCCATAAGGCTTGGGTTCCACATGGGGTCCACCTTGATATGGTCCAAAATTTGACCAATCTTTTTTTCTTTTCTACTTTGCAAAGGTTAGTCATGTTCAGGAAATCCTGAACCATGGTCCTTGGTATGTCTAGTCCTCTTTGTTGGTCTTCTAGTCGTGGACCCAGGATTTTGTTGTCTCAGATGGCACCAAGTTATGGATTCCAGTTTGGATTGAGTTTCCTGGTTTGTCGTTGTCCTGTGTGCCATTTTTGCAACATATTGCATCCTCTATGGGGAGGGTTATTTGTGTTGAACCAGATAGGTTCTTTCATGCTTGCCCTCAAAAGAAAGTATGTGTCAAAGTGGACCTTTCATAGGATTTGAAAGAGTCCATTGATATTCAAATTGGCACTCTTTGGCATACCTAGAAAGTAACCTATTTTAATTTGTCAAATACTTGTTAGAGGTGTCAGTTTGCAGACCACAAGATTAAGGATTTCCCTCTGGAAACTCCTCGCACTCCTTTGCCACCATGGGATACTAAAAATCCCCATCAGGCAAAAATTTCTACTGCTAAACTAGAGGAAAAGTGGAAAATGGTTACCAACTGAAAAAATAAGTCCAATGGATGTAGGATGGTTTCCAAAGTCCCCAAGCTAGAAAAATATTTCAAACCCTTCTGTGAAGGGGAAAGAAGTCTAGTTTGGCTCTAATAACACTTCCGCATGACCAAGGCCTAAGGCTATGCTCCAGGTTGTTGCCATCATGATAGAACAACTGATTGAATCTCCTCCCATGTCGAGAGCTCATAAGAGGCCTCAAAGCCCTTCTCGACCTGTAGAAGGAGAATTTATTTAGGATAAATGAAGATTTTCATCTCCAACTATGCAAATTGGATCAGTTCCACCAGAATTCTTATAGAATCGCTTCTCCACTGTGGATGAGGATCTAGATTCTGATGATATGGAGGAGTTTCATTCATGAATTTCCTCTCATGGAATGTTTGAGTTCTAACAGACCTCTCTAGGAAGTATTCTGTTAGGGATAATCTTTAGAAGTATGCTGGTATTGAGGTTCTATAACTTCAAGAAGTGAAAGTTGCTAGTTTTTTGCTTGCTTCGACTTGTCATTCTATTTGGCTAGCCAGTAAAATGTTTTGTACTAAACACGAGGCTGGATGTGGTAATGTAGTCACCCTTCTATCCCCATGGTGGCACACTTGTGTGGTTGATCATGGGTCTGACCCCACACATTGACTCGTCTAGATTCTTCTTAACATTGATAATCATTCCTTTGGGATTATTAATGTTTATGCCTCAAATGATGTTGAAGATCTCTTCTCTAGCATTGGATTGCTGATTGACTACCAATTGTTACCTCACTGTTGTGTGGGGACTTCAATATGGTTGAGATGATGTATGAAAAGTATGGTACTCTTCCATTATGATGGGAAATTAGTGAAAGAGAGGCATGGTACTACATTCGTAATAAATTGGGGCTCTTTGATGCAGACACAAGGGTACAATCACAAACTCTTGACAACCTGCCTATTTGAGGCATCTAACACGATTATTCTAACCTCTTTGGATAGTCCAACACTCCCTTAAAGCTTGATAAGCAACTGAAAACACATTTCCTTCTTTAACCCCCTTAAACCCTTGCAAAAGTGAGAAACTAGTTTTTGTCCAATTACTCCACAATTTTCCAAAACACTAGACCAAAAAATGACTGATTCAAACACCCATTTCCAAGTTACACAACATATGTGAGAAACAACATAGACTCCTTTGGACCATCGTTGACTTCCTATACACTCACCTTTGAAAAGGCTACTCAATTAGCCCAAAAATACAAAGCAACATACCATCAAACATTACACAGACCCCTAAAAACTTGGGGAAGCAAACAAATTTCCAAGAAAACACATATTTTTCAATTGGATTCCATTTGTACAGAATTGTAACCATCAAATCAGAAAACCCTTGTTTTTAGTGTAATTTCTTGAGGGTTTATTAAAACTCCTATACCCCGACCTTCCCAGACCAAATGAAAACTTCAAATAGGTTCTATAGTCCTTGAATATGGTCAAAAGTTCATTATATGGACCATTCTTTTGGAAACTTTCCCAAAATCACACTTTGGCACTTCAATTTTATATAAAACAATGCTTGATTTTGAACAAGAACTCCTATCTACCAACATTACACTTATTATTCAATATTTAAAATATAAGGAAAACCCTATGCTAACATACTCTAGGCCATCCCACTGAGTAACAGGTCATACAGTAGGTGGGATGGTCATTCCATGGCTTATACCTCACTCAAACCCCTGTCTCAACAAAACAGAGCAGTCTAGGGAATTTGCTGATTCCACACACTAGAAGATGAGTTAGGGCTTAAAATTAGAGGGAAATATTAGTAAACACATGTACTCTTGAAAAAATAATAATATCAGACCATGTATAGCTTGTACGGTTTCGTAAAAGTTTGTAAAATAAGCAAAAACACTGAAATTTTGAGAAAACAACAAAGTTTTATTGAGTTCTTTCTTCAAATATTCCTTCCAACCATACAAAATGAGATTCTCATGTTATTTAAATTTTCTCCTAGGCCAAAAAATTCCCAACCACCTTGCAACTGACTTTTGAACCACTAATGACCATTGGAAGACTAATTACCCCCCTTTACACAATTTGTCACCTTTACAAGTATATTGAACACTTTGTGCAATGGTTGCAACTTATAACCCCTAAAACCATACCAAAGGCTTGAAAATATCCTTATTACATTATCATAACATCAATCTTTCCAATCCATATGCAAAATTAGTATTTTTCCTTTATAGGCTACAAAGCAACATTAGCACCAAGATTGCATCTTCCCACCTTTTGACCCCTAAACTTAAAGAATCATCCTAGTTCATGTTTAATGGTCTTGTTAGACCTTATCAAAGAAAAAATATCTCCAAAACACTAACATCTACCTATTGACCACCCTATTTTCTTCCACATGATCACAAATTAAGGGTGAGGTGTAGGTGCTCCTACACCACTCTTTGATCCCAATATTGTCCACCGCCATTCTCATTCTCACTGGCACACTTGGTGCAACTATCAGGATGGGTTTGAGAGGATATTTAAACACCTTGATCATGCCATGATCTCAACTCAATATTTTTTAATCTTTTGTCAGCTCTTTTCCACTTTCGATTAGGCTGTTAGTGGATGTGATGATGTTAGACCATTTTCCCATCTCATTTCGCATTGAATGGGAGTTAAGGCAGCCTTGTGCTAGTAGGACTCAATTCTTTTTGAACACGTCCTTGCTGAATCATCATCCCACACTGGCCCACATTCATACCGTTTGGAATTTGGAGTGCATGCCTCCTCATAATATAGGCTATATTGCTTGGTGGAATGATTCCATCACTTGCATAGTGATGTTTGTTCACATTTATAGGTGCTAGCTAGCCATCTTTCATTGCAGGTCCTATGAGGTGACCACATCTGACCTCTGTTCTACCACTGTGGCTTTGACAGCTAGCCCTTTTTCTACTTCCTTGCAAGTCAAGGTGGTAGAATTAAGGCAAAAAAACAAATTGCTAACAATTATGATGCTAGAGGGGCACA
The DNA here is from genome assembly GCA_007258455.2 of Sequoia sempervirens. Classification (NCBI taxonomy): domain Eukaryota; kingdom Viridiplantae; phylum Streptophyta; class Pinopsida; order Cupressales; family Cupressaceae; genus Sequoia; species Sequoia sempervirens. The sequence goes on along the minus strand of VDFB02000015.1, from coordinate 306,327,044 downwards.
AATCAAGGCCAGGCTACACTAGCTTAAAATCAGAGATCATGCCTCCAAAAAATTTTTTTGGCCCTTTGTGCCAAGCACTCTTCTCCTGGTATTAAAAATATCAAAGAAGGCAATATTGTACTCTCCAAGTTTCCTGATATTCTTCAAAACTTTGTTAGGCATTATGAACAAGTGTTTACAACTCAAGATTACACACTGGAGTAACAAAAAGCTCTCTAAGATTGCCTTGTTGTTGTGCCAAATAGGCTATCCTCAACCTTGAAAGCCTTCTATGAGCAATTTCTCACAATTAAGGATCTTAAGGAAGTTGTCCACACTACAGTAGATGACAAAGCCCTAGGAATTGATGGATTCCCATGTGAAATTTACAAAGCCCTTTGGGATTGTGTTGGGCATGATCTGCATAAGGTTTATCTTGAATCTTTTCATTCCAAAAATTTAGGAAATCTTATCAATAAGGGGAATTGTTGATGGTCAAAATAGAACATCAACATTTAAACAAAATATCTCTATTCTATTTCTCCTGAAAAAAAGAAAGACAACATAAAGTAATCTAACTCCCAAGGTCCTGGTAGTTGATTCTCAACTGTGCTGATATTTCTCAATGGTCAATGTAATTGTAATGTTCAAGGGGCCTACTGGTCATTGAGCTTCATGATTGTTGTGAGATCGAATTCTTATTTAAACCTACTCTAACAGGGGGGGTATAAAGAAAAGGAAAAATATAGATCAGGGACACAAGAGAAAGAAGAATGTCGATTCATTCAACTAATTAGACCTATTGCTTTCCAAGGAATTCCTAAATTAGAACTGCAAAACAAATCAATTTGTAATCAATACACAACTATTCATTCACAATGCAAATATTAATGGTAGATTGCAAATCATCAGTTAAACAAAAAAAAAGATAGAATTCCATTCCTTGAAAGCTTCCAAATCAAATGATTAATAAACAAACATCATTCCAGAGCATAACCTAAAGCAGGTTTAGTCTGGTTGCTTCTACTATCAATGAAACATATAAGCAACATTTACAAATTTGGCAAGATCACTAGTGTACAGAAACCCATATCTTCATATTACCCTCATCTAAACTAAGAAAATCAGAAGAATACATCACCTATCCTACTGCAAAACTCTAATAAGCTAAGCTGTAAAAACTTCTAAGTGTTTCCTAAGTGTCTAACCCTTTACACTGAGCTTTATTTTATAATTAATAGCTCAAAATCCCATAATTTCCTCTAGAACTGAAACATCAAAAAGTTGTAGCTTTTTGTGCACACAATTCAATTAGAAAGATAACTTTCTATTTGTAGCCATGTTTGACTTTAGCTGACTTTAGTTTACAATTACAATTCCTGATTTGACTCAAAGTTCTCCTTTTGCACAATGAGCAACAACATCCTTGTCAAGAAATTACTCTAGACAAGTCCACCATATCTTCAGTTTATAGCTAGCTTAAAGATCTTTTAGAAGACTTCTCCTGTCTGCACATTTGATTTGTAAATCACACCCTTTGCACATTTCAAAAGTACCTGTAAGAATATCAAGTGCATTAACTCATTTGTAAAATTAATCAGCTCATAATATTTAATTAATTCTAAAACTAATTAATTATCTTAGGACATTTCAATTAATTGCATGTATAATAATCATTTAATCAACATAATTGAAATGCTATAAAACCCCTTTTAAATCAATGCTCTCTATGGATTCGATATCCATTTGCTCCTTCGAATCCTAAAATTACTTGCAAACACAACAAATGCACCATTAATTTATGCGATTAATAGTTTTTATTACAATGGCATAATTGATTCATAATAAACTGATTAATTCATAATCCATCAAATTCATTCTGTGCATATTCTGCAATGTTTAAAAATATGCTCAACGCATTCATGGCATCTCACGAGATCACATTTTCTTTGAAGCAAACTGTCAAATAGTTCACATGTATCCCCTGCTTCCATATTCATGTAACTTGCCCTTCAAATGGTGTCCCCCCCCGAGACCACGTCTATTGAGGCATTTTGTCAAATGATTCACAACGTTTATCTAAGCTCCATGTTTTTCCAATTGTATTTGCTTTTCACATTTAGTTAATATGAAATTATAAGGGTCATTGCCCTTGCTAATTGCAGAGAAGTTTCTAATGCCTTTACAACATTTCATATTTCAATGCATTTCCAAATTGAATCTGTTTTGTGTTCTTCCAACATTACATTCCATACGACAGTGACTATGCTTCCACATCTGCGTTCATGCCTTACAATTATGGCATTTAATGAGATGCCTCACATTTTTTTATTGAAGGCATTTTGTTCGAACAATTTACACGCATTGTGTATGCTTCCATATTCTCTTTGTCCACAGGCAAGGCAGGAGAACATTGTCAGCGGTTAGAAAATTTGAGTTTAAACCTGCCTGTGGATTTGCTTGAAATTCTCTTAAATGCTTTAAAAAAATTTTCTTTGTGCACCTACCATCGTTGCTTTACATGAGGATGAAAACTTTAGAAGCATTCTGGAAAACAATTCATGTGACTTGTCTATGCTTCCACACTTTGCACGCATCCCCTGCATGATTAGCATTCAGTTAGATCACATTCTCCTGAGCGCTTTTTTGAACAGTTCATGTACCTTCCTTTGGCGCCACCCTCACCATAACCATTGCGTTCTTTGAGATTACATCTCTTCTTTCATCAAGTAGTCAATATTCCTTGTCTGTGCTTTAACATTTTGCATGCATGTCTATCAGGCAGCTGCAACTACTCGTCGATCAAACCCCCTCTCCTTTTTTCGTATGTACATTTTCCTACAAACATTACATACCACAAGGTCCTTACTTATTTGAGGAAATTCTATCAAACTCTTCACATGCTCGCAGTGATGTTTTACTAAGAATTGCTTCCACAACTTCTACATTTTGTATTCACTTCATTAGGCAGATCCATTTGCAGATCCACCCTCATCGTATTTCATGAGGACATCTCCCTGGCATTCTACCAAACGGTTCACTTTCCTCTCTATGCATCCACATTTTGTATGCATTTTCCAGGCATTTCAAATGCTGCTTCAACCAAAATCCACTTTGTGTAGATCACACAATAATAGCGTTCCATGAGATCTTGTTTCTTTAGGCGGTGATTGGTGATGAATCTGGAAGGTGTCCCAATCCCTTTCAACGGATCTATTTTGGCATATCTTGAGGCGGTTTGTCCAACAGTGAACTTGCCTTGTCTATGTTTCCAGATCTTGCATTAATTCTGTTAGGGTCTTCTATCAAACAGCTGTGCGGTTTCCATGAGTAAGGACCAGAACTGGAGAGTGAGTGTGGGAGGGAGGCGCTCAATCACCTTTTCTGTGCTCATGCGGGAAAAAATTAGTGTGGAGATGAAATGAGTTTTAAGCTTACCAAGCCTTGAGTCAAGACCAGTCTTGAGCGGGGCAGAATGAAAGAGAAAAGAACTAGGAACATTTTATTCCCTCACATCGAGATGCAGGAGGTGGTCCGGGTCCAACAATGCAGATGGGAACAGACGGAATGGGAATAGAATGGGGACCTTCAAAAGCTTTTAATCCAAAATTTTTCACGTTTGGGTCCATCTCTGAGTCCAGCCGAACTCTTTTTCTATTTCTATTTTTTGAACTTTTTATGCTTTTGACTTTATTCAGTTTTTATTCATTTTATTTTCTTATGATTTTTTTTTAAATTTACATGTTACATTTTAAAATATTTTTTTAAAATCTTCTTAAATAAAAGATTAATTTCAAACTTTATTAAATCTCTTCTTTTTCTTTTTGTCAAGATTTTTTAAAAAGATTTATTATTTAGTTAATTTATTATTTATTATTTTTATAAAATCCTTTTTTAAAACAAAAAGATTTTTATTATTACTATTTCCCTTTAACTTTTTAATATTTTTAAATCAATAAAAGATTTATTTATTCATTGTTTATAATCTTTTTTAAAAATTTTTTATTCTCAAAGTTTTTGTATTTTTTTTTTTTTTAGAAATTTTCTCAATGGTTTTACAATTTTTTGTATTTTGTAATTTTTTATTTTTTTTGTATTTTCTCGTCTAAAACCAAAATGGCGACACAAAAATCGAGTGAATTTTATCACAAAACTAGAAACAAGCGACATGAGGAGACGAGGCAGAATGATATTAGCGAAAGAGCGAAGACCAAGATGAACAAAACAGCAAAAATGAATGAACAACACAATGGCCGAAAAGACAAAGCGAAACAAAAAGAATGGAATGAGAGAGAGAACAAGAAGGGACAAAGATAGGACAACACGAAAAGCGGGGAGCGAGGATGTGAGGCGAAACTAGGAACAAGAACAGGAAAATTTTTTGTTCGTTCACGGATCAAACAAAGACAAATAAAGCGAAAAGAAAAAGAAAAGGGGGGTCCCCAAATTTGCCAAAACAAAAGTTAAGGTATATTAAGGCATAACAAGAATATTAAATTCATACCTAAGCTTGGTGATCCTAAGGATATCTCCAATTGGTGGCCCATCACACTCCTCAATGTCTCTTATAAAATCATTGTCAAAACTCTTGCCTTGAAAATCCACCATTTTTTGCCTCATATTATGCGCTCAAAGAAAATTGGTTTCGTTAAGTCTAGGCTCATTTTGGACACCATTATTGCTATTTGGGAAGGGATGAAATGGGCTAGATGCTCTAATAAAAAATATTAATTTATTAAAATAGATTTTTCCAAAGCATATGACCGTATTGAATGGCCTTTTATTCTTGCCATGTTGGCTACCTTAGGGTTTGAACCTAATTTTATATAGGTTGTGCAAATGCTTTTCTCTGACACCTCTGCTTGCATCACCATTAATGGTGGCCAATCTTGTTCTTTTGGTATGTTCTGTTCCATTCGCCAAGGTTTCCTACTCGCCCCCTTGCCCCCTCGCTTTATGTACTTGTTGCTAAAGGGTTTGGTTACTTGTTGTATCATGTTGTTTCCCAAAGGCGGGTTTGAGGCATTTCTTTGCCTAATTCACCAACCCAGCTGGTCAATGGCCACTTTACTGATGATTCTTTTCTCACTCTTCTAGAAGAGGAAAATAGTGTCAAAGCTGCTCTGGATTGCCTTGAGACTTTTTGCCTGCTTTCGGCTCTAACATTCAATGGCATAAAACCTTATGCTATAGATAGTATATCTTACCTAGTCCTTAATAGATTCAACACTATAGCTATAAATGGATTGGTCTAGGTGAAATCTTTCGATTCCTAGGAATTCCTTTAGCCTTCCAGGCTTCTCTCGTGGATCTCTTGCAAGCGGTTCTTTCTCGAATTGAGTAGAAGTTGGATTACTAGATTAACAAGCCTCTCTCTTTAGCTGGTAAATTCTAGATTTGCTCTAAGGTGTTGGCCACTACACATGTTTATTCTTCTTCTTGCTAGGCCCCCTCAAAGTCCACTTATGCTAAGCTTGAAAATCTTCTATGCAACTTTCTTTGGGCCTCTTTTGAGACACACCAAGGGTTTCGCTGTGTTTCCTGAGAGTTTTTCTACTTTCCTAAAGACTCTGGAGGGATTAGATTTCTTTCAACTAAACAACAAGGGATTGCTCTTTGTGTTAAATGGATTATTAGAGTGCTTATTGATGATGAGGCCTAGAAAATTCTCCTTAGGCATCACATTTAGTCCAAATTTCCAACACAAATACTAGCCTAGAAGGGGATTGGCTTTCAAACCCTTCTAGTTATGATGGAACCGGTCTAGATCATGGGAAATTTCATGGCCAAGAGAATTTGTAGAGCTTGGGAGGCTGTTAATCCCTGGCTCCGTTTTGATAGCTTTGGTTTTTGTTATGCACTCTCTCTGAATTGACAAAACATGTGGTGGTCACCTCTTTTTTCCAATAATGGTTAGTCGTTGGCAAAATCACCTTGGCTTAAGGCCCTAATATTTCATAAGAAAGGTATTTAGAACTTGCAACACATGTTTCACAGATCCACAATGCGTATCATGGCATGGGAGGATTTTTGTGCTCATTATAGGCTTTAAAACTAGGACCGCGGTGAATTTCATTCCAACTAATATACTTCATAAGGTGGGTATTAGTATCACTAAGCCTTGATGGAAGGATTGGAAGTGGTACCCAGACACCCCTTTTAGGGATTATAAGCCTCAGCTTGGTTATCTATGGCTTTCGCCTTTTCCTATGCTTGATAGTTTGAACCAGTAGTGACATCTCTAATCTTCTATGTTTGTTTGATGTAAAAGATTCTCTGCCACTTGGTCTGCAAGTGTTGAGCCAAAGCTCACCCACTTTGGTTGGTGTATTCTTTTCCAAGGCTTACATGTGGGGTCTTGGCTTGTCCACTTGGGGGTCCAAGACCCTCATTGCCCATTCTATGGGCATGCTGAGTTATTTAAGCATCTTTTCTAGTTTTGTACTAGAGCTCAATAACTGTGGAATTGGATTCATGAATTATTTTGGCCATTTAGGCCAGAGCTATTTTATTGGCATATGATTATATTGGATGATTCTCCCAGGATTCCCACTAAGTATACCAAAATTTGACACACTTTCAGGGTGGAAATCCTCTTCAGTATTTGGAAACATAGAAATTCTTGCATATTTTCTCACAGCTAGATTGATAAATATGTCTCTCTATACTCTAAAGCAATTATTTATTTTAATGTTCTTTTGCAGATACAAGTGTAAGTGAATAAAGTTTCACTTGAAGTCTCTTAGCTCTAGGTGCTTTTGGACCACTGGGGCAATGCCCCTTGCACTATGGCTCAGGTGCCCTCTTTGCCTACCTCTTCCCATGGCTAGTCACCTCCATAGGGCCGGTAGTGGAGTGGCTCTACTCACTCCCACTCTCAGGCTCCTCCTCATCGTTGCTCCTACCCTCCTTGATGGTTGCATTCTCCTCCTCTATGGGCTAACTTGGGGTGGCCCTCTAGAGGGGTGGCGGGGGGCGGTGGTGGCACATTTGGGTGGCCCACTGATACTACTCCTAGTAGTGGCTATAGTTGGCTAGATTCTATGAAATGGCTCCCACATTTGGACTTAGCAATCTCACCCAAACACGAGGAAAAAGAGAGATAAAGAAAAAGAAGATGAAGATGGTTGGGGTCCTCCTGATGTGATTCCATACCCCATTGATGTATAGGGGAAGAAACCGAATGACAGGGACCCTCTGCCCCTTATTGGCACTACTCTGGCTACATGATGGCCATTTTTATTTTCATGTTTGTAATGTTTATTGCTTTCTGGTCTCGACCCATGTGACTTTGGAATTCTGGGCTCTACCCATATGACTCTCGGGGTGTGCCTTGTTACCACCCATCTCATTTTTGTGAATATGTATTTCTATCTTTATTTTAATATAGATGCATGCTTATTCATAAAAAAATATAGTTATCAATTAATAATTTAATTAAATATCAAACTCCCTTCTAATATTAAATAATTATCATTAATTATTTAATTAAATCACTTACCATTAATGCATGAATTAAATCATTATCTTTAATTATTTAATTGTCCTAATTTCCTTCAAAATATCTTGACTTAACTTATATCAAACATCATCCATTAATAAATAAGCATTTTGTTTATTAATCAATCTTATCTTACACGTTCCTCCAATAATGAATTAATTATTTAATTAATTATATCATGCATCATTCCCTCAAATCTTAACTAACACACTCTCTCAATAAACTAATATTGAATTACCATTCTTCTAATCAATCAATTGAATTAATACTTTAATCAATATATCATGCAACCAATTAACTGTAATCTTACAACTAGTAGCAGTTAGTTAATTGGGCAATCAATTCCTCTCATTTATTCTCAACCTTTAATCTCAAATCAATACCTCTTAATCTAGATCGTTGATCTAATTTCCTAAAACTTATAAAATCACCCTTCATCCTTCACATTCATTACCTAGAATTTTCATAACTAAGTCATGTCCATTTGAAAATTTATCTTGAAAATTTGTGAAACATTTATCATAGCATCTAGGTCATCTTACATCAAGATTTTGCAAGTTATCATGGAGGCTTTGTGTTGAAGCAATATGAAATATCAACCAACACAAGTTACTACACAATGAGATTAAGGTTTACATTTCCTAGTTATAAAATTCAATTTGATTCACTTTGAATATTTCCTGCTTTTGAATTCTAGTTTGGTATTGTGAACAATTTCATTGGATTTTATAATTAATTGATCAATTTTTTATCTATTTTGGTTTAATTTATGTCATTTGATCAATCAATTTTATATGTTCATAGAACCCAACATTTTTCTTATTTTTTCCTCTCATTTTTCTTACTATGATATTTTCCTTTATTACTCTTGTGGCTACTAGTCTATATTTTGTTGTTATTTTCTAGGAATTTGACTCATATTTAAATTTTTTAATAAATTTCTCAACCTTCTCACTTAGTTTCAATAAAGTCATCTTTACAACATTCACTTGATGGATTTTTTCACTCTTCACACTAGCATTACCCCATGTAAGAAACCAATTCATTAAGGCTCCTTTGAGATTTTATATGTGATTATTCTTATCTTATTACCCTTATGGTTTTGAGGGAGTCCATTTACCATTAGGAACCTCCTTGAATTCCTCTATTTCATCCTTATCTTTGCTCTTAACTTACATATTGGTCACTTTTTTTTATTATATCTATCCTCTTGTATTCAATAACAATATCACTATAAAATTGAGCACATACTACACCAATAACACTTAATCCTAAAAAAGCATAGTAGATTTTCTTCCTAGTACATCTATCTCCCCCAAGATATTCTATTATCTCAACTTATTTTTATTTTTATTATAAGAAAATATATTTAAAAAACAATTATAATTAAAAATAATAACTTTTGAAGTTGTTCCTTTACAATATCTTTAATTCTTTTACAAATTACTATTTTTCATTATATTTGAATATATAGCTTCTTTTTATTATAAAATATCCTAGAAAACCCTCGAAAATCAAATACATTTACAACACATTCTATATCATATGTCTAGTATTAAAACTAATTTTTTAATACATAAACTTTGCACCATTTTAGCCTGAAAAACATTATTCATCCTTGGCATCTCTACATGTAATTTATCACCACTATAGCTTCAAGTAGATTCTAGCCTTGCAAATGAAACATGGTAACAAAAACATCATATTTATTTTCCTCCATTTCAATATAATAAAGATAATATTGTAGTGAATTTATATCACATTTTATATACCTTAAGACTTATTATTTAATCCAATTATTTTATCGAATAAGAATTATATTGATATGTATCATTTATATTATAAAATAGTAGAAAACATAACATTATTTATATATAAATATGGGTTGAAAAGAATCACAATATGAGTATTAAATAGAATATAAATTTGAGAAAGGAAAAGGATGAATTAACTAACATAATAAATATTATAATTTCTTAATATTTTTATTGTATTAGGATGTGTGTAGCTTATTTGTGTATGTATGAATATATACCTAATTATATAAATTAATTAAAGATTATGCTATCCATACTCTTTCAATTCCTAGAGACACTTAGGGTATAAAAAAAAAATATTATCATTTTCTACATAAATTGGATACATGTGGAGGTTGAAATACTAAATAGAGACTTGATCATTCATGGAAAGCTCTTTAGAAGTTCCAAAAAATTCTTTATTCTAAACTCATAGGTCTCTATTAAGATATATTCACAAAATGAGGGTTTTAAAACTCCTTTCTCTTCTTGTCATTTCATTTCATTTAAAAATTTATTAAAATATAGTTTTATTTTGTCTTTATCATACCTAAAATTGCTATTGTTTTTTCTTATTTTTCCTATGTAAAGTTAGATGTGGGTTATAAAAATTAAAATGAGTTTTCTAGTGAGAAAATTAGTGAAATCCATATAGATGATAACACATTACACCAGTGTTCATGCATTGTATAGGAATATTGATTAGAGATCTCTAACATCTGGCTCTAGGTTTCTTATTAATTCTACTATTTATAATTATAGATTTAATTTTCAATTTTATACTTTAATTTCTAGTAAATTAGAAATCTATTTCACAACTCTATTATTGTAATATGAATAGTTTAATGTATCTTTTTTGTTATTACAAGTGCAATATTATTCTCAAGATTTGAAGCATGATCCTTATTACATTTTTATCTTGTGCATATTATTTCATTACAAGTGGTATTAAAGCATGATCTTGGTCTCTAATAATGTAAAAAAAATAAAAATAAATATTTAGGAGGTCAAATTTTGAAGTTCAAATCTCTCTCAATTTGGTGATTTTTTCTAATGTTTGGAGGTTTGATCAAGTGAAAATGGCTTCATCATATCTAGAACTTAAGAAATTCATTTTTTACTAGTACTACATGCTCAAAGGATGAAAAAGGATCTCAGCGTTGGTTATTTTTTATGGAGGAGATGCACTTACACTATAAAAATATTGTATTAGAGAATTAATTTAGCTAGTTAGAAAAACTATAACAAATATGATTGGTTAAGGATTATATTTAGAAATTATAGAATCTATCCTTGTGAGTGGAGACAATTCTAGAGGAAAAAATTAATGATTTTTTTCTCAAATCATAGATCACATATAACATGAGGTATGCATGTTTAGTCCTACTTCTATATCTAGTTCTTTTATCTTGGCATGTAGGATAGAGTATTTTTTTAATCTCCTATAAATCAAGGGTTCAATGCAATAAGGGAGAATATATTGTTTGAATTGTGATAGAAAATATAATTGAGAACATAATTGTGTAGATTCTCTAACAGTTGTTTCCGCATAAGCTCAAATAGATCAAAGTCTTTTCCTTCCTTCACCATCAGATGTGTTGTATGAATTGAGGTGGCGGTAGTAGGGACTTCTCTATTTGAGTAGTATATCTTGTATGTAATGCCCATTGTTGTATAGCGAAATCCTAGGTATGATATGTCATCCACAATGAGTGCCCTTTTATCAAATTTAGCTCCAGTGAGCCTCATAATGTCTTCATTCTTGACAAATTTCAGTGAAGGCATAGTTTGGAGGAGCACAAATTGGTTACAATTTTGATAGCATCCTTTGTGATCATATAGGGCTTATCTAGGTAGATGAATTCTTCATGAATCCAACTCAACACAATCCTTATCCATTCATCTTCAAGACTAAAATCTAGAAAAATCTTCCATGTATCTAATCTATTCACTTGCATATTCCTATATTCTAGTTTTAGTAGGGAGTCAACACCCAAAAAAATAATAATTGCTCCTGAACTTCTCCATCTTCAAATGACTATACTTTGTTAGAGGCGAGTGAATGTACATGTTGACATCCTTTGAATGCATCACATTGATTGTAACATGGGAAAATGATCCATCCTTATCATTCTTCATAGATTTGTATCAGTGATTTTTAAGCTTAGGTCTTGGATTCTTCACAACATCAATAACCCTTGGCATATCCATGATAATTCCTTCAAAAACTAGGGTTTTGTAAGAAAATTGAGAAATACCTAAGAATTCTACCATTAGGATTTGCACACAAGGACGTTGCTGAAAACCTTCTTCTCTTCCTTAGCTCTTTCGTGCACTTGATGCCATTCAAATGAGATCAAAATTAATCAAGTATGGCATAAATACACTTCACATCTACCTAGTTGGTCAACATTAAATGCATTTCACTTCTCGATATTTAGCAACTTTTAATGTTCTAAGATATCACAGGGATTCAATATCATTCCACAAACTTCCAAAAAATAAGTATTTTCTCTGGAACCTTGAGAAAATTTCATAAGATCACTAGCCAGACATATCCTTGCCACCATTAACTAGCAAGCTAAAAATTTCAACATCTCATGTTTTGCAGGGGTTTGAAAAATATGTAATTGCAACTCCCCCTGATTCAATGCTTCCCTTTAGTTACTAGAGGAATCTTCTACACTAGGAAAAGGAGTAGAGCTATGCAACACTTCACTTTCTTCCGTCTTCTTCCATACCTTTTTCATTTCCTTCTTTTGCTAATCAATGTTAGTCTTCTTTTGAGGAGTAGAGGATCTTACACTTTTTCCCTTGCATAATCTTGCATTGTGTCTTGGTTTATTGCAATTGTAACAGATGATACTATATTGTGGAGCAAAATTTCTTCTTCTCACATTAGATCTATAATCAACAACCCTATGAAAAAACTTGTTGCATGTGTAGCAATAACCATAGAAGAATTGAGAGGTCATAACATTACTACTCCTTGTCATTTTCTTTATGCATTCATCAAACTTGTGACAAAATTTGTTGTAAATATAGCATTGACCATCAAATTATTGAGTGTTCATAGCATTGTACCTTGAAGGCCTAAAAGAGTTCTGACTCATCTTGCTTCTGCATTCAACTGCCTTATGAGCAAACTTGTTACAAGCATAGAAATTAACATTGAACCTAGTAGGAGCAGTTTGTTTGGGACAAGGCACCCTAAATTTCTTCTTCTTGTTTCAGATAGAATGCATCTATTTTTTTCTTACTATCATGATTTATCTTTGAATCTCTAGAGGATGTCTCCTTAGAATTTTCAGTTTAGGATTTCTCCTCCCTTTTTTCATACTTCCCTTCTACTTTGAAGTTATCATATAGATTTGAAGAGGCCCTAGATATAAGACTTTTCCCCTTTTCAAAACCAAGACCAAATTTCTCTTTTCATGGTTTTTGAGAGTTAATCAATTCATTAAGAATTCCAGACCCTCCTTTTAGTTTTAGACCCTTATCAATTTTCTCTTTTGATTTTTCAAGTTCTTTTCTTGGAGATACAATCTCTTCCTCGAACTTAAAACATTCAAAATTTTATCATTTAGTTTGGTATTCAAACAATATTCAATCCTCTTGCCTTCTTCAACCTTAACTTTCAAATCAAAGATCACAACTTTAACTTCTTTGATTTTAGTCTCACATCCATTTCCTCCTATTTGAGATTTCATTTTTCCAATCTCTTCTTTGATTCTTTAGATTTTTCCTTCAATTTATCAATTGTCTCTTTTTATTTTTCCAACATACACCATATTTTATATTTTGCAATCTTGATTCATCTAGATCTTCAAGAGCAGACGAAAGTTCTTCTTCAAAATCAACTTCACAATCATCTGGATTGATGTCCCATAATTCGAGTTCCATTGCTTCTAGATCTAGTTCTAGAATGAGCATATCATTGACCTTTATTGTTGATCCCATGTGTTCAAGTGCATGATCTACCTCAACTTTTAATCTTCTCAAAGGTACTTTCCTTTGATACCAATTGTTGAACATAAAGTAGCGTTGAGAGGGGGTGAATCAACATATATTGAAATTAACCATTCCCATTTGTAGTTTAAACATATCACCATAAACTAAAAGAAGAGCATAAAATAAATCATGCAACACACAAAGAAACCAAGATTTTTTACATGGAAAAACTAATGAGGGAAAAATCACGGTAAGGATTAAATCACAATATATGTATCTCACTACTAACAAGAATTACAATGTTGTTAAGGCTCACTACCTATGGACTTGTAAATTAATATGTACAAACTTAGAGCAAGATACAAAAAGACCTGATGAGACTCACTATCTTAGAGCAAGATACATGAAAATTAGAATGAAAAAATTGATTATGAACTGCTATGAAGAAGAATCTAACACATGCTAATGTTCTAGTCACTTTTTCGCACAACTAATCCTTTACACTAACTTCAAACACTTCATCCTTTTTATTCTACTTAATTCTTACTATCTTCGCACATCATCACCATAAAAAATGATTTTCTTCTTCTTTATATATCCTTTGTAATAACTCATCACCACAAATAGGTTGGCACCAACATGTCCTTTAGATGTAATAAATGATATTGCATGAGTTGACTCCAAAAAGTATATAATATTACAAGACAATAATTATGAATTAACACATGGAATTTTAAGGACCAAAAAATAGCATAACACATCCTCCAAAATATAATTATTTAATCAAGATCAATTGCTGATTGAGGAAACAAATTTTTTGGCCCAAATATTGACAACACTACCAAATTGCCATTTGTGCAACTTTACACTACTGGGGAGAGATGAAAACCATCATGCAGATCAAGATGCGAGAATTTTAGTCCATGCACAATATCTCCTCAACCTTCTTGTGAATAAATTGATCATCATATTCTTTCACAAGAGGAGAAACCCGTTGTATATATAGGAACAAAGCATTTCAAACAAATTGTAACATACTGTTATTCAAGAACTAAACTTGTAGAACACTAAAACACCTAAGGTTGCACAATAGTGTGAGTTTAACATTATTGATTGTGTCTATAGAACCATAAGGACAATAATTTGCTTCTAGAGGAATGTGGAGTCTCTAAATACACCAATGTCAATATATTGTACTATCAAAGCATATACCATAATATTGTCACTTGTAACTTGCATAGTAGAAGGTGTGATGACTTGATTTATTGGAAATGACACCTCCATAGCTTGAAGAACATATCATATGAACCACATGATTGAATCTTTCCTAGCAGAAGGATGCAAACCAAAAAAACATGACTCTACCTTAGATTCTACACTGTGAATACTTTAGTGAAACTTCTACACCTTATTTCAGTGTGTGGTGCATCAAACTAAAATAATATCAATGAAGACATGTTGTAGACTCATCAAGACATGTGTATCATCCTCTGCATCACACCTAGTTTCCATACTGAACATTATCATTCCTTATACAACTTAGTATAATTTCACCAACTAATATCACATCATAACAACTAACTCTAGAGCTTGTACATATTTTAGCATATACACCAAACGTCAATGACATTAATGAAAACACCTTTTGCCAACATTTTTACCCCAGACTTTTCCCATTTTGGGAATCTTATGAAACTAGAAGAATCAAATTTGACCATCCTAAAAATGGATTCCAGAGCCTTAGTTGCTTTATCACCAAGTGTGGATATTCAAAAAAAATATTAATTAAAACCCTTGAAAAGTGGGTAGCCTACAAAGTAGAAAAAATGAGGGGGCTTGATGTGTGCTTCCTTTGTAAGAATGAGGGGCATGTTAGTATAAATTTCCCTATAATTAAAAGGAAAATTGATGCCCAAAAACCTAAACCTAATTTTTTAACCTTAGGGTGCGAGGAAATTCAAAGTCAGAAAAAATTGTAACTTTGGACCCAAGCTCTAATGAAGTTGAAGGGAACTTAAACCAAAAAATTTTTCCTACCATTGAAAGGAATATGACCAATATTAAAATCTTGAGCTTGTCTGAATCTAATATTATAGAAGAAATGGTCCCCAATTCTATTAGTAAAAATGTTGATCAAATTACTAAAATTGTTAAGCATAAGTGGAATCCAAGAGAAATTGGCACTAGTAATCTCCATAATAGCATTGATTCCGCTTTAGAAAAACCAAAATATATTGTATTAGCAGTACCAAATTATGTTCAAGGGCACAAAAAATGCAAAATAGTTGGTTATGGATAAAATGAGACAAAGAATTTCTCAAAAAATAAGACCAAAGACTCATTAGATAATGAAGAGAAAAAAATTGAAAATGACATTGAGTTTGCTAAAAATTTAGACAAAATTGGTGGAGATTCAATGCTCTATGAATTGAGTAAGGTATTTAGCCCTAAAATCTCCCCTCTAAATAAAATCAAGGGTAATGATGAATGGAAAATAATAATTGAAAAGGGAGATAAGAATTATCTTGATGACCCAATTAAGGTCATCTCTAACCAAATTGTTTTTCCTAGTGTTAACTCAAGGAAAATTGATGCTACCTAAGAGATAAACATAGGAAAAGAGTAAAAAAAAATGTGGTCTCTCAAAAGATTAATTTTGAAAAGGACAGAAGGGTCTCTAGTTGGAAAAAAAAAGAACAATGATAATACCTTTTCCCTATCTAACATTGGTTTAGAGCTAAAGAATGATGATGATTATGGAATAGTATTAGACAAAGAAAAATTTGTTAGTACTTTGCCTAGGTGAATTAAGGAACTCTTTGAAATTGAGAAACCAAAATGTGGCTTTGAATTTATTTCTTTTGGTGAAGAATCCAGTCAGGAGAATGTTATAGAAGGTACCCCCACTATCCTAGCTCAAAATGGTGAAAAAATGGAAGAACTTAACTTTCTAGTAGGAACAGATGGGATCAAGAAGAAATTAAAAATAAATAGAAAAACTAGGAAACTTGAAAGGGATATTTATCCTAAGAGGAAGAGTAAAATAAGAAAGAAAGAGGAAAACATTCCTAAATTCTTTGAGAGCTTTAGGAATAATAAGGAAGAGACTCAAAGCATGGAAGATGATGATTCTTAACTGCTCAAGTTGGAATATTAAGGGACTAGAATCCCTTGACAGAAAATATGTTGTAAGAAGGTATTCAAACATGGAAAAAAACCTAGATGTAGTCCTTTTCCAAGAGCTTAAAGCTGTCAATTTTACTTTAGAAAATAATCTCATTTTTATCTAGCAAGATGCAACTCATTATTTCACTAATCATGGTAAAGGAAAAGGTGGTGCATTCATAATGATAGCTAACAAATGGGCTAGCTATGTTTCTAATATAGGTTGTTCCCTATGTAATAGAGATGTTTGGATAATCCTAGAAAGATAGAACAAAAGATTTGAAGTTTTCTCTCTATGCCTATAATGACTATAAAGAAAGAATAGAGTTATAGAATTGGTTAGATACCCTGGATAGTATTCACTAGATTTTAGGAAGGGATATTAGCATGATCGTAGATAAGTAGGAAAAAACTAGAGGTGTAGAAATAGATTAGAAAGGTAATGAAAAATTATTTTGGGAAAAGATGTTCAGGATAAACTCAATCTATATGACCTACTTGAAGTGTGAAAAATCCTTCCAAATTACTTTGTAATGCTTAAAAGGGTACCAAAAGAATATACTATTGTTTAGAAAAATTCTATGCAAATAGAGACTATTTCTTCTTTAATAACTTAGAAAATGAGGCAAGAGTGAAAGTTTACCCTTCAACCCCATTTGACCATCATCCAATCATGGCTAAAATTCTTTTTGCAAATCATTTTTAGGAAGTTTTTCAAAAAGAAAGATTTTTTAAACTCTAATCTCTTAAAGGGTGAAGATGGCAATAATGCTATCTTCAGCCTAAGAGAAATCAATAAGTGGACACTAAAATAACTGATCCCAATTGAAATATGGAACAAAACATTGAAATTTGGACTCTACTACTCCAAACAATAGGAAATAAAAAAGATATAGATTGCAAGAAAGAAAAATTTTCTCTCCAAGAAAAGCATCATAGGCTAGAATGTTTCGTGCAAGAGGAACCTTCAAAGAAATATCTAAATATTGAACTTATTAGTTGTAAAAATGGATTGAGGAAATTACGAACAAGAAAAAATCAAGGATTAAAGAAAGCATCTAAATTGAATTGGATTTAAGTAATGGTTATAAAGGTTCAAAATGCTTCATTAACATCCTAAGAGGAAAAAATAGAAAATAAGAAATTGGGTGTCTCTGGAGAGAGGACACCTTGATAAATACTCCTAAGGAAATTCTGAACCAATTCCTTAATTTTTTAGAAACCTCTTCTCCTTAGAAGGGAATGAATCTAATTCTCATAAAATGAGAGAAAAATATGTAAAAATTTAATTCCAAAAAATTATTTCAAGAAGAAATGAGGAAATACTTAACAAAGACATTTCAAAGGAAGAAATAGCACAAACCATTATGTCCTTCAATGATGATAAACCCCTAGGTTGAGATGGGCTAATTATTGAATTGTATAAGAAAAAAGATAAATTGGATTACTAAAGATTTGAGTCAACTAAATAAGGAAGCTATTGACAAGGGGTCTCTAGGTAAAGAAATAAATAAAGGAATAGTTAAAACTTATTCCACAAGATGGGGATAAGACTCTAATGAATAATTGGAGGCCAATTACACTATTAAATGTATCATATAAAATTCTCACAAAGATATTGGTTTTGAGATTGTGAGACATTCTTTTCTTAATTATTAGTTACACCCAAACTAGTTTTATTTTAAAAGGAAGATTGTATCCTTGAGAACCTACTAACAAGTTGGGAAGTGACAGAAAGCTCAAAAGTTCCAACCAAAATATTGGAAAGCTTCTACTTGATTTTGAGAAGGCTTATGATAGAGTAGAATGACCCTTCTTAATAATGGCTCTAGAAGCCTTTGGCTTCCCAAAATAATTTCACAAAATGGTAAACATAATTTTAGAGTGCCTACTAATGTCTAGTAAACTTGGTGAAAATCACACAATTTAGAGGGGAAACCTAATTGAATAGTCCACTTGAACCTTTGGAAATACCTTCATTGAATTATTGACCAGGGCTAGTAAGCTTGTGATGGTACTGGTACTATATGTGCTTTCAAAGACTTAATACTACCTAAATCATCCTAGCATAGGTGTTTCCACTTGTTGAGAAATCATAAAAATCCATAACAGTAAAGGAAGTAATGTTGGCACTATTGCTATGGGTACCTACAGTATAAGACTATGACTAATTTACTGTCAAGAAATGAATGCTAGAATCTAAGTAATACTGTTAACTAAACCTACACTTCGGAGTACAAAAAGCTTAAGAAAACTAAGGCATAAATGTGAAACAAGAATTGTTCATGAATCCAATTACAACTGTAACACAAGGAATCTAATTAACACAACATGCATTTATGAAATAACTTTTATAACATAAGTAATTATAAAAAAAATGGAGGGACAATTACCTTGACTGGCCCTTGCTCAAGTGATTGTCTCCACTAATCTAACCCAAATGTAGCTTCTTAGATTAATGTAATCATAATAACTCAAAACCATTCATTGCAAAACTTCAAAATATCACATAAGATTCTGCTAGAAAATATTATCCATGAAATCATGATTGAGCAATAAACATTGTCTGTGTAAGAATAACAACTAATTGAAAATATCTGACAGCTATATCTGCTATTGAACAACTAACTAACTCCTAATGCCTCAACCATTGAGCTATACATATAGGAATGGGGGAGTTTATTAAAAAGAGGACTTTAAACTGAAATCATAAATCACCACTCCCTATATATTAGAGAGTGATAACAACTAAGAAATATAAAATATAACTGAAAAAGGAAGAAGATTCCAAATAGAATTGTGACTCTGTTGCAACAAGAATTGAAATGTGGACTATTTGAATTAGTCACGCTAGACTCTTAACTGTAACAAGGTTCTTCTCCTTCAACATATTTATTAAATGTCATAATGACACATAGTCATCTTCATTAAGTGCCTCCATGCTATAATTGTTGCACTTAGTTTATTCTAGAACCTCCCCTACTCTTCTATCTGGAAACTCCTTTGGTTATGGGCTACACCTCATAGTTGCTACAAGCTACAATCTACTTCCTCTATCTCCTTGGTTGCAAAGAGTTAGTTCATAAAACATGTACACAATTTACTAAAACCATAGCTAAGCATAGATATCCATTACAATTGATACATATTCACACATTAATTATGCAATAACCATCACATCATAACCATATTTCCATATACTTTAAATTAGGTTTAGGTTTGCATAATAAGCATAAAATATAGTACAGTGTAGGAATATGTATAAAATAAGTGTCTAAGAATGTCGATGAGCTTGCTTAAAAACATCAGAAAACTATCTAATGACTAGACTTGTTATTCTCCCAACTACCCATTTTCTTGTCCTCAAGTAAATTAACTAGGGTTGGAGGTTGTAGTGCAAAGTGATGTCCCTAAGATCTATGACAAAATCCACTCCTTTAACCTATTTCAAATAAAATCCTCTATAGCATGCAAGTTTGTTCATTCAGATAACCTCAACTTGCTCACATTCCTCATTATTCTCCCCTATCTAGTGTGGCATTGGGTATAGAAGCATTGGTGGCTAGAAGGTGAGTGGTATCTTCAAGTCCTTTTTCATTGACAATATCCATATAGTGATATTAAATTTCCACAATCCATAGAAAATGCTACAAATTTATTTCTGGATTTGATTGTGTAAGTTTTTTTGCATCAACATTTCAGATCACACACAGTGATCCATCATCAGGATGAAGAGTTGAAAAAAGATGAGAAAATATTAGTTGCAAACCCAACAATTTAAATAGAAGAAAGAAGGAAGGAGAGAGAGGGGGGGTTGAGGCACAAATCTCAAGGGAAAGGAGTTAAAAATACCAAGACAAATGAAAGAAGAGGAGGAGAAAAGAAAATAATTTAAAAATCACTAAAAACAAGAGAAAACCAAGAAGACACCAAAAACATAAAAATCAAAAACACAAAGAAGGAAGAAAACACAACAAAAGGTAAAAAAACCATATAAAGAGAACACCTACAAAAAGAGAGAAAAAAGAATATTAAGCAAAGAAACTGATTTTTTTTAAAAAAAAGGGGGGATACAAAAAATACATAAATTACTATCAACACAAAGAAAGACAATAAAAAAATATAACATGAATGTTGTAGATACAAATTAATGAACAAAGAAACAAAAAAGTTATAAAGGAAAACAAAACAAACATATAAATACAATCAATAAAATAAAATAAGAAAATAAATCAAAAACACCAACAAACAAACAAACAAACAAAAACAGACAAATATTAAAGGAACAAGAATACAAACGAACAAAAATAAGCACAAAGAACACAAATTTTTAAAAAAAGTGGAAAAAGCAAAAATAATAGAACCAAACTACATGAAACAAAACCAAATAGGAAATCAAAAGATACAAAATAAAATAGCTATCTTCTCAATAAAAATTCAACTAATAAATAAAATAAGAAGAATGTTCAAGAAACATAAGAAGTCACGTAAAAAATAAATCACCAAAAGTGCCATGCTATATATATATATATTAAGTGTGTTTAAGTAAAAAGAATAAAATTACAAAAACCTAAAAAAACTTAACAAACTAACTGTGATTCCAAAAACTAGATATAATATACATAATATTACATACATATTTGTATGTACAAGTATATCTATTTCAGATATATATATGTCCCAAGATCCAAATTATAATCCTTCTCCTAATGGCCCATTTGTTAAAGATTTGTAAGTTGATCTCATATAACCCTCTTCAAATAATGAGGAATTGAGTTTGGTTCCTTAAAAGCAAAATTCTTTCCTGTGACATTTTTAATTTCTTAATGCAAACTAGTTTTTCTCTTTTTCAAAAACATGGATAAGGCTAGTGGAGTCTCTGCCTTATCCTTCTTTTAAACTCATTTGGAAACCCCTATTTTGTTCTGTTTCTGATCCCTACATTCTGTACTATGCCTAGGAGTTGACTCTATAATGAAGATGGAATGATGCTCTTAATGAAAAATTACCATTTCTTTCTGTAATTGAAAGTTGATCTTGCACGTAGAATTCCTGAATAACTTTAATCCTAACAAAGTCCTTATATTCTCAATTATTAAAAGAATCCAATGTACTTTAAGATTTGCAAATCTTTGGGCTTGTAGTTTAATTTATAGTCGACATAAAATGAAATGATTTTAATAATTTTCTTATTCTAAAAGCAATCTTTATATTGCTGGAGTTGAAATCATTTTTAATCTTGGCATTCTCAATTATTATAAGAATTCAATGTATTTCACTACAAAATGCATTTTTTTAATTTATCTATTGATATAGGTGATTTCAAAAAATCTTAAAACACTCATGAAAAATATTTTGTTGTCACTTCATGAACATTAATAAGAAATATTGTGCTGGCCCTGAGAAAAGATATCATTGAAGAAATTGACACAATTTACTAGCCAATTTGACCAACATGTATAGTCGTAAAAAATGACATAAAACTTAGTCAAAACTTCCTTGGTGGTACTTACGATTGATTTCTAAGAAATAGGGAATTAAATGAAAAGTCATAATTTAAAATCTAAATCAAGTACACATATTAATGAGATAATCTTTTTTTTCTTGAGTATCTTATGTGAAAATTTAATTTCATTACAAAAATAAAATTTAGGATTCATTTGACCTTTACTGTACACCTAATTGAACCAATCAATTGAGTGTTTAATTAGGGATAATCAAACCCCAAAATTGAATTTAGTCAAATTAGTGTAAGTTGAGGCTTGATTAGCCTAAATTAGTTGCACAACTAGAGCTAATTGAAGGACACAAAATAAATATGAAATTATAATTTCATAAAAAAGATATCAAAAGAAAATCTATATATCAAATTTTAGAGATAAAGATTATATTTTTTACACATTATTTTAATTTGACCGAATTTATATCTCATATTTTAATTAGAGATAAAATATTACAAATTATACATTGATTTGTCAAAAATATATGAATTGTGAAAGTTATACCCAACAATGTCTATATATTTAATATCCAAATCTTGAAAATGACTAATCATTAATCATATTACATTTTGAAAATAAATAAATTATGGAACTCCAAGAAAACTTTCATAAGAACAAGAATGTTCCTAATTTTTGATATTGAATTTAAAAAAAACTAAAATGTTTAATTTAATAAATGTGTAGCCTTAATACTTTGCAAACAATTAGAATTGAAAATACTTCTAAATTTCAATAATTAATTATGATCCAAATTCAAAAATTTAACTTTAAGTCAAATGTAAGATTCGTAGACTAAATAATTTGAGAACCTAGCACATGTGCTTCTAGCCACTAAATCTTGAGAGCTGTGTATAATCTTATTTTACAATTGCTTTATATATTCTATAAATTTTTAATTTAATTATTTATATTTTCTTTCCAATAATTTCTTCTTATATTTAATTCATACTAACATGGCATTGTAAGCTTTTAAAAAATTGTTAGTTTTTTCTATTTTCACCTTTTTTTTTTGGATGAATTTGATTATCTTGATGTTTAATTTTATGAGGGGATAACATTTTCTTATTTACATTTGGCCTCTCTATTTTCCCCCTTGATCCCTTAGTGTATAATTTTTCTAACGAGTACATTGTAGTCTTGGAATCTAATCAAATATCATGCTTTATTGAAACATCTTGCTCAAATAGAGTCTTATCAAGGAAAACAAATGATATTTTTTTGTTCATGATAAGGAGAAGCATTGCATGAAGGGATACAACCTAAAATATCTTGGGGATAATCCATTTCTAGTTGAGCACCAAGGGAAAAAACATAGTGATGACACTTAACTCTAGACCACCAAGTAGGTCTTGCTCTCAAAGATTGATTTCCATACTCATAAACAAATTTCTTTTCTTTTGGTGGAGTAATTTAGGGATCCCCTTGGAGAGATCTATCTCTAGTAATATACACACATAGGTAGACTAGGAATAATTAGAATTATCCATTGAAATATAATGATACTTTCCTATTTTGTTAGTATTAGCCCTTTGGTTTTCTAATTCCCAAAATTGCAAGGGTAGGTATGGCAACCAAACCGATAGACAAGTAGAAGATAAGGAATCAATTTTGGGATCAAAATTTGGAAACCATGGTTCCATGCATAAATAATCTCCTTAAAATTTTAAAAGACATGTTTAACACTATCTCCTTATCCTTGAGAGAATCACATTAAAGGATAAATAAACCCCTAGCATAAGGAAAAAATTTCAAGGGTAGGTATGATAGCCAAACCCTTAGACAAGTAGAAGATAAGGAACAAATTTGGGGATCAAAATTTGGAAACCATGGTTTCATGCATAAATAATCTCCTTAAAATTTTAAAAGACATGTTTAACACTATCTCCTTATCCTTGAGAGAATCACATTGAAGGATGAATAAACCCCTAGCATAAGAGAAAATGATAATTTATTCTTCTAATCCCTCTTTCCAACACTTTTTGTTGCAAGTGTGAATGTCACCTAGCTTGGGCTACAATCTTGAAAATATATAAATGAGGATGTGATCTTCTAGATATCTTCAAAATTGCTAATTTATTCATTTATATTGACTTTAGGGATGTGATATGAATGGAAAAAGGAAAGGGGCCTACCCAAATATTGATTACCTAATATCTTTATACCCTCAATAGAATTACATACTCCATGTAAACCCATAGTCATGTGCCCTTGTTCATAATTCCATATCATTGTATTCATTGTAGTGTTATTATAATCTTGTTAGGGTTTGCGAAGAGAAGCATGTGGATGACCTATTCACCCACTTCTCATTGTACATCCATATCTCTTGATGAATTTATGTTCAATATTGCTCTATATGATTTTTCCTTTTCTCTCTCTGAGGAAACTAATACATTTATCTACATATAGGGTGTTGAGAAGGTATGTGAATTATCACTCCTTGTGAAAGATAAGTTATATTTTATTGTTAAATGGGAATCAAGGTTGGAGTTTCTAGTATAAAAAGAGGTTGACTTGCACCTCCTTCAATAGAAGACAAGGAGATCACTTAATTCAATTCAAGCTAGACTGGTTTCTAATTTTTATGAATTGGGATATTTTGGCTAAGCTCTCCCTTTTGGACCTTCCTAGGCTAGGTTCTTATCACAATGCCCTCCTATTATATTAGGATGATTAAATGTTATTAAAGGTCTCTTCCCTTTCAGATATGAGATTGTGTGGACCTTTCACCCTAAGTTTCATGGTTTAATTGCACATTGGTGGATTTCCCCTTGCAATTTGGAACTCCAATGTATTTCCTAACTCAAAAACTTAAGAGGATAAAAGACAAGTTCAAGGGTTGAAACAAAATTTCTTTTGGTAATTTATATCACAGAAAAAGGACCATCTCTGAACGCCTTAAAGAAATTCAATATATAATGAAGGAGTTGAAAAAGGTGTTAATATTTTCCAAAAGGAAAGGGACCTCCACTTACATTGGATCAAATTAAATAAAGAAGAGGAGGTTTTTTGGAAATATAAGTCTAGGGTGCAGTGGTTAAAGGAAGGAGACAAAAACACATAGTTCTTTCATCAGTCTACTATGAAGCATTGTGGAAGAAATAGAATAAGGATATTAATGAAAGAAGATGACATTGTTGTAACAGAGGATAAAGAGATAGTTGAAGTTTTTTATTTTTTCTCTAATTTTCAAAACTATAATGGCTCCCAAACCTATAGACTAGGATAATTTCTTGATGTAATCCCTGAAGTTATCATTGATCAGGATCTCACTGACTTACTAAAACTTGTTTCTCTCCAAGAAGTGAAGAATTTTGTTTTTTCCTTTGGAGCTTATAAAGCCCTTGGGTTAGACGGATTCCCATTGAATTTCTTTCAAGACTTTTGGGACCTTGTGTTATAGGACCTCCTCAATGTTGCTAATAATTTCTTTAGATGAGGAAGGTTGCTAAAAACATCAATTCTACCTTTATAACTATTATCACCTGAAGTTGCAACCTGTTGAACCCGATGTCCAATGCCTCAGTGTAACATGGGAAGACCTCCAAAGCTGTGGGTCACTTTATAGGTAGAGGTCAACCTCTGGAGAAGGCTGACTTCCTTTGGTGTCACCTAACTAATGATCTATAAAGGGAAAGGGAGAAGGAGTACATAAATTGAAACTAAACTAAGGTGATGCACCGAATTGATAAGAACAATGAGATACTCGAGTTACACTTGAGTACTGATGATGGATATGGGATTGCACAACAAGATTCTGTGGATTATGCATACAAACAGGTTCAGCATGCACACACTTTCAAGAAGGAAAATATACTTTCACAAATTAAAAGCTCATGTGCAATTGGGTAAACACAGTTTATAACCTACATGATACCACTTTTGCAAAGAAGGGCATGCTAACATGAAACAAAGCTATAAGGAAAAGAAATATTTCTCTAAGTAGCTTGATGAATCACTTAAAAATGCACAATACTTCACAAGAACCAGAAGGCAAAAAAATGAATCATCAATGGTAATCGGTAGGTACCCCCTCATATGTAAACATGTCCCAAAAACGAAATATGACTTCCGCTTAACCAAGAGAGGGACTCAGAGAAGTCATAGACTTCAGAAAAAGCATCAGGAGAACTACTTACAAAGAGGCAAAAAATGCCTATATACAAAAGTGTGTCAGCCCCTCTGGGTTTACAAAAATATCTCTTTAGAAAAAATCTCCCCCAGATCTTTTTATGTAGTTAATGTTGCGTTCGATTGCATCCTTGCTATCCATGTTGGTGTGAAAGATTGCCTTCAGGGGAAACCTTCTTGATCTTTCTACAACCACTGCATTCACTTCTGCTCCTCGTGTCGATCTTTGAATTCCCCCCAGTTGAGCTACTTTGAATGCTCCTGAGCTCATGTTGCTTTTCCTTCTGTTAATCACCTTCACCCTGGTCAAATTGCCATGGCTCACCCCTAGCCCACTCTGATTGGTTGGGTACATTTCACATAGATCCCTCGATGGTCAAAGGCTTGCTTAGTCAAAATCGCATCTCGGTGAGACACTAGAAGTGTCTCACCAATGAGATTATGCCCATTGAAGCTATCGACACAACATGTGACAGTTGGCGAGACATCTTAGCGAGCTTTAGGAGTCATATTGATATTGCCAAAAACATCGGCAAGACAATCAACATTGGTCTGATGTCACAATGAGCACCACTAAATCACATTGATACCGCTTTTATTTGGCAATTCCATCGTTGTCGGCAAGAGATCATGTGCTCGGGAAGACCTCATAGCGAACTGCATAATTTTCAGCGAGAGCCCTTTTCATTTTTTTTCGGCAAGACAAACATTTATCACCAAGAGGTCACATTGGGTTTCATGAGTCATGTCGAGATCCCTTTGTTGTCGCCAGAAGACATTGGTCTCAGCTGCACTTACCCCTTGCATCGAGCTCCCGGTCTTTCTCAAACATGAGTTTATCTTTCCTTTAGTCGTGGAGACATCGCCAGCCTTGAGACCCTCACACTAAAACGTAACCTCCTTCCCCGAGTGCAAAATTCTTTCTTGCAGGACTTCCACCCTATTGGGCAGGACCTCCAGCGCACCTCCTCCTCTCTCATCGAAGCCTACTCCTCTTCTTCGGGCTCGAGTCTCTTCAAGCTCCGGTAGCATTCCTTAGTCGCCCAGGTATCCCATGCATCGAGACCTATCCTTTTGCCAAGTTTATTCATTGCTCTGGCATATCTGTGTCACTGGCATTCTTTAGCTTAATCTTTTGTTGCTACCTAAGGCTCCCTTTATCTCAAGACCTCCATCACTAAGACCTTATGTGTCAAAGGCCAACCCTTCAAAGAAAAATTCTTTTTCCATTCAGTGGAGATATCCTTACTGGACACAAGATCTTACTGGCCGTAGTCCTCTCTGGTGAGGTCTTTTTGTTGTCGGCCGACTCCTACCTATGAAACACATATCGAGGCCCCCTTTATCCTTCGGCGAAACCTTTTCATTCACCGAGACATTACGAGGATTCCTCTATCCTTCGCTGAAACCATCATCTCCTGCCGAGGCCTCTTCATCCGTTTTATTGAACTCGAAAGTGTTTCTGCTATATATTCATGCCGCGTGTTTCTGCTTGGCTGGAAATGTATTCTCTACTGGCGCATGACTTTTCTTTATCGCCGACATCTCTTTAGAAATGAACCTAATCTCCTACGCCGGTGAGCCTTGCACCGTATACTTTTGACTTTTGTGAGACCTCGGTGAAGTGAAGCTTTTGCCTCATGGTCGTGATGCCAATTCTCCTTTTAGCAGACTTCTGCAAAGCCGCCTATGACTTCATCCTCGGCTAAAAAATCCTCCATAAGGATCTCTTTTGTATTTCCTCGACGATGATCGGAGCGTTCCCGCCGATAGGAACTTGAGACCCAGATAATCTCATGCCGAACCTTCCTAGGGCAGGCTCTCCAACTGAGTTCCCTATGACCTAGCATCAGATTCATGACTTTTTCCCTTGTGTAAATGCCCATTTGGCCCTCTTTAACCTCTGAAACACAATTTGTCTTGCCTAATTAAGCTTGTGGGTGAAATTTAGGTAGCATTTTTGGTGACCTTTGCTAGATGTTTGCCTGCTAAACACAGAAACCAGAAGCCTAAGCATATCCATTGGGCATGGAGTCATTAGGAAAATTGAGGAATAGATCAAGAGCAGCTTTGTACATGGCTGTAACTCATCTTGAGACTCACTAGAACACTTGGAAACTTATTGAAAACAGGGAAAAAATTGAAATAAAACTATTTATTTGTGTTAGAACAACACTTAGGGAAAGAAATAACAACTAAACCTACCCTACACTAACCAGTAAGAAATTGGTCAAACAAACCCATTGACAGGTTGGTTAAAATAATTGCCCTTTCTAGAAAATTTACAATGCTTGCCACGCTGAAGAACAACTAAAGAGAAATGAAGCATGCATGATAATTCAACAAATGGCTGCAAGGTCTATGGCATAACATATTCAGGCTTACTAACCTTTTCGTATGGAATGTAAACATTCTCGTTCTGAGGTGGAAAGGTAACTTGAATGCACTCCTCTTGAGCAGTACCCTCATGCTTGGGTGCAAGATTCATCCTTGGTGTTGCATTGGATTCCATCTGAGCTAGGTATCTGATTGGACAACCTTTGGTAAGGGCAAAGATTGAGCCTCCTTTGATTTCTTTCTCATGAACTACCACTTTATCACCTTGCTAGCTAGAAAGGTATAGCCCCTGTGGCTGACTTGATGGAAGAGTAGTAGCCTCCTCAATATGCTCATGCTTTCCAAAATGAACATTTACTCCTTTAATGAATAATGAGATGGCTTCCTCTGACACACTTTCAATCAATTCATCAACCTCAGGCTCCTTTATAGACCAAAATGGAAGCTGCTGATAATTCTCATCATCATTGGAAGAGTTACATTATGATTTAGGCTTGTCTTTTTCAATGCAAGGAGACAACAATTCAAGTGGTGATAAAGTCTCAAGTTCTTCTATACAATGAAACGGAAGTTCCTCCAACTAGTTATGACTTTGCAAATTAGGCTCATTAGGCTCCTCCTGCTATTTCAACATTTGTTCAAGTTTATGAACCTGTTGTTCTAGTTCATCATGACTATCAACTACTTCTGAGTCTTCATAAGGATCAAAATTAGCTTCTTCTTCAGAAAACTCAACAGTAGCTTTTTCAACCACAACATGTTCGAAAACATCAAAGCTCTCACCTTGGAGGATAATATCAGGTTCAATCTCAGGCTTTTCTCTCTAAATTAAGGCCCTATTGTCTTGGTTATTATCATCAATGAGCAACTCACCCACGCTTCTTTGTTGTTCAATCATTTGTTGTTGTTGCTTTCTATATTCCTCCATAGCTAGATGTAGCAGATTTGGAATTCTAGTCTCCTTCATGGTGAATGAACTAACCTGATCACTGGGCTACTCTTCATTTACTTCCTGGACATCAGAGCACGATTTGAGTTGCATGATAGGTGAACGAAACTCACAAGGTGACTGAGATGGGACCTTCCAACTTGGAATCCTGAGGGTAGAAGACTTATTGATAGGCTCACTAAAGAGCTCAGAAGGCTTCTCTTGTTTAAAGCTAGGAAACTTATCTTTGGAAGCATCCTCTTTCACCGAATGATTCAACATTACAGGAGGAGGTGAGTTGAAACTAGGAATGGAAAGGGATACCTATGCTTCATACCTTTGTGCTTGATAATCTGAATAAGCTCGACTACCTGGGCAGATAAGAATTTCATTTTCTTCTCTTTAGCTACTATCTCCCTCTCAAGATCTTTAAACTGACATCCCAACTCCTACTACTATGAAATAAGCTCTTTCTATTTCTTGACATCGACCAATATGTCATACATATAGGAGAACACCTTATTGACATCATTAATCTGCATATGTTCAAACTTCTGGCTCAAAGCCCACAACACACGGTCAAATTGTTGGAGCAGGTCCATTATAGCTTGGCAAGGATGCTTTAAAGGCTGATTATATAAATAATCATATTGGTTAACATCAGAAACCTACTCTTGGGGTTGATTTTGATCAAATGTTGATTGAAACAAAGGCTGACCAGGAGTGGGAGGGTGGAAAGCATGATGAAAACACTGGTAATTTGTTGATATCAGGTCATTTGACATAAAAACAACAGGCTGTTCTGTATAGTATGGCTGATGGGAGGACATATATACATGACTCTCATGGAATGGAGGTGGCAAGTCACTATATTGCTGATAACTAATCATTGCAGAGATAAGACATGAGGAATAACAAGCCTAAAGATCAAACCTTATTAATTGCAGACACCTGGGCTACTGGAACCGGTTGTTATGAAGTTGGAGTCGCCATGATATGCTGATATTTTACCTCTGAAAGGCCTAACAATTACTGGCTGCATATCAAAAACCACTAGTAGACAGATAATTTCCAAACTATTTGTTCGACAGTCCCACTAGGCATGCCAGAACTGTTATCACTTGAAGTTGCACCTTG
This sequence comes from Sequoia sempervirens, assembly GCA_007258455.2. NCBI lineage: Eukaryota > Viridiplantae > Streptophyta > Pinopsida > Cupressales > Cupressaceae > Sequoia > Sequoia sempervirens. The sequence continues at coordinate 306,296,618 of VDFB02000015.1, read as the reverse complement.
TTGAACCTGATGTCCAATGCCTCAGTGTAACATAGGAAGACCTCCAAAGCTGTGGGTCACTTTATAGGCAGAGGTCAACCTCCGGAGAAGGCCGACTTCCTTTGGTGTCACCTAACTAATGATCTATAAAGGGAAAGGGAGAAGGAGTACATAAATTGAAACTAAACTAAGGTGATGCACCGAATTGATAAGAACAATGAGATACTCGAGTTACACTTGAGTACTGATGATGGATATGGGATTGTACAACAAGATTCTATGGATTATGCATACAAACAAGTTTGACATGCACACACTTTCAAGAAGGAAAACATACTTTCACAAATTAAAAGCTCATGTGCAATTGGGTAAACATAGTTTATAACCTGCATGATACCACTTTTACAAAGAAGGGCATGCTAACATGAAATAAAGCTATAAGGAAAAGAAAGATTTCTCTAAGTAGCTTGATGAATCACTTAAAAATTCACAATACTTCACAAGAACCAGAAGGCAAAAAATGAACCATCAATGGTAATCAAGGAAAATTTTATATAACATGTTCCAAAATGAGTTACATAATTCTTTTAATCCGAGAGAGGATTGTAGAAGTCATAGACTTCAGAAAAAGCATCAGGAGAACTACTTACAAAGAGGCAAAAAATGCCTATATACAAAAGTGTGTCAGCCCCTCTAGGCTTACAAAAATATCTCTTTAGAAAAAATCTCCCCCTAGATCGTTTCATGTAGTTAATGCTGCGTTCGATTACATCCTTGCTGTCCATGTTGGTGTGAAATATTTCCTTCAAGGGAAACCTTCTTGATCTTTCTACAACCACTGCATTCACTTCTGCTCCTCATGTCGATCTTTGTATTCCCCCTAGTCGAGCTGCTTTGAATGCTCCTGAGCTCACGTTGCTTTTCCTTCTGTTAATCACCTTCTCCTTGGTCAAATTGCCACGGCTCACCCCTAGCCCACTTTGATTGGCTGGGCACATTTCATGTAGATCCCCCGATGGTCAAAGGCTCACTTAGTCAGAATCACATCTCGACGAGACACTAGAAGTGTCTCATCGATGCGATTATGCCCATTGAAGCTATCAGCACAACATGTGACAGTTGGCGAGACATCTTAGCGAGCTTTAGGAGTCATATTCATATCACCAAAAACATCGGCAAGACAATCTAACATTGCAGTGAGCACCACTAAATCACATCGATACAACTTTTATTTGGCAATTCCATCATTGTCAACAAGAGATCGTGTTGTCAAGAAGACCTTATAGCTAACTACATATTTTTCGGTGAGAGTCCTTTTCATTTTGTTTCAGCAAGACAAACATTTATTGCCAAGAGGTCATAGTAGGCTTCAAGAGTCATGTCGAGATCCCTTTGTTGTCGGTGAGACATTGGCCTGTCGGCCAGACCTCTCGTCAGACTCCTTATCTTTCGGCGATGAGTTTATCTTCCCCTTAGTCAGGGAGACATTGCTAGGTCGGTGAGAGCTCACACTGAAATCAACTTCCTTCCTCAAGCGCAACATTCCTTTCAGCGTGACTTCCACCCTATCAGTGAGACCTCATGGCGATCTCCTCCTTCTCTCGCCGAGCTCACTCCTCTTCTTTGGGCTCAAGCTCCTTCAAGTCAACAAGACCTTCGTTAGTTGCCAGGACCTCACATCGAGGACCTCTCTTTTGCCGAGTTTTTCACTGGTTGGCAGGACATTCCCAGGTCACCGAGACTTCTTAGTGACCTTTTGTTACACCAAAGGATCCCTTTATCGGCAAGACCCTCTGCATTGTTGAGACATTATGCCGAAGGAAAAATCCTTCGGCAAGCTCCTTTTCCTGTCGGGGAGGCATCCTTACTTCGGCAAGACCTTTTTCCGAAGTTAAACTTTCTTGATGAGCTCTTTTGTTGTCGGCGAGACTCCTGCCAAAGGAAAAAAACATATCGAGGCCCCCTTTATCCTTCGGCGAAACCTTTTCATTCACCGAGACATTACGAGGATTCCTCTATCCTTCGCTGAAACCATCATCTCCTGCCGAGGCCTCTTCATCTGTCGGTAAGACTCCCGAGTGTCGGTGAGAGATCATGCCGAAGGCGCTTTTCTTTAGCAAGGGCTTATTTCAGTCAGCATGACTTTTCTTTATCACCAAGACATCTTAGCGAACTCAATCTCCTACGCTGAGAGCCTTTAGAGTCAGGGAGACCTTTTGACTTCGGTGAGACCCTATAGTGAAGCTCGCTTGCTTTGCCGATGCCGCCTCCTTTCGGTGAGACTTCAAGAAGTCGCCAAGACTCTATCCTGAAGGAAAAATCCTTCGTCGATATGCATATCCTTTTGTCATTGGGACGATGATCGATGTCTTGCCGATAGGAACCTGTAGGTGAATTCCACTCGTCATGGCATTCCTGGGGTCTTGCCGATAGGCAACATAAATGCATATTTAACCAAATACATTATGGGTCAGGGAGACCCAGATAATCTCATGCCGAACAGGCTCTCCAACTGAGTTCCCTACGACCTAGCATCAGATTCATGACTTTTTCCCTTGTGTAAATGCCCATTTGGCCCTCTTTAACCTCTGAAACATAATTTGTCTTGCCTGATTGAGCTCGTGGGTGAAAATTAGGTAACAATAACCCTTATTTAAAAAAAGACAACATTTCAACTATGCAGGACTTCCGCCCCATAATCTTATGTAACATGGTGTATAGAATTCTCTCTAAGCTTATAGTCAATTGACTAAAAAATATCTTAAATAAAATGATAGATGACAAACAAAAAGTTTTTGTTTAGGGGATACACATTCTTGATGTTGTTCTTACTACTCATGAAATCATCCACTCAATGGATTCAAGTAAAAGACTGGGAATGGTCCTTAAGCTAGATATTTCAAAAGCATATGATAGGGTGTCATGGCATTTCCTCTTGGCTATTTTGCAAAAGATTGGGTTTAAAGGGTGTTTTCTCAAATTGATTACTGCTTGTGTTACCACCCCTAGCTATTTTTTTTTGGTTAATGGTGTTCCTAGGGACTTCTTCTGTGGTATAGGTTTAAGAAAGGGTGATCCTCTCTCCCATTACCTATTCATCATCATTGTTGAAGTCCTTGGACATAATATTTAAAAAACTAAATAAGAGGATTAAAGCTACTTCATATGTGCCTCTTGATTCCCATCAACAATTTGTGGATGACACTATCTTGTTTGGTGCTACTATTGTTGTTGAAGCCAAACAATGGAAGACTATTTTGGAAGATTATGCCAACGTGTTTGCTCAATTCATAAATTACAATAAAATTAATATTTAATTTTTTAATGTGGATCAACATATTAAAGAGAAAGTTATAAAGATTCTGGGGTGTCAACATGTTCTTCCTACCACCTATCTTGGTCTTTCGTTAATCGCTAAGAACCCAATAAATGCTTACTAGAATAAGATTATAGAGAGGTTTCAAAAGAAATTGGTTGGGTGGAAAGGTAAGATTATAATTCAAGTTGGTAAGCTTCAGTTACTTAAGGCTTCTTTACAAAAAAATATTGGAACTACCTTTCACTACTGAAAATTCCTACTTTTATAGTTGAAAAAATTAAACAAATCCAAAGGAAGTTTCTTTGGATAGGTGTTAAAGAGCGTTCTAGGATTGCTCTTTTGGTTGGGAGAAATTTTGTCTTCCTAAATAATAAGGTCTTGGTTTAAGGAAGATAAATAATTTTAATAAGGCCCTCCTTTCAAAAATTGGCTAGTAATTCCTTCAAGGAGATAAAGACTGGGTAAAAATTCTAAAAAGCTAAATACCTCGATAATGGGGAAAAAAGGTGCTTCCTTTACGATACTCAGTTACCTAATGACTTGGTTATTTGGAATAACATGTTGAGAATAAAAAATATCTTAATAATGGGGGTGAGAAGAAGAGTGGGAAATGGTAGGAAAATAAATTTATGGAATGATGTTTGGATGAATGGTCCACCCTTATCCAATATTAACAACTTGAATAATATAAAATAAATATTGATTAGAACTAATAGAAGTAAACTTCATAATTATCTTTTGTGGATCAATGATAAGCCAATATGGAAAATTTTTAGAGAATAGGTTTATGGGGGAAGGCAACTGAGAAGTGGAATATAGTGGAATTGGGAGATGGCTATTCAAAACCTGTACCAATAAATTGGTGATTTTATGTTTTTTTGTTAAAATAGGGAGGATCAATGGTTATGGTCTTTTCATTCTTTAGGAACCCTTTCAGTTAATTCAAATTACTCTGTCTTGGAAGGGCCTCTCATTGTTAATGCTAACCTTGATTGGAAATTTTTTTGGAACCCTAAACTTATACCTAAGGTTTACTATTTTTGGTGAATAGCTATTCATAGGAGTATATTGACAATTGACAACCTTAACATAAGGGGTTTTTGTTTTCAAAATATATGCAGGCTTTTCCTCAATGAATCTAAATATATTGACCACTTGCTTTTCATTGTCCTCATGCTTATGATATCTAGTCCCAAGTTCTCTCCTTACTTTAGATAGATTGGGTTTTTCGGTCTATTTTGTAGTTTGTGCAAAGTTGGATATATTGTCCTTTCTCTCATAATGTTATCATAGATCTCTAGAATCAAATCCCTCCTTTTGTTGTTTGAGAACTATGGAAAGAACACAATAATATAATTTTTAGAGACACCAAGCGAAACAACAATGAGATTTTCTTGTTCATAAAGTAGCAAATTTAGGAGAATGTTAATGTTGGTATTTATGACTACTCTAAACAATTTCCTTCATACAAGGAGCTTATAATTAAATAGAATAGGGGAATCAAATAGGATTTAACAAAAAATAATTGGATAACTAAATTCAACAAGAAACACACTTCTTGGCTACCTCCTGAATGTAGTTGGGTCAAATGCAATTTTGATGGTTGCTCTAAAGGAAACCCTAGGCTGGTTGGTGCTAGGGGACTGATTCTTGACCATAAATGGATGATAATTGAAGGTTATTCCAAAAATATAGGGACTAACTCTAATAACCATGCAAAAGCTATGGCTGTCTAGAGCAGTATCAAAAGATTGGAAGATTTGGGGTATCCCAGAGTGAGTGGAAGGAGATTTGAAGTTGACAATTGATATTCTCAAAGGGAAGATTAGAGGACCATGGGAGATTAGAGATATAATGGAGTGTATCTTGATCCTTGGGAGCTTTCTTCAGTCCAAGGAGGTCCACACCTATAGAGAAGGTAATGGAGTTGTGGATGCAACAACTAATGAAGCTCTCAATTACCATTTTTGGGCTTCTTGGAATTTAAATAATATCTCATTCCACATAAAAGCTATAATTTTAAAGGAAATACATGAGGAGAAAGGTATTTATGACAAAAATGAGTTAAAATATTTGATTTTTTAAATCTTAAGATGGTGTTTAAGATAATGATGATGGAGTATGTTGATAATTTCAAAAATATTACTAAAGGAAAAGTTATGTATCTTAAGGTGGGTGGAAAAATGATTACTTATGCTATGGTTAATAAAAATAATGACCTTCTGATTCTTAGGGGGTTCCTTTGCCTCAGTGTTTCTGTTAGTTCATAGGCATGGTCTGATTATATGATAAGCTCCCCTTTTAATGTGTTGAGTTTTAATACCTCTCTCATGGGGTTTTTTGAAATGCCTATTATTTATTTTTTAGATCATTCAAATTCTCTACTTAGTTTCATAGTTATTGGTGAGCATAATAGAATGTTTCTACAAATTCATGAAGCTATATTTAGTTTTGACACCGAAGAAATTATTTTTCCAGTGATTTTTTTTGTGAGTGGTAAAGGTCCTGGTGAAGATTCCTTGTTTCTATGAAGGAATTATTTGGCTAATGAGGGTTTAATAGAGGGCCATCAAAAAAGGTCAGAACTTGTTAATTGTGACTCTCTTCAATAGAATGGGGAGTTATGGGAGATATTTGAGAAGGCATGCTTTACTTCCTTTTTCAAGCTATGCAAGGCTACAATGATGCCCTTACTACCAAGTTCACTAACCCATGGAGCAATGGTGAAGTTACGATTGGTGACCTTCATTTTATGGTTTCTCCTAAGTTGATAACGTAGACAACTGGGTTGAAGTATGAAGGAAAGAAGGTGACAAAAAGAGATCTGACAACTATCAAATTTTCATTAACAAATTCTTCAAAGAAAATGAGAAGCTGAAAATATTTCAAAATGGGTAATTCAAATTGAAACTCCCTCCTCCCTACGCTCTTGTAAGTTTACATATAATGAGATATTTTACTCTTGATGGGTGTTATATGATGGTTCATGGGTATCACTTCTCTATTTTAAACAATGTAAGGAATAATGATAAGATAATCTTTCTTTTTCTATTTTCCTCCCTTCAATAGAATATTGAGCATGGAGCCAAGCCCCCTTTATACCAAGGTCTGATTAGTGCTCTTCACAAGTTTTTTTTGGCTACCACCCCTCAAAGAAACATGTCAGTAAATCTTTTAGAAAACACCCCTTCCCCGACTTCCTTTGTTAGGCTTGAGCTTGTTGACAACCAACCCCACTCCCTTGACAAAATCCCTAAACTAACAAAAAATAAAAATTCTCCCCCTACCACCCTCAACCCTTTCACTAATGATCTTCTAAAAATCACCTCAGAAAAAATGAAATATCTCCCCTCTCTTTCTGGGGTCATCAAAATAGGTTAAGGTGGACTCAAAGGAAGCCAATAAGAAAGGCCTCACTATCAAAACTTTTGATGATTAGGAGTGTAGTTTAGAAAAATGTATCCCTTTACATTTTCACACTTGTTTGGTCCCTCCCTACAAAAATTGGGCTTCTTTATGCCTTATTTGGTCCTATTTTGAATCCACAATCCTTATTTAATGCATCTTCTCGAGGATAATCTTGACACATATCTAATAACCAATCATAATTTGATGATTTTAGGTTGTGTGTCTTAGATTTACTCATACGCCACCTTGGGCGTATGGGTCCCACCTATGTTTTGGGGCATGAACCTGAATTTGGCATTGAACTTAACATTTCTCAAAATTTGTCTCAAAAGCTTAGCCTATTGGGACTCATACACCCCAACTAGCATATGAGTCCCTCTTAGCTTGGACCTATTTTAAATTCAAATTCTTGGCAGGATTTTATTCTCCTAGATTTGATGTTGGCTTGTAGTGTTGTATTTTCAAGAAATTCAACATAAACAAGTATAAATACAAGGTTATTTCACATATTTTCTCCTAACAAGACCTAGTAAATTTTATGAGCAAGTATCCTAGAAAGTTTATGAGATCAAGAGTATTCAAGAGGATTGAAGAGTTGATTATCAAGCATTTTGGAGCTATATTCAAGAATCAAGGATCATGTCAAAGTCATCATGCATCATGTGTTTTTTTGAGCTAACATTTGTGATGTAGGTTCTTATGATTCAAGCAAGAATTCAAGTCAAGATCCATAGCATTCAATCAAGAGTCAAGATCTACATTCATGCTAGCCATTTCATACAAGTTTGTAGCCTTTGTTACAAGGGTTTGGTGAATTGCAACATAGAATATTTGTTCATTCATCATTCATTACTTCTATTTGATTTCATTTCAAGGTTTGATTGCCAAAACAAGGTTTGACCAAGGCAAACCCCTATCCACTAACACTTTTTGTTTTCCTTCTCTTTGATATGTGATTTGCATATTTAGGTTGAAGATCCTTTTTGTGTATTCCATCTCCTAATAGGTGGAGCACACCCCTATTTTATTGTTTTAATTTTGGTGAACCTAGCCTTTGGACACCTTATTTCTAATTTGGAGTGCATTTCAGTCCTATATCTAGCTTACATTAACTTAGCATTGGGTCTTGCATTAGTTAATTGGCATTTAGGGCTTCTGAATCTTGCATTAGTGAAAGTGCATATAGGTTGCATTTTTGCATCTTGCATAATTAAATTTCATTTAAAATCTGTACTTGTACATAGTATAAACATCATACAAACCAGAAAACCTAACATTCACTTAGAATTTACCAAATTTAGTGCAAAAACCCTAATCTAAGACTCATACACCCCTGTAGGTGATTTAGTCCCAGTATAGGTTGTTTTACCTAATTTTTGGGAATTATGTGTTTACTTTTTTTCAGCATTTGAACCTTTGAAAAACCCTAATTGGGACTCATATGCCCCTTTGGGCGATTTAGTCCTAGATTAGACCTAAATCTACCTTTTACAACATTAAAACATCATTTTTGTGCTTCTATTTGTTGTCATTAGATATCTGTTTCATTCATTTAATTTGATCTAGCTTAATTTGGTTAATTTAGTGCATTTATTAATTTCAAATTTGCATTTGCAACATTTCATTTTTAGATTGTTGCATAGTGTAATCAACAAATTATCTTGTTTGGAATCTAAAAATTGCATTTACACATTTCATTCCAGGTCATTTCATTGCACTTTAAATCTCTTTCCATTTTGAGTTTGTATAGATTAATTTTCACAAATGTTAGTATCTGTATTTTCTAAGTTTGCAAAGAAAAAGTTCATCAATAAGCATGTTAGTCATTCAATCAATACATTCCCTAGTTATGAGAGTCTCTTAGTGCAAGAAAGAGAAAATGTTGACGCTTGCCTTAAATCTACACCCCCTCCTATCTCTCCTATTCCTAGGAATGATGTGATAGAAGAGGGTACAAGCATATATAACCATGGCGATCATAGTTGTTCTTCTCCCAATACCTCTCCTATTAGTGACAAATGTATCTTGGTGAAAGAAGGTACAATAATTAAGAATCATGAAATTCTTGTTTGTCCTTCTCCTCATCCCCATTGGGAAGATATATGACATGAGAATGAGATCATAGACACATTTCTAAACATCACCTTACCTAGTCTCCATACATCCCTTGCTTGTGAGAATGATTTAGTGAAAGAGGATGAAATTATACGAAACCATGAAAATCATGTTATTTGTGAGGAGGATATGTTGGTGTTAGATGATCAAATATTTAAGATCTATGACAACCCTATTTATTTTTCTTCCCCTGCCTATCTTATTTTGGAAGAAATTATGGGAAAAATGAGTGCAATCATAGATAATCATGAAAATCACACTTGTTCTTCTCCTAGTATTTCTCCTAGTTGTGAAGAAGGTATTTTGGTGTTAGAAGATCAAACTAATGAGAGTTATGAGAGTCCTATTTGTCTCTCTTCTCCAAAGAAAAAAATTATTGAACAAGAGAATACCATCATTGATAAGAAAGAAAATACAACCATTCATAACCCCCTTGTGATGAAGCCATTTTAGAAGAACCAACATTGGAATGTCATGAACATCTAGTTTTTTATTCTCCTAAAAAATATCCTACTAGGATAGATATCATGGTGCAAGAAAATGATGGAACTAATGCATTTCTTTCAAATAATTGTAATGAGGCTTCCTTAGATAAAGATGATGAAGTGACATTAGACTCTCCTTCCCTAAGAGAAGTTAATATTATTCAACCTCCACTCATCCTTTACCCACCTTCACACAAACCTCAAACTAAAAAAAAACCCGTCCCCATCCTCGAACCACCTAAGAATAATGTTTCACAAAAAATGAATTATAACACCATTGCTCATACATATAACACTAGAAACAATCTGCAAATAAGAAAAAAACCTTCAACATCCCTCCCATTGCCCAACCCTATCTTACCTGGTCCTCCTTGTTTTCCTTCACAAAGTGGAAAGGAGTATGATCTTGTGGAACAACTTAAGAACACTCTTGCTAAAATATCATTATGGGATCTTATTCAAGCCTCCCCTCATTATCATAACATGATTCAAATTGCCTTACAACAAGTTCATACCCATCCTAATGTGCAATTGAATGAAATAGCAGTCATGATTCAAGGAATGAATGTTGACACTGTTTTCCACCAAAGTGAGCTCCCTCCTTTGGAAATGAAAAAAAAAATGATGCTTTCATGATAATAGCTCAATAGAATAGAACAGGGATAAAATGAACCCTTGTTGGAAATAGCTCAACTCTTAATGTTTGTAGTACAACCCTTTTGGATAGACTTGGCATGGATAAATCAATAATTGAACTTGATTCCTTATCAATTTGAGGATTTGACAATTTAGGAAAACAACCACTTGGTGTGATCACCTTTCCTATTATAGTTGGAAAGGCCACATTACAAATCCTAATCCATGTTATGCCTCATGATATTTCATATAATCTTCTTTTAGATAGGCCATGGATTCATGCAATGAATGGGGTGCCTTCAACTCTTCATCATAAAATGAAGTATGTCTACAACAAAAAAGTGTATACAATCAATGCCGACCTTAAACCAAATGATTGTTTCAACATAGACAAAGGTAAGGAAAATCCTTTAAAAACATTGACACCAACTACACAAGTAGAACCCATATAAGAAGAACAAAAAGATAAATGCCCTAAGCCCTTCACAATGTTATTGGTGGATGATTTGGGATTGTTGGATTTTACACCTACATTCATGGGACAATACAAGATCATAACAAAAGAGTCTGAAAAAGGAAAAGAAAAACTGGTAAAGTCAACAAAAAATTTAGATGAACCTTCAAAAGCATCCACCTCAACCACTTTACAAGAAGCAACAAATTACATGACAAAATTTGATGAAGTTGATTATGAGCAACCACCGAATCCAAAAGAAATGAAAAAGCTTTATGGAAAAGGTTATGAACTTATGAAATGACTTGGATATAGTGGAAAAGGATGTGGTGCTAGAGAACAAGGTATTTGTGTCCCTATAGAGCCTAACACTCAATAAACAACTAGTGGTCTTGGCTATTGTCCCTCAAAAGAAACAAACAAGCCTTCACTTAATATCAAAACTCTTACAAAAGAATCTTGTAAGCCAACTTTAACATTAGTGCATCTTGAACGGATAGACAATAGTGGTCTTGATTACTATCCTTTGAAAGAAACAAAAGAAATAGAGAAATCTTCGCTTATATCAATTTCATCACACAAAACACTAAGGATTTAAATTTGATAGATTTTACACCCTCCCGTAAAGGAGACTACAAAATATTGCAATCTAAAGAGTCTTGTGTAAGTATGACACCTTGTACTAAGCAAGAGATATCTTTGTCACAAAATAAAGGAACATATTCTACTATTGATCAAGAGAGTATCCTATTGAGACTCCTCCAAGATCGTTTGATATCCCTCCCTCCAAGAACACGAAATAAATTTTACTACAAGAGCTCATTTTGCGTATATCATAGAGTTCATGGTCATTATACTAATGAATGCAAAGCTTTAAGTGATAAAATTCAACATCTTAAGGATTATGGTTCTCTTCCTTGTGTTGAAGCACCTAGATCCTGTAATTGATACTAATTTTTATCACTCATCTCGTCTCACCCTTGTCTTGCACTAAGTGGGGGCAAGGGGGTTAGCTAGCCTTGTCCTCGTATGACACTTGGCATTGCCTCTTTGGTTAGTTGACCGCATTCCATGTATATATAAGAGTGAGCTTGGGATGTGAATTAAATGCCTTAAGTTGGCTCACATGTGACATACTTATTCATTATGTGGTTTCATCTAGGAACATATGACTTGGCATAACACTTTTTGAATAAGCTCTCATGTCTTTTTCTAGTTTAAAACAATTGCTCACAACAATGGTGATAGCAACCACTTTAAATTGGGGGCATACATCGACACTCTTATTTCACCGTGTGATTTTCTTACTTCTTGTGATGTGTCCTTTTCTTGGTGGTGTCATTGGGTTTGATTTCCTTTGAGAGCGTGATATTTATTTGACTTGTCCTCTCTTGGAGACATTAGGCATGATGTTCCCTAAGAAGAGATAGGTGACATGAACTAAGAAAAATCCCTTTGAACAGACCTTACACTACTTTGCATTCATAATAATTGTTTATAGCCACCTTTTTATAACACACTTTGCTTGCCTATGGAGCCATCTAGTTTATTCATGAGTGTCAAGCATACAAAGATTTTTTGCCTCATGAATCTTGTTGTTTGTGTTGTGTGGCACCTTATCAAAGTTATCAGGAGGTATAGCTTTGGTATGGTTAGTGTATGGAAGGTGAACTTAGGCACGACTTTCCCATAGCCACTTGCTTGTCTGTGTGATCATATACCAGCTGCGTGTGTATGTGTTTCACTAGGGGCTCACCTAGTGGACGATTGGAGGTTCCACTAGCCCTTGTGAGTGTGCGTTTGGTTTACATAGTGTACATCATGTTCCACTTGTAAATATTCTTGGACAAACAACTTAGATTTGATCCACATCATGCGGGACAAATGGTCGAAGCTTGATTCACCCCTTTTGTTCTTGTTTTTCTTTATCTTTATGTCTTTGGCAATGTATGCTTGTACCTTGTTGTTGCTTCATACATTATTTACATGTGTGTTATTTTTTGCCTATGTTGGTTTTCCATAGGATCTTGATCTTGGGGGCTTGTGAAACCTTATTGATCATTTTCATCCTATCCTACTAGCATTGGTACACTTGGACCCCTCTTGATGTAAGTTTATCTACTTTAGTGTAAGTTTGAAGCAAGTTCCTCCTCTCACTAAAGTGGGGGATAAATGTAGTGTAGAAAAATGTATCCCTTTACATTTTAACACTTTTTTGGTCCCTCCTTGCTAAAATTGGGCTTCTTTATGCCTTATTTGGTCCTATTTTGCATCCACAAGCCTTATTTAATGCATCTTCCTGAGGATAATCCTGACACATATCCAATAACCAATCATAATTTAATTTTTTTGGGTTGTGTGTCTCAAATTAAGTGATCTAGGACTCATATGCCACCTTAGGCACATGGGTCCTACCCAAGTTTTGGGGCATGAACTTGAATTTGGCATTGAGCTTAACATTTCGTGAAATTTGTGTCCCAAGCTTAGCCTATTAGGACTCATACATCCCAACTGGTGTATGATTCTTGCTTAGCTTGGACCTATTTTAAATTCAAATTCTTGGTAGGATTTTATTCTCCTAGATTTGATGTCAGCTTGTAGTGTTGTAATTTCAAGAAATTCAGCATAAATAAGTATAAATACAAGCTTATTTCACATATTTTCTCCTAACAAGACCTAGAAAATTTTATGAGCAAGTATCCTAGCAAGTTTATGAGATCAAGATTATTCAAGAGCATTCAAGAGTTGATTATCAAGCATTTTGGAGCTATATTCAAGAATCAATCATCATGTCAAAGTCATCATGCATCATGTGTATTTTTGAGCTAACATTTGTGATGTAGGTTCTTATGATTCAAGCAAGAATTCAAGTCAAGATCCATAGCATTCTATCAAGAGACAATATGTACATTTATGCTAGCCATTTCATACAAGTTTGCAGCCTTTGTTACAAGGGTTTGGTGAATTACAACATAACATATTTGTTCATTCATCATTCCTTCTATTTGATTTAATTTCAAGCTTTGATTACCAAAATGGAGTTTGACCAAGGAAAACCCATATCCACTAACAAAAGAACATTTTTCCTTCTCTTTGATGTGTGATTTGTAGATTTAGGTTGAAGAGCAAGATTGGAGAAAGTTGTCAAAGTTGTCACCTTTCTTGTGAGATCATAGAAAGTCACCCACATGTTGTAATTCAAGGTTTTAGACTTGGAGATCTGGAAAGAGAGAAGCTATAGTAGATCAATAGAGGATATCATAGTTTCAAATCAACCCTGATACTGGGACTAAATCATCACTTGTGGCGTATGATTCCCAGTATACCAGTTTTTTGATATTTTTTGTAGATCTTGGTTTAGTAGTTGGAGTTTCTAGATTTATCCCAAAACTCTAAACTAGGACTAAATCGCCCCAACTGGCGTATGAGTCCTAGTGTACATCAAAATTTAGAATTTTGAGATTTAAGATCTTATTTCAAGCATCTTCATCTTTCTAGGTGCACCTTTTGTTCATTCTTAATCCATTATTCTGATTTTGAGTTTTATAATCTAAGTTACATAGTTACATTTGCATATCATTTACATTTCTTTCTTTCTAAGCCTTTGCTTAGTGGTGAACCCCCTTTAGTCTTCAATCACACCCTAGGAGACCTTATAGCAGATCTCTTCTCTCACTTGGACCATTGGATTGAGATCTCTAGGTTTTCTTTGAATGAAATAGAGTAAAATAGCCCCCCCTCCTTTTTGTGTGTTCCATCTCATAATAGGTGGAGCACACCCCTATTTTCTTTGTTTCAAGGAGATTAGCTCAAAAAGTGGAAACTCATCATGTGGTTCTGCTCTTTCTAGAGATTGAAGGTCTATTCGGCTCGTAAAGGATGCCTCTAAGGATAAAGGAACATAAAAAAAGGTGAAAAAGCGGTTGAGGAGTAGGATATGGAAACCTTTGAGGAAGAATTCATTCTTGACAGTTTTAGTGAGATTGAAGAGTCATAGGAAGAGGAGGATAGTGACCCTGAAATGAAGGAAGAGGAGTTTTAGGAGGAGGACTATACTCAAGACGAAGATGGTAGAAATGAGGATAAAGAGGAGAAAGATTATGAGGAAGATGAGGTAGTTGCGGTCAATAATCTGAACCCTACAACTAAGGAAGAGAATGACACTATTATGCAAAACTCCCTTTTGTAGGATAATGGTAATGATAGGGATTTCAATATCCTTGATTCTAAAATTGAATCCCTTAATCCTCGCATGACCCAGGTGGAAATGCATCTCGGTGATGATACCAACACTAAAAGGTTTAAGGAAAAGGGAGATGCTATAAAAAATATTAGTGTGGTTGTTGAAGGAATCACAAAAAATGTTCTGATGGGAACAGTTTTGAGGCAAGGAAAAATTAAGAAGTAGTAGAAGAAAAAAGGGAAGTCTCTACGTAAGACTGAAGCAACAAAGAATGAGAGAAGAGTGAAGAATGAGATTTGGATGTATGATGTGGATGAGCTTCAAGGAAATTGGAGTCTTATCAAATAATCTTAATGTTTTGTACATTTCTCCATGTTTCAGTTTTGTCTTGAACATTATGGCCTAAGTGCCTTCTTTAGTATGGCTATTAGCTTAGATGTTTTAGTCTTGGACTAGTTTAGTTTATTTGATTTTAATGTTTTTACTATGACTTTTAAGTATGTTCTTAAAACTATCTGGATTATGCTTAATGGCCTCTGGCCTCCTACTAGTTTAGATGTTGTTATTGTTTTTAGTTTGGATAAGTGGCCTACGAGCTGTGATGATAATATGGATATTGGCTTGCATGCCCATACTTGATGGTCCTTTTGGTTTGCTAACTCTAGTGTAGTCCTATGTTGTTTTTGGTTGGCTGTTGTTTTGTCAGTCTATTCTGTTAGACTATTTTTTTCTATTATTAGTTTTGTATGGGATCAAGGCCCTTCTCTACTTATCTAATCAAAAACATCTAAAACAAAGAAGTTAAATTATTTCAATATTTTTTTAAAATTATTTAGTTATTATTCTCATTAACTATATTATTTTATTAATGATATAAAACAATGTTTCATTATGATAACTATTTTCAAGGATTAATAATTAAACATTACATATGCTACATATATTTATGTGAAAGGAACAAATTCTTAACTAAGTGTTTATCTAAGTATTTTACAAATTGTTTATTTTTTATTTTTATTTTTATTTTATTTTTTGTTGCCCAGTGGTATCCCTGTGACTCAGCCCAACGAGCTCCAACACCCTTGCCCTAGTCTTACATTTTGCGCTAGGTTTTGGGGGATGGAGGAGGTGAGCTGAGGTGAGACTAGTCCACTGGAGGTGATAGCCTAGGGCTGCACTGAGCTGCCACCATATGAATCCGGCTGGCGTGAATCGAACCTTGGACCTACATGGGACGAACCCAAAGCCTTAACCCGACCATGCCAACCGTTCGGCCAGTGGGGTTGTTTATTTTTATTTTTAATGATTGCTTTGTCTTTAGTATTAAATTTATTTTTACAAAATAAATAAATTACAATATAAGTATTTATTAATTTATTTATCATGTTAGATATCTATAAAAATGTGCTTAAAAATGGGTAGCTGCAAGCTAATGAGTCTACTTTTAATGGAAGTGTTGGACTTGAAAAAAATCTCGACAAGAATGGGTACCCATTTAGGATTGAGGTCCCAAACTTATATTTATACATGTATAAAATGGGTAGTCATTTTAAAATAGGTACACATTTTTAAATGAAATGGGTACCCATTTTTATCTACATCATATTCCCACTCCTTTTTAGAATGAGTACATATTTTTGAGTGGGTACGTGTTTCATAAATTTTGAAATTTGAAACCCATGATATTTTTTTAGTAATATGACATGAAACTTTTTTTAATTTTAACTTTAGTAATGATATAAAACATTTTTTCAATTTGTTGTGATGAAATTAAAACTCTTATCGATGACAACGTTTAATTTTCAAATATCTAATTTTTTTAATTATTGATTTTTTTTCTATTTATTAATTGATTTTTAAGGAAAATGATCCATAAGCTTGAAATGCAATATTAGTATTTTTTAATAATTTTTAAAAAATTATATGTCATCAATTTAAATATCATTATTTACATAATAGAAAAATAATAATTATTTTATAATTAATTTAGTTCAAATCATGTTTCCTAAAATAGCAATTAGGACCAATAAAAAATTAATTTAAAAATATATTTGAAAAAAATATTAAAAAAAAAATCCTTATCAAACTTCACTTAATACACATTTTTCTTGAAAATAATTAGAATTTTTTTTATTCAAGTCAAATTATATTTTGTACATTTAATAAAAATCATTCTTATAAAAAATAAAATATCTTCAACAATTTGAATTTTCTAAAATTAGTCATGGTATTATTTTCAAACCACAATAATAAATAAAATATTAATACTAACTATTTATGCCACTTGTTAATTGAATTTAACATAATTAAAGATTAAATGATTTTTCTCCTCTAAAATTAATTATCATCTACAAACCACAATAATAAATAAAATGTAAATACTTACTATTTATAACACTTGTTGATTAATTTAACTAATTAAAATTAAATAATTTCTCTCTAAATTTATTTATCATTTTATAATATTATTTCTTATTTTAACAACATGATATCAATTTTTTATATCATTTTGTCATACAAGCAATTGTCGTTGCACCAAAAGATCGACCTGTAAATGTTTGATACAACCACCAAAGTTAATGAATCTACAGGAAGTGGTTAAGTCATGTCACAAACCCGAGCGCTGCATGACACAAGGAGACCAAAGATGCACACCTTACAACACATTTTTCTCTTCAATTTATATTTATATTTCCTCCTCTAAACTTGTTTGTCATTTTATAATATTATTTATGATTCTAGGGAATGATATTTATGATTCCAAGAACATGAGTCAAAGGATAAAGAAGAGGGAATTGAATAAAAATATTAAAATTAAACTAAAAAAATAAAAAGTCATGGTGGTCTTCATCAATAAGTAACTTGCATATTCCATGGTGCTTTGGACTCATAGCTATGTTTTAAAATAGCATAAAGTCCCTATCATTTGGTCATACTAAGATTCTTTATGGAAGTGTGGAGTAATCCACTAAGTGTGGAACAAAATTAGAACAATGTCATACATCAAACTTTGTGCCCTCCACATGCTAAGTGCCCTTCACTCTATATACTAAAATAAATAATTATTTTATAGAGAATAAAAAGAATTTTTAATGGTTGAAATGGTACATTTTTCATGTGGGGCAATTATGGTAAGGATAAAGTCCATAGAAAGAGTTGCACGGGCTCAACTATTTTCAAGGAAAAGACCACTCACTGCCACCTTTTAAAATAAAGAAAGATTAATTTATTACATTCACATTGTAAATGACAACTTAGGCTTTTGAAAGTATGGAAAAGTGAAGACACATGGCAGACTAGGAAAAGTGAAACACAAGAATCCCTTAAAAGCTAATTCATGGATAACGATGACCTTTTAATTGGCTTTACATAATGTCAAATGTCTCATATATGACTTTGAAATATACTCACAAATGTGATTTTTTTCAAAATGTTTCTTTTCCTAGCTTCTTCTACACATTTTATTTTAGAATGTTTATAATATATATATTAAAAAAATGATTTTTTTAATTATTTATAAATTCTAAAAATATTAATTCTTAATATTTATATGATTTATTTAAAAAAAATATAAATATTAAGAATATGTATATACATATATTCATACATATGTATATGTATATGTATATATGTATATGTAAGTATTGGATTAATCATTAGCGACTCCTTTCAAAATTGGGACATGGACTAACCGTCTTCTATGGATCTGTTTATCTGGAGCATTTGTATTAGGCATTAATAGGTCGATCTTTTGGTGCAATGACAAACATGTTCCAACAAATGGTATTAGAGCCGGGTCGCGGGTTCAAATCCCCTCAGGTGACACTGAGGGGGGATTTTTGAACTAATCGCCAACGTTTCCCTTTGGATTTGAGACATGGACTAATCGACTCTCGTGGACCCTCTTATCTCTGGTGTGTGTTTCAGACGCTAACAAGTCGATTTTTTGACATGTGTTCCAACAAGTATATGTATGCATATGTATACACATGTGCATGCATATGCACTTACGTATATGTATGTATATTTACACATTTAATCATTTTAATATTAAAAGTATATAAAATTGAAATGATTTTAATATGATTTAAAATTTAATATCAAAATTTTAAAAAATAGACTAATAGTAAATGTTTTAGGCACTTGTCAATCATAACAAATAAAAGATGTATTTAATATAATATTTAAATGATGGTGTAATTTCTCATGAGTCTCGTCCTTTAAAGTTGATAATAGTTGTTTAAGAAACTTGTTATTTTTGTATTGTATTATAAAAAAGTAATTATTAATATTTTCTTTTTTCATATTGAACAAAGTAGATTACAAAGAACAAGAGCTACCAACAAAATGTATAAGAGTTCTAAACAAGAAAACACTATCAAGATTTTCTTGATATGTTATGTACACATAGATTGTAATAATAACACAATTTTTTGATATAATAGTTTTTGAGATAAATAATATTTTTATCTTTTTCGATTATAAATTATAAATTTTTTACTTTATCAACACTAAGAAATTAAAATAGCCTCAAGGGTAGACCAAACAATCAAGCCATTGGAAAATGTAGATGATGGTTGTAGGTTCATTTCCCTTGAATTTGTTCCTACTTGTGTGGAGGATAGATCATGTTGCTAAAGGTTGTAGTGGTGCATGTTAGGATTTTGCTTTGCAGATCCCACCATGGATTGATTCCTTTGCTTAAAAATATAAAAAGTAAATAAAAAGTAAATAGAATAAAATAAAGGGTTTTAATTGGTTGGAATGTACCAATAACAATAAATTGTTAAAAAATATTCATCACAAAAGATATCGTGGCATGAACTAACAAGACTTATTTTTATTTGATTTAGAGAATACGACTCAATTATACAATGGGGTTTAATAATCATGAATGTACTAAACAAGTGGATATTAATTAAAATATTAAAAGAGTCAATAAATAAAATAAAATATAGTAATTTAATTATTAGCAAAAAATTAATTATTGATGAAATTTTACATATCATTATCAACCACCAACTTGCCCAACCAATACTATAATATGTTTTAAGCAAAAAGCTACTTGTACAACCTATCAAACTAAATACATTCCAAAAGACAACTTTATGATTTGATTATATTAACATGAAGTATAGTTACAAATCCAAGTGCATGGGAAAAGATTATAAAAGTGAAGTAGAAACAACTTACAATAAAATGTATGACCTACCTATAATTCAAATGACATTAAAGGTTGTTTCCCTCTCAAGCTAAATTTTTTTGGAAAAAACCTATTGATTAGATGAAGATGACATGAATTAATTTTAGTCTCTGAACATTTGGACTTGCTAGTTTTGGATGCAAAATCTACATTATCAAGTTTGTTTGTCCATTTATTATGTTTAGTTTTACTATGGTCAACCTTGCACCAATTTCTTATTTCATGGAGGTTGTGAATTGAAATATGCAATCAATGAATGTGATGGATAGAATAATGTGACTCTAAAGACTATTACTTGCACATGGATAAGTGTGATGTTGCAATGTCAATGTTTGTGCTTGTACACTTGGATTTGTATTTGCATTTTATGCTAGCATAATTAAATCATAAATTTTCCTTTTGTGTTGTATTTAGTTTGAGAATTCATGCAAGCAATTTTTTCTTCAAACATACTATTGGTCACTCATTAACAATGACATTTATATCTATTCACAATAACTAGTTTGTTCTAATGACTAGCAATATATTTTATGTATATTTACAAAGTTGTGTGTGTATACATACATACATACATACATATATGTATATGCATGCATGAAAATATGTGTATATACACCTATGTCTATGTATATTTATAGACTTACATGTATAAATATATAACTATATGTAATAATAGTTATTGCATTCCCTAAAACTTTATTATTATTTTTTGCACTCAATTTAGTGTTCTCTTTTTTAGTATATTTTTTTCCACTTTACACCTATTTTTAGCCATTCTCAATGATCATAGAGATAATGCAAGATTTCTAGGTCCTAGATAAACCCCACAAACCTCTAAAGTAAATTAGGACTTTGTAGCTTAAGGAGCCATGGGTGCCCCTATCATCCCTAGCTATATGATCACCAATGCCCCCTACTGCCCTTAGTCCTATAGAATAATAACATCAAAATTTCCTTGAGGATATTTGAGCTAACTGTAATTAGTTTTCCACATGCATTAACCCTATATAAATAGTACAATTCCATACTTAAGACCAAATTTTCCACTTTTAACTCATTACCTATAATTATTTTTCCTATGTAAACTTATCTCTCTCTCTCTCTCTCTCCATATTAAAGGAAAATTGCAAGTACACTTGTGAAATTTGAAGATAAAGAATATAAGATTTGAAGATGTGGAATCCCTCATTTTCCCTTGAACCTCATTTGTCCTTCCTTCTCCATTGCACATCATCTTTAGCCATAGAAACTGTTATCCATTATCCCTCCAAATCTATAAATTATAACCCTTGAACACTTGTAAAGTTTACATATTTTCACTCTCTTATATTGTTCCTTTATGATCATCCCTATCCATATCCATTATACATCCATCAATTACACACAATTCCTTTGTTCTATATTCCTTATAGGGTTTTTCTATCTACACCTTTACATAAATCACTTTCACTATCACCTAGGTCTAAATAAACACACTTACTACTCCTTAGAGTGTTTTTTTTGAAAAAAAATGAAATATTCCCACAATGAGACAATTATTGTGGTTTTCATATACGACACTAATAATTTGCATGTACCCATAGATTATATCATCATATACCACTTTTTGGAGGTTAGAACTATCAATTGTAGGTGGAAATAACCATAAGAGTTGAAGAAAAATATTTAATAAAAATATCAGTAGATTTTGACAGAAAATAGGTCCACAAACCCTATGATAAATCATTCCCTCCCAGTGTGGCTAACCCTATTTCCTTTTTTAGGATATTCATCTTATAGGTCCCATATTTTTACCACAAGAAAAGTTAATATCTTCAGAAACCTAGATCTAGTCCTAAATTTATCATTTTCTAGGTTAATACATTCTATTTTTATGTTTTAATTTATATTTTGTAGTGTATTTCTAGTTTTATGTTTCAATATCAAATTCCCAACTATTGTTTAGATTAGAATAAGCTTGTTTACTATAAATATGTTTTTATTTTATTTATAGCTTTCAATTAAACACTTAAAAAGATATGCATGTATATAACTCTTTAATTATTACAAATACACTTGCACTTTAATTTAGTGAACATTATGACAGTCATGCATTCCCATTTTCTATCTTTTTTATGTGTGTAAACAAGCCTTA
The DNA here is from genome assembly GCA_007258455.2 of Sequoia sempervirens. NCBI lineage: Eukaryota > Viridiplantae > Streptophyta > Pinopsida > Cupressales > Cupressaceae > Sequoia > Sequoia sempervirens. The sequence goes on along the minus strand of VDFB02000015.1, from coordinate 306,274,702 downwards.
TATTCTTTTTTCCTTTATTTTTCTTTCTTATCACTTCCTCCTACTTGTTTTTCCTCGTCACCTTCCTTTTATTTGAACCTTCAACACTAGATTTTACTCTCATCATTCTCTTCTTACCTTTCATCATTAGAGTTATTTTCTAGTAGTTATCTCTCTCCATATTTAACTTTTTTTAAACCATCCAATTTTTACTAATCTCTCTCTTTGATGGCTATCCTTAGTTTTTCTTTCTCTTTTAAGTTTTTTCCCCTTGCATATCTCCTACTCTTCTCATCTTTCTCTTTCATGGTCACAGTCCTTACCTTAACTATCTTTACTCTACCTTTCCTTTTGGATCCCTTACTACCTCGCCTTTTTCCTACCACCCCTTTATTGTACCTTACATATTTTATTTTATCTTAGTCATTTCATCCTAGATTTCATATTCCCTACCCCCTACCAACTATATACATTGAGATTATTTTCCTTCTAGAGCTAGATTCCTCACCATAGTCCTTGATTAAATCCTATCATTACTAGTGTCCCTCCCTCTTCCTCCTTTTTCAACAATATTTTTCCATTTTCCTTACAATCAACAACTATGATCAAGAGGACTAACTTGAATTTTAAAATTTATGAAAATTATAACCCAACTTCAAAGATTCAAAAACACAACTAATACATATGTGTTCCCTATTCATTCAAACCGTATTAAATCCCTTAGGAAAACTTACCCTTACTAATCCATCTAGCATATATTCAAAACATTGGTCACATCATGCATGCCTATGTACCTTCTTCTACTATATTTAGTCCTCTTGTTGATCCACTCATTGATTTATCATCTTAAATTATATCTTCTACCCCTACATGGATTGCCACATTTCCTCTCCCATCTACATCTCCACAAGATCTTACTATTTTAGCTATTACTACTACTTCCACCATTTTCACTAATGCTGACCAACCTTAAGCTTCTATTCCCCACCTTCTCAGCCTCAAAATCCATTTTTCCACCATATTTATAGATGCATATTTCTTCTTCCAAACCTTTTCTATACTTTTCCTCTTACTCTCTAGTGTCACCCTCTCTTCCTTTGACATATAGGTACTCACCTTATATCTCATTTTGGACACATTACTTCATATACTAATTTATTTATGATCACTTCATCCAATCCTACTAATTATGTATCAATGTTTCTAATCCACCTGGATCTTATGTTACCCATAATTTTTATTAGCTACCACCTAGTTTCCATATTCCTATTCTACCTACCTCTTACTTCCTACTAACAATTTGTAAATCTTTTTATACCACATGCTTTACATAACTTATGCCAAATATAGTAGAATTTAAATGCCAATTATACAAGGATATATGAGGTTACTAATTATTTATATCAGAATCCTCTTATGAAATTCAAGTGTGGGGAATAATTGAATTGGTATTTCCTTGAGTGAATTTGACAAGTCACATTGCATTAACCAATGAGAAAAATACTTATAACATGGAATGATAATACAAATTGATGAAGCTTTGATATCAATCACAAGGAATTATGATCAAAATGTATTACCACATAGTAGAAATATTGTCTAGAACTTGGATGTGTTGAAATGTTGATTACAATAACAGTGAACCATTTTTCTTATGAATTAACCTTTACAATAAGAATATGATGACTATGACACTCTTAGGTACCAAGTACAAAGTAAAAAAATTCAAAGAAAATACTTTTTTGGTGCAAGATTGCTCTTAAAAATTGGATGCTCCTACATCACACTCTGGGTGGACCACAAATTTATAAAATATCACATATTTTATACAAGGTGTACAAAACCTTTCCCCACAATTTCAAGGTAGTTACTTATACTAATCAAATGTTTCTAACCTATTTCAATTTTTTCTTTGTTCATTTAGAGTAAACATAGATATTATAGACACTTTGTATTACCATCTCCTCCTTGCCTTGATGTATGTTCCTTTTAGTCCTACTCGTAACCTTCTTCTTGGGTCCAAAAACCATTGCTCCACTTCCTAAACTAAATTTCACTCACAAGGCTAGGGTTGTCATCATGCAAGTGAAATCAACTCATCAACAAAACATGGAGATTTAAATGTCAACTCTAAAAGAGTGGGTTATCTCTCCTATGCTTTGAGCTCAATTTATAATCAAGAGGGTGTTCCTTGGGGTAATATTTAACTTGTATTTGGATCTATTAACACCTACCAAATTCAATGAATTTATAATTATTTTTATTATCCCTTTGTGCTCCCCATCAAATTTGGCTAATAAGAGAAATTCCATTGTCGTATCATGCTCATGTCCCTTAGGTGGTTGTATTATCCTTTTTGTGGCTATGGTCAAAAACCCATTTTGCAAAGTGTCCAAGAGTTACCCTTTTCCTTATTTATTTTCTTCTTTGGGTTATATCAGGATTTCAAATCCTGAAAAGGCATTTGGACCAAGGTCCAAATCTGTTCTTGATCCCCCTTGCTTCTTTTCACTTTCTCATCCTTTTGAGGAATCTGCCCCAAACAGACATTTGGATCAAGTCCAAATGTCAATGTTCTTCCCAATTCCTCGTTCTTCCTTTTTCTCCTTCCATCCAATCGAAACATCAAGTCTTAATCAAAATCTTGAATCAATGTCTATTTGGTCTGAGTCCTTTTCTATTTTTCATCCCTGCCTCCTCTTTGATCCTTCATACTTTCAGGTTCCATTGGGATGTTTGGAATTTTGGTTGTTAGGTCCAAATCCATCCTCAACCTTTGACTCCTCTTTCAATTTTTCTTGTTCTATCTAATCAAGATTTCTGATCCCAATTGACTCCTTTTCCTTTTTATATAATCGAAACTTTAGGTCTCAATTAGATTTTTAGACCTAAGTTCAAAAGGTTTGAATCCTTTTTGAGTTTTCACCTCCACTTTGTTCCTCTATCTTCCTTTTATTCCATTGGGACTTCGAGATCCAATGGATCCTTTGAACTCTCTTTTCCACTTTTTGGCTAAGTAAAGGTTGTCGAGACTTTACAAGGTTTCCACAACCTTGTTGGGGCCTGATGATGGTTTCAAAAACCTTTTTACTAAGTTGTGTTTCTAAAGCTTTATTGGGACTTAACAAGGTTTTCACAACCTTTTCAGGCCTTGACAAAGGTTTCAAAACCTTTTTTCTTATCCTCTTAAGTAAAGTTTGTCAAAATTTACAAGGTTTTCACAACCTTGTTGGGCCCCAACATGGTTGTTGAAACCTTGTTGAGCCCTGGCATTGGTTTTAAGACCTTCTCTATCAGTCGATGCTTTAAGTTTTTAACTTTGAAGTTTTAAAGTGCAAGTTTTGTCGAGTATCTAAAAAGTTTCAAGTACCTTGTCAGATTCTGACATGGTTGTCGAAACCACATCGGGCTCTAATGGGGGTTTTGAAACCACCTTTAGACTCTGATGAAGTTCTTTTCCTCCCTTTTTCCCTTTTGATTTTTAATTTTATTTCTTTGCTCGATTGGGATTTCAGGTCCCAACCAAATTTTTGGACCTTTAGTCCTTGAGTTCGAATCTGTTTAGTATCCCTGATCCCAATCATTTCTTCCTTTATGATTCCATCGAGTTTTTAGAACCTGATTGGACTTTTGGACACTGTGAAATTTTCACCTTTTTCACCATTAATGTTGCAACAACTTTTTCATTTGCTAGATTTGATTCTTGGGGCTACAAGGATGATATTTAAGGCATTTCTCAACAACTCTAGGTGGGACAAAATGGTGTCCATGCCTCTTTATGTACTACAAGCCTCCTTTTTGATAGAGGAACACTCTTGGTCATGATTTGCTACAAATTTTATGGGGATTTTGTTCCTAATTTGTGTGCTCATTAATATGGAGGCATGGTATTTGTGTGGGGGGACATGTGTGGCATGATTATGCTCAGACTTGGATTTCCACATATCTGCATATGATTTTCTAGAGTTTTAGGCCTTGTCCTCGACCTTTCTTTCATCACAACTTGTATAAGTATAAATTGCACTTTTGTGCTCATTCTAAGGGTTCGAGATTTTTGTTTAGACTTTGTTCTAGAGAGAAGAAATTGCAAAACCAACAAAATAAAGTAAATTCATAGGAAACCTTTTTTTTCAATATTCATTTCTAAGTATAGATATTTTGTATTGTAATGATCTTGATTGTATCATATGCTTGTAATAAAAATTATAAACATTGAGGATTTTGTGTTTAAAGGAAAAATTGACCTTAGAAGAGTGTCTTCTTCATGCACTGTAGTATGCATTTTTTGATGTATCATTGATTAGTTTTTTAGCCCGAAGTTTGTAAAATCATGCAAATATTTTGCATAATATCTTTTCAATATAATAAAAAAATGTGTGGGTATGCTTGAGGATTACTAAGTAGACTTTCTTAATATTCTATAACCATCTATTATCTTTCTAAGTGTATGTGTAGAGCCTAGTTTGTCTGTGCATTTCAAAGGCATAATCTTTTGGGATGACTTGATTAAGTCATCACCTTGTTTCAACTATTGCATCTATGGTTAAATCTAAAGAATTTGTAGCCTAATGGATAAAGGTATCAGTCTATAATTTGTTTTCTCTCCTATCATCTTGAACACACTCCAAACACATCACATTAAAGAATCTTTTAAAGTTTTACTTTAGTTATGTTTTACTACCTTGTCTAAATGAAAGCAACAATACAAGGGTGTATCATAAACTCATTCTCAAACATTGATATGGTAGGTTATTTGTTAGTAATATTCTCAACCTTACCTCTCCAAGCTAGCACATAGGTATATTGTGACACCAGTATTGGGATACATTGTGCAGTGGGTATAGTTTGTTGTAAGGTATTGTTTAGTGTTTGAAATCACCAAGTTAGCATCTTAGGGAAACCCCCTTGGTCTTGCAAAGGAAAAAGTGAAGGAGGTCTTACCCACCTCAACCATTGGTCCTTAGTTTCCTAAACTGAATATAGGTTTGTGGTAATTTTCCAAGTTTGACACCCTAGGCGCTTGGAAGGTTATTGGATCTTAGGGATTTGGGAATAAAAATTTCAATCACCAATAGGATTAAACAAAATGGAAAACCAAACCAAATTGTATATTTGATCCCAAATACTATCACTAGGTCAAGAAATACTGGTTACATAAAACCCCTATATAGCTGATGAAAATGTACATGCATAACCCATTTGAGATAAATTCATTACATAGCTCTCTTGATGATTAATCACTAGTTATATTATGAGGTTTTGAATGCATAGACTGACTATTTTATTTCTACACTAATGGTAAATACTTATGATTTTATTTAAAATGATTTGAGATTGATCAAGCAAACTAAAGATTAGTGCCTATGTATTGGGCTACAAAGTCACATATAATAGAAAGGGAAACAATGAAATGGGACATTGAAGGATTTATTTATGCATATATTGCATCACAATTTATAGGTATTATGCATCAAACATACTTAATAATCCATAAAATAATTGCATACTTTCATATGAAGATAGCTTATGATTGAATTGCGTTGCTTATAATATTTTAAAATGTTGTTACATTTTCAAATGTCTAATACAATCTTCTCAACAAGTGTGATAAGAGGAAACTTTAGAGAAAAATGATGTTCCCTTGAAAGTATTCATAATATTATGGAGAAACTATCTACACCATACCCATTTCATTATTTCCTTCCTGTGCTTTAGACATATTTACTACCTTTTTGCAACTAGACATGGCATGGTTGAAACCTTAGACAAAACCCTACATTTGTATAGTCTCCAACCACCACTACCAAAATTAACCTCTATAAATGACCTAAAAAAACTTGCCATATACACCATAAGAAATAACCCTAGCCCATGGCACTCTAAGACCATGGAAATTAGTGGTCCAATGCACTCCTACTCAAAATAGATGCCTAGAACGAAAATCTTGTACTGTAGTAGCTAGAGAGAAGATAAAAAATTAAATATTGGTAAAAAGGTGAGAAAAAAATTGTGGCACTTCATTTGTGTCCTAAGCATTTAATAGACCCCTTCTCACCATCAAACTTCCCTATTCAAATTTAATGCCATATAAAAATTTGCATGTTTCAATAAATGAGCACCCTTATGCATAAATTGCTTTCTATTTAGAACATTTTTTAGTGTGCATCTTTTGTCATTGGTGCTTCTCCATGGAACAAAGATGGCTCCAAAATGTTTTTATCACTTATTCCCTTATTGAGCCCGCCTCTTAACATATCAACCTCAAGGCACTTGCCAAAGACATGAGGTAGTGGCATTAAAAATTTCATACCTTTGATGAAAATAGAGTGTTGACTTTACACTTTTGTATAGATATGTGGAGAGTTTGAAACAAGTACATAGGTATCATGATCTTGCCACCTTCCATAAAGACTAGCTACAGACCACCTTCATCCTAAGTTAGACATGGCCAATGTCTCTTATCATGTTATCTTAGAGACCTTATTAGTCCTTTTATTTTCATATTGGTTAGTTTTATTTGGCATTATCCTTTAAAATATCCACTAGTTTTCCCAACATCATATTAGACCATGCTTCTTAACATCTCTATTTTGGGTATTCACTTTTGTCTTAGGTTGTCTTCCATGCTTAAAGCACTGCCACAATAGAGACCTTATGGCCTCTTCTTATTGATCTTCACCTATTGTTTAAATTAGTGATACCAAGTTTGATTTGCGTAGCTTACCCTTACATTTGGGATTACTATGATTTTATTAAATATATATACATTTTTTGATTATGGGTCCTATTCAGTTTTGTGGCCTCACACATTATCATACTTCTATTTTGTTCTAAACTCTCATCTTCTTATATTCTATTTATAATTCTATGTTAGCATATTACTAATCAAAAGTCACATTTAAGACATGAACTCTAACCCTTTTTATTTCTATTTCGATAAATATTTTACTATAATCCCTCTTTAACTTATGCTAATTAATTAATAACACTAATAACTCCTACTGATTAATTAACATTTTTTTATATTGAAGAAGCTTTGAACTTGAGACCCTTTAGATCCCTACAACAATGACATTACTCTTAGACCAAGTGTCGACCGATAAGATTAATTAACATTTAGTCATTTCATTTCATTTTAACATTTTAAAACATTAGTCATTTTCCTCGACAAACGTACGTACATCAAAACTATCAAACAAAATTATCACACCATATTACCATTTAACCATGTTTAAAAAGACAAATTTTACTTCTAGGTAACCCCAAAACAAAAAAAAACTAAAATAAACATTCTAAAAAGTCAAATGGAGTGTCTTTGTCTAAATAAACAAGATCTCAATCCAAATGCCAATTGTAACAAGTGCGTGCAAGTGAAGTGAAGTAGTCTTAAGATATTAGGTCATTTAAGTGATTGAAACCAACCTTTATCTTAAAAAATCAACTAAGATTTGCATATGACTTCATCACATGTACCTACGTCATAGCCCCACAATGTCCCTTTCACATAGTTGTGAGGCATTAAAATCAATGTCCATTGGACTATCCCCTTTGGTCGGCAACCATTTACAATGGAACAAAGCGTATTTCACAAGTCAACTTTCTTCGAATTGACTTCTTTGGGGGATACTTAGTACAAGACATAAATAATGATTGTAACTTCAAAATTTTAAGTAAATACTATCAATATAAAATACTTGCAAGTTAAAGTGTAAGAATTTTAAAAGTTTTTTCAAATGTAAATATAAAAGTTAAATTGATTTTCCGTTATATATCAAGAGGTGTACTATATAGGGGAAGAGTACCAGTAGTCATTATATCTAACTTCACGAACCCTAAGTCTTTAAATGGTATGTCAGATTTGTCAATTTTTTTTTGGGTTTGTTTGTATGCGACTTGAGAGCTTATAGCTATTGTTTCAACTTCTTGGTAGTTACGACGATTATGTACACAAAGGTCAAAAAGTGGTCATTTCAAGTTGATGTCCAATACATATTCTCTAGTGCTTCAATAATTGTTTGTTTTGACCACCACAAAATTTGCACAATTGATCCAATACATATGCACAAATGCCCTAGTAATCATGCACTATTGGTACCAATAAAGTTGCACAACTATTCTAAAAAAGCTTTTTTTTTTTTTGTAGTTCTACTAGATATAAAGTGAACAACATTGGTACATTTAGAATTTTTTAGTGGGCTTTTAGTTAGTATGTACTAATGAATGGCAATTGGGAAATGCGCTGGGGTCTTTCCTCTAGTAGTAATAAGGGGTGGAGTATAATTGCCCTTGGGGTGTTAACAAAATAAAATAAAGTTTTAACATATACACACAATATTTAGTTTGTTGACTATTCTTTTTTATTGTTTTATTATTTTTTAATATGACGACTCTTTATATATATATTTGATAACTCTTCAATATCAAAAGTAATTAAAAAAATAGAATAAAATGATATATACAAGGAATGTAAGCATAAAAATTTAAGTACACTTTAACAACCATTAAAAAATTATCAGTATAAATTTTTTAATACTTAGATAATTACTTGAATTGTTTTATTTTTTATATTTATAAAATATTAAAAAAATATTTTATTTAGTGGAGTATTTTTTTTTTAAGAATTATTTAAGAATGATTATATGTATAATCATTATATAGCTTAGTCAATAGTAATTTTTAAAAATTCATTTTAAGTATATTGTAATGTTTATTTCAATTGAATAAAAGTTTGATTAAAAATAAGTGTTTGGAGAATGATATATTTCAGTATATTTTACATTTTTTTTGAAAGATAGGCAAGTTCATATTATACTATTTTAAATATTATATAAATATGATATTCAATTTTTTTTAATTTAATTTTGAAAGGTTATAATTTAATTAGCTTGAGTATAATTAGTGACAATCATGAATGTTTATTAATTATGCTATTCACGTAAGTTTAAATTTTTGAAAAGTTCAAATTCTTGAAAAATAAGATTAAAATATTTTTAATTCATAAATAAAATTCACAGATTGAATCCCTTGCTCATTAAAACTTAAAAAAAAATGACTTTTAACAATATGACTTTTAACTATACTCACTTTCAAATGATAAATGAAAAAGACAAAGAAAAATTTGATAGTAATACAAGTTTACTCTCTTACCCACCCATTATATTATGTGACCTATTTTAAATATAATAAAAAAAAATGTTTGTATTCTACTATGCATATGAGAAGTACAAAACAAGTAAATACTTATATTCTAATATCTGTTATGAGAATAGAAACAAGTAAACGTTTGTATTTTAGCACCCATTATGGGGAATACAAAAAGAAGTGTCCAAAACAAAATAATTTTTCTTAGGATAAAACAAAAACATTCATATGAATAGTCTCTATACAAGCTAATGAGTACTCTCTACCTGGAGGAAACAAACTTTAACATTCTATGGGCCTTTATTGTTTTCCCCACTCCTAACATGGCTATCAATAGTACTAAAAAGTGAGCATGGAGGGAAATGTACTTAGAAGCATGAACAAATCACAAACAAACAAATACATAATGAAACTATATGTTCCATGTGTTTTTCTTGTCATGCCTCTACTTTTACATATGTGAATCATGGCTAACACCATGCTACAAAAGAGAACATTTTATTTGTTCGTATAGTTTGGCCACATTTTTTCTATGAAGGTAAAAGATAGGTGTTTAGTGTTTAGTGTTTATTGTTTAATTACTAATGGTGGTTGTAATGAAAATAATAGTTATATTTCAAATTTAATTAAATGAATGGATGTGGGAGTTGATATTGCATTAGTATCGGAGAAAAGAAAGATGAATTTTATTGATTTTGGATGTTGTGAAAGTGGTAGATGATTTAGAAGTAGATATACGGTGGTTGTAAATAGTTCAAATCAAGTATTACAAGTTCATTTTTTTATGTTAGTAAGTAGTGTTATAAATAACGAGTTAGTTTATTGAAGGTCATAATAGTGTCTCAAATGATGCACTAACATCTTGCAATCTCATTGGCATGTCCTCTATAATTATTGATGTTAAATTTCTAATATTTCAATATTTATATTTTTTGTTGAAATTCTCATCAAGTATAGAAAAAGGGAAAACAAGGTACCTATAGCACATGTAGGAGCTTGCCTTGGCCAAGCCCTTAGTAGCATGTTTCAACATGAAGTAGTTGAAAGTGTATGGTCCTATAGTGTTGATGTATGCAACAATAGTAATGGAGTTTGGTATGTGCAACAATGGTAGATGTCTTATGTGGTTGTACAGAATATGTGTGTGAGAAGGTAGGTGTAAGTGATAAATGATGCTTTTCATTTTTGGCAAACCCACTTAAATAAGCATGATTAGGGATTATATGAATATTAGCAATGAAGTAAGGTTAGGGTCTAGGGGAAATGTGGGAATTCATGAGAAAAAAAATTTGAATTCCAAAGACACTACCATACACAATTTTATCCAAGACACACATATTGGTGTCTCAAATGGAATGAGAGTGTGAACAAGGATAAAATGCAGTGTTTTTGGTGTGAGGGTCATGCTCAATTTTGATAAAATGTTTTAGGGATAATTTATGCTCTAATAGGGTCAAATTAGTCCAAGTCACATTTATTATTTATAGACACTAAAATGATTAGGAGAAGTGCAAAGTATATAATTTTTCCTCTATAATATATGACTATCCACTATGCAAGACTCTTTAAGAAACTTTATAAATTTTTAAGATTAGCCAAGCTAAATGATACATATTTTAGGAACTTGTAGATAAATAGCCTTGGATTGAATTACCAAGAATGGTGCTTTATGGTTGGAATATTGAGGTATGTAAATGCTATATAAGTCTCAAAAAACCCTTATTTCTACTTCAATTTTACTACTCCTAATTTTTTTTTGTATGGATTTTATCCTTGAGTGTGATTCCATTAGGTATGTGATTTGTGTAATTTTTCATAGAATGGGTACACCATATATTTTCAAAGAAGTAATTTGATCAACAACAAGAATTTATGCCAATATATAGTAAGGAGATGTTGATCACCACATTATGAAAATGGAGTGGCATCAATTTTATTGTCGGACAATATTTTTCATCATTATTAATTATTTCAATCTCATTTATATATTTTGATAGATGGGATAGTTATAGAGGATAAATCAAAATAGATTGTTTTCTTACTGAAATAGAGGGAAATGGTGGGATTTTTTTAAATGGGAGTTCACCAATAATTTTCTATAAATAGAAAGGACAAAATGGGGTATCATGCACCAATCTCCCTCTATCTCATTAGGAAAAAGAGATCCCTTATGCCAAGGTTGACTTTCAACCCTTAGGTGAGTCAACCTTGAAGGAGATCTTGTTGTTTTCCTTATGATCTAGGATGAGGAAGATCTGCTAAAATAACACTTTTGGGAGAAAGACTAAAAATAGTAAATAAACCCAAAAAATGCAAAGTAACACTTGAAATCAGAAGATTAAACCTTAATCTAATGGAACCTACAAATTTTAGAAAGATCTGAGAAGGTTTAGTATTTTTGTACTTGTCATCAAAATGTTGTTGTTGAGTGCCCTCTAGGACTCATTCACCTAAGGGCGAATGGATATTTGTAGGTCTTTCCAAAATAACTTCCTGGGTCCTTTGCTCCTATCTCTGCACTCTTGAATTCTTTGAATTTCACAGTCAAAAAGTCAGAAATAAATTCTGAATTCTATGGCTTGACGAAAACTTTGACAACTTTTCCAATTTTTCTCTTTGATAGATCTTCAATCCTTCTTCAACCTAAGATCTACAAAACACACACAAGAGGAAAAATTATTTGTTTTTGGTGAATGTGGGTTTTCCTTGGTCAAACCCTATTTTGGTAATTAAACCTTGAATTGAAATGAAACATGAAAGAAATGATGAATGAACAAGTGCTATGTTGCAACTCGTTCCAAACCCTTGAATGAAACCATTGAAGGAATGAGATCTAATACATCTCTCCAAGGTCTTGATCTTGCATGAAATAGCTTGATTGGATGTTGATCTTAATGCTTGAATCTTGACTTGAATTCTTGAAACCTACATCACAATGTTAGCTCCAAAAAAATGCATGACGCTTGATAACTTTGACATGATGCTTGAGATCTTGATTGCTATGACAAATAGTTGAGAAATATTATCTTGAACACCTTTGATAATAATATTAGCTCTTGTAATTGATCTCTTGAAAACCTAGGATTTGAATTGATAAAAAGACCTTGCTTTTATAGCCAATTCTCTAATTTCCTGAAAATTAAACATTACAAGCCGACATTTGAATTTGAATTTGGGATCATAAAAAGGCTGCCAAAAACATGTTTAAAATTTAAAATTTGGATCTTAAGGGGGACCCATTCGCCCAAGGGCGAATGGGTCTTGACCTAAATAATTAGGACCTATTCATTTAAGGGTGTTAAAATGATAATTACATTGATTAAATCATAATTCCCCTTTCAAAAATTGTAATTAATTAGGATTGCAAATGTAAAATTTAGGAAATTAGAGGCTTAAGTCCAATTTATTAAGGGACCCAAACATAGTGTGAAAATGTAAAGGAGTAAATTTTCTAACACTACATTTAGCCCCCACTTTAGTGAGAGGATGAGCCTGCACTTAAACTCACACTAAAGTAGTCAAAAATGTGTTAAGAGAGGTCTAATTGTACAACTATTGGGAAGATAAGACAACATTTAGGTAAAGGAGGATGATGAAATCCCCAAGATCTAAGATCTCATGACAAACCAACAAAGGCACAAATAGACACATACCTTTGTTAAATATGCTGCAACAAGACAAGATACACAAGCATACAATGTCAAAATTAAAGAAGAAAGAGAAAGGGGCGGATCAAGCCTCGACTATTTATCCAACTAGTTTGGATCAAGCCTTAGTTGTTTATCAAAAAATGTTTACAAGTGGAAACCCATTGTCCACTATGCAAACCAAATGTGCTCACATGTGCTAGTGGAAATCCGCTGTCCACTAGGTTAGCCCCAAAAAGTGGATAATGGGAAGTCATGCCACATCTAGGCTCCCATTGTACTAACCATACCAAAGTTATACCTCTTGATAAATTTGATAAGGTTCCACAAAAATGGTCACAAGGCTAGCAATCTACATTATTCTAATCACTCATGAAAAAGGCTCCACTGGCAAGCAAGTTGTGTTATGCTTGGTGGCCTTGAAAAACATTAAGGATCCACTAAAAAGCATGTTTTATTATGATTTGTGGTATTGAAAAATGCAATAGGATATTCAAAGGGTTTTTTCTTATTTCATGAAAGGTCTCACCTTAGGGAACATCGTGCTTAATATCTCCAAAAGAGGACTAGTCAAGGATAAAAGATTCACAACTTAGGGAATGCAATCTGTAGCATCACCACTAAGAGGAATGTCATATGCCAAGAAAGGTCGCAATCTTGAAGGACATAAAACCCAATGACAACTCCAAGAAGACATATCACGTGAAGTAAGAATGCCACACTTTGAAAAAAACAATGAGCAAGGACGCATATGCCCCCACTTTAAACAAATTGTTAAACACTATGTTGTGAGCAATTATTTTAAAGTAGAACAAAATAAATGACAATACATGAGAGCTTTATTCAGAAATCCCCATGCAAAACTTATGTTTCCAAGTAGAGCTATGTCATGGAAAAGAGGGTTGCCCCCCATATGCAATCCTAAGATAACACATAAGGGATTCATGGATTTGGGGTCAACATTTATTATTGCTACAGTGATATAATTGAGCTTGAAAATGAAATCATTCCCCAAATGACTCATGGAAGAACAAGCACAAAGGAAGAATGACACATAGAGAGAGAAAACAAAGAAAATATTTTGGGTCAACATGGAAGAGACCTAGATGTTTCGACACCTTACATCATCCCCAAAAGGAAAACACAAGATAAAACATAAAGGTTATGACAGATAGACGAATATAGATACAAATAGAAGAATGTCACAACAGATTCACTTCCTTTGTATTCTTGCACCAATGAAGTGACAAGGGTCATCCAAAGTAGGCTCACAAACATATAAAGACATGCCAAGCAACATAGTATGCGGGATCACATCACACACATGTAATCACAAAGAACACAAAGAGAAGACTAGTATGGCACATGAGAGTCAACCTATAGGAGGTCATCCACATCCCAATCATGTTCATCATATGTGAAAGGAAGACAACTAGCCAAAGGGACAATGACAAGTATTGTATTAGGAGCATCACCAGGTTCAACACATGGTGAGTCACTCTTGTTAGGAGGTACATCATAATTGCTATCATCTAAACTCATTAAAGAGGAAAAAAATGAATTCATCTCATTATGCACTTCCTCATCAATCTTAGCAATTTCATCATCATCATCCAAGTTAATCATAATAGGATGCACCTAATGACAATGACCATAGAAGTTTCTTGTTGTTTTTGTTGTGGTTAAGGTGGAGAATCATCATGCTTTGTTTCAATTAGTGTTTGATCTTGATTTTCTCTTTTATTCTCTTCTTTTAATCTATGAGCAATAGCACGATGTCTACAACTACACTCATTAGCATTTGTATTTCTCTTTATACAATTTTTGAGTTGTGATTGTGTAGGAGCGTTTTTATCAACCATAAGTTTCTTTTCTTCTTGCAAGGGAGGAACGAAAGGAACCATGGGAGGTTGTTCGACCACTTTCTCTTTAGCTTTGTAAACTTTTTTGATCTTAGGAGGGATATTAGGACTTATTTGGTTATCCCTTGGTTGCTTTTAGGAAATAGGGAAAGGATTTATCATGGATTGGTCCTGGTTACTTGGAAGAGCTTTTGGTTCAATCATGTTTTCATCAATGATAGGAGGCTCAATCATGGGTTGAGGCATGTTGATAAGGGATAATTATGCTATGCACTTTTCCTTAAACTTTTGATAAGATTTGAAAAAAGAAGTCCTCATGAGGCTTAATAGGTTCCATAGGTTCAGTCCAAAAGAAATCCAATGAGAAATTCCCACTGGAAGACATGGAATTAAAGCCACTATGGTGCATAGTAAATATATCATTTCCAAATGGAAACTTTAAGCATTTATGCACTACCAATGGGACGACATCCATGGAACACAACCATGAGTAACCAAGCTTCACATGGAATTGATCCGATGATGGGATGGATAATTTTTTGATCCAACTTGTAAAGGAAGAGTGATCGAACCTATCATAGGGAAAGAAAAACTATTATGCATTTTGATCCATGCTTTCGGTTGCTCATAAGAATCTTGATAAAGTTCATGCACAAATAAGAATTCCTTGGTGATCACATTCTCTACACACACGAGATCAATTAATATCCCATTAGTAGGCTTGTCATTGATTCTTACAACTATGTAAAGAGGACCATCTAGTGCACGTCTAATTATTTCATTTTGTGAGAAAGCAATGTCAAGGGGAATTTTGGTTTGTCCCTTACAAGGTTGAACAGTAATGAAGCTGACAACACATTTGAATTCTCCTTCATTTTCATTTATATTGTCATTATTGTCATCTTCAAGTTTATCAACATTCATCACATAATTCTTGGCATCATTAGCTTTCACAAAAGAGACATTATGATTTGGAATTGGGTTGGCAAAGATTTAAAAATTTTGGTTGGGTGGGGAAACAAATTTATTTCCTTGATCATTAACACCACCAATCTAGATGTTATTAGAATGAATGAGTTCTTGCACAACATGTTTAAGATGCTTACATTATTTTGTATTGTGTCCATTTTGTCAGTGATAATGGAAAAAGGAATTCAAGTTAAATTTTAGAGGTGAGGGCTTAGTTGTATCGATGGCTCTAACAATCTAGGTAAGGTAATTGAGTTCTTACCTATAAGTTGCAACATGGTGGAGTGAAGGGTATCTAGCAAAGGGGTAAATTGTCTACTCTCCTTAAATGGATATGGATTTGTCATTTTTATAGTAGCCACTTGGGAGTTAACATGTTGATTTTTTTGAGGTGTATTTATTTGTAAAAAGCCTTTATTTTGTTTCTTGAAAGGTTCAAAATTGTTTTGGGGCACAACTTCAGATTTCTCAAAAAATTTAGGAGTTTTTGCTTCACAATGACTAATCGAAATTTTGATAATCACGAAGGGTCACGCATAAGTGTGTAAAGGAGGGAAACTTTAACATCTCAAGTTTAGCTTGAATATTTTTATGCAAGTTGGATACAAAATTATTTGAGTCGGAATTAGAGATATTAATGTTTATTTGTGAGTAAATCAATTGTGCTACGAAATCAGTGACTTTTTCATCTTTATTTAGTTTATAGTGCATTAAATTACTAAGGTCATTTTGGTACCCATGTGCACTTGGAAATGGTTAAGAAAGGCGTCAAAAATTTCATTGAATGAACTAATTGAGTTATTCAGTAAAGAACAAAACCACTCCAAGGCAGTGTCTTTCAAGGATCTAGGGAAAAGTTTAGCCAAGAGTTTATCCTCAAAAAATGAAGTCACTACATAAGGTTGTGTATGCTGAGACATGGTTGCTAGGGTCTCCTTTTCCACCATATTTCTCAAATCTAGGAATCTCTATGCCTTGTGGCATTTGTGCTCTCAATATCTCCAATGATAAAGGGTTTCTTTTGACATATTGTGAAAGTTGGCCATTTTGACTTGTGTTCAATGGGGCAATTTGTTGTTGGAGGGATGAAACATTTTGTAAGATTTAGTTAAGGATGGGATCATTATTTGTGTTGTGAGATGGAGGTGAATAAGGTGGTGTATATGTATTCAGAGGACAAGTGAATTGTATGTTTGTGAGGGGAGATGGATTATG
Organism: Sequoia sempervirens; assembly: GCA_007258455.2. Lineage (NCBI taxonomy): Eukaryota > Viridiplantae > Streptophyta > Pinopsida > Cupressales > Cupressaceae > Sequoia > Sequoia sempervirens. Next base: position 306,257,889 of record VDFB02000015.1, on the reverse strand, counting down.
AGAAATGAGATTCAAATGCACAAAGCTAAAGGGATTCCTAGTGGGAATTCCTAAGGTGGTATTGACATTACTAGTAGGTTGTTTATATGTTGTAACAATTGGATTAGTGTATGCTGGAATAGAGGTCATAAACTATAGTTGTGGAAGGAGGAATGGGATTTCCACCTTGACTTTGAGTATACCCCAAAGTTTGAGAACAACTAGATGTGGTAGGAACATGTTTGTCAATAATGTGAGCTAGGCTACAAACAATATATATTCCTTGTTCATTATCAAGCATTTTCCTCATGTTATCTATGACAAGAATTGCAATACCAATGATGTATTCAAAACACACAAAGTTTTGCAATTTCTCTAAATATTCATCCATTTGTCTTAGTTCTTCTTGAGGGACATTAGCTTGATCATTGTGTCAACATCACTCACATTAGTTGTGGGTAGGGTGGTCATGGGAAAAGAGGTATCAAAGCTATGGTCCATAGTGGGTTGACTAGTATCAACACTATGAGTGAAAGAGTTGGAAAAATCAAGGTCCATAATGAGTGTAAGAATGAAGGGTGGCATGAGTCTCGAACTACATCTCACTACAGTATTGGTAATAGGACACCGGGTTGTGAATCTCATACAAGTTTCACCAAACCTAAGTGCACGCAAAATGGAGAATAGGCACTAGATAGATGCAATCAAACACCTTATAATGTGAAGTGCAATGCAAGAATGTAAACAAAATAGAATTTTTCTTATTTTAAACAAGATAATTTGTTGTTTATGCTATGCAACAACCTAAAAATGATGTATTTTAATTCCAATTTTGATGTCCAAACCATGCACTCAGTTTGACCAATTAAACTTAATGCAAAATATGACAATTTTTTTAATTTCTGAAACTAAAACCCATATTTAACAACAGATTCAAAGAATGTAAACAAAGACAAATCACTATCCAAAAGTCTAAAACATGACTTGTACAGGGAGAAATTTTCCCTAGGGAGAATGGGTCCTAGCACAGGGGTTGCAAAAATTTAAATTTGAGTTTGAAGTTCAAATCTAGGGTTTCCTATTTCAAGTTATAAACTGCTTTCAGTGGTTGTTTTTTCTAGAATTTGATGTCTAAATGCAAGTGAAATGAATGACAAATGATGGAAAATAAAACATTTTTTGAAATACAATTTTGACTCAATTTTTGAATATGAATGATTGAACATACACTAATATGCAAGTACCATGCAAAATTAATGCAAATTTTTGAATTTCCTAGATTTTAAAGCATGCAAAATGCAAACCTAAAACCCTAAATGAAATGCAAACTAATGAAAATTAACAACCCTAAATGAGATGCAAATCAATGAAATGCAATGCAAATCCTAGATCTAGGGTTTGAATGGACTCCAAATTCAAAAAGTTTATAGTGCAAGAATTTCAAGTTCACCAAAATGAAATAAAGGGAAATTGGTTGGATTTGTTCAAATGGGGGTTCACCAATAATTTTCTATAAATAGGAAGGAAAAATGGGGTATCACGCACCAATCTCCCTCTATCTCATTAGGAAAAAGAGATCCCTTAAGCCAAGGTTGAATCTCAGCCCTTAGGTGAGTCAACCTTGAAGGAGATCTTGTTGTTTTCCTTATGATCTAGGACAGGGCATATATATTGAAATAACACTTTTGGGAGAAAGATTAAAAATAGTAAATAAGCCCAAAAATACAAAGTAACACTTGAAATCAAAAGATTGAACCTTAATCTAATGGAACCTATAGCTTTTAGAAAGATTTGAGAAGGTTTAGTATTTTTGCACTTGTCATCAAAATGTTGTTGGTGAGTGTCCTTTGGGACTCATTCACCCAAGGGCGAATGTGTCTTTGTAGGGATTTTTGAAATTAATTTCTAGGTCCTCTGTTCCTATGTCTGCACTCCTGAATTCTCTAGATTTAACAATCAAAAAGTTAGAAATAAATTCTAAAAGCGAGTTTTCATGTGGCTTGATGACAACTTTGACAACTTTTCTCTTTGATAGGTCTTTAATCCTTCTTCAACCTAAGATCTACAAAACACACACAAGAGGGAAAAATTATTTGTTTTTGGTGAATGAGGGTTTGCCTTGGTCAAACCCTGTTTTAGTAATTAAACCTTGAATTGAAATGAAACATGAAAGGAATAATGAATGAACAAGTGTTATGTTGCAGCTCACAAAATCCTTGAATGAAACCCGTGAAGGACTAAAATCTAATTTACATCTCTTCAAAGTCTTGATCTTGCATGAAATGACTTGATTGGATGTTGATCTTAATGCTTGAATCTTGACTTGAATGCTTGAAACCTACATCACAATGTTAGCTCCAAAAACATGCATAATTCTTGATAACTTTGACATGATGCTTGAGATATTGATTGCTGCAAAAAATACTTGAGAAATATGCTCTTGAATAGCTTTGACAATAATCTTAGCTCTTGTAATTGATCTATTGAAAATTCAGGATTTGAATTGATAAAAGGACCTTGTTTTTAGAGGCAATTTTCTACTTTCCCAAAAATTAAACATTACAAGCCGACATTTGAATTTGAATTTGGGTTCATAAAAAGGCCACCGAAAACATGTTTAAATTTTGAAATTGTGATATTAAGGGGACCCATTCGCCTAAGAGTGAATGGGTCTTGACCTAAATAATCAGGACCTATTCATTTTGAGGTGTTTAAAATGATAATTGCATTAATTAAATCATATTCCCCTTTCAAAAATTGCAATTAATTGGGCTTGTAAATGCAAAATTTAAGCAATTAGAGGCTTAATTAAGTGCAATTTATTAAGGGACCCAAACATAGTGTGAAAATGTAAAGGAATACATTTTCCGACACTACACTTACATACTTATGACTTTGAGATCAATATGTCAAGAAATATAAAATTATTTAGAAGATGCCTCATCACCTCGAGATAAAGACCCATGTTTTCTATGTTTTCAAGATGATAGACATGATCTTGCTACACTCCAAATTAGATATGACCTTACAAATATATGGAGAAGACTTTGTTAGTTAAGAGTAATCACATTCTCTTTAAAGATTTGATTTGCAACAAAAATAATTGAACTTTCATGCAAGAACTTGAGCATCTAGATAAACATTTATTTCTATAAGGTATGCACTTTTTGAGAAAAAAATGAGTATAGTTCTTGAAATCTATTATTAGAATTTATGAAGGAAGACATATTTAAGCATTTAAATAAGGAATTTTTCCTTACAACAAAGTAGAAATTATTTCATTCTCGTAACAACCATCTCCTTCATACAATAAATTACCATGAATTATTTACCAAGTAGTTAATAACTAACATCATAGGTAAAATGAGGTATAAATTTTTTCTTTCAAAAAGGAATATGCATTTGCATAACTAATTTCACAAGGATATAACAAATCATCTAATCATTCTTTTCAAATTAAAAAGAGTAACCTCTTTTACTTTTTGCATTTTAACTTTAATGATTTTATTTTAATAAGATAAAGCAATGACAAAGAGAAACAAGGTCAGAGATCCCATAATTGCATACTTTTTGTCTTCCAAGATTTGACATGTCATCTACAAGAGGGAGAGCATCACCTAGGTGCTTTACCTCCAACCACAAACCAACGGTCCCCCACGCACCTTCCTAACTAGAAGTGGCCTTGCCCTTCAACGAAGGGTTCAGTTAAGAACCCTCTTAATTTTGCCATTTGAGCTATGGCGTTGTGCCCTACTTAACCAATATCATCCTACAACTATGGATATATTCCAACTATGTAAGATAACTTTGATTAGTTAAGCAATCTAGGTCACAGTGAACCGACAAGTGCATGCAGAGACAATTGCACTCACTTTGGCCAAAGTATTTGTATTGTATATACATTCACTTCTAAAGAGTGAAGTTGTTTGTTCACCCACCCTACTTGACTTGGAGTAACCTTTTTGACAAACTTATTGTTCAAACCACTGAATAATCACATAGAACTATTACACAACATGCCCTGACTTTCTAGTCATAACTCTACTGAGTTGGTACAGTCTTAAACTTTCCTTGAACCTTCGTGTTACTCAAAATAACTACCGAGTCTTGGAAACTACCACTAGTTCAAAGTATAAATAGTGCAAGAGAGTATCTACTCATTTTTCTTGGCATTCTCCTGTTGACACAATTAATTAACTAGACCCAGCTGGTCATAAAGTAATATACAGACTTCATACACATTTACCCTCATTTGGATGGTTATCAACTAATTATTTAACCCTAGAAGGGTTTAGGAGTTCAAGAAAAAGGTAAATCATCAATTCAAGGAACCCATAACCATTCACAATCTTTCCTCAAGGGGAAGCAAGGAATATATCCCTTTATCAATTAAGTAAACCTAACAATTCCAGCACCTAGATATACTTATATTCTAATGCCTCTTCTTTACTATCGGTTTAACACTCTTAGTTCAACCCTTCAAGTAACAATGATTCAACTTTTTTTGTTCACGTGCTCAATCAAGATCTTGTTAAAAATAAATCATTTTCATACAATTAAGAACTCGCAATCTGCCACAAAATTCAAACTATTCACATTCTCCTTGAGGTCGTATTCATATACCCAAACAAGGCAAAAGAAATTATGAGTAATTAAACTCTTATCTGGTTTATAAAGAATCAAGCATTCAAGAATCCACCTAAAATATAATAGCTCAGCTAAGTCGACTTAGAGAAACATAAAAAAGAACCATTTAGAAAATAGGAGATAGTCATGCCTAGTCTCTAGCTGAACTTTATACATCGTTTGATAGTTTGATATTCTACTTTCAAAGAAATGAAACTTCAGTTGAACGGCTACTAAGGCCTCTTATATTCTTACTTTCACCAACCTCGTTTCTTTTCTTTACCAAAAGTACCCTTAATCAAGTGAGTGCCCATATAATAAAAAATATGTTTGTATTCTAGTGTGCATATGAGAAGTACAAAACAAGTAAATACTTATATTCCAATATCTGTTATAGAGAATAGAAACAAGTAAACGTTTGTATTTTAGCACCCATTATGGGGAATACAAAAAGAAGTGTCCAAAACAAAATAATTTTTCTTAGGATAAAACAAAAACATTCATATGAATAGTCTCTATACAAGCTAATGAGTAGTCTCTACCTGGAGGAAACAAACTTTAACATTCTATGGGCCCTTATTGTTTTCCTCACTCCTAACATGGCTATCAATAGTACTAAAAAGTGAGCATGGAGGGAAATGTACTTAGAAGCATGAACAAATCACAAACAAACAAATACATAATGAAACTATATGTTCCATGTGTTGCTCTTGTCATGCCTCTGCTTTTACATATGTGAATCATGGCTAACACCATGCTACAAAAGAGAACATTTTATTTGTTCGTATAGTTTGGCCACATTTTTTCTATGAAGGTAAAAGATAGGTGTTTAGTGTTTATTGTTTAATTACTAATGGTTGTAATGAAAATAATAGTTATATTTCAAATTTAATTAAATGAATAGATGTGGGGTTGATATTGTATTAGTATTGGAGAAAAGAACAAGGAAGTTTATTGATTTTGGATGTTTTAAAAGTGATAGATGATTTAAAAGTAGACAAGGTGGTTGTAAATAGTTGAAATCAAGTATTATAAGTTCATTTTTCTATGTAGTCAATAGTGTTATAAATAACGAGTTAGTTTATTGAAGGTCATAATAGTGTCTCAAACGATGCACTAACATCTTGCAACCTCATTGACATGTCCTCTAATATTATTGATGTAAAATATATATTATTTTTAATATTTATATTGGTTTTTGTAATTTCTATCAAGTATAGGAAAGGGGAAAACAAGGTGCCTATATCACATGTAGGAGCTTGCCTTGGCCAAGCCCTTAGTAGCATGTTTCAACATGAAGTAGTTGAAAGTGTATGGTCCTATGGTGTTGATGTATGCAACTATAGTAATGGAGTTTGGTATGTGCAATAATGGTGGATGCCTTATGTGGTTGTAGAAAATATGTGTGTGAGAAGGTAGGTGTAAGTGATAAATGCTACTTTTCATTTTTGCTAAGCCACTTAAATAAGCATGATTAGGGCTTATATGACTATTAGGAATGAATTAAGGTTAGGGTATAGAGGAAAAGTGGGCATTCATGAAGATATTTTTTGAATTCCAAAGACATTACCATACACAATTTTATCCAAGATGACAAAAACACACATATTGGTGTCTCAAATGGAATGAGGGTGTGAACAAGGATAAAATGTGGTGTTTTTGGTGTGAGGGCCATGCTCAATTTTGATGAAATGTTTTAGGGATAATTTATGCTCCAATAGGGTCAAATTAGTCCAAGTCACATTTATTATTTATAGACACTAAAATGATTAGGAGAAGTACAAAGTATATAATTTTTCCTCTATAATATATGACTATCCAATGTGCAAGACTCTTTAAGAAACTTTATAAATTTTTAAGATTAGCCAAGCTAAATGATACATATTTTTAGGAACTTGTAGATAAATAGCCTTGGGTTGAATTACCAAGAATGGTGCTTTATGGTTGGAATATTGAGGTATGTAAATGCTATATAAGTCTCAAAAAACCCTTATTTCTACTTCAATTTTACTACTCCTAATTTGTTTTGTATGGATTTTATCCTTGAGTGTGATTCCATTAGGTATGTGATTTGTGTAGTGTTTTCATAGGATGGTTACTCCATTTATTTTCAAAGAAGTAACTTGATCAACAACAAGAATTTATGCCAACATATAGTAAGGAGATGTTGATAATCACATTATGAAAATGATGGAGTGACATCAATTTTATTGTAGGAGAATATTTTTTGTTGGCAAGAGACATTGCGCATGTTTTTTGGTTTTATCATTGATAGCAACCCTTGTTAGTTAATCGATCCGCACGTCATCATTTACTCATACCGGCAGACAGATTGAAGATTAGTGTTTAGCTGTTAAGCTAGAACAGAGCATTCGATAGATCTGTGTTCTTCAATTCATATGCAAATTTTCTGTTATTATTTTGTGTTGCGGATCTCAGGGAAGTTTGTTCGATGCATAATCTATGTTATCTGTAAATCTTGGTGCCTCGTATCAACTTGTGTGAAAGTTAGAAGGTCCAGTTGGAAAATTTTCTGTTCATCAGTGTATGAAGGCCGACTTGGTGAATATAGTGTGTCGCAGATATTTGAGGAGTTATTGCTTAAGTGTTTTTGTGTTTAAGCATTTTGATTTGGTTCCCCACTATGTTGTGGTTGACTCTTGTGGATGCGCATTGAATATTATGGATGATTTGAGCCGACAGTTTGTAAATACTTCTTATTTTTGTTGAGGTTGACATGAAGCGATTAAATTCCTTGTAGCAGATATATATATGTAATCGATTATATCATTTTGATATATGTTCGATGTGAGTTGATGCATGTTGTGAATGTCAGAAGATCAGTAGAGTGATTATGCATAGTTTCACTTGTGCATTAAGGATTTTTGTTGTGAGTTAAAGCAGAATAGAGCAGAAGTACAAAATCAAACAAAAGGTCTAGAATTCGATTGTTGAGCCTAATCAAAACTATAATCAGGCATTTGTAGATGCTATCTTTCTCAGTTCAAATCTTTTGGAAGTATTCCAAACTTTTGTAAGGCAGTGAGCCTTTCTGTTTTTGAGCAGTGAGCTCTAGGAAGTGTGCCTGAATGCAAGTGCATTCCCATTTTGTAAACATCTTTTTGAGTATACTCAGATCATATTGTGGATTGGCCATCCACCATGGTTTTCCCCCTAACAGGGTTTCCACGTAAAAATCCTTATGTTATGGTGTTGTGGTTGCTTGCTTTATGTTCATGCATATTTCTTTTGGTTGAATGTTGTAAGTGTTTTGAAGATCAAATTAATAAAGTTAAAAATTGCACAACACTAATTCACCCCCCCTCTCAGTGTTGCTTGTTTCCAACAATTGGTATCAAAACTTAGTTCCTCGAAAGGAGTTTAACAACTTGGGGAAGATCTTGGAAAGTGTTTCAATGGATTCAAGCAATCTTCAACAACAAATTATGGTGGCCCTAGATGATCTTGATCAGTCAAAATATGAAGTCTGAGAATTGCAAAAAAATATTCTGAATGCTAAGAGATTCATTGAGTCATTGAAAGATAAAATCAATAAGTCCAGGGAGAAGAGAAGGGAACTCTATGATCAGATCAAGCAGGATGACAGTAAACACATTGTAGATGAACAACTGAGTCAAGCCCTGAAGGAAAAGACAAAAGAATGTGAAATTTTTTCCAAAGAAAATACAGTCTTAAAGCATGAGATGGAATCTATTATGATGAGGATGAGCAAGGAGATTGAAGACAAAAAGAAGAATGAAGAGAAGCTCACACAGTCCTTGAAAGAAAAATTTGAAGAATGCAACCAAATTATTGATGGATTCAATCAGTTGGAGATTGAAAATTAGAACAATCTAAAAACAATGAAGAGGATCTTGAAAAGCAGATTAATGTCTCAGAGATGAACTTGCTATTGCAAATGAATTCAAGGAGAAGTTCAAGGTTAGCTCAGCCAAGCTTGATGAACTGATTAAAAGTCAGAGGACTGAAGGTGACAAGCAAGGTCTTGGATATGAGGAAGGAGAAAGTTCCAAATTTGGACAAAGGAGATTTAGGCAAGGAAATTAGATGAAAAAATTTGGAAGATATCCAGTAAGACAACCTAATGCTCAGAGGTTCAATGGTTATTGTTTTACTTGTAATAAATTTGGTCACATGGCTTCTCAATGTAGAATTAGAATGAATCCAAGTGGTCCATCATTCTCTGGTCAGTGCTTTAATTGTAACAAGTACGGTCATAAGTCAAATGAATGCATAAATGTGATGAACAAATTTTATAGAGATGTTAGATGTTATACATGTAATAGATTAGGCCATATTGCTAACCAATGCAGATCAAGAGAAAATTAGTGGAACAACTAGTCTGGACAAAGAAATGTGGTGTGCTCAAATTGCAACATAACCGGTCATATTGCTAGATTTTGCAGAAGAGGTTTGGTAAATTAAAGAAGAAACATGCAGAAGGATGAAAAAGGAAAAGGGAAAGTCACTATAGATCAGATCAAGAAGTAGATGAAGAAGAAATGGGTGAAGAAGAGTCCCTCTATTATAGGAAATGAGCTAGCACCAGAATCTGCTTCTCGTAATTCCTCTGGGAATTAGTTTTTAGGCCTTTGGCCTAGGGGGAATTGTCAAGAAAATATTTCAAACCCCCTACCGATAATTGACACTGGGATGTGGATGAGTAGAGTGATTGCATTGATGATCTGCATATGTTGTTGGATAGTTGCAAAAAGTTTTTATGCAGAATTGAAGGTCCGTAAAAGGGTTATCTTTCACAGTGTATGGAAATAGGGTATCTAGATGAGTTAGGGAAAAAAAATTTATTACATCAAAAAGGTTAGGTGTGCAAATGATAAAAGGTCATTTCTATCTTTCATTTGCCATTTTTTATTTTGAAGAGAAGAAGTTTGGAGAACTCTGAGGTGAAATTTGGAAAAAATTGGTGAGGATTTAAGTGTGAAGGAAATTCGAAGATCAAACCCTAATCTGGTGAAAATATATTTATAGGGAAAACTTGTAAACCTGTGAATTTGTGAAAATGGCTACTCCGTTGGTAGTTGAAGTCATGGCTACTCCATTGGTAGTTGAAGTCAAGGATAGACCCCGTCCGAAATTCAAGTGGCATCCTTTCAAATCTGTTGAGATTGAGCCCTTAGGTACATTTTTGTCTGTTCCGTATGATGTCTTGCATATTGAAGATATTAGGGCATACATTCATGCTAATATTGAGAAATTAGGGAGCTCGCAGTTGCTTAATTTATATTCCAAACACATTTTTGGAGAGGATTTCTATGTTAAGCCCGAATTCAAAACCCTAGAGGAGAAGAAATTCACATAGATTGTGAAATTCCCCATGTTTGATGAAAGCGAATGGGTCCAGTATATCTTGAGTTGAGTTCATGCTGAATTTATGTGGTTGAGTCAATCTTTCAAGATTACAAAAGAAGCTATAAGTACTATTACAGGTTTAAATTCCTCCTGTGGATTACTAATTTTGAAGTCCGTGAAGAATCAAACAATCATTGATGCAACTGGTTCCGTATTTGATAGAAGAGCAATGACAATTGATAACATCATTGATGTGGGTGTGAAATTTTCCTCGATGGTCATTGGTCACAAGTTATATCACTCCAACTGAGAAAATTTTGTATTCGGTACATCCATATATGTAGCATACCAGATGGTGAAGGAGAATGCAAAGTATGATTTATGTGAGTTGCTTCAAAGTTAGCTTATGGAGAATCTTGGTAAGATAAAGAAAGATAAGAAGAATTCCTTTAAATATGGTAATTTGTTGCTTTGTCTATTCTTTTATTTCATGAATGAAGTTCTGGTATTTGGGAAAGTGCATTGGAAAAATGATAAGCCTGTAGATATTCAGATTAGAGATATTTTGTATAGAGTTGGTGATATGCAAGCTAGGAAAACCATAATCTGGGGATATTTCAAGAACTTTCAGAATGTGATGCAAGCAAGAGAAAGAATTCCTACTTCTATTGTGGAGAAGTATAAGGACACAATTGTTTTATGGTGGATATTGATCAATACTTGATGGAAGCTGCATAACCTAGAACCGTCTGGATTATGCCAATGGGTGATGAAGTTGAGGAGAAAATCTTGGAATTATATGCACAACATTTGTTGAGTAAGCCTCAGGATACGATAGAAGAAAGGTTTGGAACATATGCAGAGAAGGATATGCAAGTGCATGAGCAGTTGAAGAAACCAATGATAGTCCAGAGAGTAAGAAAATAAGTGGAAGTATTTGTAGAAAGCATGGGTATATCTGCAGAAGCTATAAGAGAAGCCAAAAGGAAGAGAGAACAAGCTGAAGTAGAAAAAGAGCCAGATAGAACTAAATTTGCTAGTCCGGTAGCATGCTCTACCCAAACTAGATCAACAAGAAGCTCTGCACCCCTATCTGTTCATGCAAAGAAGTCAGCCCTTGTAAAAGCTCAAGTTAAGGCATCTGGTAAGAGGAAGAAGGATAAGAGCACAAGATTCTATACAACTCTCTTTGAAGATGAAGAGATAGAATCTAATGAAGAAGTGAAAGAAATAAAGCATATGGGCACCCAAGTAGCAACAACAGTCACTAAGGACAAGCCCTCTGATGAAAAAGAGAAAGCAAAGAAGAAGATGAAGCCTGACAAACCTGGTATGTCCATAGAATAAGTTGAAAGAGGCATAATCAAGGATGGTAATATTAAGCCCCTATGTGAGGTGTATGGTACCTTTGACAGTGTTGAGGCTACAATACAATATTTGAAAAATTTCAATATGACTCTTGTTGAGATAATGGCACAGTTGCCTAAGGAATTGTATGAAATTATGGAAATGAGAAGAGTAAGTGCAAGAACTGAAGAAGAGAAAATGAGAGAGTGGATTCTTGCAAATCTAAGTTCGGTAATGTCAATTGAGGAAATGAAATCAATCCTAAAAGAAGAAAAAAGAGAATTCAAGAGCAAAACAAGAATAAACAAGCTTATGATGGGTACGACTGAAGAGGTAGCAAAAGAAACTATAAGTATTCTAAAGGAAGTTTTATTAAAGAACAAAATTGATGTTTTTTTTGAAGAAGAGCATGTGAAAGATACTTCATTTGGTCTGGTAAATGAAGAGGTTACAGTAGAGGACACTCAGATTCCTCCTGATGTGCATGATACAAAAGTACCTATGGAAACTGAAGCTCCTAAAGTTGTGTCAGTTGAAGAAAAGGAGATGTCAAGTGAAAAAGTTGAGGTTGAAGAAATAGTGGTTGAGGAAAAGAAGGTTGAAATTAAGGGAATTCCAGTGGAAGGAAGAGACACTGCAGAGGCAGTGAAGATAATTATGGAAGAGCAAAAGGAAGAATTGGATCTTGAGTTGGGAGAAGGTCCTATTCATTTGTCTACTTTGTCCCCAATTTAGAAAATGAAAGTCGCATCATTTGCACAAGCTAAGGCTAGGGAAGAAATTCTGAAGTCCCACATTGAGGATAGTGAGTTATTGAATCTTGCATTTGGTATTCTAGAGAAGATCATGCCTACTCATGTTAAGGATCCATCTTTTTCTTCCTCCAGTGAGTTGAAGAAGCTTATTAATTCGATAAGTACTCATTTTAAGTCACTTGAGAAGTTAGCTTTGGTCAAGGTACAAAAGGAGTTTGATGACAAAAGGTTCAGTAGACTAAAAGGAATGATAGCTAATGATAAATCTTTGTTAGCTACATGTGTGAAGAATGCTCAAAGTGCACTATCTGAAGGTGGAAAGATTTATAAGTCGTGTTTGTCTTTGTCAAAACTTACTAAGGACAATGAGAAGAAGGTTAAGGAACATGAGAAATAGTTAGCTCCTATTTGTAATGCTTTTGATCCTTTAACTATTTTTGTTGGAGAGAAAGAAGGTCAAGTTATATCTCTACTTGACAAGGTAAAGAGTTTGAAGCATGATAATTACAGAGTTGTGGAAAGAGCTTGTGAACTTAGAGGCCTAATTGGTCCAAAGATGGAAACTATGTTGAGTGCTTTGAAGGAAGCACAAGATTCTTTGGTGGTTAGTGATCCAGTGAACCTTGAGTCAACATAGATGCAATATTATTTACTCTGTGGTAACATAACTATTTTGGAAAGCCTTAATAAGTGTTGGGACTGAAGTTTGAACCTGTTGAAGACCAATTTTGCAGATATTCTCAAGTTTGTGTAAATTGTTGAAACAAGTTTGAAGTTTTTGTTTGTTTATAGAAGTTTATATGCAGATTTCCCCATCTTTGACATTGATGTCAAAGGGGGAGAGTAGAACAGTGAAAAATTTATGTTCATCTAAGGGGGAGCTGTAGTTTTGAGCTGTGAATGAAGATATTTTTGGATTTTTGGTTGGTAGTGTATTTATGGTGGTACTGATCTGACACTTAGTTATTTTTCACTAAGTGTTTCCCACATAAATGCCAAAGGGAGAGATTGTTGGCAAGAGACACTGCACATGTTTTCTGGTGTTTTCATTGATGGCAACCCTTGTCAGTTAATCGATCCACATGTCATCATTTACTCATACTGGTAGACAGATTGAAGATCAGTGTTTATTTGCTAAGCTAGAACAAAGCATCCGGTAGATCTGTGTTCTTCGATTCATATGCATATTTTCTATTAGTATTTTGTGTTGTGGATCTCAAGGAAGTTTCTTTGATGCATAATTTGTGTTATTTGTAAATCTTGGTGCCTCGTATCGACTTGTGTGAAAGTTAAAAGGTTTGGTTGGCAATTTTTTTGTTCATTAGTGTATGAAGGCCGACTTGGTGAATATAGCGTGTCGTGGATATTTGAGGAGTTATTGCTTAAGTGTTTTTGTGTTTGAGCATTTTGATCTGGGTCCTCACTATGTTGTGGCCGACTCTTGTGGATACACATTGAATATTATGGATGATTTGAGCTGAAAGTTTGTAAATATTTCTTATTTTTTTTGAGGCTGACATGAAGTGATTAAATTCCTTGTAGTGGATATATATATGTAATCGATTATATCATTTTGATATATTTTCAATGTGAGTTGATGTACGTTGTGAATGTCAGAAGATTAGTAGAGTGTTTATGCATAGTTTCACTTGTGCATTAAGGATTTTTGTTGTGAGTTAAAGCATAATAGAGCAAAAGTGTAGAATCAGATAGAAGGTCCATAAGTTGATTGTTGAGCCTAATCAAAGCTGTAATTAGGCATTTTTAGATGCTATCTTTCTTAGTTCAAATCTTTTGGAAATATTCAAAACTTTTGTAAGGCAGTGAGCCTTTCTTTTTTTGAGTAGTGAGCTCTAGGAAGTGTTCCTGAATGCAAGTGCATTCCCATTTTGTAAACATCTTTTTGAGTATACTCAGATCATATTGTGGATTGGCCATCCACCATGGTTTTTCCCCTAATAGGGTTTCCATGTAAAAATTCTTGTGTTATGGTGTTGTGGTTGCTTGCTTTATGTTCATGCATATTTCTTTTGGTTGAATGTTATAAGTGCTTTGAAGATCAGATTAATAAAGTTAAAAATTCCACAACACTGATTCACCCCCCTCTCAGTGTTGCTTGTTTCCAAAATTTTCATCATTATTACTTATTTCAATCTCAAATATCTTTTGATAGATGGGATACTTATAGAGAAGAAATCAAAATAGATTGATTTCTTCCATACTTATTACTTTTAGATCAATGTGTAAAGAAAGATAAAATTATTTAGAACATGACCCATCTTCTCGAGATATAGGTCCATGTTTTCTATTTTATCTTGAACAAGAAACCTTGTTGAGGATAGGAGCTTCTTCAAGATTATAAACATGATATTTCTCCACTCCAAATTAGAGATCACCTTACAAATATATGGAGAAGACTTCCATTAGTTAAGAGTAATCCATTCTCTTTGAAGATTTGGTTTGCAAAAATAATAATTGAAATTTCTTTCAAGAACTTGAGCATGGATACACATGCACTTCTATAAGGTATGTAAGCTTTGAGAAAAAATGAGTATAGTTCTTGACATATATTATTATAATATGAAGGAAGACATATTTAAGCATTTACGTAAGGAACTTTTCCTTGCAGCAAAGTAGAAAGTCTTCCATTCTGATGATTATTTAAATTAATACCATTTTAAAATAGAACTAGGAGACAACATATGTTGGTGTATACCCATGTCTCCATATTAGTAACTTTAGGTTTAATTATTTCCTTCCAAAATATAACATTTACATTTTTACAAATAAAAAACGGAGATGGTAATTTTTTTGCATAAAATTGTGTAACATTTTAGATTAAAATCTATGATTCATTATTAGGATCCAATAAAAGAAATAAAATTTGAATAATTTAGAATATAACTAGCCTAAATTAGAGACGTGATAAAATGAAGGTTAAAATTGAAGAAGCGAGAAAACATAATAGGTGAGGACAAGAGGAAGTTTAGTGAATTAAACCTAAAAATTCCCTAGGTTAATAGAAAGTAGATAATCTTACAAGCATGAGAAAAACATTGAGGTTTTCTTGTGTAATAGAGTAATTAATTGTAGAAAAGAGAAAGAAGGTTGAATACCAATAAATTAACACATGAAGAGGGATAGTGGAAAGAAAACACAAGGAGAAATAGGATGAGAAGAAAAAGATAGAGGTAGGGAGAAATATTGTAGGGAAGAAGAAATTAATCATTTTTTGTTGTGGAGGTGGAAACACAAAATTAGGGTTTGACTTAGGCAAGCCCCTATATAGCACAACTCTTCCCCTTTTTCCATGTGTGCATGTTAGATCTAGAACTTTTGCTAGCAACATGTTACAAAAGAATAGAGAGAAAATTATGACAGGTTGCTAGAAGTGGAAAATATCTCAAAACACCCCAAGTAGGGTACCCAATGCCCCTGCCCCTACATTTCTAGCTCATACTTTCATCACAAGTTCCTTTATGTCTACACATTTAAGATTTGTTTTCCTTTCTATAATTTTACATTTTCATTTGTGCGATCATTTGTATTTTTAGATCTAGGGTTTATGTCAAATAGGTTAATTAAATCACACAACAAATCTACCCTCTTTGTAAAAAAGAAACATATTTCTAGCAGATTATCTCTCCTTTGAGGAATTTAGTCAATCATCAAACCCTAGTTGGTTTGTGTTCCAATATTAAGCATGTAATGACAATGCAGAAACTGAAATAGCCACATATGGCAACAACTACGAAGCATGTAATGTATGCAATTCAGAGTATCAGTGCCAATTATAGATAGAAACATAGAATATGATCACAATTCAAAGCATTGACTATCATAATATAGAACCATTAATCTAAAATTGAAGTATTTAGTACATAATATACACATAGGGGAGAGGTCGATATGAATGGAAATAAATGAAACACTGACTAGACACAAGAGTGTTGCTAAGGCAACAAGTACATACATAGCAAGTTGCACCTCAAAGAGTATGATAACCAGGGTGCCTAGAACAAATATTGAAGGGCTTAAGAAACTTAAAAAGCAGAGAAATCGACTAGGGAGAAGCAATACAACGCCATAATGAGAAGTTAGGTTACATAATATGCACAAGATAGATTTGATAAGAAGCTCAAGAAACTTTCAAGCAAATGCATTTTGCAGGTGAAGATGGATTTATCTCATCAAATGCAATGGTTACAAAAAAATACACAAATTAGATTTATAGAAACATCTAAGAAAGAAATCGACAAAAGTCAAATAATTAATTTCTCAGGATTGCAATGATTACAAGATAAACACAAAAATATATTTGCAATAAGATTATAAACAAAACAATGAATTCATTGAACAATCAAACAATAGCATTAAAGAACAAAGACTCATTTGTACATTCATTTTCCCCAAATTGATTTGATCCAATGCCTTCCTTCGCCTATCCTTCTACGTTCCTCCTTCCAAGAATCTACGATGGAATGAAATTGTTTTACATAAATTTTCATCCCAAAACCCGAATCAATTTCCTCAAAGAATCCCAATTCCACCCACAAAAATCTACAACATATGAAATCTTCTTGTAGAAAAATTACTTCCCTTCCTAGAAAATAGAATGAATAATCCAAAAATCTCCCAAAAGGATAATTATTTACCAAAAGGAAGGCTATTCCTTTTTCGAAAACAAAAATCTAATAAAATCTCTCAAAATCCCCAATAAAGAATTAAGTTTCTTTTTCAACAATATGTTCGAAGTTGTGCATGTGTAGCATAAAAACCTTTCTATCTTTTTATATTATTTTTACTATTTATCAATTATCTCATTCCATTATAATTCAATTTTATTTTATTTTAATATTAAATTACACGCTTAATTTTTTATAAACTATAATTATTAATAGATATATTTATATTTATTTATCATAGCACTTTTTTATTTAATAACTTATTTTAATGCATCTATTAACCAAAAAAAATATTTGACAACAATTTTAAATTAAACAACCAAATGCCAAACAATACTAGACTGCTAACCAAGGTCGAAAAGCAAGACTAGCTGACCACAAACAACACTGACAGACTGAAAAGGTATCAAACTAGATACTCATCCTATTTGAGGATGATGGCTAAGGTAGGAGATCAAGTGTTATCTCTAATCAAATATTCCCTTGGGTTTAATGCACACTTAGACATGCTAATTCAGGTGGAGTCGATGCCTAGTACCTACAACTTGCAGCACACAAAATGGTCGTACATATGCATATAACCATCACATACCTAGTGAAAGGAAATGAAAACATCTTAGGGTTCTCACAAGTGAGAAATATGATATCCTTCCATCCATGCCTAAATAGCATTTAAAAATGTCATATAATATATCAAATAAAATCTCGTAACATCAATAATCATAAACCACTCAAAAATAAGGTAACACATTCTATTTCTAGCATATTCATAAACATGTCATAATCATCATCAAAATAATCAGAGACTAATCAACCTCTAACATCATTAATCCATTAATCATTAGAATATCCATAAGCATATATCCATATGATAAGCATCATAAATGTTGAAACATGGAGGGGCACTACAATTTCTCCCACTAGAAAGATGCACCATCTATGCATCTAGTTAGAACAAGGAGGGGTGATGAACCCTAGCTTCTTCCTCAGATATTAAAAAATATCCTTTGAAAAATACTTTGTAAAGATATCTACAATTTGATCCTTTGTAGGCACATACTCTATTCAAGCTTCTCTCTTAGAAAGTGATACCAGATTGAAATGTGTTTAGTCCTTAAGTGCATTATCAGATTCTTGGAAACATTGATAGCACTTGTATTGTCACACAGTATAGGAATAGGTTCATCATACACCACATTCACATCCTTCAAAGTTTTCTTTATCCAGAGCACTTGAGTTCAACAAGATGTTGCAGCAATATATTTTACTTTTTCTATGGACAACGACACTGAATATTTCCTTTCATTGAACCATGAGACCAATCTGTCTCCCAAAAAGAGTGTACTTCCACTTGTGCTCCTCCAATCACCAATTCAACCTGCCCAATCAACATCAATATAGGCACTCAGAGAGAAATTTTGATCCTTTTTATACCATAGGCTTTAAATTGGAGTACCCTTTAGGTATCTTAAAATCCTCCTCACAACTTTTTCATGAGATTTCTTAGGATTGGATTGAAATATGGAAAGCAAACATATTGCATGTAGAGAAAACCAACTCATATAATCAATCTTTTTAAGAACCAATTGGCATATGTACCCCAACAAATGTTCTAAAAACTAGATAGGTGTTGTTATGGATCCTTTAAATCATCTTATACATCAAGATAGCATGCCCATAGATATTTATGGACAAAAATTTTGCTTTCAAAGATATGTAGATCATTTCAACAAGCCTTCAAAATTTCCTCACTAAACAAGACCAGAACACTGCCACTGATATCTACTATATTAGAAAGTATAAATACTTGAAAAAGTGGATATGATACTTCACATCTTGATTTACAAGGCCTCTAGACTACAAATCCAAAAATTTCTCTCAATGTTTCCAAGAGGATGCACAATAAATGTTTTGGAAAACTACTAAAATTTCTTTTCTAGAACTTTAAGTGCAATACACAAAATTGGAATAACATCAATTAGAAAAAGTGTACCAATCTTCACACATTATCAACTTCCATTAGAACATCAAACAAGGTCCATTTATACACAACAGATTTTCATAATGACTAATTTGATTCAAAAATTCCTACATACTGAAATATTCAACACCTTTTTCTTTTCAGGTGGGAAAAAAGGTTTTGCAAGTGACATCTCCCCTTGAGATAATACTCTATCTCAGTTTGTCTTGGAATCTTTTGTAGAATGCACAAGAGTAGAATCATCCTTCTCATGGTCTTCATTTTGGATCTTTTCATTTTCCCTCTTTTGCTGATTAAGGAATTTATCCTTTTTTTGATACTAAGGAGATGGCTTCAAAAAACCATTTCTACAATATTTTTCCTTATGTACCATATTATTGCACTTGTAGCACACAACATTGTGCTCTGAAACAAAGTTGTTCCTCTTCACCTTAGATTTGCACTCATCAGTCTTCTGACCATAGTTGTTGTAGGCAAAGTAATATCCATGAAATAACACTACATTGTTTCTTTGAGTTATGAAAGACCTTCTTCCTATGTTTTTATTCCTTCTCTGTCTAAATCTACAACCAATAACCTTATGCGCAAAAAATTGCAAGAAAAATAGTAACCTTGAAAGGATTGATTGAACCTATTGGGAGCATGATGTTTTGTTGATGGAGAACCTCTAAACCTTTCTGCTTTTGGTCAGAACTGGATCCAACTTCTTTCTTTCCATTATGAATTTTCTTTGTATCTCAAGATGCATTCTTCTTAGAGTCTTTAGGGCATACTCTGTCTTCTTTTATTTCAATATTTTCATTTGATTTTGAACTATTTGGAATATTGAACACCTACAATATTAAGAGGGAGGTGAATCAGTATTTTATTAAACCATTCAAACATTATCCATCCAATTATAAAAGCACATTCAACTGATATAAACAAAGAATGCATGCAACATCCACAACATCATGCATAACACATGAACACCAATGTTTTTACATGGAAAACTCAAAATGGGAAAAACAACGGTGAGGGTTAACTCACAATATATTATATTCGGATATGGTATACTATAGAAATGCTCGGTGTAGGTGGACTCACTGTCTAGTGGACTCATTACCCATAGAGAATAAGATAGAAGAAATTAGGGGTGGCTTACAACCTATTTGAACTGATACAAATGCATCTACAATGTCTTGGATTACATTTCCAATGAAGTACAATATCAATATTTTCACTCTTATGCTCTGCTATGCTTTGCTTTGTATTCACACATAATTTGCACAACTCTGATCAAATTTATATCAAAAAAATTTATGTGGAACACCATACATGTCATCTATCTCTCTTTATTTTCTCGTTATTGTAAAACATAAAAACCAATCCACTATATATATCCAAATCAAGTGTAACATCAATTAGGTCAGCCTAATTGGATGTAACATAGAAAATAAAACTTATCGGCCCCCAAAATATTTCACATGAGCTTCACACCATAACTCAAAATTCAAATCACCTTAAGATAGGTTAGGATGGACCTATATTAGATCTTACATAAGACAAAAACACTTATTCATTCTTTGTAAAACATCAAACGTGTTAGGTTAGCCCCAAATAAGACCTAAACCAAAAATCCTTTATCTATACACCAAATTCGCAATACGTGGACCTCAACACACAATTCCATCTAGAATTCCTACTCAACTGACATCTAGCAACTTATCTTTAACTTCACAACACAAATGATTCATCTGTGGGGGAGTGCAAAATCTCCCATACAGACACACTGCACATAAAATGATTGTATTATACCAGACCTAACTCTATCATTCATATCTTCCAAAATACTTTACCAAACCAAATGAAATATTGGATTTAGAATCTTCTACTAGAAAAAAAATTTAGGATAGAATTGCAGAGAAAAAGCTTCCTTTGTGGAGTGGTGTGGATTCAAAAGCTGACACTTTGTAACCCTAAACTAGCAAGTTTGACACATAATTAAATTTCTACATCGCTACACTTTCTAGACCAACTCAAATTGCACAAATGTCTTCTACAATACCTCTGAAACAAGTTAGGATGATCCACAACAATGTTGACATCAATGAAAACACTGTATCCCGCATTATGTATACACCATGCTCATGTTTCCAGTAGTGCATCATCAATTACAATCTCCTCAATCTTCCAACAATCTCCCCCTTTGTCATTGATGGCAACATGCTTTCCAACACTCTCCAAAAATATTTCATTTATTAATTTCTCTCCCCACTTGACACATGTTTCACTCTCCCCCTTTGACATTAATGGAAAAGGGTGCCTATATACACCTATTCTATTTCATTATTGGAACTCTATATACTAGAGCAAAAATACAACTCTATATGTCCACATATATACAAGAAATATGAAAATGGATAGAAAAATACATAAAAGAATGAAATATAAGTCAATCAGAGGTGTTTGATGCATGTAACTTCTTCAGTTGGCCTTCCCATGCTTGTCTTCCTTGTTCCCATGCTTTCTTGGCCTCTGCAAGCAACCTATTCTGCATTTCAAGTTCCAGTAAGATCTCTTCTCCTTCTTTTGGGGTGGAGGGTGCCAAATTCATCTTCTTAACCTTTCCAACATTGAGAAGTTCTCTGGAAACAATTATGAGTTTGGGATTGACAACATCCCTGACTTCTCTAAACTGCAAAATGAAAGTTTCTTTTTGAGCCTACAGCTAGAAAAAATTCTTGTGAATATCCTCTATAAGATCCCTTATAGCACATGCGAGGTCAACAACTAGGTTATATGTACTGGAGGCTATATTAATTTGAGACTTGATGGAGTCCATTTATTTTCTTATACTTTGTGTGGCTTTGGGCCACTTCATCCCATACTACAATAATACCTTAGCCTCATCTACACATGCTTTTGCATCTTTCATTAATTTAGAAAAATTCTTATGTGCAACCACACATTTCTCTACGGTCTCCAAAATTCTCTTGTCATTCAACCTCTTTTCTACTTCCTTATTTTCCTCTACCTTCAGTCTAGATGCATATGATTTGAAGGAATCAATCATTAGTTTGAGATTATCCATACCAGAGAGAGATGTGTCTATGCTCAATCCAGGTATTATCTCATGCAATGCCCTCACTGCCTCATCCCTTAATTCTTTGCTATTTTGATGTGTATCAATGATCTCTTTTCTAGAGGATGCATGAAACAAGTCTCTCATATAATGCTTGTGAGTAGGATATATCTTGTTCAAGTTGAAATTACCCTCATTCATTGGAAATTGAAACAGTTATGAGGACACAACCGATTGAAAGTTGGGTTGAATACTCAACATATTTCTAAGAGAATCTTTAGAGGAGCCAAAGGATTCACTAAGAGACTTTGTAGTTTCTATAGCCTTTTCTTTATCCACAATACTAGAGTCAGCTAATTTATCTTTTTTTGCATCTCTAGATGCATCCTTTTCCTTGTCCTCTTCTTCTTGATGCTCTTCTACTTTTTCCTCATCAAAATTTTCTTCCTTATTCTCTACATCAACATTTGTATTCAATTCATCTGTTTTATCTTCCTTTGCAACATTTCATGTGTTTACCAAAGGATCAAATTCAATACTTTGTATTGAAGAAGATGTAACATTTCCCTTTGCAATATCTTCTCTGCTTAATGCCTCTTCTCCATTTTCTTTTGGCATATCCTCCACTTCCAGAGGGGTGTTATCCTATGCAACTTCATCAATAGTATCTTGTTCATGTTGAGCATCATCAGTGTGCACTTCTCCTTCCACATTTGGTTTTGAAGCAATAATATCAACTTTTATTTCTTCCTTAGTCATCGAAATCAGTCCCAACTTTTGGACAATCTCCTCAGCTTTGTCATTGATTTCCTTTTTGACTCTTTTTAGATCATCTTGATCTTTTCCCATGAGAATATTTATTCTTTGCTTGGTTCTCATCTCCTTGTTGTATACAGTGGCCAATGTGGCCTTGTTATCTTATGAAATTCCAATACTAGCTCTTTCCAAAGCTTCATCTTTCAGCCTTTCATGCTCCATTATAGCTTCTTCTCTTCTTTTTAGTAGGATGTTCCATACAACATCATGAATATCCTTTTAGATATTATTCATGTCAACTTCAAGAACAATGATATACTTGACTATGGCTTCAATGATGGTTCTTTTGTCTATTTCATCTGCATCTTTGTACAAAGCAATTGTCTCCTTCAACATTTCACTTTGCAACATGCTATTAAGTAGTGCCTCAAACTTCATTGGGGAATGAGGTCTTTCCTTTTGTTTTTGCTTCTTAGCCTTCATCTTCATCAAAGAATTCTTCTTTCGATTTGTCTCTATCTCTTTTTCAACCTCTTCTTCATTATTTGTATTTACTATGTCAATTCTTCCTTTCTTTGAGCTAGCTTCACCTTGTGAAGCCTTTTTCCTACCTCTCTAGACCAACTGTGGTCCTTCTTCTTCCATTTATTATTATTCTTCTTATTCTACTACATTTATGCTAATTCCCTTCTCTCTTGTGGCTTTTTATTTGACTCTTCTTATAGGGGTAACATGGGGTGCTATGCTGGAAGTCTCCTTCTTTTATGCCTTGGTGGCATGCACTATTGGAGGGGATTTCTCCCTTACTAGAGGATTAGCAGTAGTTTTTATTTTGTCTCCAGTAGTAGGTAAAGCTTCAGAAGACCTTTGAACTGATGGGAGAGTGGTAGTTGTTCTACCTGATCTTATAGTACTCCCAGATGCTTTAGCTACACTCTTTCTTGCTTTGGATTTCTCTATAGCAATCCATACTCTTTCCTTAGAAAGACCCAAGTATTGTGCATAAACATCCACCATTTTTTTGACATTCTTCCTTATGATAGGTTACTTTTATTTGATATGAACTTCCATTTTTTTTTCCTCAAATGTCCCATAACTAGGCTTGGTTATATTCTTAGGACTATTTAGTAAAACATCTACACAACCAACTAGCTCAACCTCAGTTACTTCATAACCCAATTTCAGAACCCAATTTGTTCTGGGTTCTACTACCACCATGATGCAATGATCCATGGAAACTAGAAAAGTGATGTCATTTTTATATTTCTCCACAATTGTGTTAGGGATTCTATGCCTTTCATGCATTCTTCTCTAAAATACTGCAAAGAAAGCAACAAGTACATCATCCTATGCATTGTTGTCTCTGAGAATCCTCATGTAATCTATTGTTTGATGAGCCACATGCCTTCTATTCATCCAATTGACTTTCCCAATTATCGATACTTCCTTCAAAAAGTAGAAACACAAGCACATAACTATTAAACAGGTGCAAGAGAACTGAGAGGGGGGGTGAATCAATTATCACACAAATTCAAACTTAAAACTCAATCAGTTATCAAATCTTCAACCACACTATTCTATTATTAAATATGAGCATGAAACATAAATAATAGAAAGAAAATCAACAAAATGAACACTAGATTTTTACGTGGAAAACCTAATGAGGGAAAAACCACGGTGAGGGTTAACTCACAATATAAAGATTATGAAAAGGCTCAATGCCCAAAAGAGGACTCACTTTCCAAGTACAAAGGCTCACTGCCTACAAAAGGACTCACCCTCCAACAGGGAGGCTCACTGCCTACAGATACAAAAGAGAATAAAAGATCCACAACTACAATTAAAGCACATTTGCAGGATTAGAGAAACCTTCAATTCATTGTCTTCAACACAACTTGCACACACACTTCTGCTTTGATGATTTGTGGCTTAATTTCATCACTTCGCATCAAATTGTCATACAAATCTTCACAATTCAACATGGTTTTATACCATTCTCAACCTTAGAAACATTTACCAAGGTTGGCCAGGAAACAACATTTCATAAATTCAAATTAAGTCAGCAACTCAAAATCCCCGCGATGGAAAGGAATAAGAGTGGACCAATAAAAAATATTTTCTTGAACCATTTGCACGCTTCTTTAATTGAATTTTATTCTTTGAATGAAGTGTAAACATCAAGTCAGCCAAATCTAATGAAAACACATAAAAAATTTATGCACATGCTTCCTAGCAATAAGATGACACGTAGATGACACAATACACTTCAATATGCATGAGAGTAAATCTCAGAATCTTTCAGATACATCCGCAATAAAAAAATAGACTTCAATCATTGAATCCTTTCACCAATTAGCCTTTTCACTACTTAGTCTGGGCTGTGCAAACACATACATGAATACTAAAACATGAATTACTTATTATCAAACTCCAAACCTCTTTGCCAGAGTAAAGGAAAGACCTTCACAAGACATATCCCAGATCCACACGATCTGAAAGAAAACAACGAAGGACTGTGGAGTGAAACATTTCTCCCAGTCCACAAAAGATCAAAACTTTCCAGATAGACCACATACCGGTGAACAAAAATTTCATGTACCATCTCACCAGAGCCTGAAACTCAGCATATGACACCACTAAATCCTTATTAACAATCCTTCAGATCTGCACAAACATAGGATCAACACAGGAGAAACACGAAGGACATACCAGAGCACATTCAACACTTTGACTTTTCTTCTTTATTTAATTTTCTCAAAAGCACTTGAAAGCTCACTGATACTACTCATCTGAAACACCATAAAGATAGCTCCATGTACTCACTACATCTCAGAAGTATCTCAGCTATACATGTACAATCATCAACATTTTGAACTGTGTTGACATCAATGACAACATTAATGACAACACCGCCAAGCTAGCTCATATTTGTAAGAATATCCCCCTTTGTCATTGATGGCAACACATAACCTTTTCTCCCCCTTTGACATCAATGGAAAATAAAAACAACTCAGATTACTCCCCCTTAGAAGTACACCCATATTACAACAATGAAACCACTTCTACTCCCCTTGTGGAGTAGACCCAACAATCAGTCCAGATAAATGAGGAATCTTGTGAGTTCACTAGACTAATGCACCTTCAAGTGCACCTAGTTAGGAGGGCCAACAACCCCCAACATCTCCCTAAGATGCTCAAAGACATCCTTTAGAAGAGCCTTGGTAAAGATGTCTACAATTTGTTCCTTTGTTGTCGCATACTCCAGTCTGACCTCAATTTCCAACACTTTTTCTCTTAGAAAATGATACTTGATAGATATGTGTTTTGTCCTTGAATGCATAAATAGGTTCTTCAAAATGTTATTGCACTTGTATTTTCACAAAAAATAGAGATAGGTTCATCACATACCACATCAATATATTTCAAAGTTTGCTTCATCCAAAAAAATTGTGTGTAGCAGGATGTTGCAACAATATATTCTTCCTCTGCAGTAGATAAAGAAATTGATTCTTGCTTCTTGCTCAACCATGAAACCAATCTCCCACCAAGAAAGAAAGAACCACCACTAGTACTCTTTGATTCATCTACACATCCAACCCAATCAACATCTGTATAAGTACTAAGAGTGGAAACATTACTCTTAGGATACCATAGACCATAATTCCATGTACCTTTAAGATATCCAAATATCCTTTTTACAGCCATAAGATGTACTTATCTAGGGCCTACTTGAAATATAGCAACTAAACACACTGCATGCATAATATCTAGTTTGGTAGTGGTGAGATACAGTAATCTTCCAATCATGGATCTATATTTGCTCTAATTAGTCTTAGCAGATTCATCATCCTTGCTCAGCTTACATCTGGTTGCCATAGGAGTACAAACTGGTTTAGAATCTTCCATCCCAAAATTTTTCAACAACTCTTTTACATACTTAGATTGTGAAATGAATATCCCTTTATCGATTTGATTCACTTGTAGAAAAAGAAAGAAATTCAATTCACCAATCATAGACATCTATAATTCTTTCTGCATTTCTTCAACAAGCGTTTTACACATGCCATCATTTCCACCAAAAATGATATCACCAACATAAACAACTACAATCAACATCTTATTACCTTGTACTTTGAAGTAGAGATTACTTTCAATAGAACCTTTGCTGAATACTTGGTTTCTCAGATATCTATCCAGTCTTGCATACTAAGCTATGGGAGCTTGCTTCAATCCATACAATGCTTTCTTCAATTTACAAACTGTGTCCAGTTTGCTAGACAACTAGAATCCTTTAGGTTTCTCCATGTATACTTCTTCCTCCAACTCACCATTCAAAAAAGCTAACTTAACATCCATCTGATATACCTTAAAGTCCTTGTGGGCAGAAAATGCCAAAAACATTTTGATAGCTTCCATTATGGTCACAAGGGAAAAAGTATCTTCAAAATCTATACATTCAACTTGTAAATATCCTTTGCACACCAGTCTTTCCTTATTCCTTACTACTCCATTTTCATCTAATTTGTTTTGGAACAACCATTTAGAGCCAATCACATTTTTGTTCTCAGGTCTAGGGATTATTTCCCATGTCTGATTATTTTCTATTTGTTGCAGTTTCTCTTTCATAGCTCTCATCCAACTTTCATCTTCACATGCCTCTTTTATAGATTTAGGTTCTATTTTAGAAAGTAAACAAAAATTTACCTCAGTTGTAACTCTGCTTCTTGTCTTCACTCCATCACTCTTATCTCCAATTATCTAATTTCCTGGATGATTCTTCTATACATATTTAGGAGTCCTAATAGTAGGTTCTAGTTCATTCTCTTCTTCTTCTTCTTCTTCCACTTGTTCCTCTTCTTCTTTCTCTTTTTCTTCTTCCTTCTCTTTATTTTCTTTAGGTACATGTCCGTAGATAGGATCATCAAGTTCAACTTCACTTATCTCAATAGGTCTGCGTATGTCTTCATCAACTTTCACATTAGCACTTTCAATGATTTCTTAATATTTTGTTGAAGCATCTATAAGCCTTGCTAGTAGAAGAGTATCCAAGAAATATTCCTTGATCACATCTAGCATCAAAATTTCCAATATTTTCATCATCTCTTTTAATATAGTGCTATTTGCTTTCAAATACCTTAAAATATTTCATAGTAGGAGTCTTACCAGTCCATAACTGAAAAAGGTGTCTTTGTGCTTTTGTGTCTGATTTGAACTCTATTAAGAACGTAAATAGTAGTATGTATTGCCTCTCTCCAATACACATCTAGTACAGTAGATTCTTTCATCATAGTTCTAGCAGCTTCCTGAATTTTCATGTTTTTCCTTTCAACAACTCCATTCTGCT
This sequence comes from Sequoia sempervirens, assembly GCA_007258455.2. Classification (NCBI taxonomy): domain Eukaryota; kingdom Viridiplantae; phylum Streptophyta; class Pinopsida; order Cupressales; family Cupressaceae; genus Sequoia; species Sequoia sempervirens. The sequence continues at coordinate 306,230,021 of VDFB02000015.1, read as the reverse complement.
GAGGGGTTCTCAGAGCAGAGAACCATCTTTTTATACCATTCTTCTCACAAAATTCATTAAATTTACCAGAAGTGAATTCACCACCTCTATCAGATCTCAAACACTTGATTTTCAGATTTACTTCATTTTCCACTCTCGCCTTAAATACCTTAAACCTATCTAGGGCCTGATTCTTTTCTCTAAAAAAAGCAACCCATGTCATTTGAGTATAATCATCAATAAGAAACATAAAGTACCTCTCACCATTTAGGCTTCTAGTCCTGGTAGGACCACAAAGATCAGTATGAATCAACTCCAACATTCCAAAAGTAGAATATTCTTTTCCCTTAAAGCTACATCTTTTTTTCTTCCCTAATTGAAAACTTCTGCACATAGCATTAGGAGGTCTTGTAATTCTAGGTAGTCCTTGAACAATCTCCTTAGCATTGATCTTGACTAGGTTATCAAAATTCACATGTCCCATTCTCCAGTGCCATAACCAACTTTCACTGATTTGAGATACAAGGCAATCACCATCAACTCCTTTCAACTGATAGATGTTTCCATGAGTTCTTCTTCCAGCTGCAATCATATCCCCCTTTCCAGATCCTTTTCTAATTTCACAGGTATTGTTCTGAAACACAAGTTTAAAGCCATTGCTGCACATTTGACCAACACTCAAAATATTATGTCTCAAACCCTTCACATATTATACACCATCAGTATTATGCACTCCATCAAAACAAATTGAACCTTTACCATAAATCTTAGCTCCCGAGTCATCACCGAACATGACTAAACCACCATCATATTTCTCACGTCTAGTGAACTTACTCTTATCTCCAGTCATGCGATTAGAATATCCACTATCAATTACCCAGTAGTATTCATCCTGTCTTGCATGAAAAGTGGTAACCAAAGTACCTTCCCTCATATTCTTCTCAACCTCTGGAGCCTTCTTACTTACACATTTTCTAGAGTTAGTGGATACAGATTTATTTTCCAAAGCTAAAAACAAGCATTCACTATCAAAAACCTCATTGTCAGATTCGTCATCAGAAATACCTTCTTCCTTAACATAGTACAACTTCTTATACCTTTTATCCTTCCTATCCTTATCTTTATAATCCTTGTTCTTCTTATTTGTACCCCTATTCAGACATCTCAAAGCATAATGAACAATGCTACCACAACTAAAACATTTAAAGGGTAACATACCTTTGTATTTTCCAATGCATGTCTTCAACTTCATGGTGAAGTTTGCTTCCAATTCTTCATCTTTTCAATTCGGTTCTTCAATCTTCAAAGCCTTGAATTCCATTTTTGTCTTCTCTTCTACCTTTTCATCTTTTTAGAACTTTCTTTTCTCAAATGCTTGCAAGGTACCACATAGTTCTTCTAGAGTATACTTCTTAGGATCATATATTTCTTCAATAATAGAGATCTTGTCGCTGTAACATTCTGGTAAAGTGATCAAGATCTTCTCAATTATATCTTCATCTGCTAGTTTTCCTCCTTGATTCCTAACATCATTAGCTACCAGTTCAACTCTCTAAAAGAAGCTTGTAAGTTCTTCACCATCTTCGATCTTCAGGTTCACAAATCTGTGCTTTGCTACCAACCTCTTTGTTAATTTAACCTTTTCATTTCCTTCATACATGTCTTCCAACTTTTTCCAGACCTCATATTTAGTATCCAGAGAATTAACCTTGACTCGCTTAGTTTTAGATAAACCACTACAAATTGCATTCTTCATCTTCTCATTTTCTTCATAAGTAGAGATCTCATTTGCCAAATTAACACCACTAGATGAAAGTGTATACTTGTTCTCAACAGCCTTCCAGGTCTTAAAACCAAGAGAGATAATGTATCCTCTCATTTGTCCCTTCTAGTCATTGTAGTCAGTTCCATCAAACATAGGGATTTCCAATTTGTGTGTCATTGGATCTTCCTTAAGTAGTTAAGCTCTACATAAGAAACCACAAGCTCTGATACCAATTGTTAAACATGCGCATGACAACTGAGAGGGGGGGTGAATCAGTTGTCACACAAATTAAAACTTAAAATTTAATCACTTATCAAATATTCAACCACACTATTCTGTTATTAAATATGAGCATGAAACATAAATAACAGAAAGAAAATCAACATAATGAACACCATATTTTTATGTGGAAAACTCAATGAGGGAAAAACCATAGTGAGGGTTAACTCACAATATAAAGATTATGAAAAGGCTCATTGCCAAGGGCTCACTCAAAAGAGGACTCACTGTCCAAGTACAAAGGCTCATTGCCTACAAAAGGACTAACTATCCAACAGGGAGGCTCACTTCCTATAGATACAAAAGAGAATAAAAGATTCACCACTGCAATTAAAGCACATTTGTAGGATTACAAAAACCTTCAATTCACTTCTTCAACACAACTCATACACACACTTCTGCTCTGATGATTTGTGGCTTAGTTTCATCACTTTGCATCACACTGTCATACAACTCTTCACAATTCAACTTTCTTTTATACCATTCTCAAACTTAGAACATTTACCAAGGTCGACCACAAAACAACATTTCAAAAATTAAAATTAGGTCAAAAACTCAAAATTTCCGTGGTGGAAAGGAATACGAGTGGATCAGTAAAAAATATTTTCTTGAACCATCTGCACACTTCCTTAATTGAATTTTATTCTTCAAATAAAGTGTAAACACCAGGTCGGCCAAACCTAATGAAAACATAGAAAAAATTTATGCACATGCTTCCCAACAATAAGATGACATGAAAATGACACAACACACATCAATATGCATGAGAGTAAATCTCAGAATCTTCCACATACATCCGTAGTAAAAACAACATACTTCAATCACTGAATCCTTTTCACTAGTCAGTTTGGGTTGTGCAAACACATACAGGAATACTAAAAAATGACTTCCATATTATCAAACTCCAAACCTCTTTGCCAGAGAAAAGAAAATACTTTCACAAGACATATCCCAGATTCACATGTCTGAAACAAAATAATGGAGGACTGCAGAGCAGAAACATTTCTCCTAGTCCACAGAAGATCAAAACTTGCCAAACAGACCACATATCGGTGAACAAAACTTTCATGTACCATCTCACTAGAGGCTGAAACTCAACATATGACACCGGTAAATCCTTATTAACAATCCTTCAGATCCACACAAGCATAGGATCAACACAGGAGAAACGTGGAGCACATACCAGAGCATATTCAACACATTCAACACTTTGACTTCTCTTCTTTATTTAATTTTCTCAAAAGAACTTGAAAGCTCACTAATACTACTCATTTGCAACACCATAAAGATAGCTCCATGTACTCACTACATCTTAGAAGTGTCTCAGCTATACATGTACAAACATCAACATTCTGAACTATGTTGACATCAATGACAACACCACCAAGCTAGCTCATATTTGTAATAATAACCAATGTGCCATATTTAAACACATACTTCTTTTTCTTGATCTATTTTAGGTTTTCCATTAGTTGTTTCCTAAGCAACTCACAAAGGTCATAATCAGCTCCATTCTCTATGGAAAAAACTAAGTTGTCTCAGTTGGTGTAGTAGATTTTATATCCAATGATCATGGAAGCATACCTAACAACAAAGTTTTTGATAGGGTTTACAATGAGGGATCTTTGGTCAAATTTTGCACCTATTTTCTCCATCACATCCTTGTTTTTGATAGATTTTAGGACTGGAATCGGTCTAGTGGAGGATAGACTGGTGATTTCTCTAATCACTTCCTTTTGTAATCATATGAGACATGTCTCTCCAAACAAATTGATCATGAATTCTACTTAGTGCAATTTTGATCCACTTGTTATCATAGAAAAATTTCAACATGAATTCTACTTAGTGCAATTCTAATCCACTTGTTATCATAGAAAAAGTTCAAAAACCATTTCCACACATCCAATTTCTTCTCGGCTAGGGCTTTGTACTTTGGATTCAATGTGAAATTTTCATCAACTAACTCATTTTCCCATACATCTCTAAACTTTCTAGGAGAATTCTCATCCTTCCTTCCATGGATATATACCCTAATGTCCTCTATTGGTAGGACCCCATATGGAATGTGCGAGAAAGCACCTAGAGGGTCATCTTTTATGGCTCTCACAAGGCATCTCTTAAATTTTGGTTGGGGTTTCTCACAAAATTCAACAACCTTGGGTGTAGCCATTGCAATATGTATTCAAACTGATTTCAAACACAAATTCTTGAATCTAGGGCACACAAGATTTGCTAAATACCTTTTTAACTTGCTCGGTGAATTAGGGTTTTGATGCTCTACAAATTTGAATCACTTTTGAACTCTTCAAATTCTCCTTTTGCTACTCTATTCTCCTTTGAATCCTTTTGATGAAATGAATTTTCCTTAGAAATTTTTCTTTTAACTCCTCGATTTGACCTAAATTTGTAATAAATGCTTCAATTCATAAAGCTAGAAAACCTAAAATTGTATGCATAGTCAGCTTCTGAAGCTCTACAAATATCTGAATTGACATATTTTCTTCTATAGTTTTCACCAATAGATCGAGCATGTTGTTCTTCATCACATAACTTTATGTTGTAGCTTCAACTCATCTTTTATGGCAGGGACATATAAGATATTCATTAAAGCTCCCCCTAAGCCATAAATCTTGGCTTAGTTATCAGAGGAAACATTTGCACTAGAGGGTGGTATAGATTCTTCCTTTTTCTCAATCTCCTCTTTCTTTCTCTAGATCTTTTCCATTTCCTTCTTTACATCAATCAGATCAATATTTTTGGCTAGTTCATTTCTCTTTATTAGATTATCCTTCCTTGTGTTTTTGGTTATGCAAAACTTGGAAATATGTCTAGGTCTATTGCAATTGTGACATACGACATTCTTTTGAACAACATTCCTTCCATTCATCCTAGATCTGGATTGATTAGCCCTGTGTCTAAATTCATAGCATGTATAACAACAACCATTAAAAGGTTGAATGATTCTACCATTTTTATATGCAGTCATTATTTGACTTCTACATTCACTTGCTCTATGTACAAATTTCTTGCATGTAAAGCATTGACCAGTAAAGGATGGAACATTTTGATTCACTTTGCTTCTACATTCCATTGCTCTATGTCCAAATTTATTGTAAGAATACCAAAAGCCATTGAAAGATGGGTACCTTTGAGCATTTGGTTGTCTGATTGAAGGGCTTCTAGCATTATTTATTTGATTCCTTGCCATTGTTCTTCTTGTCTTTGGTATTCTTTGGTTCATTGATCTTATTTGAATTAGGTGTCTAATCTGCTTTTGAGCTTTCACCTTTTTCAAGTCCCAAACCACCTTTGTCTTTGGATGCTTTCTGACTTGCAATCAACTCATCAAGCATTGTAGAAATTATCTTGAATTTATCTTCATGACTTCTTGCTTTCTCTAGATCTGATATCAGATTTACCACTTCTTTTTCAAGCCTCATGCATTCATTAGATTTTATTTTCACTATTGCATTTAGATATTCCTCAACTATTTTATTTTCTTCAATTTACACTTTCAATCTAGTGATGTATTTATTTGCTTGCTTCAATTGTTCATTGACTTCCTTATGCCTTTCTTTGAACTTCTTGATTTTCTCTCTCAATTTTCTGATGCATTCATTTTCTTCTTTAACATTTTCCTTCAGATCTCTGTTTTCACCTTCAACTTTTTCAAGATCTTCAAGAGAAACTTTGAGTTCTCCATCTTTGTCAAACATGCAATATTATTTTGTGTGTTCAGTATTAGGAATATCTTTCAAAGGAATAGGAAACTTTCTATCAACCATGTGTTCAATCTCCAAGATCTTCCCAAAGCAGTCAAGCTCCTTCCAGGGATCCAAGCTCTTATACCAATTGTTGAACACCTAAAATATTGAGAGGGGGGGTGAATCAGTATTCTATTAAACCATTCAAACATTAGCCATCCATTTATCAAAGCACATTCAATTGATATAAGAAAAGAAGGCATGAAACATCCATAAAAACACATAACACATGGATACCGAGATTTTTATTGGAAAACCCAAAATGGGAAAAACCACGGTGAGGGTTAACTCACAATATATTATATACAAATATATTATATTACAAAAATTCTCATTGCAGGTGGACTCACTATCCAATGGAATCATTGCCAATAGATAATAAGATAGAAGAAAGAAGTGTTGAACACCTAGAATATTGAGAGGTGTGTGAATCAATATTTCTTTAAACCAATTAAACATAACCCATCCAATCAACAAAATAGAAATAACTACAATAATGAAAGAAAGCATGAATATGACCACAAAATAACATGACACATGAACACCAATATTTTTACATGGAAAACCTAAAAGGGAAAAACCATGATGAGGGTTAGCTCACAATATAATATATATCCAGATATAAGATATTATAGAAAGGCTCACTACTAGGATAGACTATCTAGAAAAAGCCTCTCAACCCACATAGAAAGAACACAGAAGGGTTGGAAACACTACCTATTTGAACTAATAAAATAGAATATATCATATGTCAGATTACAGATCCATTGAAGTACAAAATGATCTTTACACTCATCCAAATCAATACTCTACTCTGTACACTATCTGCTCAATACTGCATCACACACATGTAGGTGAACCACCATACATGTCATATATCGCATACAATCTACCCTACTACATCATTCACCACATTTGCAAATCATAATTTTTCTACACACTCTTCTCTTATATACTCACCACTTCTTCAAACCTTCGGTGTTGATCTCATATATATATATCCACATTAGGTGTAACTTCAATTAGGTCAGCCTAATTAGAAGTAACACATAAAATTAAGCATGTCGTCCTCAAAGCATTTTATCCACACTTAGTGCCTAAATCCAAAATTCAATTTACATCAAAATAGGTTAGCATTGACCTAATATAGATCCCATATAAGATAGAGTTACTTGCTTATCCTCCACAAGACATCAAATGTACTAGGTCAGCCCAAAATAGACCTAAACACAAAATCTTCGAGTGTACGTGTAATTTGCAAAACATGCAACCTTAAAGCTCGATCTTCATTCAAATTCATATTCAACCATTTATTAACTTATCTTCATCATCACAAAACAAAATAATTATCAACGAAGAAGTGCGAAATCTCCCACATTGGTACACTGTACAAAAGATATCAACGATATACAAGGCTACACACTATCATTCATATCTTTTTGGAAACTTTATATAATATCACAAAAAATTGAACATTGTTGCATCTGGTAAACTCAAAGTTGTAGTTATAATTTTAGAATATTATACCAACATGTAGTGAATTGTGGACCCAAAATACGATGCACTGAACCACAAATTTTTTAGAGGAAATACTTAGCCAACTTCTTGATAGACCAAACTTTTCGAATCAACTTGTACTGTACATAAGTCACCAACAATACTTCCACATTATGTTAGGATGATCATAACAATATTGAAATCAATTACAACACTAGATCAAGCAATATATACACCTCATGCTCATGTTTCCAAACAAAATCATCAATGAAAAATTTGCAACTTCCAACAATATCCCCCTTTGTCATTGATGGAAACATGCATATCAAAAACATTTTTTGAAAGCTTGACTCAAAACTTGTCTCCCCCTTACACATATCTCTCCCAAAAGGATTTCTTCAATATCTCTCCCCAAAATGTTTTGACAAAAATGTTTGTCCACGGAAATTGGTCACTATCTGAACCAAGGGGATTTCTAAAAAAGTTTGAACCATACGACTGATTCTGAATAACCAACCTCTCTGCTTGCCCACCATCATCTCACCCAATTTCCCTTGATCTCATTCTATGTGTGGGTGCAAAAGAAATGGATAGGGGCCTTCCTTGTTCAATAGGAAAACTCCTCATCTTGTCTGTCGGGTTCCCTCCCCATCTAGGAAAAGCTGGCATAGATAGGTTTGGACCTGATCGACTTATTATTCCCCCTTTAACATCAATGGAAAAAGGGTGTGTAAAGAATAGATATACCCCCCCTTAGAGAATCAATCAAAAAATAACTTTTATGCAATAAGGGATTCTGAAAACATAGAAAAATGCATAGAAGTAAGATTTGTCAACCTGAAGATGTTGACCCTTTGAGCTTCTTCAAAATTTCTTTCCAAGTAGATCTTCCTTCTTCCTAAATCCTTTTTGCTTCTACTAGAGTCCTGCACTATAATTCAAGCTCCATTAGTGTCTCTTCTCCTTCTTCCACAATATTGGGATTGAGTTTTATCTATGAGATTTTATCGGTACTGGAAATGGCACTTGAGATAGGAGTATGCTTTATCTTCAATAAGTCCCTTAGCATCACATATTGTCTGATTGTTTCTTCTCTCTAATTCTACAAAGTAAAGAAGTTGTCATGTAGTTGCACAATGCTAGTCTAGGTCTGATTATCCCTATCTTTTGCTTGATCATAAGTATATACTTCACAACTTATTTGTGTTTCAATTGAGCTCATGGCATCCTTTATGCTTCATGTGTGATTTGACCATTTCAAGCAATATGAAAGTAGGTTTTGTGCTTCTTCTTCATAGGTTTGAGCATCCTTCAAAAATTTCATAACTCTATGATGTGCACTTGCACATTTCCGTGTGATACCCTCTAGATTCTTCTCTGCAAGCCTTACCTCTTATTCACTTCTAGCTTTTCCTTTTAGTTTAGAGACATATACTTTGAACAAATCAATCAAGGGTCTAAAATATTCTATAGTAAATAATGGTGCATCAAATTTTTCTCCAGGGGTTATCTCTTGTACTAATGCTTTTATGGCTTCATCCATATCTTGTGCATTAATAGTTCTAACTCCAGTCTCATGCTCATGTTGAGCATCATCTATGCGAATTATTCCTTCTTCAACATTAGTATCTTCTTGCTTTGTAACTTCTTGTTTAACTTCAAATAGAGGATTAATAGTGCTCATTGTCTTCTCACCTATTCTCCTAGAGCTATCAAAGGCTTTAACTCTAGTCCTATCCTCTAACCCTAATCTTCTGAGATCTTTGGGGCTTCTTAGAAGAACTTCTACATAGTGAACAACTTCCACTTCAATCACTTCATAGTCTAGTTTAGAGATCCAAATAGTTCTAGGCTCAATTGCTTCCATAAAGAAAAATCAGCGGAGATAAGAAAATTAATGTCTCTTAAGTAACTTCCTAGCATACTCTTAGGAATTCACACTCTTTCATTCATTCTCCTTTGAAACATTCCAAAGAATGTTGTAAGAGCATCATCTTGAGCATTTGGACCTCCAAGTCTTCTCATATGATTTGCTATCTGATGTGCAACAGGTTCTAAATTTGTCCAATCTACTTTCCCAACCACTGATACTTCCTTCATAAAGTAGAAAAGTAGACAAATTATCAACATTCCATACCTAAATGTATGCTTCTTGTTCTTCTTGATCTCCTTCAGGTCTTTTATCAATTGTTGTCAGAGTAATTTACAAAGATCATAGTCAACACCATTTTTTATCATATCTTTTGCAATGTGAATGGAAATAATAGAGACTCCATTGTCTCTATTTGGATGATAAATTTTGTGACCTATAAGCATTGTAGCATACCTGCAGATGGTCAAATTTCTTATCATGTTCAAAGTGAGTTCCTTTTCATCAAGGGTAGCATCTATCTTCTCCATTATACCCTTGACTTTGATAGATTTTTTGTCTGGAATTGGTTCGGAGCACCACAAAATAGTTACATCTCTAATAGCTTCTTTGGTTATTGAGTACAGGTCATCAGTCCATATAGATTCATCATGAATTTTGATTAACACCATTTTTATGTACTTCTCTTTATCTTGAAATGATGGAAACTTTTGCAACACATCCAACCTTTACTTACTTAGGGATTTGTATTCTAGTTTTATGGTATCTTCATTCTCTTCCAATTCTCCTATCCATATAAGAAATAGCCTACCAAAGGAAACTTCTATTTTCCCATGAATATACACTTTAATGTCCCCAGTGGGTAAAACTCCATAGGGAGTGCTAGAGAATGTGCCTGCAGGATCTTCTAATAAAACTTTGATAGTATGCCTTTTAAGTTCAGGTTGTGGTCTCTATAAGACATCTACAACCTTCGATCCTTCAATTGCATTTAAATTTATTTTTAAAGAAAAATTCTAGAGGACTAGAATATGAAAATATACCTCTTAAGCAAATCGATGAATTTAGAGTTTTGATATTCATATATTGGGAGATGTGTCGAACCCTTCAACTTCTTCTTCTACACCTCTCTTCCTCTTCACATGTATATAATAAAATTAATTTTTCTTCCCAAGCACACTTTTAACTCTTTGATTTGACCCATTTCAACAATAAATGCTTTAGACAAAAAGCTGGTAAAATTTGAAACCTTGTATGCACAGTCAATTTTTAGAAGGTCTGTAAATTTCTGCAATAGACAATTTTATTTTGTAGTTTTCACCAAAATATTCAAACCATTAATCTCCATCTTATATCTTCATGTCAAGCTATGACACATTATATCAACATAGGGTCATACGATTTTCTATAAATCCCCCCCTAAGATGTAGCTTCAGGCTTAGTTATCAGAGGAAACATTTGCACCAAAGATCGATACAATTTCTCCCTTGTCCTCAATATCTTCGTCTCTTCTTTCTTTCTCCGTATCTTTTCCATTTCCTTCTTCATTTCATTCAGATCAATCTTCTTAACTAGTTCATATTTATTCATAGGATTATTCTTCCTTGTGTTCTTATTTCTGTAAAATTTAGCAATATGTCTAGGCTTTTTGCAGTTGTTGCATATGATATTTCTCTTATAATAGTTCCTTCCATTTGTTCTGAATTTGCATTGATTAGATTTTTGTCCAAATCCATAACATGTATAGTAGTAACCATTAAAATATTGAATCATTCTAACATTGTTGTATCTATTCATCATCTAACTTTTGCATTCACTTGCTCTATGTCCAAATTTCTTGCATGTAAAGCATTGTCTAGTAAAAGATGAAGCATTTTGATTCATTTTGCTTCTACATTCCACAACCCTATGTCCAAATTTCTTACAAAAATAACAAAGACCATTGAAACATTGGTACCTTTGAGTATTTGTTTGTCTGATAGGGGTTCTTCTAACATTGCTTCTCTGATTCTGAAACTTTCTAGAGTTCCTTTTTCCTTCAACTTTCTCAGGTTCACTGATCTTCTTTGCATTAGATGTCTAATATGCTTTAGAGCTTTCTCCTCTTTCAAGTCCCAAACCTCCTTTATCTTTAAATTCATTATGTCCAATAATCAACTCATCGAGTATTGTAGAACTTGTCTTAAATTTTTCTTCATGAATTCTTGCTTTTTCCAGATCTGATCTCAGATTTACCACTTCTTTTTTAAGTCTAGTGCACTCATTAGTCTTGGTTTTTACCATTGTATTCAAGAATTCCTTAGTTCTTTTCTTTTCTTCCACTTGTACTCTTAGTCTGTTGATGTCTTCATTTGTTTGCCTCAATTGTTCATTGACTTCCTTATTCCTTTCCCTAAATTTCTTGATTTGCTCTCTTAGTTTCCTGACGCATTCATTTGCCTCTTTTAGATTTTCCTTCAAGTCTCCATTCTCATTTTCAATTCTGTTAAGATTTTACAAACTTTGAGTTCTCCATCTTTTTCTAGCATTCAATCTTTTTTTGTGTATTCAATTGTAGAAATTTCTTCCAGGGGAGTAGGATACTTTCTCTCAGCCATGTGTTTAGACTCCAAGATCTTCCCAAAGTGGTCAAGCTCCTTCTAGGGATCCAAGCTTTGATACCAATTGTTGAACACCTAGAATACTAAGAGGGGGGTGAATCAATATTCCTTTAAACCAATTAAACATAACCCATCCAATTTATAGAATAGAAATAACTGCAATAATTTAAGAAATAATGAATACTACCACAAAATCACATGACACATGAACACCAATATTTTTACGAGGAAAACCCAAAATGGAAAAACCATGGTGAGGATTAGCTCACAATATATTATATCTAGATATAAGGTATTACAAAAAGGCTCCAACCCATAGAGAAAGGATAAAGAAGGGTTGGAAACACTACCTATTTGAATTGATATAATAGCATCTATCATATGCAAGATTGGAAACCATTGAAGTACAAAATTATCTTCACTCATCTAACTCAATACTCTTCTTTATTCACTATTTTCTCAATACTGCATCACACACATGTAGGTGAACTACCATACATGTCATATATCACATATAATATTCTTTGTTACATCATTCACCACATTCTCATATCATAATATTTTTTACACACTCTTCTCAAGTCTCCACTCACTACTTCAAACCTTTGGTGTTGATCTCATATATATATCCACATCAGGTGCACTCAAAACATTTTATCCACACTTAGTGTCTAAATCCAAAATTCAATTCACATCAAAATAGGTTGGCTTGGACCTAATATAACTCCGATATAAGATTGAGTTTCTTGCTTATCCTCCACAATACATCAAACGTGCTAGGTCAGCCCAAAATAGACCTAAACACAAAATCTTCAACTATACATGTAATTTACCAAATGCGACCTTAAAGCTCAATATCCCTTCGAATTCCTATTCAATTAACATTTATTAGCTTATCTTCATCATCATAAAATAAAATAATTATCCACAAAGAAGTTGTTGGAAAAATAATGACAACCAACTAAGAGGGGGGATGAATCAGTTGTCTCAGAAATTTAAGCTTTATCTAACTTAACTTATCCTTAATATTAGATTTGATGAATGAACAATTAACCATAAGCAATTAACACATCAGAGAGACAAATAACACCAATATTTTTGCGTGGAAACCCTGCTAGGGGAAAAACCACGTTGGATGTTAGTCAACAAGATTATACTCTATGAGAAGTATAAAAAAAAATAATAAAGAGAATGCACATGCATTCAAGCGCACTGCCTAGAGCTCATTATTCAATTACAAAAGAGGACTCACTATCCAACAATAGGGTTTGGATTAAAACCATCCAAGATGTGAATTGAGAAAATAGCTTCTTTACAAGCCTTATTACAGTTCCAATTAAGCTCAACAATTTATCACACTTCACACAATCTTCTTCACTCTGCTCAGTAATGATATTTGCACATACACACATAGGAGCACATGAAGCATACTTTCCATTGATCACACAATCGCTCTTATATATCTGCTATAGGAGATTCCATCACAACTTCGTTGACTAAGAAAAATAAATTATATTGGTAATGTCGGGCCAAATTAACAACTAGATTTTTAATGCGAACCCACCAAGGTTGGCCACAACATAGTGGTGACCCAAATTAATATCTCCAACATAAAAATACTTTAATTAATTGATGCAGGAGCATCCAGTGGTGTAAGGTCAATCTTGCATCACCCAAAAATAGTTAAATTTCAAGTTTCTCAGTTTTTAGATGTTTCTACATTTTTGGATACCCTTTTCGTCATAGTGAAATTCCCAATTTATGGTTTTTATTTTCTATTCCTGGGTTGAAAGATATTGCAGTTTTAGTTTCCTAGATTTGCACCTGAAAATCTTCTGAGTTAGATTTGAGACACTTAGAGCTCCCAGATCGGCCCTAAAACTTGTTGAAGTTGGTGTAGAAAATTTTGAGCACGTTATTAACTTCGAGACCTTTCCAACGGTTCAAACGGTTCACGAATCGGAGTCCCGGATCAAAAGTTATGGCTCCGGGAAGTTGGTGCACTTTCTAGAAGAGATAATTGCAAATGTTCTTTTAAAATTTGAACTTCAAGTTATAATTTTTTGGCGCCAAACCACCTAAACTCAAATTTAAATGTTGTTTTGGCTCCAAAACTAAAGAGGAGCCCTATTTATGGGCAGGTTTCTAATTTTTGGGTAACTTTTTGGGGACAAGCTCACATATTGCAAAAGGGTGATTCTGTAGCTTTCTGTAACTTGCATGTGTTGTAGAACTTGGGGATTTGAGATCCTCTGCATGTAAGAAGCTCCATTTTCTAAATAATAAAATTATTCTCTTGTTAGTGGGTTATTTTCTAAGTCTTGGGCTGCGCCCTCATCAAGTGGTATCAGAGTGGGTTTTCCTGAGCATGTGGATAGATCATCGATCGTGAGGCAGTTCACACCAGAACCGTGGTTGTGGTTCGAGGTCAAGAAAGATGCCTCCAAGAGTGATGCCTGGTAGGCATGGTGGTGCCAGAGGTGGTTGAGGTAGCAAAAATGCTGGTGGAAGAGATGCACTGGCAGCCCTCCAAAGACAACTGATGTGTTACAAGAGCAGTTGAGGAGAGGGTTAAACCTGAGGGAGGAAAGTGAGGATGAAGGAGAGGAAGAAGGTTCAAATGTAGAGGAAGAAGAAGTAATTGATCAAGACCAAATGCGGCTAATAAGGGCTATTTCAAAGATCGGGAAAAGACCCAGAAAAAAGTCCCCAGTTATTCCAAAAGTCTAAACCGGAAGAGTTGATCGACTGGATCAATGAGCTAGAAGAATATTTTGAGTATGAGGAAATAGAGGACCCAGATCGGGTTAAGTTTGTGAAAATGAAGCTGAAGGGCCATGCCAGTATTTGGTGGAAAGAGGTCCAGTTGGAAAGAAATCAAAGAGGAAAAGGAAAGATCACCAGATGGGATCGCATGATAGAGAAACTAAAGAAGCAACTCATACCAGTGGACTACGAGTTAGATCTGTTGAAGAAAATGCAAGGGTTGAAGCAAGGAAGCAGATCCATGAAAGAATATATTGAATATTTTCACAAGATAATAATTAGAATGGGTCACATAGAGGCAAATAAGGAGAAGGTAGCCCGATATCTTAATGGGTTACGACCGAGCATTTAGGAGGAGTTAAGCCTAGTTAGAATGACCACCATTGAGGATGTGTATCGGTTTTCTCTAAAGGTGGAAGAGAAGGTAAACAAAATATTTGATGGCAAGCAAAAAGGACGAGGAGGTAAAAGTGGAAGGGGCAGTGGAAGACCTTCAGGAAGCCGAAATTATGATGAAAAGAAAAGTGAAGATGTAGGTACCAGCCAAAGCCAAAGGAATGACAACTTCTACTGCCCTCGTGATCAAAACAGTGGTGATCAAAGAGGTAGAGGATGAGGGAGATATGGACAAGGATCTAGAAGAGGTGGTTTCAAAGGAACGTATTTCCAGTGTGGTGAAGAAGGGCATTGAGCCTATGAATGTCCACAACACCAAAGAAGGGCAGAAAAAAGGCCAGAAGGTCATGGAAGGGTTGCACATGTAGATGGGGAGGCCCAATCTGAACATTCAGATGATACTGAAAGGGGAGAAGCCCTAGTGATTAGGAGAGCCCTGGTGACTGATTAAAAGGAACCAGAATAGAGGAAGAATCTGTTACGCACAAGGTGCAAGTGTGAAGGAAAATGTTGTGATGTCATTATTGATGGTGGGAGCACCGATAATATGGTGTCAGAAGAGATAGTCACAAAGTTGAAGCTAAAGAGGGAAAGACACCCGCATCCATATCAGATTGCCTGGTTGTAGAAAGACCACAAAGTTTTGGTCAATGAGCAGTGCCTAGTAAAGTTCAAGATCAGGAGCTACCATGATGAGGTACTCTGTGATATCATCCCCATGGATGCATGTCACATGTTGTTGGGGAGGTTGTGGCGATTCGATAGGCGAGCTATACATGATAGCCATGAAAAAACTTATTCCTTGACAAAGGATGGGGTTCGTCACAAGTTGAAACCACTGAAGGAGACCAAAGAAAAGGTATGCAGTAGTGCTAGAATTTGTTATGTAGATGGAAGAAATTTTTTAAAAGGTATAAAGAATGAACATGTGTGTTATGCATTGATTCCTAGAGTGAGTAAGGAGGATAGTGAGAAGGTTCCAGAAGAAGTTTCTGGGATGTTGGATGAGTTTCAGAATATTGTGTTTGATAATGTACCCGAGGGTTTACCACCAATAAGGAAGATCAGTCATCAGATTGACTTGATTCTTGGAGCTAGTTTGCCAAATAAGGCAGCTCATAGAATGACTCCAGTAGAAAATGAGGAGTTGAACAGACAAGTTCAAGAGTTGTTGAGAAAGGGTTTGATACGGGAGAGTTTGAGTCCATGTGCAGTACCTACAGTACTAGCACCAGAGAAGGATGGGGAGTGGAGGATGTGTATAGATTCCTGAGCCATAAACAAGATAACAATCAAGTACATATTTCCCCTACCAAGGATGGATGACCTGATGGACTTGTTGATGGTGTTTTTTGCATAGCAACAACTCAGACAAAATGCAATATGCTATCTCTCTTGAAAGGTTATTTTCAACAATAAATCACTGAAAATCACCCCAAGGTCTCTTGGGTGTCAGGTCATGACAATGCATAAACAACTCAGATAATATGTGAAAATGCTGGTAATCACAAGGGGCCTTACAAATGAACAATGCTGGAAGTGGATTTTCATCAGATGCAACAATGTAGTGATGCTTTCAATCCTAAAACTAACCCAGATTAAAAATAAACAGCAAAAGAGATAAGGGTTCAGACAAATTTCTATTCTATTCTAACTCCTAAGATTAACAATGCAAATGATAAACACTTGAAATGGACCAATCCCAACGAAAACCAATCTTTGCTTGACCAAGATTAATCTGCAATCTTACATAAACAGTGCAATATTCTAAGGTTTTAAAGATATTTAGATTATGAACATTCGCCCAAGACAACCCAATTGTAGTTGTGTTATCACAGAATCTAGCAGCGCTTGTTCCATGGATAACCCCTACGAAACTTGTCCGTTTCCTACGATTCTTGAAGTTCAAGTACGCATAACGAAGTGATTTTCAAGCCACCTCAAAATTCATTCCAAAGTCTTGAATAGTCAATTCGAGCATTCCCCCATGTTCACCTCGCGAAGACCTTTGAAACGAGCTCCTTCGCGAAGTCTCACTATTCGTACTTAGTGAATTGCAAAAAATGCAGTGGCACTGAAAAAGTGCACTCCTGCCCTGAAGCCAAAATTGGCTAAGTCTAGAAAATGCAAGGGCGCTAAAATTTAGCGCCCCTGCATGAAAGTGAAATTTCTGAAAATGTAATAGCTCTAAATTTTAGCGCCATTACACTTTTTCCTGACACTTAAACTTTTTCTGGCCTTGGCGTGTTTCTTCATCTTTTTCGCATTTTTCGTCAATCATGCCACTTTTCGTGCCTAAATTTATTGCTCGAATTGAGTTAGGTTTTTGATTTTCCTTTTCACTTAAAGGTGTTAATTCGCCATTTTCATTGTTTATGTTTTATGTTCTTTCCTCTCTTCCTGCTGGGCGAGTTTTCTTCAAACTGCAAATACATTTTTTGAGTTTTTCGACATCCCTCTCCAGCATTTTTTGCATTTCATCTTTGTAAGTTGTTACCCTTTCTTTCTCTTTATTCTCCATTTTCAATGGCAACTCTATGCAGACAAACACTTTGCAAATCCTGAGCACCGTTTTCATTCACCATTACATCCATTTTCCAAAATCATGTCTCAGATGCAGAAGCGCTAAAATTTAGCGCCTTGACATGTTGAACATGTTGAAATAAATTCTAACTCTGAGAAATGCAGGAGCGCCATTTTTTAGCGCCCCTGCATCAAAGATTGAAATCTTCAAAAATGTAAGGGCACTGAATTTTGGCACCCTTACACTTTTCACAATCTTTTTCCAGACTTAGTCATTTTTGTGCAATGGAGCTGAATTTTAGCACCTTTGCACTTTTCTTCCAGACTTAGTCATTTTTTGTGCAATGGAGCTGAATTTTAGCACCTTCACACTTTTGGCAGTTTTTATCTTAGTCTCTTCAAACTCGCTCTATTTCCATTCCGAACCCCGTTTCTTCACTCCCGCATCATTTTTTCGTGCCTAGTTGCTCGTTTCACGCTTGCTCAACATCGTTTCTCGCTTCACGCTTCCCAATGCTACTTTTTCTGCTAATTCCTGTTGATTCACCATCCTTGCAGTTTCTCTCCAGATCTCGTCAAGTGATCCCGAAGGTGATGTCCTTTGATCTTGGTTCTTCCAAATAAAATGTTCATGCAGGAGACCAGGAAGAAGTATGAAGACTCCGCGCACAAGCAAAGAAACATGAAGAAACTTCCTGTTCTCCAGTGTTAGACATTTCCAGTGCATCCCTTTATGCATCTTGTAAATATTTCTTGACATTTTTGAATGTCTTTTTGTAAATTGTAACTACACCAAGATCAAAGATGTAATATTTCAAAAATAAATTACACTTTGACTTTGGTCAAAGTTAGGTGAGATCTCCTAAAATCGCTCACCTAACTTTCCTTGATTTTCTCAATCTCTTTCCTTATTTTGCTCATCCCTCTCTCTATATAATGTGAGGGACTTTCATTATAAATTATCTTTTAGCCTTTTGCAACGAAGTGCTGCCCTTTTGTAAGCAAATTTGTGAAACTTTGCGTTCATTCTTTGTGAATGAGATTCAATCAATAAAGAAAAGGATTGCAAGCCAAACTTTGTGTTGGATTCGATACTTTTGTAAGTTGATCTGATTTGGTAGTGATTAGTTCGAGGAATCTGAAAGACTCTAAGTAGTTGATGTAAACTTTGTGTTACATTCGTTATTTAGATTGCATTGTATTTCTTTTATCATTGGTTGAATGATCTATAAGACTTTGTGCTTATAATCATTCATACTCTTGCATGTTCTTGTTGAATAATCTACAAGACTTTGTGCTTGTAATTATTCGTAGTCTTGGATACTTTGTCGAAGGATCTACAAGACTTTGTGCTTGTAATCATTCGTGCTCATTGATACTTTTGTTGGATGATCTACAAGACTTTGTGCTTGTAATCGTTCATGCTATTCGAAGAATTGTTGCGTCTAAGAAGACTTTGTGCTTCTAACATAGCAAACAGTACGTTTATGCAGATCCAACATTGATAAAGCTACAGAACGACTTTGTGCCTTCGTGAGCTTTCCCTTTTTAATTTATTTGTTTGTTGTTAATTACTTCTGGTATCTCTACGCTTCGCTTTGACGAGATAGGGATATCGGCATTACTGCTAGTTGTTCATTTCAAGTTATCAAGAATTCGGAACTTCCAACACTTGAAGCATTGTAAACATGTTCTTTGAAAAAAGAGAGAAGGATGAATGTAACACACCCCCCCCCACTCTGTGAATTTCGTGTACATTTTGTAATTACTTGTGTGATTTACTATTGTTTCTCTTAGCAGTAAGAAGGGCGCCTCCCCTTTCCGAGAGGAGAGATTCACATCTCACATAGCTGTGGCTGAAGTCCAAGTTGTGTAATCTATCGAAAGCTGATTACATAATTTTCACCCAACAATTTTTTGGCGACTCCGCTCGAGATACGATACGCATTCTAAAGCCTCATGCTTTCGTTTGAAGTATACCTGTGTCCTTTTCTATTGTAATTTATTTTCTTGTAAGTTTTTCAAGCTTTCACCAAGCACATGTAAATGGCTTCTCAAGGTCCTTGGGGAAATGCTTTTGGTCTGTTGAGCCTAGTTCTACCCTTACATGCTGTTCCTGAAGGCCCACGGAAGAACTTTCCCAAGTTTTTTGGTGATGGACAACATCCTTATGAGCACGTTGCTGCTTTCTACATTGCTTGTGGAGTTCATGGTGTTGAATACGAAGATGTATCTGTAAGGCTGTTTGTGGAGACTCTCCAAGGCGTTGCTGCAGATTGGTTTTATCATTTTGCGCCAAGTACCATCACAAACTGGGCAACTCTCATAGCCAAGTTTGAAGAAAGGTTCAAGCCTCCTGAAGATGCTCATGCTTTGTTGGCTCAGCTCACCCAATTGAAGAAGGAATTTCACATGCCCATGCGCGAGTTCATTGCTCACTTCAACAAGTTGACACGAAGAATTCCAACTGTTGCTCAACCTACAGCTGAGAACCTGAAATGTTTCTTTGTAAATGCTCAAGTGCCCAAGGTTGGTTTCCTATTGAGAAGAGCACCTCTAGCTACTCTTGCAGTCTTGCAGACCTTGGTGACAAAAATTGAAGATGATCTCATTCTTGTTGGGCAAATAAAAATTGACTCAGATGAATCTGAAGAAAGCTCTTCTTTGGAGTTATTTTCTTCCATCACAAGGAGGGATCCTATGGTGCAAAGGTTGGCAAATGAGCTATTTGACCTCAAAAAGCAGTTAGCTCAAGGCATGTTTTATGTGCCTTGTCAGGACGTACCAAGGAGGTCAATTTCAAATGTTGCTCATAATTTTGCTGTTGGTAATCAACACAAGTTATCTTCACCTCCAAAGAGGCTTGCTCTCAAGGTACCATTAGTAAAAGAAGCAGTGAAACATCCTGACTCCGATCCAAGTGATCTCGTTGTTCTCTTCCGAGAAAAGGAAGTAGACATAGCTGGCGACTCCCAATTCTGGTTTATGCAATCTCAGAAAGCCATTGATGAAGAGCAAAATGATGAAAGTAATTTTGTTGAAGTTCAAGTGAACGAAAATAATCTTTTCTTGAGATCTAAAAAGATGGACATGCATGCAGGTTTCAGTCAAGTTGAAAAGAATGCATCTGTGTCACGTGAGGACCTTATAAATAATTCAGATTTTCCCAAGTCTGAGGATGGTGAACATCATATTGAGGTATGCAATGCAACCATATCTTCATTTGAGTCACATGAAGGAGATCATCCCAATCAGCATGAGGTTGCCGTGGTTGATGAATCAATTGTTGAGGTAGCAACTGGTAAGAAGCATTCAATCTTTGACCGATCAAGGGAATGTCCCATAAGACATCTTGCTTGGTTGGAGGCCAATGGGAAGACAGAGGTTCCACTTGCACCTGAGCGTGAAGATAAACTTGAGGATGCAGTTAAATATATATTTGTAGATGCACAGGAGCAGCCTGGATTCAATGATTTATTTTGGAACATCAATATATCCATAATATTTTCAAAGGTAGCTGAACCTGTTCATCTCTTTCCAGAAGCAATGCTTCAACCTCATCTACATGTAGCTGCTAATGATCATGGAAGGCCTTGCAAGATGTTGAAGAAAGGCAGCTATTTTGTTGAACCTGTGAATGGTTTCATTTGAGAAGATTTCATTGATGGCTAGTTTTAATTAGGTAGGTTTTTCCCTTTTCAATAAGTGCATTTGCATAAGTTTGCGTCATGTTTTCATAAATTTCTTCTGTCATCGTCGTCGCCTGACTCCAAGCCCAATGGATGGATAAAGGCACTTGAATTCTGGATTTCTTCTTCCTTCATTCTTTTCAAAGAACAACCGAAGGAAGATCCCCAACAGGAGCCAGCTGTTATCATAGAATCTAGCAGCGCTCGTTCCACGGATAACCCCCCTACGAAACTTGTCCGTTTCCTATGATTCATGAAGTTCAAGTACGCATAACGAAGTGATTTTCAAGCCACCTCAAAATGCGTTCCAAAGTCTCGAATAGTCAATTTGAGCATTCCCCCATGTTCACCTCGCGAAGACCTTCGAAACGAGCTCCTTCGCGAAGTCTCACTGTTCGTACTTAGTGAATTGCGAAAAATGCAGTGGCACTGAAAAAGTGCGCTCCTGCCCTGAAGCCAAAATTGGCTAAGTCTGGAAAATGCAAGGGCGCTAAAATTTAGCACCCCTGCATGAAAGTGAAATTTCTGAAAATGTAATAGCTCTAAATTTTAGCGCCATTACACTTTTTCCTGACACTTAAACTTTTTCTGGCCTTGGCGCGTTTCTTCATCTTTTTTGCATTTTTCGTCAATCGTGCCACTTTTCGTGCCTAAATTTATTGCTCGACTTGAGTTAGGTTTTTGATTTTCCTTTTCATTTAAAGGTGTTAATTCGCCATTTTTATTGTTTATGTTTTATGTTCTTTCCTCTCTTTATGCTGGGCGAGTTTTCTTCAAACTGCAAATACGTTTTTTGAGTTTTTCGACATCCCTCTCCAGCATTTTTCGCGTTTCATCTTTGTAAGTTGTTACCCTTGCTTTCTCTTTATTCTCCATTTTCAATGGCAACTCTATGCAGACAAACACTTTGCAAATCCCGAGCGCCATTTTCATTCACCATTACATCCGTTTTCCAAAATCATGTCTCAGATGTAGAAGTGCTAAAATTTAACGCCCTGACATGTTGAACATGTTGAAATAAATTCTAACTCTGAGAAATGTAGGAGCACCATTTTTTAGCGCCCCTGCATCAAAGATTGAAATCTTCAAAAATGTAAGGGCGCTGAATTTTGGCACCCTTACACTTTTCACAATCTTTTTCCAGACTTAGTCATTTTTGTGCAATGGAGCTGAATTTTAGCACCTTTGCACTTTTCTTCCAGACTTAGTCATTTTTTGTGCAATGGAGCTGAATTTTAGCACCTTTGCACTTTTCTTCCAGACTTAGTCATTTTTTGTGCAATGGAGCTGAATTTTAGCACCTTTGCACTTTTCTTCTAGACTTAGTCATTTTTTACACTTTTGGCAGTTTTTATCTTAGTCTCTTCAAACTCGCTCTCTTTCCATTCCGGACCCCGTTTCTTCACTCCCGCATCGTTTTGTGTGCCTTGTCATCTGCTCCACGCTTTCCCATCATCGTTGCTTGTTTCACGCTTCCCAATGCTACTTTTTCTGCTAGCGCTTGTTGATTCACCATCCTTGCAGTTTCTCTCCAGATCTCGTCAAGTGATCCCGAAGGTGATGTCCTTTGATCTTGGTTCATCCAAATAAAAGGTTCATGCAGGAGACCAGGAAGAAGTATGAAGACTCGGCCCAAGCAAGAAACATGGAAGAAACTTCTGTTCTCGGTGTTGAACATTTTCCAATGCATCGCTTATGCATCTTGTAAATATTTCTCGACATTTTCAAATATCATTTTGTAAATTGTAATTACACCAAGATCAAAGATGTAATATTTTGAAAACAAATTACACTTTGACTTTGGTCAAAGTTAGGTGAGATTTCCTAAAATTGCTCACCTAACTCTCCCTGATTTTCTCAATCTCTTTCCTTATTTTGCTCATCCCTCTTTCTATATAATGTGAGGGATTTTCATTGTAATCTATCTTTTAGCCTTTTGCAGCAGTGCTGCCCTTTTGTAAGCAAATTTATGAAACTTTGCATTCATGTTTTGTGAATGAGATTCAATCAATAAAGAAAAGGATTGCAAGCCAAACTTTGTGTTGGATTCGATACTTTTGTGAGTTGATCTGATTTGGTAGTGATTAGTTTGAGGAATCTAAAAGACTCTAAGTAGTTGCTGTAAACTTTGTGTTACATTCGTTATTTAGATTGCATTGTATTTCTTTTATCATTGGTTGAATGATCTATAAGACTTTGCGCTTATAATCATTCATGCTCTTGCATGTTCTTGTTGGATAATCTACAAGACTTTGTGCTTATGAGTATTCTTAGTCTTCAAAACCAACTTTGTCGGAAGGATACAAGACTTTAATGCTTGTCGTTAGTGCTCATTGATACTTTTGTTGGATGATCACACGAAGACTTTTATTGTATGTCGTTCATGCTGTTCGAAGAATTATTTGCATCTAAGAAGACTTTTATTAGCTAGCGTAGCAAGCGATGCGTTTATCACGAGATCCAACATTGATAAAGCTACGGAACGACTTTGTGCCTTCGTAAGCTTTCCCTTTTTAATTTATTTGTTTTTTGTTAATTACTTCCGGTATCTCTACATTTCGCTTTGACGAGATAGAGATATTGGCATTACTGCTAGTTGTTCATTTCAAGTTATCAAGAATTCGGAACTTCCAACACGTGAAGCATTGTAAACATCTTCTCTGAAAAAGAGAGAATGATGAATGTAACACACCCCCCCCACTCTGTGAATTTCGTGTACATTTTGTAATTACTTGTGTGTTTTACTATTGTTTCTCTTAGCAGTAAGAAGGGCGCCTCCCCTTTCTGAGAGATTCACATCTCACATAGCTGTGGCTGAAGTTCAAGTTGTGTAATCTATCGAAAGCTGATTACATAATTTTCACCCAACAGTTTTTTGGCGACTCCGCTGGGAATACGATACGCATTCTAAAGCCTCATGCTTTCGTTTGAAGTATACCTGTGTCCTTTTCTATTGTAATTTATTTTCTTGTAAGTTTTTCAAGCTTTCACCAAGGACATGTAAATGGCTTCTCAAGGTCCTTGGGGAAATGCTTTTGGTCCGTTGAGCCTAGTTCTACCCTTACATGCTCTTCCTGAAGGCTCACGGAATAACTTTCCCAAGTTTTTTGGTGATGGACAACATCCTGATGAGCACGTTGCTGCTTTCTACATTGCTTGTGGAGTTCATGGTGTTGAATACGAAGATGTATCTGTAAGGATGTTTGTGGAGACTCTCCAAGGCGTTGCTGCAGATTGGTTTTATCATTTGGCACCAAGTACCATCACAAACTGGGAAACTCTCATAGCCAAGTTTGAAGAAAGGTTCAAGCCTCCTGAAGACGCTCATGCTTTATTGGCTCAGCTCACCTAGTTGAACAAGGAATCTCACATGCCCATGCGCGAGTTCATTGCTCACTTCAACAAGTTGACACGAAGAATTCCAACTATTGCTCAACCTATAGCTGAGAACCTGAAATGTTTCTTTGTAAATGCTCAAGTGCCCGAGGTTGGTTTCCTATTGAGAAGAGCACCTCCAGCTACTCTTGCAGTCTTGCAGACCTTAGCGACAAAAATTGAAGATGATCTCATTCTTGTTGGGCAAATAAAAATTGACTCAGATGAATCTGAAGAAAGCTCTTCTTTGGAGTTATTTTCTTCCATCACAAGGAGGGATCCTATGGTGCAAAGGTTGGCAAATGAGCTATTTGACCTCAAAAAGCAGTTAGCTCAAGGCATGTTTTATGTGCCTTGTCAGGACGTACCAAGGAGGTCAATTTCAAATGTTGCTCATAATTTTGCTGTTGGTAATCAACACAAGTTATCTTCACCTTCAAAGAGGCTTGCTCTCGAGGTACCATTAGTAAAAGAAGCAGTGAAACATCCTAACTCCGATCCAAGTGATCTCACTGTTCTCTTCTGAGAAAAGGAAGTAGACATAGCTGGCGACTCCCAATTCTGGTTCATGCAATCTCAGAAAGCCATTGATGAAGAGAAAAATGATGAAAGTCATTTTGTTGAAGTTCAAGTGAACGAAAATAATCTTTTATTGAGATCTAAAAAGATGGACATGCATGCAGGTTTCAGTCAAGTTGAAAAGAATGCATCTGTGTCACGTGAGGACCTTATAAATAATTCAGATTTTCCCAAGTCTGAGTATGGTGAACATCATATTGAGGTATGCAATGCAACCATATCTTCATTTGAGTCACATGAAGGAGATCATCCCAATCAGTATGAGGTTTCCGTGGTTGATGAATCAATTGTTGAGGTAGCAACTGGTAAGAAGCATTCAATCTTTGACTGATCAAGGGAATGTCCCATAAGACATCTTGCTTGGTTGGAGGCTAATGGGAAGACAAAGGTTCCACTTGCACCTGAGCGTGAAGATAAACTTGAGGATGCAGTTAAAGATATATTTGTAGATGCACAGGAGCAGCCTGGATTCAATGATTTATTTTGGAACAGCAATATATCCATAATATTTTCAAAGGTAGCTGAACCTGTTCATCTCTTTCCAGAAGCAATGCTTAAACCTCATCTACATGTAGTTGCTAATGATCATGGAAGGCCTTGCAAGCTGTTGAAGAAAGGCAGCTATTTTGTTGAACCTGTGAATGGTTTCATTTGAGAATATTTCATTGATGGCTAGTTTTAATTAGGTAGGTTTTTCCTTTTTCAATAAGTGCATTTGCATAAGTTTGCATCTTGTTTTCATAAATTTCTTCTGTCATCGTCGTCGCCTGAATCCAAGCCCAATGGATGGATAAAGGCACTTGAATTCTGGATTTCTTCTTCCTTCATTCTTTTCAAAGAACAACCAAAGGAAGATCCCCAACATGAGCCAGCTGTTATCATAGAATCTAGCAGCGCTCATTCCATGGATAACCCCCCTACGAAACTTGTCTGTTTCCTACGATTCTTGAAGTTCAAGTACGCATAACGAAGTGATTTTCAAGCCACCTTGAAATGTGTTCCAAAGTATCGAATAGTAAATTCGAGCATTCCCCCATGTTCACCTCGTGAAGACCTTCGAAACGAGCTCCTTCGCGAAGTCTCACTGTTCGTACTTAGTGAATTGCGAAAAATGCAGTGGCACTAAAAAAGTGCGCTCCTGCCTTGAAGCCAAAATTGGATAAGTCTAGAAAATGCAAGGTCGCTAAAATTTAGCGCCCTTGCATGAAAGTGAAATTTCTGAAAATGTAATAGCTCTAAATTTTAGCGCCATTACACTTTTTCCTGACACTTAAACTTTTTTTGGCCCTGGCGCGTTTCTTCATCTTTTTCGCATTTTTCGTCAATCGTGCCACTTTTCGTGCCTAAATTTATTGCTCGACTTGAGTTAGGTTTTTGATTTTCCTTTTCACTTAAAGGTGTTAATTCACCATTTTTATTGTTTATTTTTTATGTTCTTTCCTCTCTTCATGCTGGGCGAGTTTTCTTCAAACTGCAAATATGTTTTTTGAGTTTTTCGACATCCCTCTCCAGCGTTTTTCGCGTTTCATCTTTGTAAGTTGTTACCCTTGCTTTCTCTTTATTCTCCATTTTCAATGGCAACTCTATGCAGACAAACACTTCTTTATAAATCCCTACCGCTTATCCACCATTACAACCGCTCCAAAACTCCATGTTCAGATGGCTAAAAATTTAGCGTACCGCATGTTGAAACATGTTGAAATGAATCTAATCCTCGAGGAAGTGTGATTTCATTTTTAGCTTCCTCAAGACGAAGATTGAAACTCAAAATATAGGCTGCTGAATTTTGGCTTTATTAATCTCTTTTCAATAATCTTTTTTCCAGACTTAGTCATTTTGTAGTAATGGAGTCGGGGAGACCTTGTAATTTTTCCTCCAGATTTAATATTTTTGTGCAATGAACTGACCAATTTTAGCACCTTACCTTTTCGTGATTTCAGTCATTTTTTGTGCAATGGAGTCAATTTGCACCTTTACACTTTTGCTTTTTATCTTTAGCGTCTCTTCAAACTTGTTCTATTTCCATTTCAACCCCGCTTTCTTTCACTCCCTACCATTTCAGGTTTGCTGTTCGCTTTCACGCTTGGTCAACATCGTTTCTCGCTTCACGCTTCCCAATGCTACTTTTTCTGCTAACACCTGTTGATTCACCATCCTTGCAGTTTCTCTCCAGATCTCGTCAAGTGATCCCGAAGGTGATGTCCTTTGATCTTGGTTCTTCCAAATAAAAAGTTCATGCAGGAGACCAGGAAGAAGTATGAAGACTCCACGCCCAAGCAAAGAAACATGAAGAAGCTTCCTATTCTCTAGTGTTAGACATTTCCGGTGCATCCCTTTATGCATCTTGTAAATATTTCTTGACATTTTCGAATGTCTTCTTGTAAATTGTAATTACACCAAGATCAAAGATGTAATATTTTGAAAACAAATTACACTTTGACTTTGGTCAAAGTTAGGTGAGATCTCCTAAAATCGCTCACCTAACTTTCCCTGAGTTTCTCAATCTCTTTCCTTATTTTGCTCATCCCTCTTTCTATATAATGTGAGGGATTTTCATTGTAAATTATCTTTTAGCCTTTTGCAACGAAGTGCTACCCTTTTGTAAGAAAATTTGTGAAACTTTGCGTTCATGCTTTGTGAATGAGATTCAATCAATAAAGAAAAGGATTGCAAGCCAAACTTTGCGTTGGATTCGATACTTTTGTAAGTTGATCTAATTTGGTAGTGATTAGTTCAAGGAATCTGAAAGACTCTAAGTAGTTGATGTAAACTTTGTGTTACATTCGTTATTTAGATTGCATTGTATTTCTTTTATTATTGGTTGAATGATCTATAAGACTTTGTGCTTATAATCATTCATACTCTTGCATGTTCTTGTTGAATAATCTACAAGACTTTGTGCTTGTAATTATTCGTAGTCTTGGATACTTTGTCGAAGGATCTACAAGACTTTGTGCTTGTAATCGTTCGTGCTCATTGATACTTTTGTTGGATGATCTACAAGACTTTGTGCTTGTAATCGTTCATGTTGTTCGAAGAATTGTTGCATCTAAGAAGACTTTGTGCTTCTAACGTAAAAAAGGGTACATTTATGCAGATTCAACATTAATAAAGCTACGGAACGACTTTGTGCCTTCGTGAGCTTTCCCTTTTTAATTTATTTGTTTGTTAATTACTTCCGGTATCTCTATGCTTCGCTTTGACAAGACAGGGATATCGGCATTACTGCTAGTTGTTCATTTCAAGTTATCAAGAATTAAGAACTTCCAACACGTGAAGCATTGTAAACATCTTCTCTAAAAAAAGAGAGAAGGATGAATGTAACACACCCCCCCCACTCTGTGAATTTCGTGTACATTTTGTAATTACTTGTGTGATTTACTATTGTTTCTCTTAGTAGTCAGAAGGGTGCCTCCCCTTTCTGAGAGGAGAGATTCACATCTCACATAGCTGTGGCTGAAGTCCAAGTTGTGTAATGTATCGAAAGCTGATTACATAATTTTCACCCAACAAGTTGAAATGAATAAATCTCCATAATTGAACCAAGCACAATGAATATAAAGGTCCAGGCTAACTTTACAAAGCAACTAACAATCAGCTAGCTGCAAAAAGTATGAAACAGGGATTGCTGCAAACACTTCAAACATTAAATCATGAACATCATTGAATCAGAACTAAATCTAAATCTAATAATCATGAGCAATTTGAAAGATTGAATCATAAGAACCATGCATGATAAGTCAACACAAAAGAGATCACCAGAAAATCAAAATGCCTTCAATTGTATTGAATCACCAAACTCCAGCAACAATTCCAATGTTCTGTTACATCACTTGCTCAGAAATTGACTAGCTTCTACCTCTACTCTACTGCTAAATTCGCTCTCTATCAAATCTTCTCCTAATCTCTCTCCCCTTACAAATGAGGCACAAATGCCATTTATAGATAACTCCAAACATGTCGGCCCAATCAGATTTTATAATAATAACTGGCCCGAAAATAGGTCGGCTAGGAGAATTTCAAATAGGATAAGATTTGCATTAATTGCATGAATATTATCCATGTCGGCCTATGATCTCCAGCAAGATCAGATTTGCGTGTCTTCCAGAAAGTCCTCTAGCTGTAGACAGTTTTGGCACAGATTCTTAGGCAGGTCCCACTTTGAAAATTTTAAATTGAACATTTCCAGATTTCCCACTTTTGGCACGAATCCATATGCAAGTCCCCCTTTTAATATTTGTTTAGTCCTGAAAATAGATATCATCATTAATAGCCCACATGTTCAAATTAAATTTGAATAAAATTTAGACCTTTTCTAAAAAACTTACATTTTTATAAGGAAACTTTCCTTTTTCAGAATTTTTTCCATTTTTGGAAATTTTTATTTTCAATTTTTTTATCTCAAGAAATTTTCATTTTCAGGATCATTTTTAAAAAATTTCCATTTTTGGAAAAATAATCATTTTTAGAAAAAATTCCATTTCAGGAAACCAGACCAAGGGGAAAATTCGGGAAAATCTAGGTCAGGCGGACTCCAGACTAGATTCTGGAAAAAACCAGGCGGGCAGGATTCTGAGAAATTCCAGGCCAGGCGAATTTTACTAAATAAGACAAAAATTTCAACAATAGATCATCAAAACGAACCAAGAATGTGTATAAAATCGTGCAATATGTCAAACTAAGCATGGGGCGTTGAGCATTTATCATCAAATTCATCAATTTAATCCAGTATTTCAATTTGCACAAAGCCTGGCAGAAAATCTGGAAAAATCCGGGTGGACCGGATTTCTGCGGATGGTATAAAATTCTGGACTTCTGGCACATTCCGGAAAACTGACCGAATCCAGGAAAATCCGGGTTGGACGGAAAATCTCGGATGTAGGCAAAGACCCGGACTTCGCTCGGATCTAGAATTTGAACAGAATCTGGGAAAATTCAGAAGGACTGGAAAATCCCGGATTCGGGTAAAAACCCGGATTTTGCTCATAACTTAGTTTTTTCAAAGGGCAACCTGGGGAACTCACTTGGGAAAGCAAGATGAACATCTAAGGACCTCCAAAGGCAACCAAATCAATAAAATTAAGGGGCCAAAAGACACCAAAAGCCAAAGCAAAAAGAGGGTCCCTACTTTCAGTGGGGCGTGTGTGCAAAACTGCACAACAAGAATGTTTGAGTGGAGCTCAACACTTCACAAAGATTGATCTGAAGAGTGGATATCACGAGATATAGATTTGATAAGGGCGTAACCTGAGACTTAGAAAATAACCCACAAACAAGAGAATAATTTTATTATTCAGAAAATGGAGCTTCTTACATGTAGAGGATCTCAAATCCCCAAATTCTACAACACATGCAAGTTACAGAAAGCTACATAATTACCCTTTCGCAATATGCAAGCTTGTCCCCAAAAAGTTACCCAAAAAATAGAAACTCGCTCATAAATAGAGCTCCTATTTAGTTTTGTAGGCAAAAAAATATTCAAATTTGAGTTTAGGCGGTTTGGCGCCGAAAAATTACAACTTGAAGTTCAAATTTCAAAAGAATATTTACAATTGTATCTTCTAGAAAGTGTGCGAACTTCCCGGGGCCATAACTTTTGATCCGGGACTTCGATTCGTGAACCGTTTGAACCATTGGAAAGGTTTTGAAGTCAAGAACATGCTCAAAATTCGCTATGCCAATTTTGGCAAGTTTCAAGGCCAATCCAGGAACTCTAAGTGCTTCAAATCTAACTCGAAAGATTTTCAGGTGCAAATATGGGAAACTAAAACTGCAATATCTTTCAACCCAGGAATAGAAAATGAAAATCGTAAATTGGTAATTTCATTATGAGGAAAAGGGTATCCAAAACTATAAAAACATCTAAAAATGAGAAAATTGAAATTTAATTATTTTTGGGTGATGCAAGATTGTCCTTACACCATTGGATGCTCCTACATTAGACACCCAGGGTAATTTGAGAAGTGACCCTATTATGTCTCAGATGGTTGAGGAAAACCCAAATGGTCGACCTCTGCCTTAGGCAACCAGGATGAGTCTTCAACATGAATTCCTTTCTATTTCACCAGATATTCTTCATATTGCCTGTTCCTGGTAGTCCTTCCTACACGACTATCCAAGATTTCTTCAATCTCCTCCTTTTCTGAAGTAGGTGCAAGAATCCCACACTTCTCCATCATTGGTACTTCCTCTGCGCTACCTTCATGATACTCTGTCAAATCTGAAATGTTGAACATAGGGGAAATGTTGAATGCATCTGGCAACTCTACCTCATATGCATTCTCGGAATCATGACTCTTCAAAATTTTACAAGGACCGAACTTCTTCATCTTCAATTTATTATATGTTCCCACTGGAAACCTTTCTTTCCTCAAGTGGACCATCACTTCATCACCAATCTGAAACTCCTTATACCTCCTCTTCTGATCTGCCTTAGCCTTATACTGCATATTCATCTTGTTAATATGTTTTCTTACCTTCTCATGTATATCCTTGATGTGTTCTACAAAATCTTCAGCTTCAACACTTATTTTCTTCTCTTGGTCCATCTTCCCCACCTCGAGCTATTTTCTGTAGATACCTCCATACAATAACTGAATGGTGGGATCTTACCACGTTTCATTGACAAAAATTCATGTAAAGAAAATTCTGCCTAGGGTAAGATCAAGTCCTGATCCCTTGGCTTATCTCCTACTAAGCATCTCAGTAGGTTACCTAGACTCCCCACAACCTCGCTTGCCCATCTATTTGTGGGATGGTGTGTAGAATCAAACTTCAATCCTATTTCTCTCTTCCACAAGGTCCTCCAAGAGTACCCCACAAATTTGGTGTCATGATTTGAAACAATACTCTTTGGCAGACCATGTAGCCTCACCACCTCTTTGAAGAACAAGTCAGCAATGTGGACTGCATCATGGGTCTTCTGGCATGGGATGAAATGTGCCATCTTCAAAAACCTATCAATGACCACAAATACTGAATCATTCCCTCGCTGTGTCCTTTGAAACCAAGAACCATATCCCTCCTGCACAACCTCTCTCCGTACGTAATAGATATAAGTCCTGTATTCCCACTATCCTTTAGGCATCGATACCCCCTCAGAATCCTTCTTTGTATTAATCTTCTACATCCCGCGGATAACCGAGGCCAATAATAATGCTCACTGATAATGGCGATGGTCTTATCCCGACCAAAATTTCCTACCATTCCTCCACTATGCTTCTCTTTTATCAGGTTCTCCCTCATGGAACTCCTCAGGATACACAATTGACTTCCCTTAAATAACATGCCATCCTAGATTATGAAACGTAAACCACCTTGTCCTTCCGCCTCCACTATAATAAAGTGTTCCTTGCAAGCTTTCCAAGCCTCTGCGAAATCAGGATCTTCTACATATAGTGTCTTAAGTTCATTAAACCCAACCACTTCAATCTGCATCTTTGTCATCAATGTATGCCTCCTACTTAAGGCATTTGCAACCCTATTTGACTTCCCACTCCTATGTTTCAAAACAAGGGTATAACTCTGCAAAAACTCTACCCATTTCATATGCCTTTGATTTAATTTTCCTTGACTATTTAGGTACTGCAAGACCTGATGATCAGTATATGGAACAAATTCCTTCGGCAACAAATAATGTCTCCATTTCTTTAATACTTGAACTATTGCATAAAATTTCTGATCATATACATAATACTTTCTTTTGGCATCATTTAACTTTTCACTAAAATAGGCAATGGGCTTACCTTCTTGGCTCAACACTGCTCCAATGGTATAACGATTGGCATCACAATCCACCTGAAACACCTTGTTGAAATCTGGGAGGGCTAGAACAGGTTGCTCTATCACCTTTTGTTTCAACAATTCAAAACTTTTTGCCACTCCACTACTCCACTTGAATTCTTTTCTATCCCCTCTCATTGTTTCAGTCAGGGTTCCACAAATACTAGTAAAGTTTCTAATGAACTTTCTATAGAAAATAGCCAAACCATGGAAAGATATCACCTTGGTAGTAGTTCTTGGGGTAGGCCATTCTAGAATAGCCTTCACCTTCTCTGGGTCCATCTTGAGACTTTCTGTTGAGACAACAAACCCCAAGTACACTAACTCCCTCTTCACAAAACTACACTTCTTCAGATTAATCAATA
This sequence comes from Sequoia sempervirens, assembly GCA_007258455.2. NCBI lineage: Eukaryota > Viridiplantae > Streptophyta > Pinopsida > Cupressales > Cupressaceae > Sequoia > Sequoia sempervirens. Next base: position 306,196,792 of record VDFB02000015.1, on the reverse strand, counting down.
GTTTTTCTTCTCTTAACTTCTCAAAGGCTCTCCGAATATGTATTAGATACTCATCCAACATCTTACTGAAAATTAAGATATCATCTACATACACAATAACAAAACTTCCCATAAATTCTTTTAGTACCTCGTTCATGAGCCGTATGAATGTGCTTGATGCATTGGTTAGCCCAAAAGGCATGACTAACCACTCATACAGGCCCTGTCTGGTCTTGAAGGTAGTCTTCCATTCATCTCTCTCTCGAATACGGATCGGGTGATATCCACTCTTTAGATCAATCTTTGTGAAGTACTGAGCTCCACTAAAACAGTCCATCAGGTCATCCATCCTTGGTAGGGGTAATCTGTACTTGATTGTTATCTTGTTTATGGCTCGAGAATCTATACACATCCTCCACTCCCCATTCTTTGTGGTGCTAGTACTGCAGGTATTGCACATGGACTCAAACTCT